>CM053593.1:148677070-148693429 GCA_028646575.1 Pseudocheirus occidentalis
TATAATTAATATATTACAACATACATTATATATGTGCATGTATAATACACATATTTATATACAGTGTTAGCATTAATAGTCTACCCATCCTGGGACACATTCTCCCAACAATACAAATAGTGTGCATCTGAGAGAATAACAAATTTATAGAAACCTAGCATGAAACATTGAGTAGGGGAACTCATGTGCCTTGGACAATTTATAGTTCTGGCCTGCAGGCCTTGGTGTTCTTAGTCTGTCTGTTCTGGATGCTAGGAACACTGAAATGCAAATGTTACAGGGCTGGTCGGCCTCAAAAGAATTTGACCACTCAAGCCGTCTTTCAGTCCAAGTGGAAGTCCCTCTGAGTCAGATTATGAGAATCTGGTGGCCATGAGGTCGGAAGAGAAGGGGGATCCTGCAGTCTTGGGTGTGGGGATGGAGAGTCCCTTCATGAAGGAAGGTCTTGGAGTATAGAGAGAAGTAAGCCTCAGGAAACCAAAAAAAGGCACCTACAGTTTTCCCAATTCCCTATCATCCTAGAGAATTGAGAGAATTGGACATACACTTTCAGATAGGGCATCCCCTATGCTTTGGAAGCTGTGCCTGGGTCCAAGATGGCCACATAATTATGTGACCCAAATGGAACCTGAGAGCATCAGGCCCAAAAAGCACTTCCAAGCCTTCCTAAGTGCTTAGAGAATGACCTCAATTGCAGATTGAGAAAGGGAGAGAGAGAGAAGGGAGGCTTGCATAACTTCTGGTCTTGGCTAGAAAAGGGCTTGAGGGGATCAGGCAATTTCCCATAACAAGACCACCAATATTTTGGTGGTTTAGGGGTTCGGGATGCTATTGTAATGCCAATAGAAGTGGATGAGATTCTAAGAATCTGCACAATTTAATGGGAGTAATATTGATATTTTTCTACAGAAAGACTGTGGGAAGATCTGGATGGGACCTAGGAGTGGCAAGTAGCCTGGGACAGGCCAGGTGCAGATAACTGAGGGAGTTGAGTGGTAGGGCCACAATATATGGACAGTTAAAAAGATTATGTTAAAATGGTCCAGATGCCTCAGGAAAATACCAGGATCCAGGCTGCTGAAATATGTGAGAAAGTTCAAGGACTAGGGGTTCAGGTCACAACCCCATCACCTCTAGGGAATAGTCTATTCCATGCATTACCTGGGTGGGACTATTCTCTCCACTGTCCTGCTGGGTGAAGCTACTTCTCCACTATTCATAGGTCATGGAAGCCATTCTAAGATCTTTTAGTAAAATCACAACATTATGCTCTCTTAGAAAAATAGCAACCCTTTGAGTCAGTGGTTCTCAACTTTCCTAATGCCATGACGCTTTAATATAGTTCCTTATGTTGTGATGACCCCCAACCATAAAATTACTTTCATTGCTACTTCATAACTGTAATTTTGCTACTGTTATGAATCGTAATGTAAATATCTGATATGCAGGATGCATTTAAATTGAACATAATCCACAGGTGAGAACCGCTGCTTTGAGTGGAGGTTATCCTTCCAAGTTGGCTCCCTTGGCTGGAGCTGAAATAATGTTAAGCTATTTCAATGACAAGTAGGGGGCAGGGATTAAGCATTTACATAGCACCTACTGTGTTAAGGGCTTTACAAATCTTGTCTCATTTTATCCTCACCAGCTGGGGGGGATGGGTCCTTGATAGGTGAGGGAACTGAAATAAAGATTAAATGATTTGTCCAAGATTACATAGCTAGTATGTCTGAGACTATATTTGCCCTCAGGTCTTACTATCCACTATGCCACTTAGCTGCTTAGGCTAAGCTAGAAAATCATACAGATATTCAGATTTGCTTCCTAATCTCTGAGGAGTTTCCCCCTCTCAGCCAGAGGAGGCAGTAGAGATCAGCAGTCAAGCCCCTGAGGAGTTTTTCCTGTCTAAAACACTAAATAACACAATTCTGACAAATCCAGCACATAGTAGGATTCTGCTGGTGTCTAGCTGCTACCAGCAATTATTTAACAGTCCTCTAATCAAAATAGTTCCCAAAGCATCTGCAGAGCTTTCCTATCCCCTCTTAACTCTTAAGCTGCATATAGCACTAAAGAGTAAGTGCAGATATGGTTGCCCAATTCTTCTCACAGCAGAAGCCCCTATTTTCCTCCAATCAGCTCCCAGCAGCTACAGAGCTCTGACTTATCAGCTCCCAGAAGTAACTACAGAGTCTGTCTGACTTCATTTGGTTCTTTCAGCTGGTCCAGCCCCAAATGACTGCCTTCATCTTTGGATTCTTCTATACTGTGCTTCTTTTGAGTATGGGGGTGGACAGTCCTTGCTCTGCTCTGTCTTAGTTGTCAGCTTCTCTCTTCTCTATTGGATTCTCATGCAGCATTTTCTCATTCTGATCTGCCTTCTAATACCTCAGATCAGAGCTTCTTCATGTGTAGAGACCCATCTCTAACTTAGGTTGAGAAACCCCAAATTCCATCAGGCATGATACTGCAACAATTACTACCAATGTCTTTGCAACCCCATTTGGGGTTTTCTTGGCAAAGATGCTGGAGTGGTTTGCTGTTTCTTTCTCCAGCTCTTTTTACAGATGAGGAGACTGAAGTAAACATGGTTAAGTGACTTGCCCAGGGTCACACAGCTTCTAAGTGTGTGAGATCAGATTTGAATGGAGAAAGCTAAGTCTTCCTGACTCTAGACCTAGCCTTATATCCACTGTGCCACCTGTGCTATTGTGACAATTGAACAACAGAGGACCTGACATCAAAGTTCTTTGAAAATAGAATAGTTTTTCAGAAATCTAGCATCCACAAACATGCAAGTACATTTAGCAGAGAGCTTGTGCAACTCCTTTGCAACATAAAATAGCAAGTGAAGGTTCTATAAGATTCACTAATAGATGAGTCTGATTTTTGTGTGTTTGGCCAGTCTCATTTTTACAGCCTTTAGGTGGCAAAGTCTAGATAGGACATGAGTCTTCTTTCCTTATAGGATGACTAGGTGGCACCATAATGCAGAGTGCTGGGTCTGGCTGGAGTCAGGAAGACTCATCATCCTGAGTTCAAATCTGACCTCAGACACTTACTAGCTGTGTGATCTTGGGCAGGTCACTTAACTACTGTTTGCCTCACTTTCCTCATCTGTGAAATGGGGATAATAAAAGCGTCTACCTCCTAGGGTTGTTAAGGGGATCAAACATGAAGTGCTCAGCACAGTACCTGGCACATAGTAAGCATATATAGATGTTAGCTACTATTATTTTTGGGACAGTCCTTCTGACTCCAGGCCTGGCACTCTATCCACAGCACTGCCTAGCTTTATCCTAGATAATAATTGTAAACCATAAAACAACATGCTTAAATTATGTAAATGATTTCTAGTTCGCTATCCATTTTCCCAGTGATGATATGGGATTTCTCCAGCTAGATTTTCAGTATTATATCTATTTGCCACAATGAATGTAAGAAAAAGCATTTGTTAAATACTTACTTTATACCAAGCACTGTTCTAAGTCCTGGAAATACAAATACAAAAGCAAAGATAGTCTTTGCCTTAAAAAGCTTACATTCAGGGTGGCTAGGTGGTACAGTGAATAGAGCACTGGCCCCGGAGTCAGAAGGACCTGAGTTCAAATCTGGACCCATACACTTGACACACTTGCTAGCTATGTGACCTTGGGCAAGTCACTTAACCCCAAATGCCCCTCCAAAAAAGGGCAAAAAAGCTTACATTCTGATGGGGGAAATAAGACAAAGAGGAGTGGTGACCAGCAGGGACATTTTGGGGTGGTGAATGGGGCCATTAGGGAACATATTAGTAATTCCATCAGGAAACAGGATGGCTAGATCACACAGTGGATAGAGAACCAAGCCTGGAGTCAGGAAAATGAATCCTGACTCAAATATGGCCTCAGACAATTACTAGCTGTGTGACCCTGGGCAAGTCACTTGATCCTGTTTGCCCCAGTTCCTCACCTGCAAAATGAGAAGGAAATGGCAAACCACTCCAGTATATCTGCCAAGAAAACCCCAAATGGATACACGAAGAGTAGGGCATGACCGAAGTGATTCAACAATAAAAATTCTTTTGAAGTGTATTGTTTCCTAATAATACTATTTTGCAATTTGCTGGAAATAAAGCTTTTCAGTTATCTAGAGCAGTAGAAAACAAATTAGAGTTGGCCAGTAGGATTTTTGACAGGGTAATATACTTATGTTAGGTACATGGTTTCTAGGTAGCTATTGAGTTTCCTAATTGCATTATTTGGTATCCTCAACTAGGTTTCCAGTATTCCGACTGTTTATAGAAATTCAAACAATCAATGAGAACTCTCCAATGAGATGCAATGACATTTTGTTGTTAAATACCTTATTCACTAGAAATAATATTCAACTGCATCAAAGATACGTTATTATGAATTTTATAAATATAAACAGACATGGGCATTTCTATATGCAAGGAAAAACAAAAGCAAAATCATATATAACTTTGAATTTCTATTATATAAAGTTTTTTTTTTTAAAAAAAAGTACGTGTTTGATGTAACATAACATTTCTAGCACTGCTCTGCTTGCCTGTTTCTGCTTTTGAATCTCCTTCTGCTCTCTCTTGTGTATTTGTTCAGGAGTTTCATTGATATTCTTTTTTTATATTTATTATCATAACTCCCTCTCCCCGTAATTCCTCCTCCCCCACAATAAATCAAGGTTCTTCCTTGTAATAAAGAAGTGTAGTCAAGCAAAATAAATGCATGCTTCGGCCATGTCTGAAAATTTACCTCTTTTTCTGTACTGTTAGTCCATCCCCTCTAAGGGAGGACATCTCCCCAAGAGATGAGGAATGAGAATCATTGTCAGTTAACTAAGGTGGTGGTCAATGTGTTGATGATAGTTTAAAAATCTTTCATAGTTGTTTTCCTTTACAATGCTGTATTAATTACATAATTAATTATAATATAGACATATAATATAATTATATAACTAATTATATAAACCATTCTGCTGATTTTGCTTTACTCTGCATCAGTTTATGTAAGTGCTCCCAGGTTTATCTGACTCCAGTTTTTATCATATTTTATGGCACAATAATATTCCATTACATCCATAGAACATAATTTGCTCAGAAATTCCTCAATTTATGGGTGCTCACTTTGTTTCCATTTATTTGTCACTATGAAAAGTGCTGCCACAAATATTTTTGTACATATTCTTTCCTTCCTTCCCCTGTTTTCTTATCCCCTGCTCTCCCTTCCTTCTTTTCTTTCTCCCTTCCTCCCTCTGTCTTCCTTTCTTCCTGCTCTCCTTTTCCTACTATCCCCTCCCTTATTTCCTTCTTTTTTCCTTCCTCCTTCCCTTCCTTCCCTCCCTTTCCAACTTCCCTCCCTCCCTCCCTTCCTTCCTTCCTTCCTTCTTTCCTTCCCTGCTTACATTTATGTACCTAATAGTAGTATCACTGGGCCAAACAGTATGAAGAGTTTAGTGACTTTGGGGATATAATTCCAAATTACTTTTCATATTGGTTGGACCACTACATAGTTCCACAAACAAGGCATTTGTTAGTTTTCTTGTCTGACCATACTCTTAAATATTGTCATTTTCATTTTTTGTCATCTTTATCAATCTGATTGGTGTGAGGCAGAAGCCCAAAATTGTTTTAATTTACATCTCTCTTATTAGTAATTATTTGGAGCATGTTTTATATGATTGTTGGGAGCTTACATTTGTTCTTCAGAGAACTACCTCCTCATATCTTTGACAATTTATCTTTTGGGAGAACTGCCCTTGATCTTTCTTGTATATCTGAATCAATTCCATATGTCTGTACATGCATCTCTCTCTCTCTCTCTCTCTCTCTCTCTCTCTCTCTCTCTCTCTCTCTCACTCTCTCTCTCTCTCACTGTCTCCCTCTCTCTGCTCTGTCTCTCTCCTCTCTCTCAGATATCAGACCTTTATCAGAAAAATTTGTTGTAAAGATTTTTTTTTAGTTAACTGTTTCCCTTTTACCATTCACTGTTAGCTTTGTGTAAAAACTTTTCAATTTAAATAATCACATTTGTCCCTTCTATGATCCTCTTTATCTCCTTTTGTTTAAGAAAACTCTTTCCCTTTTCAGACATTTCCTTTCTTGTTCTAGGTTGTTTATAGTATGAACCATGTCTTGTATCTATTTGGAATTAATTTAATATATGGTGTGAGATATTTGTCTAGATCTAATTTCTGCCAAATTGTACTCCAATTTTCCTGGCAATATTTGTCAAAAAGTGAGACTTCGCCTCCAAATATCTCAATGTTGAGAGTCTTTGGGCTTATTGAACATTATCTAAATGGATATGATTGCTTTTGGTTTTTGTGCAAGTAGTTCCATTACCATTGTTTTATTGTAAATGTTGAGATCTGGGGCTGGTACAAACCTTCCAGCTTTTAAAAAATGATTTCTTTTGAAAGATTTTATCTTTTGTATCTCTAGATGAATTTTCCTATTTTTTACTTCTAGTTCTATGAAATAATTCTTTGATAGTTTTATTGATAGTATTAACATTTTTATTATACTGTCATGGCCAAGTCATGAATAATTATCATCTTTCCAATTATTTGCCCGACTTTATTTATGTAAAGAGTAATGTATAGTTGTATTCATCTGTATCTTGGCAGGGGGGATCTCAGATATTTTATACATTTTATGGTTATTTTAAAAATAATTTTTTCTAGATATTCATAATAGGTTTTGTTGATAATACACAGAAACTCTAATGATTTTTGTGGATTTATTTTATATTCTACAAGGTCTCTAGTGTTTCTCCATTATGTGATACACTTAGTTTTAGACATTGCCAACCATATAAAAGAATGGTTCATTTATTACTACGCTCTTTTTTTTTTTTTTGCTTTTTGGAGGGCAGTTGGGGTTAAGTGCCTTGCCCAAGATCACACAGCTAGTTTGTGTGTCACACGGCTAGTTTGTGTGACTATGCTCTTTTAACATAAAAATATTACATTTTGTCAAATCCTTTTTTAACTGTCCATTGATATCATGTGATTTTAATTTTTTTTGTAATTAATGTGGCCTAACGTGTATATAGAACTTCTTATATTTAGTCAACTTGAATTATTCATATAAATCCAACCTTGTTAGAATGTATACCCTTGTTAATAAGTTGTTGTAGCCTCTTTGATAACATTTTATTCAACATAATTTCATCAATATTCACTAGAAATATTGGTCTATACTTTTATTTCACTGGATTTATCTGGTTTAGGTACCAGAATCAAATTTGAATAAGTTTTGCAAGATCATTCATCCCATATTTCTGCAAATAATTTATTTGATGTCAGATTTAGATGTTCCTTGAATGTTTGATAGAATTAACACATAATTCTGTCTAGTCCTAAGATAATTTTCCTTAGGAGAAGAAAATAGAGAAAATACAAACAGAGAAATAAAGACCAACAGACAGGGCTTCTAACTGAAAAAATTAGCACAGATCAACAGATAGATCCAAGTGTCTGACCAAGGCAATACATATATAGTTACCAGAGAGAGAAGCACCAATATCTGGGTTTTTCAAAGTAGGAGGGGGCTCCTTAATGGCTACCCAGAGTCTCATCTGGTCAAATCATAAGAACACTCTTCCAAAGATTTGTTCAAATTTCTTTTCTGAGACTAGATTATTTAAATTCTCTGTTTCTTGTTTTGCCAATCTGAGCATATTATATTTTTGTAAATATTCATATATTTAAATTGTTACCAGTTTTTCTGGCATATAATTAGAAAAAATAGTGTCTGGTAGTTTTCTTCATTTCATCTTGACTTTGTTAGAATATTTATTTCCTGGAAGCATTAAGTTCTGATTGCTCCATTTTGTTTTTTCAAGTAGTTCATTGGTTGGGTAAGGTTTTCTATCTTCTGATTTCTATCTAGCTAACCAGCTTTCTGAGAATCAATGTGGCATAGTGGATAGAGAGCCATTCTCAGAGCCAGAAAGACCTGGATTCAAATCCCACCTCTGACATTTATTGGCTATTTGACATTTAGTAAGTCACTTGATCTGTGTCATAATTCTTGGATCCTAAGATTATAAATTGTTGAGAAGGTCTTGACCTATATTGGTAGAAGGAGTTTCCTTATACTCATAGTTTCCTATATCAGTAAAGTCACAGGTCTAGCCCATCCTTATCTTTGTCTATCTTTTAGGAAATTGTGGACTTTTTTCCACTTTAGCTTCAGGTATTCTATTTGTAGCAATATATTATTAGTAGCTGTCCTATAGTAGGACTTGGTGTAATGTCAGCTTATTACTGTATTTTCCTTTAAGTATCCATTCCTGGTAATGATATTTTACTCTTTGAGCTAGAAACAAATGCACTTATCTATTTAAAGCAATATAAAATGAATAAGAATAATAGAGTTTTATTTTGTTATGTATTTTATCAGTTAATATACATGATTTTTAGTTAGCTAATTTCATATTAGCAATTTTATTCTCTCAAGGTAGGTTCCTGGTATTCCAGTCATTTTTGTTATTCCAACATTAGCAGGAACTCTCTAGTGAGACTTGCTGTGATGTCAGTGTATAACATCAATCTAAGTACCTTGATTCTAAGTAACCATATTTCATTCTACTGGTTAGAAAGAGACTTTTCAAACTATATAGGTTGAAGGAGTTTGATATATTTTATTTAATTATATACCTGGTTTTTAGTTAGCCAAATCACATTTTAACAGTAATATTGGGATACTTTACTTAGATCTCTGGTATTCTAGCTATTTGTATCAATAGATCATCAATAGGAACTCTCCAGTCAGTATATGTCAGTATATACATGTAATCTACTTGCTTATTTTGATTTCATGGAATATTTCATTCCTTTTGCTAGAAATACATGCTTTCTATTAAAGGCAATTCAGACCACAATGGAGCAAATCTACTGGAATTTTGATAATGTATCCTATTTAAGCTACATATGTGATTTCTCTCCAGTTATCAAGCTTTCAAATGATAACAATCCAGGTAGGTTTTTTATTTTTTGGTGTTCTAGGTATTTGCATCAGTCCATCATCATTAGGAGTTCTCTAGTGTAATTTGGTGCAATGTCAATTTCACTGTACTTGTTTTTTGTTTTGTAGTAAAAGTGTTTCATGCCATCAGGTAGAAATAGATACTTCTTGCTATTTGACCAACAGAACACATCAGAGCAAATGAGAGGAACTTTCGAAGATGCTTTCTATCTAAGTTATATAGGAAATTCCTGTGTAGCAATCTAAATGTCTATTTGCATCAACCAGATTTCAACAGAACTTGAGGACTTGAGTACAACATTGCTGCATCACTGTATTTTATTTGTTATCTTGTTTTCCCACAATAACATTTCACTTCAGTTCATTAGCAATAGATCCTCCTGGCTATTTAGAGTAATACAAAACAAATTAAAGCAAAGTATTTTGTGACTTGACAATGCTCTCTACTTAAGTTATGTAAATGGTTTCCAGTTAATTACCTAGATTCTTCATGTTAATATTAGGCTTCTGCTTCTAGGTTTCCATTGTTCTAGCTATTTGTATGAATCCAACATTATTAGAGCTTTCTAGTGTGACTCGGTGTAATATCAGTATATAACTGTGTTCTACTTAGGTATCTTATGTCTTCACAATACTATTATTATGAGTATCATTCATTATTATTAATTTCCCTTATGTAAAATAAGGGCATTTGACTAGATGGCCTCAAGGGTTCCCCTTTCCTTTTTCATTTATTTTTATCTTTTTATCTTTAGTCTTTCCTACTGTCCTTCCAATTGAACAACAAAAAGAATTTCTAAAACAAGACTCTCATAAACATGCATCATCATTTCTTATGACACAGTAATATTCCATCCCCATCATGTTCTGATTTTCTTCATTTCCTTACTGTCATGCTCTCTGGGTTCCAGTCAAAGTGACCTTCTTTCTGTTCCATACACACAATATTCCACCCCTATTCTCTGTGCCTTTTTACAAAGTGGAATATCTTTCTTGGGGAACTGCCTCAATCACTTGAACATACAGTTTAGCAGTATGGAAACTCCTCTAGGGGTACTGGGACATGTGCCTTTGGGCTTGTGGAATAACCTGTTTCCATTTGTCCTTTTCCATGAACAACAATAGGCAATGACAGTTCTGTAGTTCTTTAAGGTTTACCAAGTGTTTTATAGTCTTCATTTCATATGATCCCCAAAACAATCCTGCGATACAAGTTCCACAGGTCTCCTAAATTGCAGATAAAGAAGAAACCGTTAAGTATGTAAGGTGGGATTTGAAGCTGGGCCGAGTCTCTCTCTTCTGGAAAGAGCACTCTATATCACAAGTCTCCTTGTTATAGAGGACAAGAGCTTGCTTTCTGTAGTAGCATCCATACTGGCATACCCAGAATGGTTGCTAGCACAGTTTCTAATCTTCTTTAGCATCATTTCCATCAATAAACCATTTCTGTTTCTGATGGTTAACCATTTGACCATACCAAGTGAGAAATAATAGTGGGAACTTTCTCTTCTGGGTCTTTAGTTGCTGTGATTTCTGAGGAGGGAGAGACTGTAGCTAAATCAAATCTCTGTAAGAGTTAATTCATCTCAACTGCTAAGATAGAAAAGGAATAAGCAAGGGATGGTTATGGCTTGAACCCCTCAAATGTCTATTCAATGACAGGATGTGCCCAGTCGTCTTTGAAGAGGGTGAAAACTTTATTTTCTAAATAACTGTGAGGTGAGGAGTTGTGTTACACTTTTCAGTTTATGCTCTTTGGAGTATATGATATATATATATATATATATATATATATATATATATATATATATGATAGTATACTGTATGTGTTCTATATTAAAGTTTATTTAGACTCCAGAGTTGGGGTTCTTAATTTTTTGCACATCAATCTACCCTTTTGACAATCTGGAGAAGTCTATGGATGGACATTTTCTCAGAAGAATGTTTTTAAGTGCATAAAATAAAATAGTAAGATTACAAAGATAATCAAAGGAAAATAGAGACGTAATTTTTTTTTCTCCTTCCAAAATCACATTGTCCCTGAAATCTATCCTTGCTTTAGAAGGAGGAAAGACAAAAGGTCTTTATAGGAGCATTTTTCTCTTTTAGAATAAAAGAGTTCAATATGATTTTAGAAGAAATGTAGTCTAACTCCCTTATTTATAGATGAGGAAATTAAAGCCTAGAAAAGTAAATCATCTAAGGTTACAGAACTAGTTCATTAGTGTCAGAGCTGGGACTTGAACCCATATTTCTCGACTCACCACTATATCACACTTACTTTTTTCATGACTGATGCAAAACCCTCTTCTCTTTACTCCTCTTTTTGCTCCATTCTACTTCAGGGTATCTGTCTCCGTTGGTTTGTTTGACAGGAGACTTGTAAATCACTCCAGCCCTGTCCATTAAGCTCTGGATAACTTGGCCATCTTGTTCACAGTTCAAACTGGGATTCTGTCCAAGTTACGGCCTCTGGGTTTGGAGGTTGTCAGAACTATGGCATGTTCATATTTCATGCTGAAGCAAGACTAGGGTGCACAGAGGACTCAGGAACAGGAGTCAGAGGACTGGGAGGTGACACAGAGACATTGTGTTCTGCATGGTTAATTCCAAACCTGCGCCAAAGAAGACTCACCTTGTTTCTAATTTGTAATGTCTCATCCCATCCTCCTCATCAGAAAGCTGTTATTAGGTACTTAATTGACTATAGCAATCTAGGGTCTGCTGATCCTTTTCCATTACTTCCTCTGTGAAGTAGATCAACACTTATCTCTGCTTAAAAGTCTTCTCTGACTCACCTTAAATCCACTTGCTTGATGGGGTCCTGGTAAATGTTTAACAACTGGCTCTCTAGGGAAAAAAAGGGACAGAGGACACACTTTTAAGTTTTGTTTGACCTTTACCAAGAATGAATGAAAAAGCACTTATTAAGTGCATATATTAATATTTTCTCTATAATCTTCTTAAGTCTAGACAATCAATAAAATAATAAATCAAACCCTGATTCATAGCGTTTGCCAGTTTTCAAGATGTAAATGATCATACTCAACTTTAACGTTTAGCTCTGGTGTAGCTCTCTGCTTGCCCCACCCTGAAAACTCTTATAGTCTACTTCCTTTTTGCATTGTTAAACTGTTAAACTCAGTGGATACTAGGTTATCCTGAACTTATTCACATATGGCTTTAAAACTGGTTTACTATATTCAAGATCAGAATTTGAGATTTGAGGTCAACTATATCAGCCAATAAATCAATAAACATTTACTAAGCACCTACTATTGCCAGGCAATAGAAAGTGCTGGAATCACTTACTAGATATGGTGAGCAAATTATTTATGCTCAATTTCTTTATTTGTTAAATAAGAATATTAATATCTGCCCCTACGGTGGCTGGGTGGTGCAGTGAATAGAAAACTTGGCCTGGAGATAGGAGGACTTGAGTTCAAATCAGGCCTCAGACACTTAACACAAAAACTAGTGGTGTGACTTTGGGCAAGTCACTTTACCCCAATTGCCCTATCTTCCCCCCTCCAAAAATAAAAAAAAACCCATCTTCCCCTACCTATCTTTCAGGGTGGTTGTGAAGACCAATTGAGAGCATGGTTTTGCATGTAATTGAAAAACTGTAAAGTATTAGAGAAAACAAGGAATTCTTGTAACAGTAACATTTATAAGAACCAAGCAATTTGGATATTGTCATTATTCAGGACAATGGAAGAAATTATTTTAGCACTGACAATAAGAAGAGAACCTGAAAAAGGTAAAATTGGCAGCTAGGTAGTACCATGGATAGAAGCCATGGGGTTGAAGTCAGGAAGCTCTGAACTCAAATCTGGCCTCAAATACTTACTGTGTATCCTTGGACAAGTCAATTAGCCTTTCTGTGCCTCAGTTTTCTCAGCTATGACATGGGGATCATGATGGCACCTATCTCTCAGGGTTGTTGTAAGGATCAAATGAGATACTATTTGCAAAATCCTTGGCACATTAATAGGCACTCGCTAAATGTTTATTTCCTTCCCATAAATATAAATGAAAGGGAGAATATTTACTTAACTAATTAAGAAAATCATCTATTTTAAAACACATTAGAAGTTACTATTTATAAGGATACAACATAGCTACAAAATACATAGACAGAAGGGAACAAACATTTATTAAGTGCCTACTATGTGCCAGGCACTCTGAGCTAAACATTTTATAAGTATTTTCTCATTTGATTCTTGTAATAACCCTGGGAAGTAGGTGATATTATGACTCCCACTTTATAGTTGAGGAAACTGAGGCAGATAGAGGTGAAGTGCCCAGGTTCACACAGTTAATAAGTGTCTAAGTCTGGATTTGAACTCAGTTCTTACTGATTGAGTCCATGTCCCATGCTCTATCCATTATACCCTCTAGCTGGACTTGGACTTTGATATTGCTACTTTGAAATAACTTATTAAAGCAGAATCACTAGTAGGCAACTTTAGTTGCCTAGTTCTAGTTATTTTATGTATTTGAAGGTCATAAACTAAATTTCCTTAAAACTGTTTTCTAATTCAGACTTTATCACTTAAGAGAGATATTTCTTCTAGTGAGACCAAAACTATGAGGCAGTTATTTATTCATTCACTCGACAAACATTTATTTAATGCCTATTATATATAAAGTACTGTGCTAGGTACTCTTGGGATATACTATTAGGAATAATCCAATCTTTTAAAAAAATCTATACCTTTATTCTCTACCAAATTATTAATTACATTGCTCTGGGAAGAAACTTTGGGGGTATAACTGACTCTCCTTCACAACTAGCAGCTTGTGGGATCCTTTAGCAAATGGCTAATTGGAAACTGTAATTTTATTGAGTGAATCTCACTTAATAAAACAAAACAAGAGAAGGAAGCATGTTTAATGAAAACTTGTGTGTGCATGGACTTCTAGGGAAATTCCCAGTTTCATAAAGATTAGTGCATGGTCTGGGGCTACTCTTCCATTTCTTAAGTTGGTTCTCAGGGAATAGCTACCTGACCTCCTCAGGGTTTTAGGATTAATCTAGAGGGTTTGGAGGGGGTGTCTTTTGAGTACTAAGACTCATGAATTTCCAAAGGTCTGATTTGAGCACCCTCTCCCCAACTTAATTAACTCAGGAATGGGTATTTTTGCAGTGGGAAGTTGATATAAAATATTCTCTCCACACACATACCCTCCAGCCCTAAATCTGTGACATGTTTTCCCATAAGTATATACAGAATCCAGAGAAAAGTGGGCTCCAGCTTAGAGATCACATGTGGCAAGGGGGTTACTTACAGCTTCTGGAATCCTTTTGTTGGAATCCTTGCAATGTATAGTATAGCTTTTCTGCTTGGCTTCTTGTAGAGCCTTGATCTTCCTTTCTTCATTATGTCTGTCTGTCCTTGGTCCCTGATGTTGGTCACTGTTTTTCTAGGGATGCTTCTAGGGTGCTGATAAAAACTTGAAATCTCCTGATCCTTTGAAGTTCATCTGAGGATGGGAAGTTCAATCAAGTCCAGGGGGAGGGAGGATACTGTGGTTGGGGCATCCTTCCCCCCAATCTCTCCCCAACCAAGTTATTTCATCTCAGGGGCTTGTCTAGAGGCTTCCAATGGTTGTGGTTTAGTCTTTTAAAAAGTCATGTCTGATTCTTCATGACCCCGTTTGGGGTTTTCTTGGCAAAGATAGTAGAGTGGTTTGTCATTTCCTTCTCCAGATCATTTTTACAGATGAGGGATTGAGGCAAACAGGGTTAAGCATCTTGCCCAGAGTCACACAGCTAGTAAGTATCTTATGCAGGATTTGAACCTGGAAGAAGAGTCTTCCTGACTCCAAGCTTGGCACTCTGTCTATTGTACCACCTAGCTGCCCTTTAGCTTCTAACACTAAACTGCTAAATGCTTAAATCTTTGGTTCCCAATTGATTCATTATTTTATAGATACCCCACAAATTGTGACCAAGTTTCCCCAGCTGGTTCAAACAGACTTCCTATGCAAAATCACTCTAATTCATCCAAAGGCTTTCAAAGACATTTCAACTGACCAAAGACTTTTTCCTCATTTTGTCTAAAGCCCATAATCAATTGATTCAACAGAAGAGTGTTCTCACCTGGTTAAGATATCAGGGCATAACCAATCTAACTGGAGAGATGTGGTACCTCAGAGTTGTTTTGATTTACATTTCTCTAATCAATAGTGATTTAGAGCATTTTTTCATATGCTTATAGATATCTTTAATTTCTACCTCTGAAAATTGCCTGTTGATATCCTTTGACCATTTATCAATCGGGGAATGACTTGTATTCTTATAGATTTGACTCAATTCCCTGTATATTTGAGAAATTAGGCCTTTATCAGAGACTCTGATTGCAAAAATTCTTTCCCAGTTTCCCACTTCCCCTCTTATTAGGTTACATTGGCTTTGTTTATACAGAAAATTTTCAATTTGATATAATCAAGATTATCCATTTTGCATTTTATACTGCTCTCTAACTCTAGTTTGGTCATAAAGTCTTCCCTTCTCCATAAATTTGACAGATAAACTATTCCTTGCTTTCCCAGACTGCTTACAGTATCAGCCTTTATACCTATATCATGCACCCATTTAGATTTGAGTTTGGTATATGGAGTTAGATAATGGTCTATGCCCAGTTTCTGCCATCTATATTCCAGTTTTCCCAGAAGTTTTTGTCAAATAGTGAGTTCTTATCTCCAAAACTGGGTCTTTGGGTTTATCAAACAGTAGATTACTATAGTCATTGACTACTGAGTCTTATGTACCCAATCTGTTCCATTGATCTACTACTCTATTCCTCAGCCAATACCAAGTAGTTTTGATGACTGCTGCTTTATAATACAGATTAAAATCTGGTATTGCTAGGCCACCTTCCCTAGCATTTCTTTCTTTTTTTTTTAAATTTTATTTTATTTTATTGACTTGTTTGTTTACTTTTAGGTTACAAGATTCAGTTCTAGAGTCACTCGAGTTTCAGATTTTTCTCCCCTTCCTCCACCCCCCCCACCCCCACCATGGGGGCATACAATCATGTATAGGATCTGCAGACTCTTTCACATTGTACAATAGTCTGGTTATATAGGTATTATAGCCAATGGAGTGAACAGTAAGAAAAGAGAAACAAAAGCCAAACATAGAAAAGAATGATAGCATGCATTGCTTCAGTCTCCTTTTAAACTCTGGTCTTTCTGGATCTTTCTCTGAATGTAGACATCTCCTCCCATCCTGAGACTTGTAGAGTTGTTTTTTAACTATGCGATGCTGAGAAGCGTCCAGTTTTTCAAAATTGGTCGTCACACACATATGATATATCTGTGACTGTGTACAAATTTTTCCTGGTTCTGCTCTTCTCACT
>CM053593.1:148693929-148758238 GCA_028646575.1 Pseudocheirus occidentalis
GGCCTTACAGTGGGATCAATGTTCTGGGCTGGGGATAGGGGCAAAAAGGGGAGAAAATCTGTAACTCAAAACCTTGTGGAAATGAATGATGTAACCAAGAAAATAAATTAAAATTAAGGGAAAAAAAAGTACTCAGAGCAGGGAGATGGAGTATCTTGTGGGAGGATCAACAAGAAGGAGACCAGTGTCACTGGTCTGACCACAGCTGAGTATAGTGAGGTGGTCAGATCTTTCTCTAGCTCTCTTAAAGGAGCTTGAGGAGAATGATCTCTTTTTGGTTTTCACATCACCTTATTTGTTTGTTCATTCACATAGTTGTCTAAACTTATCTCTTTCATCTCATACCCGGAAATTTATATTTTGAAACTAAGTATAATTTTGTATATTTGCATGTATATGTGTGTGTGTATATGTGTATACACAATGTTTGAATGTTATGTATACCTATTTGTGCCTGATAGTAGCCATCTCTAGGATGGGGTGGGGATAAAGGGAGAAGGAAAAAGAAAAAAAAGAAAAAATTTGCATAATAACTTTATTATATATTTAAAAGGAACAGCAAGTTGTATAGAATAGATATGCAGTTTCATGTGTGGTCATTTTTTAATTATACTGTGTTATAGAAATGCTTGCTTTATTCCATAAATTTAAAATAAAATTAGTTTAATTAAAAAAAACCTAAGTATAGGACTTTACTTACATTTATCCTTAAGAATAGAGCCATTTTATCTAGGTTTATCTAGGTTTATCTAGATTTACTTATCTAGATTTACATCACTTTACATTTATGAATATCTAAATTTACTTCACGGGGAACATAGGTTTCTGTCACCTTCTGGATATACCTGCACTAAACTTTGGTATACTAGGGGTATAAATATTCAAGGTAGAATCTTATGCCTTCATTTTTACAGAAGGATATATTGAGTTCTAGAAAATGGATGTGAATTGCAGAGACATGCAACTTTTTAGAATTGCAATTATTTTAAGGGGAAGGAAAAGGATTCACTCTTCCCTCTCCTTCAACTCCCATATCCAATTAGTCAGCAAATCTTGTTGGTCCCACTTTCATCATATCTCCTTACATCTATCTAGTGCCTTTTTTCCACTCAAATGATCAATGTTTTTATCACCTCTTGCCTAGAAAAGAAGGAAGAAAGGAAAGAAAGAGAAAGAAAAGGAAGGAAGGGAGAGAGGGAGGAAGGGAGAGAGGGAAGGAGAAAGAAAGAAACAAAG
Organism: Pseudocheirus occidentalis; assembly: GCA_028646575.1. Classification (NCBI taxonomy): domain Eukaryota; kingdom Metazoa; phylum Chordata; class Mammalia; order Diprotodontia; family Pseudocheiridae; genus Pseudocheirus; species Pseudocheirus occidentalis. Next base: position 148,695,166 of record CM053593.1, read on the forward strand.
AAAGAAAAAAGAAACAAAGAAACAAAGAAAAAAGAAAGAAAGAAATTAACAAAGAAACAAAGAAAGAAAGAGAAAAATATATGTCAAAAAGGAAATGAAATTAGTCTGTTCTTGTTGAAAACCATTTTGGCTTGGTGACCAATACTTCCCTTTTTAGATGTTTATAAACATCCCTTTTACGATGTATCCAGAATGTTGTTGGGAATCAAATTCAGACTTGCTGACCTATAATTTACAGAGTCCAAATTCAACCACTTTTTCAAAGTATGACACTTTTCTCTTGTCCTACAATCACACCTTCTTCAATTTCATGATCTTTCCAAAAATCACTGAAAACATTTCAATAACAGTATCTGTCAATTCTTTCAACAGTTATCCCAGGACATAATTCATTAGAACCCTGAAAAGCAAAGTTAAAATGGAGTCATTCTGCTTTCTCATTTTCTTCCATTCTCATTTTTTCCATCCACTTGCAGAAATAATACTATTCTTTGTTTGATGTTTCTCCTGTCCCTCTCATAAATTTTAAAATATATATATAACATTGTTGTATTTGTTCTTAGTACTCATTACCAGCCACCACTAAGTCCAAGCTTTAGTGCTTCTGACATTATTCTTCCAAGACTATGCCACAGTGTTGTATTTAGGTTCTATTACCTGCTCTTGCTTTTCGTTTCTGTATGCCTTTAAAGAACTGAGCTGGCTCATGTCTTCCTTATGAAGCTACAATAGTCTCTTAAGACAGCTCCACCTTTTATTCCTCATCAGAATCATTTCTGTTTCAACCTTCAAATTTTTTTCTACATTGAATGTGCTACTCTCTAAATAACTAGCTCAGTAGCTATCTGGGGAATTTTTCCCCTTCCCTCTTCATTTTCAGCCTAATAACCTTTTGATCAAACTCCAGGCAAATATATATTCCTGGTATTCTACCTATGGTTAAGTGCCCCATCATTCCTATAATTTAATCCATGGTTTAGAAGTCTATCTTCTATCAGATACCAACTTAGCTGTTCATTTCTCAAACCTATTTTCTCTTCTGAAGTCCTACCAGTGTTAATGAAAATAACAATTACCTACTAAAATGTTTAGTTTCTTGCCCGGGAGTTCATTAACCTTTTGTAACACATGACGCAGCCCTTCTTACCTACCTACCCCCAGGATCTTGGGCTCATAGAAACCAGGTCCAATCCTGGGGACCTGACCCCAAGATGCTCATTTCCCTCTTTGGCCCACTAGATTCTGCCCTCAGTTTTACTCTGGGGTAATATTCAAAGCAAAGTCTCCTAAATATACATAGCAGGACTTTGATCTCCTACAGAGGCAGAAAATATACAATGTATATCGGGTATGGAACAGCTTTTATTTTGTCCCCCACAGAAAATGCCTGATGAGAGCCCAGAAACACATAAAACACTCAAGTGGCCTATTAGAGTATCTCTGAAAGATATTTTGGGAGATGAGATGAGATGCTAGGTAAGCTGTGTTTTCCCATGAACCTGTACTATCTGAGTAATTCACAGCAATAGCAGGGTTGGTAAGGTTCAAATCTTTTCCCTTCCCTTTCACACACACACACACACACACACACACACACACACACACACACACACACACACACAGACCATGACTTTAATCCTTCAATTACAGGGTAGTCGTCTATCAGCAACACTCTTCCTTATCCAAAAAGCATGGTGGAGAGCTCTTCCTCTAGGAAGGTGATACCTCAAAGCTCAAAATCAGAAACTCTCAACTTCTGAGGTTATCTATTTGGTAGTTCCCAAATCTGGTACCACCTAGGAAAACTCCCTTCTCTTGCTCAAAAGCTAGGGGATCACATTGCCAAGGGTACTCAAAATTCACCATCATTCACAGAAGAGTTTAGGGGTTCAAAAACAATATCCATAACCTATTTTCTTAGACATAAACAGAACTGCCTCTGCCATTTATCAGTCAACTAAAGGACACAATTTGTTTGAAGCAAAACAATCTGAGTTCCACATCTCCTCCAACATTTATCATTTTCCTTTTCTGTCACATTAGCCAATCTGGTAAGTGTGAGGTGGTACTTCAGAATTGTTCTAATTTGCATTTCTCTAATCAATAGTGATTTAGAGCATTTTTTCATATGACTATTCATAGCTTGGATTTCTTCTTCTGAAAACTGACTATTGATATCCTTTGACCATTTATCAATCAGGGAATCACTTGTATTCTTATAAATTTGGTTCAGTTCCCTCTATGTTCAAGAAATGAGGCCTTTATCAGAGAAACTTCCTACCAATTTTTCCCTCAATTTCCCACTTTCCTTCTAATTTCAGCCACATTAGTTTTATTTATGCAAAAAAAATTTAATTTCATGTAATCAAGATTATTCATTATATTTCCCATAATCTTCTCCATCTCTTTGGTCATAAACTCTTCCCTCATCCATAGATATGACCGGCAAATTTTTCCATGATTCCCTAATTTGCTTATATCATTCTTTAAGTCTAAATCATTTACTCATTTTGACCTTAACTTAAAGTATTAGATGTTGGTCTATGCCCAGTTTCTGCCAAAACTGCTCTCCAGGAAAACAAACATTTATTAAGTGTCTACTATGTGCCAGATACTATGCTAAGCATTACCTCTTCTGAGATAACCTTGAGGGGTAGATTCTATTATGACCCATTTTACAACTGCAGAGGCTAAAGCAATCAGACATCAAGTGACTTGCGTAGGATTGCACAGTTAGTGAGTATCTGAGACCAGATTTGAATTCAGATCTTCCTGACTCCAGATCGCTGATTCTACTCACAGTGTCACCTAACTGTGTCTCAGTAGGGTAACAGAGCAGTTGAGTAACACCAAGCAGTAATGCCCATCAGGCTCCATGAGACCATGACCAGCTAAGGTTAGCTGCCAAGCAGTCACTAACAGCCAATACCAGCGATCACCATGAGATCAATGGGAATTAGAAACATGGAAATATTCCAGCCAATGGGGAGCAGGCCCAATGAAAGCAGTTAAATGGCATCATCACTAGACTGCATCTTTGGTCCTACAGTGTTGAAGGCTTGAATTGCCCCTCCACACGAGTGTTGTATTTTCTGAATGTGCAACCTTCATATTTGCTGCCTAGGTGTGACCATTCTCCATACTGATGCTGTGTATTTCTGGGACAGTATGCTCTAGGTTCATGGTGGAGAGGAAGGCAGATAGAAATGTTTTATTGTAACTTTTCTTAGTACACTAGTTCATTAAGTGCCTTGCTTTGAACAGATTATCCTCTTGTTGACTAAAGAAAAGTGGTTTTGAATAGACGTGTACCCACAGAATAACTTGGTTAAAAGTTTCTTTGTCTGAACATTCCATGTGTGAAAGAGGGGTGCCCCAGATGCTACAGATGTTGGGACCAGAAAGTGCTGTAGCACAAACATTTCCTTTTACCAATGAGGAAGCTAGGTTGGAGCAGATGAGAGAGAGTAGTGACTTCACAAAGTCAAAGTGGTAGAATTAAAGACTTTGACTCAGGCCTCTTATTTTTTAGTCTTATGTTCTATCCAATTTACTATCTTGTCTCCTGGTCTCCTAAAGACAGCTTCCTATGTAAACTCTCAAAGTATAGTCATTGTACTATGGTATCTAACACCTCTCTTAAGGGAAGAGTATTCCACTTTTGCTTTCTCTCAGGAAAGCAAAAGAAACAAGAACAGAGACTCTAACCTTCAGCTCCTAGACCAGGGCATGATCATCTGGTCCTCTCTGTCTCTGAATCTGATAATGGTGTCCAGTGTCTCCCTGGCTTCTACATCAGGGTGATGGCTTCTGCTGGAATCTTTAAGGGGAAATAAGTTTATGGGGTGCCATCTACTTTGGTTTAGACCTTGCACATGGGATGACAACATGGGCTTGTGTTTTCCAGATTGCTTGGCTCTGTCTGGCCCCAGTGAGGTGAGAGGCATTGTAGGAGAATCCTTGACTGTGCAGTGTTCCTATGAAGAAAACTACAAGAATTCAAAGAAAATATGGTGCAAAGAAAGAATGATGATTTTATGTAGCACAATTATGGAAACTCAAAAATCAAAAGTGTTCATCAGAGATAATCCTGAAAACCAAACATTCTCAATAACCATGGAAAATCTCACTGAAGCTGATGCAGGAAAGTACCAATGTAGGATTGAACAAAGTGTGTTTGATATTAAATTCTCAATTACTATATCTGTTTCTCCAGGTAAGGATATTTCTCCCAGCCTCTGGAGCTTATGAAACCAAGAATTATTGCCCACATCCCACCCCCACAACTTAAGGCAGTAAAACCAGTCCAAAACTAGTTATTGACAACTCCAGATAACATGTATGTGTGTGCTTGGGTATGGGTATGTACCTGTTTACTTCTTTATCCATGTAAGTTGGGCATGAGTCCCAAAGTTCCTGAGGTCATTATTAATGGAATCCAAAAGACCTCCACTGCATTAGCTGTATTGGAGTGGCTGAGTCCTCCAGTCCCATTTTGTTCCCTCATGTGCATGGACTGAGCTGGTAAACTTACCCATAAGTGGCACCTGTACCTCTAGAATTGTACTAGACCCCACCTCCATCCTGAAAGGCTGATGTTCCCCCAGGCAAGAAAGGAGGAGAGGAATATGATATCTACCATAGCGTAGTCATAATTAAGAACTGGAAGATGTTCCCTGCCTCTGAAAAATCTGGCGCTCCAGCTCTATCTTGATTTTTATCTCCATGAAATTCCAAACCAAGCCCCCCCATTCTCTCACACCTTGATAGACCCAAGGATCTAGCCACGTCCTGTACTGTGTTCAATCTTCTAATCCCATAACCATTAAGAAATCTTACATCTTCATAGAGCTTTAAGATTTTCAAGGACTTTGTCCCCAAGTGTTATTATGCAGTACTTGGTCATATAAGCATTATTATCCCCATCTACAGGTGAGAAAGCTGAGTCTTAGAGTGGTTAAGTTACTTGTTCTAGTCACCACCACAGCTAGTAAGTACCAGGAGTGGAATTCAAACTCTGGTCTTCTAATGCTCTTTGCAATGCGCCACATTGGATCATGTTGTCATGAAGCAACAAAGGAAGAGGTTGTCTAGACCTCTTAAAGAACCCATGTCACTGGTCACTGCACTATAAGTGATATCTGCTACTGCCAGAAAAAAAAAGGAGCCAAAGTCAACAGAGAAGCTGCTCTGATCACCTGAAAACACTCAGTGTTGACTCTTTCCCTACCATGACTCCCAGCTCCTCCCCATTGAGTGACCCATCAGTCTAGTGAGGATTCTCTGTGTAAGCCCTCTGTCCTTCAACCCATCAGGCAAAGACTGAAAAGTAGAAGAATATAGAACCTCAAGATTTATCTAAGTGGCCTTTTGCCTGGGTCTAGGCCAGGGGTTTTTCGAGTCTTGGATACCTTTGGCTGTCTGGTGAAGCTTATGGACCCCTTCTTAGTAATGTTTTTAAAGGTCTAAAATAAATACATGGGACTACAAAGGAAAACAATTGTATTGAAATACAGTTATCAAAATAATTTTTAAGAACAGTCACAGAGTCCTGGTTAAGAACCCTTGATCTAGAGACATTTTATGGGACTTGAAGGACCCCTCCTTTTCCAGCAGGACTTATCCCTCAGAGTCATCTATCTGGCTGCTGTCATGAATCATAAAGTCTATATAAAATGAAAATATACAAGTGTTTGCATGAGAAAAGACAAAGGGACAATGTCTTGGACTTGATTCAAATTTTCCTTTTCCTAGCATCCACAGTGGCTTCAAATAGATATACAACTACATCACCAACAAGTATACCAGTGACAGACAAAATTGAAATAGGTGAAAAGAAGACCTCAAAAGAGATTTCTGGCCCCATGCAACCCCCAAGGTAAGGATATATTCATTCTCTTTCCCCCAAATCATCCACTTTTCTGAATATACTTATTATTCTTAAAGGCATCACTGTCCTCTCAATTTCCCAGGTTTGTAAATTTGGCACCTTCCTTAACTTCTTACTCTCTTACACCAGACATATAATCAGTTGTCATTTCTTGTCTTTTCTACCTTCACAAAATCTCTCACACACTTTCCCTTCTCTCCATGCACATAGCCTAGTTTCAGGACCTTATCACCTCTTACCTGGACTATTGCAATAGTCTTCTGGTTGGATTCCCGGACTCTAATTAGATTCCTGGACTCTCCTCTCCAATCCATCCTCCACAAAAATGCCAAAATCACCTGTAATGCAGTTTTGACTGTGTCATTTACCTGCTTAATAAACTACAATGGCTCCATATATCCTCCAGAATCAAGTATAACATACTCACTTTGGCATTAAGATTCTTCACAACCTGGACCCTGTACTTTCTTTTTAGTTTGTTCATACTTTATTCCCCTCCATCCTTGCACATAATACTCCATCTCCCTTCTTTGGGCTTCTGTGGATAAGTTCATTTACCTTGGCAGTATACTTTCCAGGTATACACATTGATAATGAGGTTGGCTCATGCATTGCCACACCTAGCTCAGTGTTTGGGAGGCTCCAAAGGAAAGTATGGGAGAGAAGAGGTATTAGACTAACTACCAAAATGAAGGAATAGAGAGCCATTGTGCTGACCTCATTGTTGTATGCCTGTGAAACCTACCAGCACCATGCCAGGAAACTGAATCGCTTCCATTTGAATTGTCTTGGGAAGATTCTGAAGATCATTTGGCAGGATAAGGTACCAGAGACTGAGGTCCTTACTCAAATTAACCTGCCAAGCATTTGAACTCTGCTTCAGAGAACACAACTCCTATGGGCTGGCCTCATTGTTCAAATGCAAAGCATACACTTGTCAAAAAGACTATTTTATGGAGAACTCACACAGGGCAAGAGTTCACATGGCGGTCAGAAGAAGCGATACAAGGACACTCTCAAGATCTCTCTTAAGAACTCTGGAATTGATTGTGTGACATGGGAGACACTGGCACAGAACCGCTCTGCATGATGTGCTCTCATCAGAGAAGGCGCTGTGCTCTATGAGCAGAGAAGAACTGAAACAGCTCACAGAAGACGTAGGATATGCAAATTTAGAGTGTCCACCCCAATTATTCACACAGACTATTTGTGTTCACCCTGCAGTAGTGCATTCTGAGATCATATTGGTCTGATTAGCCATAGTCAGACACATCCAAACTTGACTTTAGCATAGTGATGTCATTTTGGTCCTCTTTGAGAGTGAAGGACAACAACCAAACCACCCCCATGTTTGGAGCAGTCTTCTTCCCCTCCTCTACCTCTTGACATCCCTTGGATTTTTTCAAGGTTTAGCTCAAATGTTACCTTCTACAGGAGACCTTTCCTGGTCCCCCCAGCTGCTAGAGCCTTCTCCTCCAAGACTACCTTCTCTTTATGTATCTTATTTATTCATTTATTTACATGCTGTCTCCAGTGTTCAAATTTAAATTCCTGAAGGACAGCAACTTTTTTTATATATTTTTGCCTTTCTTTGTATCTTTAGCACAATGCTTAGTGTAGGTACTTTGAAAATTCTTAGTGATTGAGTCACAAAATCATAAAATGTCAGAGGTAGAAGGGATCATAGAGACTATTTAATGCAATCTTAATTTAAATTTACTTAATTTGAAGAAAAAGAAACTAAGTCCTAGAGCTGAGGAAGTTATTTTCCCTAGATCACACAACTGAGTGGCAAAGCTTGGATGAAAGCCTGGTTCTCTTAGGCCTAAGTCCAACACTCTCTCTACTATGTGTCCCAATGTAGAGAATACATTTATGTCCAGAAATGGGCACATACTTTTACTCTGATGAATGATTATCAAGGTTCACAGTTGTATCTTCACATTTCTGAAATGTAATTGGTCTTATCAACCTGGCTATACTTCTCCCCTAGTTGATGTTCATATTGAGGACCCCATTCACCTTGGATCACTTGCCTCTGTGGCAACTATAGGGCCAGACCCTGACTCTATTGGCTATTCGTTAACAAGAGAGCCTCCTCAGTTCCCAATAAGTTTTTCTTTGCATCATTCTTGAAGTGTTGATTATAATCATCAGTCTGGCTCTGGCAGGTCAGTTTTCCAAGTGCAGATGGGACATGGGATGTGTGCCTGGACATGAAAGAAGGAGGAGTGGAAGAAGGAATTAGACCATCGACTACTTTGGATTTTCTTTTTTCAGTAGATCTGGGATTCTTGACAAGCCTGGGATACTGCTCTTGATCCTGAGTCTCTTAATTATTTCATTGTCAGGAGCTTTGTTTTTGACTTGGAGAATGATGAGGAAACAGAAGAAGAGTGAGTATGCCACCCCAGTTCATGTTTTTATTTTAAACTTTTTTTCTGTTAATTTTTTTCAGTTATATAGTATTTTTGGTCTCTCCCTTCCCTCTTCCCTCTCCATTAAAAATAAACCTCGAAGGATATATGAATAGTCAAGCAAAAAAAAAAGATACTCATATTGGTAATGTCCAAATATGTGTGTCTATTGGCCCCTTCACCTTTCTGTCATGAGGTAGGATTCTTTATCCAGTCTTCTGAAATCATAGTTGATTAGATTTAAGTCCTTCAGAATTGTTCATTTTTACAATATTAATGTTTTAGTATAAATTGTTTTCCTGGTTCTTCTCACTTTACATCAATTCATACATATCTTCCCAGTTTATACAAAACATCCACTTTATTATTTCTTATGGAGCAATAATATTCCATTACATTCATATACCATAAGTTGTTCAGTCATTTACCAATTAATTGACTTAGATTCTAGTTTCTAATTCTTTGCCACCACAAAACAAACTGATATAAATATTTTTGTGCATATATGACCTTTTCCTCCTTCTTTGATATCTTTGTTTTATGGGCCAAGTAATAGTATCACTGGGTCACAGTTTAGTAACTTTTTCAAATTGCTTTCCAGATACCATGTGTCTTTCCCCTCTGCTCCACCAGGACTCTATCCTTCCTCCTTCCTTCCCTAGGATATATATCCAGTTGTAAGCCACTTAAGTTTATCTTGAGCTCCTTGGAGCATTAGAGATTTGGAGTGAGATGGATGCTTTAACCATATCCCCTCTCTACCTCAAAGACTCTCCAAAAGGAGAAATTCAATACAAAAGCCATGAGAAGTTGTGAAGTTGGGGGACTCAGTCATCTTCAGAGAAGGAAAGAAATAGATCTTTACTATACTTTATGTGGGAAATTTTCCTTGCCCCTCCACATCAAACACTGTAGTCTCACTCACATGCTCCAGTTTCCCATGGTGTATTTTTGGCCTTTGGGGAAGGAAGTAGTTCTCAGAAACCTGTTTCACAGGCTGAAGAAGAATCATTTCCTCTGTTTGGTAGCTGGGCTTGTATGATTTTTCTCCAACTTCACTATTAATCAATCATATAGAAATTTTTCTGAGATCCATTTAACTTTAGGGCACTGAGTAGCCTGGGCACTTTTCTCTAAGAGCCCAATGGTCCCATTCCTCCTGTTTGGAAAAAGTAGCTCTCAGTAAAACTGCTAAATTCCTGATTTAGGGCTACAAGACTCCCATCCAGTTGACACCCTTATTTTGCTCCAGTTATAGTTAAGTAAACTTTTTCAACCCACCTGAAGTTTCTCATACTCAATTCACACTTGCCTCCTCCTTCCTTCTGAGAACATCTTTTTCTCTTCTCCGCTCACCTAAACTCATCCTCAAAAATATTATTACTCAAAAGCTGCCTCTTCCAGGAAACCTGAATAGAATACACTGTCCAGCTCTGGTTAGTCCAAGCACTCCAGTAAATCCCACCCAACACCAGCCTATCCTGGTCAGTTTTAGAGGTTGGAAGTGAGGTGAAGGGCATAATCATGAATAGAAGGGTGAGGAGTCAATTAGATGACCCTATGATTTTTAATTAGATCTTTGTTTTTGCCATGAACAATGGCTGGGGGCAGAGTTTCCAAGGAGGGAAGAGAGCAACCTATGCACTACTCAGGACCCTGAAGTTAAGAAGGCCCAGGAGATATCCCTAAGTGAGTCATTGTAAAGTTTCAGAGGGAAAATAAAACAGGAGAGTGTCATGGGCTTAGCTGCCAGGCAGGGGCAGTAGTGGCCCTGTGGCTTGTCAAATAGCCCCAAGAAAGCAAACTACTTTCCTAGGCAGCATAGAGACTAGAGAGCAGGTCCTAGATTCAGAAAGACCTGAGTTCGTATCTAGCCTCAGACACTCCCTAGCAATATAGCCCTGAGTAAGTCATTTAACCTCTGACTGCCTCAGTTTCCTAATCTGTAAAATGGGGTTAATAATAGTTTCTACCTCAAAGATTGCTGTGGGAAGCAAATGAGTTATGTGGAAGGTATTGTAGAAATTTTAGTTATTATTATTACTTCCCTTAAAAGTACACAAAGAAGAATAAAAGCATGTGAGCTAACAGGCTAGGAGTCTGACCATCAGGGAAATCACTAAGAAAAGTGAGGGGCAATAAGATGTATATGAACCTATCTAAAATTGACTATATACACATATATAGTCACTTTTTAGATTAGGGCCACTAGACATAAAGGATCATATCTTCCCCTTCTGAGTCCTTGTCACTCCCAAATGTTCTCATGACACCAACACATTCCTGGCCACCATCTCAAGTCCCAATATGATACTCTGCTATAGAATTAAGTACGTAATTGTATCTCACTAGACAAGTTTGTGAACTACCCTTTCCTCACCACAACTCCCTTTGAAAGTCTTTCATCCTCCTCTCCAACAATGACAGAGGTGTGGGAGAGCAGAGCTATGCTGAAAAAAATGGACAACTCTAGGACAATGACAGAATGAGTGAATAAATGGATGTATGAAAAGATATTTATTAAAGGTTTACTACAGGTAAAAGCTCTGAAAGCTTTTTGCTGGACATCAGGGAAAATCATAATTATGACTCCTTGAAATGTGATCCCAAGAGAGATGACTGAGTGAGAAAACTTTAACAAAAGAAAGAATGTGGACCCCTCTGGCTTGAATGGTTGCAGTAGTATACTGGCCAAAGAAATAGGGGTAGTCATGTTGAGCTACATGACCTCTTGAGATCTATCTCAAAATAAGTGTCTGTGTGTGTGTGTGTGAAAGAGAGAAAGAGAGAGAGAGAGAGAGAGAGAGAGAGAGAGAGAAAGAGAGAGAGAGAGAGAGAGAGAGAGAGAGAGAGAGAATCTGCGGGTCAGGAAGACATAAAGTCAAGACCCACCTATGACATGGATTGGCTGTGTAACCTCTGGGCAGGTCACATAACTTCCTGATGCCCTTGGACAACTTTCTAAGTCAGAAGTTCTAAATTTTTTTGTGTCATGCACCCCTTTGTTACTCTGGAGGAGCTTATGGATTCCTTCTCCAAATAATGTCTTTAAATGAATAAAATTGCATATGTGTGTATGTGTGTACATACATATGGATATACGTGGGTGGGTGTGTATGGATTTCAAAGGAAACTACATTGAAATGAAGTCATCAATTTAAAACACACACATACACACACACACACACACACACACACACACACACACACAAACAGATCAAGAACCTCAGGTTAAGAACCCCTGCTCCAAGATGATAAGTTGTAGAAAGGGTGCTGCTCTGTACTGATAAAGAGAATCTCCTCATTGAGAGTTCTCTATATCAATGAAATCACGAGTCCTCTTCAGAGGGAGATAGCAGAGTATATAGAAAGGAGCACAAGTACTGGTTAGAGAATCTGGGTTCATATGCTACTTCTAACACTTACTTTTAATATGATCTTAGGCAAGTTACCTAAACCCCTCCCTGGACCTCAATTTCCTCAGCTATAAATTGAGGGAACTGAACTAAATGGCCGATGATGTTCCAACCAACTCTAGATCAATGATTATAAGGAGAAATAAAAAGAGACATCAGTCTCAGATTCTGCAAGGCACTCCTCTTTGAAGATGAACATATTTTCTTAAGTGTAGGTTGCACCTGCCTTTCCTTCACCCTGTCCTCTTTCCCCTTTTTCCTTTTAATTAATGATTCTATTTGGACCCATCCTTACTCTACACACTGACTGCTAACTGTCCGTGTTTCTTTTTAGCTGGTGAGAAGTCCATGGTGTTTCTGGATTCTAATGAGGTAAGAGAAGTTATGGTCTGAGGGAAATTGAGATTCCCCTCCTCCCCATTCTTTCCCTGATAAGCCAAGAAGCAAAGAATGCCGTTATATAATGTCCCAATGCACAGTGGATTTTTGATCCATTCCTGTAGAGAGGTGGTATGGTCTAGTAGATAAAAGACTGGCCTCAGAGTCAAGAACACTTGACTTATACTATCTGCATGACCTTAAGCAAGTCAGGGCCCTGAGCATCTCTAAGACTCCATGTTGCAAAGAAGGGATTGACCTTACCTCGGTAAAAAAAAAAAAAAAAGTTCATTACACTAATGCAATCAATCACAGACCCAGTCCCTCTTCCTATGCCTAACAAAGAAAGTGTGGCAATAATTCCCAATCAGGACCATAGACATCATACTCAGGGGCTCAGATTACCATCTTCCTCTCTTACTCTAAGAGAAATCTGCCAATAAGGGATAACAATATAACTAGACTAGCCAGAATGGAGCTGGGGTGAATTTGGAGGCAAGGAAACAAAAGACTATGGGAAGGTGTATGGGGCACTCAGAGGCAGAGTCAATAGGCAAAGATGACTGGGGCAGCCAGTGGAGGAGATAATCCTCAGTGAGAATTCTGGGTCTGGCCATTGACATGATACTGTCCAATGTGCTGACAAGTCCCTGTGACTTGCTCCTGAGCAGCCAAAAAATGAACCTTGTTACTCGAATCTGGAGCTACAGGAGGGACCCAATGAACCTTGTTACTCAAATATGCAGCTACAGGAGAGACTCTTGAGTCACAATCCACCTATTCAAAGCAATCCAAGTATAGCAGATAGCCCTGTGATAAGTACTGAACCCTTCCTTCCTCTCTATACGTATGTTCTTAGCCCTATTCCCAGTATTAAGGATTTTAAAGGCATCTGGGAAAGGAAATATCCACAAAACTTGAGCAGGTTTAATGTCATGGACTATAGCAACTTTTGGTATGGCCAACACAGTATGAAAAAAACATAATAAATATGGATTTTGCCACATGATGTGCCTTATTACGCTTGGTGCCCATGCCTTGAGAATTGACTGGGACTGAGGACTGAGTTATAGTATCAATGAGGAAAGGTGGGGGTGGCTAAGGAATATAGTCCTGCCTGCAGCTTAAGAATGTCAACACAAGTTCTAGTCAGGGACTGTCAATGTTCCTGCCTGTTTGGGGTTTTAGTTGTTGTTCTGAAGTTTCAGTTTTTGTTTTTTGCCTAGATTTACTTTGATCTCTGACTTTCATTCAAGTTCAACTTAAGTTCTATCTGAGAACAGAGGAGATCACCTACATCAACCTAGTTCTGAAGGGGGCCTTAGATGCCATCTATCTCAACCCATCACTTTTCAGATAAGTAAAGTGAGGCTTAGAGAGGTTAGGTGGATTGCTCAAGATCTCACATTGATAGTAATGTAAGTGGGATTTGAACCCAGGTCCTATGATTCCAAATCCAGTTCTCTTTCCACTGCCTGTTTCTCCCTGAAGTGGGTACCCTACAATTGAAGTTAATATTCTCAAGTCAATAAGCATCCATTAAGTGATTTCTATGTGATAATCACCTGGAATACAAATACAAGCAGAAAGAGTTCCTTACTTGAAGGTATATACATTCTGATGAGGGAAGGCAACACATAAAAAGAAGCCAAAATGGGGAAAACCCAACCCTAGGGCAGGAGTGGGCAGCAGGATGGGAAAAGTATGGTGGAGAAAATTCAGAGCACAGCCTGCAGAGGAATGAAGACATGGATGGCCTGATGGTGCCCTCCTTAAATGTAGATTCTGGAGGAGCTGATCAGTTAGATGGAGATGCTACAAAGGTAGAGGGCATTTATGATGTATGAATTCCAGGGCTCTTGGTGGGAGCTTCCAGGAGGAAGAGGTTTCTGGAGGAAGTCTGGATATATTCTGGAGAGGAAGAAAGACCTCTTTTAAAATATCCTGATTTGGAGGCAGTAAATAGAGGACTGGCCCTGGAGTCAGGTGGATCTAAGCTCAAATCCAGCCGCAGACACTTGACACTCTTACTAGCTGTGTGACTTTGGGCAAGTCACTTAACCCCAGTTGTCTTGCCTTCCCCCCTCCAAAAAAAATTAAAGTTAAAATTAAACAAAATACCCAGATTCATGGGTGAAATTTTTAGGAGAGTGAAAACTCCGGAGTTCATGACATCATATATCATGTCATTGAGGGGAAAACAGAGACTAGTAGTGCACATTGGTCCTCCATATACTAGAAAAATATGGACAGCAGCAGACTTACATACAGCATGGAATTCCCCAGCACCATTGTTTCTGCATCAGGAGGAGGACAAAATGACTCCAATGTCAAGGACTCTTATGCCATAGGGGTGATCCTCTATCACTTCTGAACTCCTAGTTTGGAAAAAAAAAGATGGTATTTCTAGTCCTAGCTCTCAGATAGGAACATTCTTCTAGATCATAAAATAGGGAGTCATGGAGGTGTTCTTTCACCACTAAATTGGCTATATCCAATGCCATTGGCACTGATTGGCACAGTCTGGCTATACTTCTACATGTAGAACATTCAATCAATAAAAATTAATTAAGAACCTATTATGTGCCACACATTGTGCTAAGTGCTGGGGATACCAAAAGAGTATTAAAAAATACAAAAAGACAGTCACTGCCTTCAAGGAGCTCACAATACAATAGGGGAAGCTACAAGGAAATTATTAACAGAGGGAAGGTATTAGAATTAAGATGGCATTAGGCAAGGTTTCCTATAGAAGTTGAAATTTTATATGAGACTTAAAGGGAGCCAGGGAAGTTAGTAGGCAGGCTAAGGAGAGGTGGTAATCCAGGTATGGATGACAGCCCAGAACCGAGAAATGGAATGTCTTGTTTGTGGAATGTCAAGAAGGCCAGTATCACTGGATCAAAGAGTACCTGGCAGGGAGCAAAATATAAGAAGATTGTAAAGGCAGGAAGGAGCTAGGTTAAGGGCCTTAATAACCATACAGAGGCATTTATCCAGTAATAGGGAGCCACTGGAATCTATGGAATAGGGAGATGACATGGTCAGACCTGCCCTTCAGGAAAATCATTTTGGTGACTGAATTGAGGATGGTTTGGAGCGAGGGGATGGGAAACAGGGAGAGTTGTGACTGGAAGACCCACCAGCAGGCTTTTGTAATAGTCCAAGCATGAGGTATTGAAGTCCTGCACCACCGTTGGCTGTATCAGAGGAGAACAGGACCCATATTTAAAAGATATTGCAAAGGTGAAATTGACAGGTCTTGGCAACAGACTGGAAATGAGGGGTGAGAAATGGTGAGAAGCTGAGAATGACAACTAGGTCACAAGCCTAGGTGACTGGGAGTATGGTGGTATACCCCCACAGTAATGGGAAAGTTTGAAAGAATATAGGGCAGGGGTGGGGAACCTGTGGCTTTGAGGCCATGTGTGGCCCTCTAGGTCCTCAAGGGTGGTCCTTTTTTTATTTTTTTATTTAAATAAGGAGAATTCTTTCATATGGAAAGAGCTAATACAATCACATATTTGAAAGGAGAAACAATAGGTACTGAAACGGAGGGAAAGGGCAAGAGAGTGCCACCACTACCTGGTGATTCCGTGTTTCTAGTTTCCCATCCAAGTTAAAATAGTTTCCAAAAAATAATATATAAACAGGTTGCACATTACACTTTTATCCATCGTCTGCCCTTTCAAATATCTGGTCTACATGAAAAGACAAAGAGAGGAAAGGCCAAAAAAAACCCAAAAAAACAAAAACCCAAACAAAATCTTTTACTATACAGGGCATGAGGTTAAAAGCTTTAAGGAGTACAATATCCCCAATTGAAAACAATGAATGTCATCGAAGAGCCTAAATGGGTTTACACTAACAGGTGCTTCCACATGCGAAGGTGGCTATAAGCCACCACTACCATTTCCAGGGCTCAAGGGTGGTCCATTGACTGAATCCAAACTTCACAGAACAAGTCCCCTTTATAAAAGGATTTATTCTATAAAACTTGCTGTAAAACCCTAGTGTAGGGTTTAAGAAGAAAGGTAATGAGTTCAATTTTGGAGATGGTAAGTTTAAGATGATTTCTAATAGATATTCAGTTCAAAAGGAATGAAAGGGAGTTGGAGGAAATAAGACCAGAGGTCAACAGAGAGGTTAGGCAGGATAGGTAGATTTGAGAATCATCAGTATAGAAATGGCAATTAAATTACATGGTTGCTGATGAGATCACCAAATAAAGTAGTATAGAGGGAAAAGAGAAAAGGGGCCAAGATAGAACCCTGTGGTACACCTACAGTGAGTGCTCAAGAGCAGTCTGACCTTATTGATTCCCTACATGAGACTCCTTCTGGAGGGAAGGGCTAGGGTATTCTCCCCATGATACAGCTGAGGAAACTGAGACACAGAGAGGTTATATGATTTCCCCCAATATCACAGTTAAATCAGAAATCAAGTTTGAGGGGCGGCTAGGTGGCACAGTGAATAGAGCACTGGCCCTGGAGTCTGGAGGACCTGAGTGCAAATCTGGTCTCAGACACTTAACACTTACTAGCCATGTGATCTTGGGCAAGTCACTTAACCCCAATTGCCCTGCCTTTCCCCCCTCCTAAAAGCAGGAAAAAAAGAGTAGAGATCAAGTTTGAAACTCACCAAGGAGGCCCCATTCCCAGCCCAGTGCTCCGGAGGGACTCTCCTTCAAACTGCCTACCCAATAATCCAAGAGAGAAAAAACAAGTTAGACTCTAGTTAATCTTATTGTAGAATTTAGAATCAATGAAGTTTAATTCATGAGACAAAACCCTCAATGGTTTCTAAGTGAGGGACTTTAGAGCTTTTCATTTTTGTGTACATTTCTAACTCTTCTATAGGATGTGGGCTGGGAAGAGAATATGGTGAAAATTGAGAGTAATAGGTTCCTGTGCTGGAAAAGGAAAGCTATGGGGGAGGGCTTTCAAAAAATAGCTTGGCAGGGATAATGATGAGGGATGGAAGAAAAGCAGGGCAGAAAGCCCAGTTACAGAGACTGTGAAGTTTTGATTGCCAGGCTCAGGTTAGGAGCCGTGGCAGAATCGCTGTCCCTGAAGCAGGTGCTGATTCAATGGGGGATTCCTAAATTTGCTTCTACCTTAATCCCTCATTGGTTGTGTGATATTAGAATGAGTCATTTAACCTCTCTATGTGTTTTATCACCTGTCCCATCTGTACTATGTGATTCTTCTCCTACCCCAACTCAGTATGTCCATCCAGCAGTTGCCTTGGCCAAGGGACTAATGAGGACAAGTTAGGTTGCATCTGTAACATATTTTGTGATCTCCCATTTAAAAATCAAGGATAGATACAGATGGACTAAGGAAGGGCATGAGGTATATGGGGAGGAACAGCCATATCAGCCAACTATCTCAGAAAAAAGCCAGCAATACTGGGGAAATCTCTGGTAGTACATCAGTGATGTCTTATGGAGGAGGTCTTGATTAGGTCATCCCTGCTCACACTTTCCATAGGTGCTTGAGAAACATTGATCTAAGCTGACTATTCATTTCTCTTGTTATCTCATCCCCCTGGCCCCCTAAACATAATCCCTTTCTTTCTACAGATTACTGCTCAAGAACAGTCTGTTACGTACTCCATCTTAACTTTTCCCATGGACAGCCAGAACACAGCTTTGGAGACACAGGAACACCCAGAAGAGAAAACAGAATATAGTATAATAAGAAAGACATAGGCTGCAACCCATTGGCTTCCTGCACTGAAGTCCAGGCCTTTGGATAAAAGCATAAATAAATTTATCTCTCTTTTTCCAGGTCCTTATATATCAATTTTGTATTGTAAAGGGATCTCAGAAATAGTTATGTGGCACATACAAATAAAAGTAACTTAAAAAATGGATGGTGGGAGGGTGGGAAGAGGATAACTTCCATTTGAGAATCAGGCAGAATAGCATATGAGAAGGAAGATCCATCCTGGGATCAGAAAACTTGGGTTCAAATCCTGTTTCATTCTTACTCTGAACCCTTATTCTGACACTAGTTATTCAATGGAACCTCTTTAAGCCTCGATTTTCTTACCCGTAAAATAGGACTTATAATATTTACATTAAATGTAATAATATTTAAATTACCTCCCTCACAGGGTTGTAAGAAAAACATTTTGTTTAACCATGAAGTTCCATAGAAGTATGAACAATTATTGTTATATGGTATGATATCCCATAAAACCCCAGGGCTGGATGTTGGGGGCCCTTAATCTTGGTCACTCTCCTCTCTATTTTCAGCTCTCTTTCCCTACCCCCTGGAAGAGTGGTAACTGAGAATATATAAGCAATGGTGGTCACACTGAGGACCAATAAGAAACATCTACTCCAAAGGGAACCAAATGAGAAAATTCAGGTCCAATTCCCTCTTTTTTTGTGTGTCTTTCTCTTGGCTTGATTTCAGTTGCTTATTTTGCAATGAAAGTGGGAAATACATTCCCTCTAAGGCCTGTAGGACAAGGCATGGATTTAGAAGTGGAAGAAAGCAATGAAGCCAAGATTACAACTCCAAGGTTTTGGAAAAGGATGGGCTGAAATTTTAGCATCTATGGGACTTATGAATGATGGTATAATGGTGTAGTACAAACGCTACACACACTGTATTTGTTAATCACTGAGGCTTGGGCTATTCGAGACACTGCCAGAAGAGGAGCACAGTGGGATTGCATACCCTGAGTTCCAACACTCTCCTCCTCCAATTTTTCCTGCACATTTGTTCCCATCTTTTCTTCATTCCCTCCTCTGTCTTCAGTCATTCAACATTTAGGCATTCAGGTCAGTCAGTCCCTGGTAATTTTTATTATAATGGTACGGAAATACTAGGGTTAAGATACTTTGCAGTTAATAGTAGTATTAATTCAGTTACTCAGCACATCTGCTCCAAAGGGAACCAAATGAGAAAATTCAAGTCCAATCCCTCTTTAGTATACCCATTTACAGTTCAGGTTTGACAACACCCATCAATCTTCCTAGGCTTTGCTTCTCTCACTCTGCTATTAGTCACCTTGAAGTCACACAACTTGGAATGGAGTACCACCTCCACTTTTGACTAACTATGCAATCCTAGGTTAGTCACTGGACCACTTGAAGAGTCATCTGTAAAATCAGAATCATGGGATTTAGAACTAAAGAGGAGCTCAGACACCATTGCCAATCTTAGAGACTGTTGAAGAAATAATTCTATAGATGTTTGCTTATTAACTGTAACCTGGGGCTCAGTGTTGGCATTTGCATAAGACTCTCCTTATTGGTGAAGAGACCCATAACTCATACATCTGTGCCTGAATGAGAGGTGGAGTTGGCAAGAGGTTAGGAGAGGAGAGATACTTGATTTTTTGGCTTCAGGCTTTGAGAGGCCACACAATGTGGCAAAACAGAGCGTCTAGTAATCACTCTCTCAGTAATCAAGGAGAGTCTTATGCAAATACCAACCTCAAGCCAAAAAGGTTATATATAGATAGATGTATCTGAGGAGACTCACCATAGACTCCAAGTCAAGCCTGAACAGTATGAATCTATTTGTTGGTTTAAAACAAGCAAAATATTTACATAACCTTGGAAAAATATAATCAATGATGACAGCAAGTAAGGAGGTGGAAGGAAGGACAAAGCATAGAAAGTTTGGAGATTAATGAATCTATAAAACAGCACACAAAATTAATGGATTCATTAAGAACCAAACCACTAAGGATTAGCAACGTTGTGGGGGTCTTTGCAATACTCAGAGAAAAAAGTAAAATATTAATGAGAAATTGACTATAGCATGCTACACAAGAAGGTTACATAAGTCTTCCATTGTTCCCCCTAGGGGCAATGAACTTTCCCAGAATCTGTCAGGGATGCAATGCCTAAAATACCCAGAATCCCTTGTAGTTACAATATGGTTCTAGAAACACAACATAAATAACAAGCCTAAGTTCTAGTAGGAGCAGCTAGGTGGAGCCATAGTGCCTGGCCTGGAGCCAGGAAGACTCATCTTCCTGAGTTCAAATGTGCCCTCCAATACTTGCTAGCTTTGTGACCCTGGGTAAATCACTTAACCCTAATTGCCTCAGTTTCCTCATCTGCAAAGTAAGTTGGACATGACTGAAACGACTGAACAAAAACGAAAAGTTCTAATAGACCTAGAATCATGACTCCACAAAACCTGTTCCTTTCATCTTACAGATGAGAAAACTGGGGCACAGAGAGCTTAAACAGCTTTTTCGGGATGGCAAAAGCACCTGCAAAAGCAGAGCTGGGATTTGAACCTGAGGCCTCTAATGCCAAAGTCCTTTTATATTTATTGAGATTAGACTTGCGATCTCATTGGCATAGGAAGCTCCCAGTGTGGAAATTCTTCTACCAGTGCTGATTAGCACCTACTTTGCAAACTGTCTTATAGAGTTATTGATCAGTCAGTCAGTCAATAAACATTTATTAAGTACCTATTGTGTGCCAGGTATTGTGCTAAATGCTAGGGATAAAAAGAAAAGAGCCAGTCCATGCTCTCAAGGAGTTCACATTGGGCCTCAGTTCCTTCCTCTGCAAAATAAAGGCATTGGACTAAATGATATTTTATGTCCCTTGGGGAATTTGGAATTTTTTGCTCAGGTTCTCCAATCAGAGGGGCAAAGGATACCAGCATACTAACGAGATGTGAGTATACCAAAGCTGATGCAATCTAGCAGGGTGATGAGTCTTCCTGGTGGAGTCCGGTCTGTGGAATGCAGCTGGTGGCAACAATCTCTAACTGAGATGTGAAGTGATTTGCCTGGGGTCATGCCACCAGGACACAGCTGAGGCAACACTTGAATTTAGCTCTTCTTGACTCCAAGGCCAGTTTTCTATCCACTATACCTCTTTGCCTTTCTGTTCTTCTCACCATACAATGGTGTGTCCTTACTTCATCAACTCTTACTTAGGTTTCTGATATTACAAGTAAAGACCAGACAACTTTGAAGCATTGATTAGGAACTTGAAAACATGTATCTTTGAAAGCATTTTCAATACGCATTTATTAAATGGCACCTTGCTAGGTGCTAAAGATACAAAGACAAAAGTGAGACTATTCTTTCCTTCAATAATCCTACATTTTATAGTGGGGAAGAGAAGAAGAAGAAAAGAACATGTACACAAACAGAAAAGTATAAATATATATCATATATGTATATATGTGTGGGTATATTTGTATGTGTATACATACACAAAATACTTTTGGGGGTGCGGGCCCTAGCAATGAGAAAATCAGAATAGATCTTGAGGAGGAAATAGCATTTGAGGTGAGCCTAGGTACTCTGCTAGGGATCAGTGACAGCAATAAGGGCAGGAAAGAGGAAACTGGCAAGAAATTTAGTAGTATCTGTGGTATAAGGCAGCATTAGATGGGGAATGCTCAAATATGGCACACAAGGGGAAGCAAGTCAGCATATTTCTGGGCCCAATTGTCATTCTCAAAGAGGACCATGACATCAGGGAGGTGATTGCGTGACTTGTAAGCGAATTGGATTTAAGTGAGGGAGGGCTGTGCAAAATCACCATCCTCCCTTTCTCCTCCAGAGCCATCTGGGTCCAATGGCCAGATATAGATCAAGACAATTGGAGATGGCCTAGCCCTGTGCCTGACAAAGTAGGGATAAAGGAAAGCAAAATGAAAATGGAGAAGAAGGAAGATTTTATCAATCAACAGGCAGAGTTATGAGTAAGGCACTGTGCTACATTATAGAGATACAAAGATAAGAATGAAAGATTCTATATCTTCTCAATAAGAGTTTAAATTCTTTTGGGGAAGAAACAGATGTATAAGAAATACATGTATAAGTATATATAGCAGACTTTATTAACCCATATGTAGAAGTTCTATGTACAAGACCCACATGTATTCATCCTCCCACAAGGGGTGTATGTGTGATATAGAGAGTGAGAAATACCCTTTGGGTGATCTCCAGACTATATATACATCTCCACCCTTCAGTCTGTTATTGGTTTGTTACCTTATAAATTGTTTTTCTTTCACTGGCTTCAAAAGTGATCTAGCAGATATGAACTAATCTAAAACTACCTTAGAAATTATTTAATATGAAAAATCTCTCTTAGTAATCAGCTTCAAGTTACTACTCCATTAAAAATGTAGAAACTTCTTTTCACATAAGTTATTTCTCCTCTTTCAGTCTCAAACTTGGAACAATAGGCTCAAGCAAACACCATTTCTACTGCCCATATAATTTATTGACAAAAACAAATCATATAAAGATGTAGATAAATATTTAAACAATATATCAACTCTGAGAAAGATCATAGCCAGAGTCAACTCTGTGCTGTGGAAAAAAAAGAAAATTGTTGATGTGAGATCTCTCTGGAACTGCTGCTTCCTCCAAAATATAGGAATCACAGTTCAACAATTCATTTCTCTTTAGAATGTAGCTGACTCTGAAACAAATTCCTCTCAGAATGATCTTTTACTCAATTCTCAGAAATCACATTCCATCTCTTCTCAGAAGTCAAATCAACAAACACTTATTAAGTACTTACTGTGTGCTAGGCACTGTACTAAGTGCTAGGGACACAAAGAAATAGGGGAAACCAGTCCTTGCCCTCAAGGAGCTCACATTCTAATGGTGGAGAGAATATACAAACACTTATGTTAGGACCAGGAAAGGCTTCTTGCAGAAGGTAGTATATAAACTGAGACTTGAAGGAAACCAGAAAAGTCAGGATGTGGAGATGAGGAGGGAGATCGTTCCATCTGTGGAAAATAACCAGTGAAAATGCATAGAGGTTGGAGATGGAGTATCTTGTATAAGGAATAGCAAGGAAACCAGTGTTACTGGAGGGGAGGAGAATGTAAGAAGACTAGAAAGGAAAGAAGGAACCAGGTTGCAAAGGATTTTAAAATCCAAAGAGAGTTACATATTTGATAATGGAGGTAATAGGGAGGTAGTAGGGTTTATTAATAAAGAAGGTGACATGCTAAGACCTGAGCTTTGGGAAGATGACTTTGGCAGCTAGGTACAGCAAGTACTGGAGCAGAGAGAGACTTGTGGAAGACCAACCCACACCATCCATGTGTGAGATGGTGAAGACCAGGGTAGTTGCAATATCAGAGGAGAGAAGAGGACAAACTTGAGAGATGTTACAAAGATAAAAATGACAAAATGTGGCTGAGTTCAACTCAAAATAACAGTAAAGACTCTCAAGTTCTCCTCATGAATTCTCAGAATGTCTTCACCACAGAATGAGTTAGCCCTGTCTAGTTCTCATCAGTAATGAAGGACATTAAATTCATTGAGTTCCCCTCTGAAGGACAATTAAGATCAATTCTCCTAAAGTGTCTCTTCAGACTATTTCCAAGATGACAGTTAACTCTCCAAGTCCAGTCCCTCTCAGAGTGATTTTCCAAAAGCAAATATTGTACAAATCTCTTTAGGAAAAAGTTCTCTGTTAGTCCTTTCTCAGTGTCTCACAAGACTCCTTTAAGGATGAAAGTTAACTGTCAGTCCACAAGATCCTGTGTTTTCTTCTTGGTGCAGAAACAGCATCCAAAGTCTCTGTGAGAGGGATTATTTTAACTGGGGTTACATAAATATTTGCAAAATCTATACAAGAGCAATGCAAAGTGAAAAACTTTAGGGGGAAATCAGAACAGGCTTTATGTAGAAGGCAGTACTTGAACAAACTTGTGAAGGAAATAAGGAATTCTAAAAGAGAGATAAGGAGGAAATGTATTCCATACATGGGAAACAGCTTGTGAAAAAGCAAAGAGATGAGAGACAAAATATTCTGTGTGAGAAAGAGTAAAACAATCAGTTTGACTGAACCATAAAGTGAAGAAAGGGAGGTGATATATAATACTACTATAAAAGTATGTTGGGACTAGGTTATGAAGAGCTTTATATCCTATATAGATAGATGTATATTTGATTCAAAAGTCAATATGGAACCAATGGAGTTTATTTTAAAGGCGAATGACACATGGGCTTTTGCAACTGTCTAAATGGGATTTTATGAGGACTAAATTAGAGTGATAAGTATGAGACTGCAGGAAAGAGGACGGATGCTACCAATCAATCAACCAACAAGCATTTATTAAGCAATTACTATGTACTAGGAACTATGCTAGGAACTGGTTATTCAAAGACAAAAAACAAAACAAGCCATACCTTCAAAGAGCTTATATTACATCCTCCATTTTAATAGTGGATGCAACATATACGAATGTAAACAGAATAAATATAAAGCAAATACATACAAGTATTTAAATACAAGCATATTTTGGAGGGAGGTCACCAACAGCAGTTGAGTAGGATAAAGAAAGGCTTCGTATAGCTGAGCTGAGTCTTAAAGGAAGAGATTCTAGTAGGCCAACGTGAAGAGGGAATTGATTCCAAGTACGAGGGGTGGTCAGTAAAGTGGTACAGAGGTAAGAAATGGGGGAAGGAATGTCTTATGTGAGGAACTCAGAGAAGGCCAGTTTGTCTGGATTGTAGGGAGCCAGAAGAAGAACAATATATCATTAGAGAAAAAATTAATTTGGAGTCAGGTTAGGAAGAGCTTTAAAAGCTAAGTGGAGGCATTTATATTTTATTCTAGAGGCAATAGGGAGCCACTGGAGTTCATTAAGTAAGGTACTAACAGGGTCAGATCTAAGCTTAAGGAAAAAACACTTGACAGTAATAAGGAGGATGGAACGATATGGGGAGAGAACCAAGGCTGAAGACCATTGAGGAGGCCATTGCTTCAGCTGAGTCTTGAAGGAAAAGAGGCATTCTTTGAAGCAAACACAAGGAAAGAATACATTTCTGGCATGGGATGAGGGGATTAATGAGAGTGGGGCACCAGGGTCACCAGGGCAAAAGTGCAGAAATGAGAGGTAGAGAGCCATGAGTGAGAAACAGAGAAAAACCCGTTTGACTAAATTAGATGATACAGAAAGAGAAGAAATGCAAAGATCTAGGTTGTGATACAGGAGTATATTACAACAATCTGGTTGACATCTCCACATACCACCTTAGATACTGCCAAATAAGGTTCTCAAAATAACTAAGTCTAAATCAAATTCATTATTTCTCTCTAAACTCACCTCTCTTTCTTATTCTCTATTTCTACTGAGGACACTACTATATTTCCAGTTAACTTTTCAACTTAGAAGTCCTCTTTAGCTCTTCCCTCTCATCAACCCCGCCCCAGAACCAATCAGTTGCCAAATCCTGTCCATTCTACCTCCTCAATATCTCTCATATCCATTAACTTCACTGTATTTATACTAGCCAGTCAATAAGTATTTATCAAGTGCCTACTATGTGACAGAAATTGTAATAAGTGCTAAGGATACAAAAAAAGTAAGTCCCTCTTCTCAGAAAGCTCACAGTATAATGGGGAATGCAACATATAAGCAACCATCCCAGTTCAGGCCCTCATACCCTTTCCTCTAGACTGCTGAAATAGCCTTCTAATCAGTTTTCTTATATCTAGTCTCTGCCCCCTCTATTTCATCCCTCATGAGACTGCCAATGTGATATTCCGAAAACACAGGTTTGACTACATCATTCCCATAGATCAAGAGGCTTCCGTGGCTCCCTATTGCCTCTAAGTTAAAATACAAGCTTCTTCATTTAGTTCTTAAAACTTTCGCAATATGATCCCAGATGACCCTTCTAGGCTGATTACATATTATTCCCCCTCACACATTCTATGTTCCAATCAAACTGTCTTGCTTGCTGTTCCCAATACATGACATTCCATCTTCCATTTCCAAACCTTTGCAAAGGCTGTCCCTCTATTCCTGAAAATGGTCTCCATTCCCACCTTAGTATCACAGAACCTCTAGCTCTCTTTAAGACTCCATGCAAGTTTCACCTCCTTCAGAAAGTTGCTACTCATTCACCCAATTGTTACTGCTCAAATTTACCAAAAATCCCTTTGTATTTACCTTTTATATCCTACATTCACATGCTGTGACCTCCTAATAAGCTCCTTAAGGGTAAGTTCTTTAAAGGCAATGCCTGTCTCACTTTTGTATTTGTATCCTAAGAAGCTAGCATGATGGTAGGAGCTTAACAAATGCTTGTCAAATGATTGATTTTTCTTTTGGTCCCACTGAAGGAGTCAGGAAAGGAATCACAAACTGCCTGAATTCGCAACTTAATGAGATCCCCTTTGGGCATTATAAGTTAACCATTCATCTGAACGATCTTTCAGCCAAATCAAGCAAAGTCAGACCTAGAAAGCAAGATGGTAAGCCTCATTGAAATGGGCAAAATGAAATGGACCATGTTGGATGTCTGCCTGTCATAGGAAGTTTTTTCTCTTATGAATGACAGGGTCTCAAGAAAGATGAGACATATAAAAATCAAGCCATTAGTTCATGGAATTGCTTTCTTGACTATGGAAACAGAATGATCTCTGAATGAGCTTATAGGAAATTTTTTATGAATCCAAACAATTCCATAGAGAGCAGATGATGTTGTCAAAATGAAGACTGCAGAAGAAAGTCTTCAGAATAGAGCCAAAGTTATTGCACATTATTGCAGTTCGTAAACTCTACATTCCAGTCAAACTGTCCTACTTCCTATTCTTCAACTTTGACACCCAATCTCCCATCTCCATACCTTGGTACAGGCTATACCTCATCCCTAGAACACTCCTGAGGGCAGCTAGATGGCACAGCAGACAAAGTGCCAGGCCTGGAGTCATGAAGACTCATCTTTTTGAGTTCAATTCAGACCTCAGACACTAGCAGTATGACCCTGTGCAAGTCACTTAACCCTGTTTGCCTCAGTTTCCTCATGCATAAAATGAGCTGGAGAAGGAAATGGCAAACCACTCTGGTATCTTTGCCAAGAAAACCCTAAATGGTGTCATGAAGAGTTGAGCATGATTGAACAACAACAAAACACTCCCTCCTCACCTCTACCTCTTAAACTCCCTAGCTGCTTCCAAAGATTGGATTAGGAAGATTTTCTGATCTCCTTAGCAGTTAGTACTTGATCTTACCCCATCAATTAACAGATATAAAAATTTACACGCTGTATCCTCCACCCACCTCAAGTAATATGTAAGTAAGCTCCTTAGCAGCAGAGCCTGTTTCTCATTCTATCTTTGTATCCCCAGTATCTAGCATAATGTCTTGCATATAATGCTGTTGTAGTCATTCAGTCATTTTCCAGTTGTATCCAACTCTTCATGACCCCACTGGAAATTTTCTGGCAAAGATACTGGAGTGGTTTGCCATTTCCTTCTTCAGCTCGTTTGGCAGATGACGAAACTGAGGCAAACAGGTGGAGGTGACTTGCCCGGGGTCACACAGCTAGTAAGTATCTAAGGCTGTTTTTTTTTTTTTGCTTTTTTTTTTGGAGGGCAGTTGGGGCTAAGTGACTTGCCCAAGGTCACACGGCTAGTTTTTGTGTTAAGTGTCTGAGGCCGGATTTGAACTCAGGTCCTCCTGACTCCAGGGCCGGTGCTCTATTCACTGCGCCACCTAGCCGCCCCTCTAAGGCTGTTTTTGAACCCAGCTCCTGCCAACTCTCTGCCAGTGTTCTATCCACTGTGACCTAGCTGCCCCTTGCATATAATAGTCATATAATAAACATTCGTTAAGTTGTATTAGGTCAAAAAATAGAATAAATTCCCTGTTATTAGATATTATTTAAGCAGTAGACTAGAAACTGTAGAAAGGATTCCTCATTGAGAAGGCAAGTATTAAATACCAAATTGTAAAACATGAAAATCAAAGAAGAGATTAATAGAATCAAAAGTAGGAAAAAAACATTGAACTAATAAATAAAACTGAGAAAGAAAATAGACAAGGAGACATTTCCAGTAGCTTCTAAAACTAATACTCTGTGATAATGAGAGAGGCAGAAGCACCACATCAAAACAGTAAAAGAAGGCATAAGTCAGTATGAAATAGTATAATTTGAGTATTTAAGTGCTGCATTGAGAGAGTCGTCACTTCCATGAATGAGGAGGTGATATGAGTCCCTCTGTACTCTGCCCTTGTCAGAACACATCTGGTATTCTAAGGTATCACAGTAGAGTAAGGACACTGGTAAGTTAGAGAGTATAAAGAGAAGGGCAACCAGGATGGTGAAAGGTCTTGAGCCCTTGTTGTATATAGACCAAAAGAAGAAAGGCAATGTTTATCCTAGAAATGAGAAAACTAGGGGTGGCTAGGTGGTGCAGTAAATAGAGCACTGGACCTGGAGTCAGGAGGACCTGAGTTCACATCTGACCTCAGACACTTAACACTTACTAGCCATGTTACCTTGGGCAAGTCACTTAACCCCAATTGCCCTGCCTACCCTCCTCTAAAAAGCAAAAAAAAAAATTTTTTTTTAAGGAAAGAAAAGAGAAAACTGTATGGAACTGGAGGGAGGACCTATGGGTGGGTCTATGGATGTCGCATTTTGGTAGAGTGGAGTTTTAGAAGGGTAGGGATGGGGAAATGAACTGATAGTTGTCTTCAAGTATTTAAGAGAAAGAGAATTTATACCTGTTCTATTTGGCCCCAAAGAGCAGAACTAGAAGCAATGGGTAGAAGTTACAAAGAGTCAAATTTAGGCTTAATGTCAGGAAAACTCTTTTATGACTTAAGCTATCTAAAAGTGGGATGTCAGGAGCAGATTGGATTTTTCTCTCAGAGGTCTTAAAGCAAAGACTGGAAGAATATTTGTTTGGTATGTGATAGTGGGGATTCCTTTTGGTTATGGGTTAGACTACATGGCTACTGAGTTATCTTTCCACTCAAATTCTCTAATGGTGGAAAGATTCTGGGAAGCATCATATGTCTTTTTTGTATTTAGATTATCTTTTGCCTTGAGTTTTTTTCTTGTTGTTTACTGCTGATTCTTTCCTTCTAATTGATAATTGGTAATAAAAAAATCATTATTTTTTTAAAAATTCTTTTTTCAAGTCTGAACTCACATATGAAATGGAACTACTTGTTCTTTGATCTTAGTCTTTCTTTTCCTGATGTGTGGATAAAAGGAATTTCAGAAGCAGAATCAGTGTTCCTTTCTATGGCATTGCTGGGAGCTCCCACATGCATGGGATATCACTGCTGCAGCCTTGTCAAAGGTAAAGATATCTTTTGATCATACTGCTCTTGCTTGACTAGCCATATCAAGATCTTAAAGGATCAAGGAGAATGGGAGCATTGAAGAAAGGCAAATGTTATCCCAAATTTCATAAAAAGGAAGAGAATTGTCTATAAACTGTAGGCTACTGATTTCAATTTTCATTACTAGGAAAATTCTTAAATGGATCATTAAAGAGATAGTAAGTGGACATCTACAAAAGGCAATTATGTTTACAAAAAAGCAGGTTGGCTTTATCAAGAATAGAGATGACTTGACTAATCTTATTTCCTTTTTTTTGATAGGGCCATTCAACTGATCGATCAAGGAAATGATGAACTTATAGCTTAACTAGACTGCAGCAAAACATTGATAGAGTATCATATTATTTCTGTAGAAAAGAAAGGGGAATTTAAAACTAGAAGATAATGAAATTAGGTGGACTAAATATTTGTTGAATGTCCACACTCAAAGAAAAGCTATTAATGGAGCAATGTCAACTTGGCATTAGATCCCAGTGGAGTCAATCTGGGATGAATAATATTTTTACCAATGACTCAGATAAAGGTGTGGAATGTATGCTTTTCCCATTTACAGATGACAGAAACATGAGGTGGAGAGCTAACAATTTTGAATGACTGTCAGGATTCAAAAAGACCTTGACAGACTAGAACAGTGGCATTTAGCTAGAGTAGTTAGATAGAAGAGGGGAATTCCTCTCTCTCTCAATAGACACAGACTCCATAACAGTCTATTACATCAGCTTGGTAGGAAATGCTATGGTCTTTTTCAACTTTAAAAAGGATAAGGGAGATGGAAAACTACCTGGACATCATTTAGAATGGATATTGAAAGAAGAAGGATAGTTGTTTGGACATACAGAATTTCACAGGAGAGAAACATCCCAAAAAGGTTCTTGGGCATAGAAATAGAAATAGGCATCAATAATCCATTCATGCAGGCCACATATTGATTTAGTTTTAAATTTTAATGTTATTGTACTTTTATTTCTTTTGTTAAATATTTCCCAATTGCATTCTAATCTGGTTCAGACCACATTCGGGAGTGTTGTGGGTGTAATGGGAATCTGAAGCTCTTTCCTGCCCCTTTGCTTAGGTGGCTTAAGTGGCTCTGAGAATCTTCCCGGATTTGAAAGTATACTCTGCCCCCTAATAGGCTGAATGTGGTCACATGGAGCCTGTGGCAGGAGGCTTGTTTTTTGGGAATGGTCACACCTTGTTACTTTGTAATTGGACAGTGGGTCAAGAGGGCTGACCTAGGAGAAGCCTATACATAAGTCCGGATGTGAGGTTTCCTTCGGGGCTCACTTTGAGAAGAGTTGTCTGATTTGACCAGATGAGTCTCTGGGAAGCCATTGAGCCCCCTGGCTTTGAAAAACCCAGATGTTGATGCTTCCCTCTCTGGTAACTTGAATAGGTAATAGATGTTTTGGTCAGATGGTTGGAAGCCCATCTGCTGATCTGTTTCTTGGTCTGCTTGTAACTAGTGCTTGTAACTTGTGTTTGTATTCTCTGGAGTTCAGGGAACTGACTTTTTCCCATGAACTAGGTAAATGATATGTTTGTTTGATTAAAGAAAGACTGTTAACCTATTTTGAGTTGCTTTCCTTTAGAAAAGCAGATCTAAGAACCTGTGCTAGAAACTGCCCTAGGTATGCTAGGGTGCTTGCTGATACAGTGGGTCACATGTAGCCCATGGGTCATGTGTTTTAGACCTCTGGACCAGAATATTAGGCTAAACCTAGAAAAAAGATGAAGTTGATTTCAGAGATAAAATGTAAAGTTTTACACTTGGCTTAAAAAAAGCAACTCCACAAAGTATAGGATAAGCAGCAGTTTTTTCTGAAAAAGAACTGGAAATTTCAGTGTATTCCAATCTCAATATGAATGATCAATGGGATTTTCCCAAAAGTTTTCCCAACTTTTTATCCATTTCCTCTTTTAGGCCAAGGAACAAAATCTCTTTTGTTTCTCTCTCCATTCTTCTTCCCTCAAATCTTCTCCACTAGGCATCTTCCTCTCTGGTTCCTAGATGTCCTCAATGAGTATATCATCATAATGCGCTATGCTACCCCACTCCACCTCATTTGTTTTTTCTTTGAATAAAGCATGTCAGTCCACATCTAGCAGTATCCTATCATGAGTTTCATCCCACTAAGTCCCAGTGAAACCTGTGAGGTCACCTTGGCCTTCTTGTGTTGGAACCTCTGCTTCCTCTTGATTGTTGTCTATATTTTTTCCTTTTGTATATAGACAACCAAGAAAGCAGGTTTTATTAAGGGAACTTTCCTTGGATTTTTCTCTCCTGTAAAATTCTATATGTCCAAATAACTATCCTTCTTCTTTCAATATCCATTCTAAATGATGTCCAGGTAGTTTTCCTTCTCTCTTGTCCTTTTTAAAGTTTAAAAAGACACTAGCATTTCCTACCCAGCTGATGTAATAGGCTGTTATGGAGCCTGTGTCCATTAAGAGATAGGAATTCCCCAAGGTCTATTTATTCAAATCCTTGGAGAACCATTAGATTGTGATTAAAGGGCTAGTCTCCACTCCACTGGGGCTTGGTGGCACAGTGGATAGAGGGCTGAGCCTGGATTCAGCAAGACTCATCTTCCTGAGTCCAAATCTGGCCTCAGACACTTACTAGCTGTGTGACCCTGGGCAAGTCACTTAACCTTGTTCGCCTCAGTCTCCTCATCTGTCAAATGAGCTGGAGAAGGAAATAGCAAACCACTCCAGTATCTTTGCCAAGAAAACCCTAAATTGGATCACGAAGAGTTGGACACAACTGAAAAATGCCTGAACTCTATTCCACCTGCAATAGAAGTAGTATCTACTAGAGAAGTGGTTCTCAACCTTCCTAATGCCGCAACCCTTTAATACTTGTATGTGGGCATATCTGCGTGTTGGCAGACCTGCCTAGAGATAGATAGAGGAGCAGTGTCTCAGTTCCTAAGACCATTGGAAATATGTGTTTTCCAAGACCCCTGTGACCCCTTTGAAAGGGTCATTTGACCCCAAAAGGGGTCAGGACCCACAGATTGAGAACCACTGTTCTAGAGTCACTGCTAGTTAGGCTGAACTGATTTTTCCTTAAAAGTCAGAGTCTACCTACCCTCCACCAAAACTCAAGGTGTTGAGGTAGCTACTTAGTTGCCTAAGGTATTAAAAAACTAAGTCCACTGGGCTCCACCAGGAGGATCCATAGTCCTTCAGACCTGAAGGATGACCCACTGCCAGTTGAGTCAATACACTCTTCTGAACAGATTTATTTTTTTTAGCCAAGGGAGATGAAGGGGACTATGTCTACCTCAAATAAGGCTCTATCCTTGCTATACATTCTTTCTATGCTTCTGTTAAGCAAACTTACTTTGTCTTCTTACTTATTCTCACTTTTTATTCCTTTTTACTATTTTATTCTTTCTATGTTACTGTTAAGCTTACTTTTTCTTTCTTATTTCTTATTCTTTCTACACCACTGTGAAATAATATTATTGTTGTTGTCCCTCAGTCATGTCCAACTCTTCATGGCCCCATTTGGGGTTTTCTCAGCAGAGATACAAGAATGACTTGCCATTTCTTTCTCCAGCTCATTTTATAGATGAGGAAACTGAGGTAAACAGGGTTATAGGACTTGCCCATGGTCACACAGCTATTAAGTATCTGAGGCTGGATTTGAACTCAAGTCTTCAAGATTCCAGGTCTGGAACTCTATCCACTGTTTCACCTAGCTGCTCTCTTACTTTTTGTTAAATGTCAGATAATTTATGAATATCTCATTTCATTCTATTCCCAAGCATGAACCACCAGAATGAACTGAGTCAGGCCTGGACCCACAATGTTAAGGGAGGGAGAAGTATCATTAAAAGAGTGAGACCTAAGAGAGTAGGGTTAGAACAGGGATATCAAATGAGGTCATTTTGTGAAACAGAGGAGAAAAAGAGACAGGAGCAAGCAGACTGTGGTCCTGGGAACCTGGACTGGAAGGGGGGCAAGAAAGGAGCTTCTAAGGCAAAGACTGAAGCTGAGCCATGTAGAACAGGTACAGGGGTTCAAGCCACTCTGCTTCAGGGGGCTGAGAATACAACTAGTGAATCTGCACTTTCTTGTCCTTTGCTTCCTTTCCACTTTTATTCTCTCTCCCTGGTGAGAAATGGGCTTCTTTCCCAAACCCTATTTCTATGGGGGGTTTTGCTTTCTGATTTGTTGTTTCTCTAAGATAAAATGATTAACTATTGCATTGCTGCTCTGTGTGTGTATACTTGTTCAAATACTGACAAAGGGAGAAATAATAGGAGTAAAGTGCTTAGAAGGGAGGGCAGTTAGGTGGTACAAGGGATAGAGCTGGACTGGAAATCAGGAAGATTCATCTTCATGAGTTTAAATCTGGCCTCAAACCAACACTTATGAGTTGTGTGACCCTGGGCAAGTCACTTAACCCTGTTTGCCTCAGTTCCTCATTTGAAAAATGAGCTAGAGAGGGAAATGGCAAATCTACTTCAATAACTTTGCCAAGGAAACCACAAAAATGGAGTCACAAAGACTTAGACAAGACTGAACAACAACAACCTAGACAGAAAAGCAATCAATTTTACAACTGTTGGAGCTATACAGAAGAGAACTTTTATTCATTCCTATTTTTATAGCTTCAAAAAATCAAAGAAAACAGATGCAAATCTTAACTGGCCCTAGGAAAAAAATGTACTTAGCTGTTCTGGTGGGAGGGAGGGTTGCAAATTAGCTTATTTTAAATTATTAAATTAAATATTTAAATTATTAAAAAAGGAATAACCTTTTTGAGGTGAATACTTTAGATATTTCACCTTTTCTATTCTTCTCTGGGAAATTTTGAAAGAAAAACCCTGGTGACTTCCCAAAGGAGTGACTAGAGAAAATTTGTGCTCAAGGGAGAATCTGGGGAAGAATGGAGGTGCCCTCACTAGGATAGGGGCTAGCAAACAGAAGCAACCAGCTATCTGCTCACTGTCCCAGGTATTTTCTGCTTCTCATACCTGTTAGAACAGAAAAGTTATTGGGGTAGCTAGGTGGTGCAGTGAATAGAGCACCAGCCCAGGAGTCAGAAGGACCTGAGTTCAAATTCAGCCTCAGATGCTTAATACTAGCTGTGTGACCTTGGGCAAATCACTTAGCCCCAATAACCTTGCCTTCCCCCCTCAAAGAAAATAGAAAAGTTACAAGTATGGATCAGAAATGGACTATGTGTCTGTCCTCCGAGGACCAGCTCAATAAGCTTAGGAAAGCTTACTTCATACTAATGCTTCTCATGTATTCAATGTCTACCAAACTAGCCTGTTTGCTGCTCTTTCTGCAGGACGTTCTGTCCCCCAATCAATCAGTATTTCTAAGCCTTTACACAGGCAATTCTCCCCATCCACACCTTGCCCCCACTTCTTCCAGCACTTGCCCCCATATAGTTGGTGGTGCAGTGGATGGAACATTGGGTACGGAATCAGGAACACCTGAGCTCAAATAATGCCCCAGACCCTTAATAGCCACGTGACCCATGGGCAAATCACTTACTCAACTGTAAAATAAAGGTAGTAATACCACCTCCTTTGCAGAGCTGTTGTAAAGATCAAATGAGATAATATTTATTAAAAATGCTTAGCATCGTTCCAGGCACATAATAGGTGCTTATGCTTATTCCCTTCCATGCCTGAAACGCTCTCTTGGAATCCCAAGCTCCATTCAAAGATCAACTAAAGTGCCATCTCCTATATAAAGCTTCCAATTGTTAGCACTTCCCCTTCAAAATATGTGCATACATATATAATATTTATTTTAAGTGTATTTTGTATTGACTTAATTATGTATATGTTGTATCTCTCCAATAGAGTGTAAGCAAGACTATGCTGATAAATATTTAACAACTGTCTTTCCAGGGGGGAATGTATATACAACATACTTTTAAGCTTAATCCTCATTATTAAAATTTCCTCTGTCCCTTTCTTAAGTCTAAACAATCAACAAAACAATAAATCAAGCCCTGATTTGTAGCATTTGCCAGTTTCCAAGGGATAAAAGCTCACATTGAACATTTAACAATCAGCTGACTCCAGCACATCCTCCTTACAAGCTCTTTCAAGAGAGGGACTATTTTCATTTTTGTCTTTGTAATCCTGAATTCTGGTACCATACCTTATATGTAATAGGCACTTAATTAATATTCACTGAATTGACTTCAGGGTGAAGAATTTTTTGGCCACGGCAACTCTCCCAAAGAGCAGCTAGGAAGTGCAGTGGATAAAAGTACCAAGCCTAGAGTCAAGAAGACCTGAGTTCAAATCCAACCTCAGATACTTACTAGCTCTGTGACCTTGAGCAAGTCACATAACCTTGTCTGCCTCAGTTTCTTCATCTGTAAAATGAGTTGAAGAAGGAAATGGCAAACCACTCCAGTATCTTTGCCAAGAAAACCCAAATTGGGTCACAAAAAGTCAGATATGACTGAAATAACTAAACAACAAACTCTCCCAAACTGTCCAGTAATCATGTCATAGAAGAATTGGGACCTGTATCACATGCAAGAAGCACATACATTGATGAAAACATGAATTCTTGAAATAATTCATCAACAAGCATTTATCATACCCCTACTATATGCCAAGCACTGTCCAAGGTGCTACAGATATAAATATATACACAAAGTTACTGTTAGAGCTAGAGTATCTGTGCCCCTCGCCTTCTCCTTCTCCTGTTAAAGGATTTCTCCTAGTTCTGGTCCCACACATGTGGCCTGGGTTCAGTTTTGGGAGGAGTGTGGCTCCTAAAGAAAGGAGTCAGATGATTGTCTTACGGTCCTGGGATCCAGGAACACCCATCCCATAGCCCCATGAAGAATAACATGATGCTGAAGTTGGGCCCATGTCTAGGGTTTCTCCAAATGGGGAGAGTAAAAAGATACTCATTGTAGAATGTAAATTAGGTGTTGAACAGTTCTTTATTTCCCCCACATAAAAGAAATGCTTAACACAAAAGACTCACAAGGGCACACTGACAAAGTCTTAAACAAGAAGCAGTTAACTTTAAAATACTGCTATACTCTTCTAGGAGTTTGATATTTAAAACATCCGAACATAGAGCACTTTGCAGAAGTGATGAATAGACATTTCAACTTGGTAAGCTTGAGGCTACTTCCTCTTTGGCTCTGTGTGTGAGTGTGTGTGTGTGTGTCTGTGTCTCTGTGTGTGTGTGTGTGAGAGAGAGAGAGAAAGAGAGAGAGAGAGACAGAGACAGAGAGAGAGAGACGGAGAGAGAGACAGAGAGAGAGACAGAGAGAGAGAGGGAGGGAGAGAGAGAGTGTTTCCTGACCACAGGACACCAAACAGCAGTGTTGAGCTGGACATTCTTAGTCTTTGGAGCAGCACTCACTGGAGTGACTTCAGATGGTTGGGAGTTCCTGGACCCCTCATTGCCTACTATCAAAGATGACCCATTGAGTTACTCTAACATTTCTTGAAGGAGAAGATAACCACCATCAGGTGGAAGAGCCAAACTCCAACCAATTGGAGGACATCGTTCTGAACTATTTCCCTCAAGATCTAAATCTTCAGATAAGCCAGGTTGGAGTTAGGCTCTCCACCCTCCTGATGGTAGTTATCTTTTCCTTCAAGAAACACAGCCAAAGAGGGAGTGAGTTCAAGCTCACCTGGAGCCAACCCATATGACAGCTGCCATGTATGAATAGTATGTTATTTCTCCTCAGATGGGGGCAGAGTATGCATTCCTCCCATACACCACAAAGGAAGTTCCAAAGAGAGACAATAATAAACAAAGAGAGTTAGTGGCCACATGTCTCAGAGAGAAGAGTGAGGACAGAAGACAGAACAAGCAGAAGTGTCTCCTTTTGCAGAGTCCTTCCCCACTATGTCTGAGAGTATTGAAAACATGGAACTCCCCAAGTTTGATATGTCATCCCAAAGCACTGAGTCATTCAAAGCTGAACACATGTTCCTTCAGAAGTGTCCAGGACACGAATTCAGCACTCCATGGTGCGAACTCTAGCCAGAGCAGGCCAAGAGGATACTGTTATTTGCACTCGTTACTAAAACAAAAAATGAAACAGCCCCTGTACCCAAGGAGCTTATATTCTATATGGAAATATTCTTATATTCTATATAGAAAAAACAATATATATGTGGAGAATTTGTTTTAAGTCATTTTTCAGTCATATCCAATTCTCCATTTGGAGTTTTCCTGTCAGAGATACTGGAGTGGTTTGCTATTTTCTTCTCCAGCTCATTTTATGGATGAGAAACTAAGATAAACAGGGTTAAGTGGCCTTGCCCAGGATCACACTGCTAATAAGTATATGAGGCCAGATTTGAACTCAGGAAGATGAATCTTCCTGATTCCAAGTCCAGTGCTCTCCAATGCATCACCTCGTAGTCCCAAAGTTTAGAGACAAAATATACAATGCAGTAGTTTAGAGAGGGAAAGGGGGAACTAGGTATTGAAAGGAATCAAGAAAGGTTTCCTGTAAAAGAGCAGAGGCCAGATCAAAGTGGGATTCCCTGTGGATGGGAAGGTCTTCCAGATGTTCAAGGCACTGTACCGATCACATCAAGCCCCAGAACACTGCAGAGTCTCCTGGAAGAGATCTGGAATTGCTTAAAGGACCCTGGCCTGTTTTCTACACAAGAAAGATAAGGGAAGAAAGTCTATAGCCCAGATTTTCACAGGCATTTGGATGGACAGAACTTTCCATTAGTATTTATCTCCCCCAGAGATCATGCAGGTTATGGCCAACAAGTTGGGCATAAAGTCAAACAAGAGAAGGTGAATGGGTTGGATCGCCTTCAGAAAATTGCAAAGCTCCTTTACTGACCCCAAGTTTCCCATGAGAGCAAAGATCCATCCTTTTAATAACAATGTTCTACTAGAGTTGCTATATGGTAGTGAGACGTGGAACATAACATCCTTGAAAGAACTAAAGATGAGCTTCACACAAAGCAGAATAAAGACATGGCAGGTATAATGAGGCAGCAATATATAACCTATGAGGATCTCCAAAGAATACTAGGAGTAAAAGATACTATCAAAGAGTTGAATGGCAAGAAAAGAAGATGAGCTAATCATGTAGTAAACTTGAGGAACAATAGGTAGACAACCAGGTAGAGTAGTCCAATGGTACCCTCACAATGTCAAGAGGGGAAAAGACTTCCTGCAGTTTTCTTGGACTCTCTGTAGCAAACTTTTGGAAGGAGATGCATAAGATTCTAACAGAAATGGCAGGCTAGGAAGGATTATTATATTTATCATTTGTAGGAACTATCAATAAAACCACAGATTTGCTTGAGGGTTGACAGGATCATAAATACCTATCATAAGCAGTATAGTATGGTGGAAACTGCATGGGACTTCGGGTCAGCAGACACAAAAGCTCAAAATTTACTACCTTACTTAATTTCTTACTAGTTGCCTGATAGGCATGGATGGAATAGTGAACAGTATGGTGGAGTCAGAAAGAACTGAGTTTAAATCAGAAACTTACTATCTGTGTGACCTTGAACAAGTCACTCAACCTGTCTCAGACTCTGTTTTCTCATCTGTAAAATGGGGATGATAATAGCACCTATCTCACAGGACTGTTAAGGATAAAATAAGATATTTGTAAAGTACTCTACAAACCTTAGAGTTATAGATAAATGCTAGCTATTATTACTATTACTATTATCGTTATTATCATCATGCCCATGTAAGATAATAAATTTAGAGTTGGAATCTTGCTTTGCAAATCCTGAAAGTGTCATATAAGTGCTAGATATTACAACTAGCTGTGTGACTTTAGGCAAGTCACTTACCTTGCCTGAGCTTTGATCCTTATCTGTAAAATGGGAATAATAATATTTATAATATCTACCTCCTAGGCCAGTGCTTTGCAAACCTTAAAGTACTATATAAATGTTATTTTTAACACTGTCATTGTCCCAATAAATGCAACTGGCAGAGTCACAGTCTCCCTTCCATGGTAACATCATCTAGCTTTTTTCCAGTCTCAAACAGTGCTATAGACAACCAGCCTATTTTCAAGCTCTGTGTTTGCCAAAATGGAGAAATGGACCAAAAAAACCCCCAAAACCCCAAACCCCTCAGTTGATGAGAAAACAACAGAAAGGTCCCAGATGCCATGACTCTTCAAAGTTTTCTCTGAGTTTCAGACTGGGATTTGTGTCTGAAAGTCAGATATGGATAGTGACTGTCCCCTGATTATAATGCAGCCCAGACAGAGCATATACACTCCCTACAGTGGGAACCCACCAGTCCTTAATATCTATAAATAGGAAAGAAGCAGAAAATGGGAGCTCATTAAGTTCTTATTGAATGCTGAAAAACAAATTAGAGAAAATAAACAGAGCTGAACATTTATGTAAACCTCAATGTTTTTGATGTTTTCAATTAGCAAAATTATTTTTCGCTGTGGAAATTAATTGCTGTCATTTTTTCCCACCTGGCTATCAAACCCTGGAGGCAAAGACAGTTTTCTTACACTGACAGGGTCAAGACTAGCTGCTGTCCATCCTTTCCCCCCCTTCCCACCTCCCTGGTCCAAGCCAGAGGGAGCTAGAATAGCATTAACAGCATTTGCAAAAAATGTACATTGTCTACTTAATGGCCTATTTGATAGTTTTGGCTTCAGGGGAGATCTGTCCTGTGACCCAACAAATGGAACTCACTTCCAGAACCTGATTGAGACAGTTGCAATTTTTTCCTCAGTTGGGCAATCCCTAGGTGTTTATAAGAGTTTGAAAAAAAAAACTTCCATACACAAACATGTAATTAATCCATGCACTAAGATAAGCATGGCAACCAGAATAGTGTAGGTTACATTCCCATGGTCCTATGCCCTAGATAGAGCACAAGTGGAATACTGCATTCAGGTCTGGGTGCCAAAATTTAGGAAGGACATTGAGAAGCTGGAGAGAGTACATAAGAGTGGGACCAGAAGAAGGAAGGAAATTGAGATCATATCATAAGATCAGGAAGGAAATGGTGATATTTTAACCTGGAGAAGAAAAGATTATGGGAGACTTATGTGTTGTGAGAAACACACTTAAGGGATCACAGGACTCCCCAGTCAGCGTCAGGGAGTTAGCCTGGACAAGCTTCCACTGTCCCCTGCTTCCCTGGGGGCCATTAGGAAGACGCACATGGGATGCCTCTCAACACAGCTGTGGGGATCACAGGACTTCCCAGGCAGGGTCAGGGAGTTACCCCAGCTGAGTCTCCAAGATCCACTGCTTTCCTGGGGTCCTTAGGAAAATCTCCATGATGTACCCTTTAAAACAGCAAACTCTGAACTCAGAAACAGAGTGTGTAGAGGAAGGTATTTATTATGCTTCCAGCAAGGAAGTGGGTATGATGCTCACTAGGAACACACTTACACTGATACAGAAGCAGGAATGAGGTTCTACAGTTCTGTTCTCCTTAGTAGACTTAGGGTTAGTCAAATTCTTCGCTTTATTTCCCTATGTTCCCTCTTTTTATGCAGATTATATGCAGTTTACACAGGCACAGTAGTGAGGATACTTGTGACCTGGCATGACCTCTAAGGTCCAAGCTGTTTGTCACACCCCCACCTTTCTAGTTCCCTCTGGCCATTGTCATGGCTCCAGGAAAATAAGTCTTAGTAAAATAAGTGAGCTTCCCCACAGTTATTGATTATCTTCCAATTGCTTTTGTAGAAGCAAAACAAGATACCATAATATCACCTTTTACAGTGTCATCAAGTTTTTGAAAGGCTGTTGTGTAGAAGAAAGATTAGATTTGCTCTACTTATCCACAAAGGGCAGACCTGGAAGCAACGACAGAAAGTTGAGAAAATAATTTAGGCTTATTGCAAAGAAAAGCTATCCAATGGCCAGAGTGGTCCAAAAGTGGATTGCACTGCCTGCCTTGGGAGGTGATGTCTTGCTTGTCATTTAAGGTCTTCTAACAAAAAGCACTGGGTATGGAGTCAGGGCGACCTGAATTCAAATCCTGCCTCAGAGACTTTGTGAGGCATGACTCTGGGAAAGACACCACTCTCAGTCTCAGTTTCCTCACCTATAAAATAAGAGAGTTGGGTTGGACGATCTCTAAGGTTCCTTCCAGCTCTAGATTTATGATTCCATGAATATTGAGGAGAGGATTTCCACTCCAGTATGGATATGACTAAATGGCCTCTAAGAGACCTTCCAATTCCTTAAAAGTAGGGATTGTTTCATTCTTTATATTGTATCTGATAGCCCTGGCACAGTGCCTGACACATAGTAGGTATTTAATGAAGGTCTGTTGCTGGATTGATTGAGTCCGTTAATTTGAAATTTGAATTTTCCCTAGATTCCAGGTTCTTAGCTTTAGAGCCACAACTTCAGCTAACTTCATTCAAATTTAGCTTTGGATATTTACTAGTCTGTGACTCTGGACAAGACATTTAACTTCCTCAGCCTCGATGTTCTCAACTACAAAAAGGGGATAATAACAGCACCTACCTCCCAGGGTTGTTGTAAGGAGAAGATGAGATAACACCTATAAAGCACACTGTAAACCCTAAGAGCAGTTATTATTACTTTTATTGTTGTTATTCTCATTTAGGTTGAGAGATTTGAGATTAGAAGGGATGTTAATAATGATCATTGAGTCCAAATCTATGATTTTACAATTGAGGATACTGAGACCCAGAAAGGCTATGTGATTCAACCAGAGTCACGTAAATACTAAGAACCTAAATCAGGATTTGAACCCGTTCTCTCTGACTCTAAATTCTGGGTTTGTTCTACCATACCACACCACTTTCCCAGCTTTCATTCAGGGGATGGTTTATGAATAGCTCTGATGAACTCCCAAAGTTGTTGGGAAGCAGCATGATTTTCTGAAAAGAGTCCTAGATATGGGGTCACAGAGTCCAGGTTTAAATTCTGGCTCTGACTACTACTAATTATGTGATGTTTGGCAAGCTACATTGGTCAGTTAGTAAGTCCAGACCTCAGTTTCCTCATCTACAAAATGAGAAGATTAGATTAAGTGACATATAAAGTCACTTTCATTTCTAATTCTAATAATTTTTTCACCTTAGGAGGTTTCCCAGATTTTACTAGATGACATAGGCTAGACATGCTTAATAAGAGATAGAGTTCATGCTGTCTTTCAAGTTCTTACATTCCTCTCTATTTCCTCTTTTATTTTTTCATCATTTGCAACAGAGTTTATAAGTACGTTTTTACAGCTAGACTACTATTGTGTTCCTTCATCTGCTTTAATGATTTTGATATTTCAAACTGGAAATCCCAGGAGCTAATCCAAGCAGCTCAACATTTGGCTGCCTTAAAGAGGGATGCTGCTTGCTTCATCTTGGGCTTTGCCAACTCCCTGGCTTAAAAGAGACAACAATATAGCTTTGGGTTTTGCCCCTTGTTAGAAGATACAAGGAGGTAAAAGGAATGTACCTACACTGGGACCTACAGTCAAGTTACCCACAATCATGGAGAACCTGGACATGTAGACCCGGGACAGCTCTAGTTCTCAATTAATCCCAGACCTCCTTTTAGCTTAAAGTCTAGCAAATTCTTTTTATTCTTTTTTTTAATATATATTTGTTTATTTTAGTTTTCAACATTCATTGCCACAAGATTTTGAGTTCCAAATTTTCCCCCAATCTCTCCCCTACCCCCACCCCAAGATGGCAAGG
This sequence comes from Pseudocheirus occidentalis, assembly GCA_028646575.1. NCBI lineage: Eukaryota > Metazoa > Chordata > Mammalia > Diprotodontia > Pseudocheiridae > Pseudocheirus > Pseudocheirus occidentalis. The sequence continues at coordinate 148,738,050 of CM053593.1, forward strand.
ATACTGATTACCCTTTCCCCCAGTCTGCCTTCTCTTCTATCCCCCCAATACCTTACCCTAATCCTCTTACCCCTTACTTTCTTGTGGTGCAAGAAGGATTTCTATACCCCATTGCCTGTATATCTTATTTTCTGGTTGCGTGTCAAAATAATTTTTTTAACATTTGTTTTTAAAACTTTGAGTTTTTTGAGTTCCAGATTCTCTCCTTTCTTCCCTCCTCCCCCACCCCCATTGAGAAGACAAGCAATTCAATGTAGGTTATACATTTGTAGTTATGCAAAACATTTCCATAGTAGTCATATTGTGAAAGAGTAACTATATTTCCCTCCATCTTATCCTGCCCCCCATTTATTCTATTTTCTCCTTTGACCCTGTTACTTTTGAAAAGTGCTTGCTTTTGACTGCCCCCTCTCCCAATCTGCTCTCCTTTCTATCATCCCCTCTCTTATCCCCTTCCCCCCTACTTTCCTGTAGGGTAAGATACCCAATTATCAAATCTTTTACTTGTCTACCAGGAAGCTGTTACACTGATCAGCTGGAATCAAGTCTCCATTTATCTCCTACCTCACCTTTAGTGATGAGAGTCAAAGGAAAAGGAGAGGACAGAGAGATCATGCACACAGATGACATGGCTGGTACCAAACCATGATACCTGGTTAAGCTGCATGGTGGTATTGTTACAGTACTAAGCTCACCATATCCTTGAGAAAGAGAATTTGTTAAGTCATGTGATCTCCCCAAATGTAATGTTGCTAGGACCAGAGAATTTAGGCGTGAAAGGGCCTTACAGATAACCCAACCCTGATTCCTTGTTTTGTTTTGCTTTTTATAGATAAGGAAACTGAAACCTAGGAAGACAAAATTCTGATTCACACACATGGCAGCAACCAGGATTTGAACCTAAGTGTTACCATTTTAAATCTATTGTTCATTCTATCACTTCCACAGTGCCAACTTGGGAATAGGGATGGGAATGAGATCAGCCATGCTCTGGGCATGAGGAACCCCATAGTGCAGTCTGAAGCTTCTGGAGGCTGTGAATAAGCAAGCAGTCTCTTCTTAGGAAGATTCCAGAATCAGCTATGAAGTATCAGGGTTCATTTATCAGAAACAGACATGCCAAGCAGAGTAGCTAGAGGCAATAGTATATCAGCATCAGAAGTTTGAATTGATATCCAAAGATCATAAAATCTGAAAGCTTGTGGAGCTTGTAGAGTCAAAGAAATGTTATCTCAACTGGCTAAGAAATAGAGCGGTGGATCAATGAAATAGATTAGGTATGTAAGACATGATAGTCAATGAGTATAGCAATCTACTTTTTGATAAACCCAAAGACTCCAGCTTCTGGAATAAGAACTCATTACTTGACAAAAACTGCTGGGAAAACTGGAAAATAGTATGGCAGAAACTAGTCATAGACCAACATCTTACACCCTATACCAAGATATGGTCGAAATGGGTATACAGTTTAGACATATGGGGTAATTCCATAAGAAAATTAGGAGAGCGGGGCGGCTAGGTGGCGCAGTGAGTAGAGCACCAGCCCTGGAGTCAGGAGTACCTGAGTTCAAATCCAGCCTCAGACACTTAACACAAAAGCTAGCCGTGTGACCTTGGGCAAGTCACTTAATCCCAACTGCCCTCCAAAAAAGCAAAAAAAAAAAAAAAAAGAAAATTAGGAGAGCAAAGAATAGTTTACCTGTCAGATCTATGGAGAAGGGAAGAATTGATGACCAAACAAGAGACAGAGAACATCATGAAATTCAAAATGGGTAATTTTGATTACATTAAATTACAATTTTTTGCACAAAGTCAATACAATCAAGATTAGAATGGAAACAGAAAGCTAGGAAACGATTTTTACAGCCAGTGTCTCTGATAAAGGCCTCATTTCTAAAATATAGAGAGAACTGAGTCAAATTTATAAGAGTACAAGTCATTCCCCAATTGATAAATGTCAAAGGTTATGAACAGGCAGTTTTCAGATGAAGAAATTAAAGCTATCTATAGTCATATAGGAAAAAATGTTCTAAATCACTATGGATTAGAGAAATGCAAATTAAAACAACTCTAAGTACCACATCACACCTATCAGATTGGCTAATATGGCAAAAAAAAATGATAAATGTTGGAGAAGATATGGGAAACTTGGAACACTAATAATGCATTGTTGGTGGAATTACAAATTGATCCAACCATTCTGGAGAGCAATTTGGAACTATGCTCAAAGGGCTATAAAACTGTACATACCCCTTGATCCAGCAATGCCACTACTAAGTCTATAATCCGAAGAGACTATAAAAGGGAAAAGGACCGCATGTACAAAAATATTTATAGTGTCTGCTTTTGTCGTGGAAAAGAATTGAAAATTGAAGGGATGCCCATCAATGGGGAATGGCTAAACAAGCTACAGCATATAAATGTAATGGAATACTATTGTTCTATAAGAAATGATGGAGCAGGTGAATTTCAGAAAAACCTGGAAAGACTGACATGAACTGATTCTGAGTGACAGGAGCAGAACCAGGAGAAGACTGTATACAGTAACAGCAACATTGTGTATTGATCAACTTTGATAGACTTAGTTTTTCTCAGCAATACAATAATCTAAAACAATTCCAAAAAACTCATGATGGAAAATGCTAACCACATCCACAGAAAGACCTATAAAGTCTGAATGAGGATCAAAGCATACTATTTTCACTTTTTTGTATGTTTTTTCTTTCTCATGGTTTTTCTCTTTTATTCTGCTACTTCTTTTACAAGGCTACCAGGATGGGTCCTTCTGAAGATTTGGTCCACGGGTAGTAGCAGAGTATGCTATAGGCCAGCAGAGAACTCCAAGGTAGAAAGACAACAGGCACAGTGAGGATGTGTACCTCCCATGGGAAGGAAATTAAATCCCCCATGTTTCTTCTTGGGCTAACCTAACTAGTTACCACTTGGTGGGAAACCTAAAATCAATAGGTTGTAGGGTCTTGTTTGGTTCCCTTCACATTACTTTGGTTAAATCTTTAAAAGCAAGTTTCATAGCAGCCCATAAAATGTCACTGAAGAAAATGGTTTCCCTGAAGCAAGGCCCACGAATTATAGAAGCATTGAGAGGAGTAATAGTGAGAGGAGAGGAAAAACCCTCCTTATTCTTTATGGAGGCATGCTCCCACTCCTGCCCACCATGCTTCCTCTCCTCTCCTCTTTCTCCATTATCCTCTCCCCTCCCCTCTCTGTCTTTGTCACTCTCTCTCAATGTCTCTCCATGTCTGTCTCTCTCTCATTGAATCTCTGGGGATGCCTCTCAATATCTGTCTTTTTCTTTCATTATCTCTAGATATCTATCTCTATCTCTTTCTCTCTGTCTCTCTCTTTCTCTATGTCTCTCTGGTTCTGCCTTTCTGTCTTTCCCTCTCTCCTTCTTATCTCCCCCAATCCCTCAAGTTTTATCCATTTTGACAGCTGATAAACTAATTTCATAGGATCATAGGATCATACATTTAAAGATGGAAGAGGTTTTAGAGGTTATCTACCCCAACCTCATTTAACATATGAGGAAACTGAGGCCCAGTCAGGTCAAGCAACTTTCCCCATGGTCATACAGGTAATCAGTATTGGAGGTTAGATTTGAACCAAGATTCTCTCATTTCCCTCCACCCCCCAAAAAAGAAAAAAATGGATAATTTGCTGGCTAGAGATCTGTCTAAAGGACAGGAACCCTTAAGTTACCAGTTTGTTATTGTGAATTTCTTAAAAATCCTGTACCACACACTCATGCCCTACTCCCCTCCCCTGCTTCTGGATTTAATGAGCCCAGCCTCATGACTGTGGGGGTGTGGAATGAAGCAAGCACTCACCATTTTATCTCTGGGAAAAAGAAGGCATGACTCTGGCAAGTATAACATAGATCTATTTCCACGGCATCCTTCAGAATGGATATTCTGCATGATTGAGCAGGGCTCTGTTCAATTCTCAAAGCAATTTGCCAGGAGTGAGAAAGGAGCGCTTTAGTAAAGCAAGGTGGTCAGTCCTGGATGATTACTTCTTATTCCAAAACAATTACTATAAAGGTAAAATGGGTTATATTGCTGTAAAAAATATGAATCTCTCTAAACAATAGCACAGTAACACATGAATTTCTTATTGGAGCTGTCAAGACCACCACTGGGAACAGAACACGGCAAGGAGCTGTGGAGAAGATGCTTCCACTATACCTTTCCTGGTCCCCCTTCCTCTCCCTGACACTAGTTCTTTGTGATTCTCCCCTTTCTCCTTTCCTCCATCAGATGACCTTGTATTTTATTTTGTATATACTTTGAATATGTTGATCCATGCACATGTTGTTTCACCTGATACAATACAACTTCTTGAGGACAGGGACTATTGTCATTTTTGTCTTTGTATCCCCAGCACCCAGCACAGTGCTGGACACATTTTAGGGGCTTAAAAAACTAGCTGGGAGATTGATACCAAAAGAATTGGTTTCAAAGGCAAGATGAAAAATTCCAAAGGATGGATTGACTGTATATGTGGAGGATAGGAGGAGGGGAGTTAGCCTAGAGATTATCTCTCAGTTGCCCTAGTTTCTTTACAGATAGTAGTGGTTAAATATTGGGGCAATGGAGTCCCCAGCAATATGCAAAGTTACCTCTGTTGTCCTTCCCACCCTATCTCTCATTTCCATTCCAGAGGCAAAGAACTAAAGGAGTTCTGGAGATGCCATAGCAGCTCTGATCCTACTGTTTCTCAAAGCAGAGGTGATGGTCAAGTTAGGCATATAGCTGGGGCCTTAAACTGTCAGCACTTCTTTTATGCAAATCACTTTGAAAACCTTCCAGTACTATATAAATCTTAGTGGTAATGGTGATGACATCATTCACTGAACTTTCTAGGAAAACTGGTCACCATTGTGGAGTATGAAAGACTTGACTTGGGTAAAGGACAATTCCTAAAATCCTTTGCATTCATTTATTTATCATTACTATACTTGCCAGCAAGGATCTTAGGACTGTCCATCTCCTGTCTCTGAATCTTATGACACTACCAGCAATCATGAAAGGAAGGGGAAGAGGAGCCTCAGTATCTGCAAAATGAAACCAAAGAGCCATGGCCAGCAGGCTAAGACCATCAGCATCTTTAACTCATCTTTCCAACTCAGTCTTGCCTCCAGACATCTAGAAGTCCTGTGGCACTAGTCCTCTTCCAATCAACACCTACAAACAGAGGTCATGTTCAGGACTAGTTTCATATTACTTGAACTGAATTTTTTGGGCTACTAGGGAAATATAGCCCATTGCTTTCAGAAGACATCCAATCTAGAATGTCTTATCCATACAGTTGGAGAAGCGGAAGCCAAGGGTTGGGAGTCATCTGTTGTCAAACAGCCAGTAAAACTTTGAATTTAATGTGCTTCCTTTTATTCCTCAAGTATATTGAACACAATTCAACCTTTTCACAATCATTTAAATCCTAAAAGATCCAGACAATAGGGGCCGCTAGGTGGCAGAGACTAGAGCACTGACCTTGGAGTCAGGAGGACCTGAGTTCAAATGTGACCTCAGACATTTAACACTTACTAGCTCTGTGACCTTGGGCAAGTCACTTAACCCAAATGCCCTTCCTTTCCCCCCTCCAAAAAGCAAAAAAAAATTTTTTTAATAAAAAAAGATTAAGACAATACATATTTGTTTCTTTGGTTTGTACATGTCTACCCAACTCTAAATCCAGTTCTTTTTTAATTATAGCCAAGAAGCTGGTATAAAAAAGCAGTTCAGCAGCTCATAGATCTGTTTGACTACATCTTGCAGATACTGAGTTCAATTATGAAGCACTCTGTGGGGTTGCTAAACATTTGTTTCACCTTCCTCTCAGATCTGTACTTTCAGAATTAATTCCTCGGGGTTCATATCTTTTAGCAAGCAGGACCATGGCTTGGGGTTATCTACTCAGTGTTCATCTTCTAATAAGGAACATTGTAGTTCCTGCAGAAAATATTCCCCTTATTACAACCAGCACCAAATGGACACCCAATCTCTTAAATTCCTAAAATAGTCATCAAGGTTGTAAACCTCCATGTCAGGATCACTGTTAGGTCCCCTGTGCTCAGGGAGAAAAAAAAAGCACAAAGTTTCATTTTCATCTCCATGAGGACAGTCTCTATAGCTTGGAGCCACATGTTAAGTGAGGAAAGAAGATAACTACAAGCATGTGTCAGTGAAGATTACCCCTCAAAATGTAGAGAAGTCAGGGTGGCTAGGTGGCACAGTGATGGAGCACCAGCAGTGGAGTCAAGAGGACCTGAGTTCAAATCCGACCTCAGACACCTAACACTTACTAGTCATGTGATCTTGGGTGTCACCCCCAATTGTCCTGCCTTCCCCCTCCAAAAAAGCAAAAAAAAAAAATTAAAAATGTAGAGAAGTCCAAGCTGCATTGAAAGCATAAAATTCAGACACTAGTGCCCTAGTACAAGGTACAAAGGAAAACACAGCCCAAGAGAGGCAGGGGAGATTTATGCTTAAAAACACAAAAGGGAGGTTGAGAGGGAGGTTGGGAAAAAGAATGGACAATCTTTCTCAGGAAGACATGGACATTGAAACAGGATGTTCTGCAGGGATAGCTGGCCACAAAGCTGGTTTAAACCAGTTCAAGGAAGCACAAGTCAGCAAAGTCAGGCAGCAAGTGAGTGAGCAAGACTTTGGTTCATGCAGGCTCCCAACTGGCTCCTTCAGCAAACAGGCTTACTCTGTGTCCAATGCACCTGCCTGGTAAGATAACTCATGAAACACATATTAACCTCAGGAGTACCTCCACACATAGAAGTTGTCTCTTCCTTTAAAATCTACTGAGTGGGCAGCTCTTCCTGACTAGTGGCCAATCTTCTTAAATAAAGCTACCACTCACCCAGCCACCAAGGTGGGAAATGGATGAGTAGGGGATATAGGGAACAACCCTGAGGCAGAGGTCAAGACCCGTATTCCACTGATGGAGCCCAAACCATGCTTCAATGGAATCCTTTCTATTCCATTAATAGTTGCTAATACACTGCACAGGATGTCTTTGTACCCCATTGTAAATTGTCTTCCTTTAAACACAGTTTATTTTCTGCTTAAGTAAAATGGTTAAAAATGACTTAACCATTGACAAATAGAGCCAATGGGGCAGTGTCTTTGATGCTGAATTTTAACGATATCTTAAAACTCATGTCATTAGAGGGAAAAAAAAACAATTTTACTTCTAAAAGTGGTCTTTTGTCCTTTAAAAAAATTCTCTAGATCTTTATTCTTTGGGTTTTTTCCTCCATTCACTTAACTTCTATTGTTGTCCAGACAGGTCCCTAAATTGCCCTTAATTTTCATAGCCAGTCTCACGTCTTATTCTATGTCATAATAAGTACCTTAGTAACCTGTCCCTGTTCACTTTCTCTCAACAACCATTTGTTAAGCTTCTCTTCTGGGCCCAGAAATACACTAGTTCAGAAGCAGTATCTTCTCCTCCCTACCCTCAAGGAGTTTATAAGCTATTTGCAGAGATTCCGTCCTTGAAAATAACAGGATATTATATAATTCTAAACAGAGTGTGGTGGACTTGGGAGTCAGGAACAACCAGATGCAAATTCTCCTTCAGACATTTATTAGCCGTGTGACATTGTGCAAGTCCCTTACCTTCTCTCAGCCTCAGTTTCCCCATACGTAACCTACTACATTGAGCTGTTTTGGGGAGAATCAAGTTAGGTAATATTATAAATCACTTTGAAAACGTTAACTCACTATAGAAATGTTAGCTGTTGTTGTTCTTGTTAAACATTTGTGTGGCATAGACCATACCTAGGTTCATGAGCTATGAGATAAATTTCCTTCTTTCCCCCGTGAAACGACAGATGGGGAGCTGCCAGCCCGTACTCAGGTAAGGAGCATTTGCCGCTGAGTGTGTCTCAGCTGTGTGTGCTGCCCCAAGTCTCCCAAATGGAGCTCTCCCCTCAGGGGCAGCACTCCCCGGGGTCCTGAAGGAACTCATTAGACCTGTTTTGGACGGACACCATCCTCCTTCTCCTACAGCCTGGATGACGCACAGTCCCGCAACTTCTCTGTTCCTCTGCTGTGTTTGTATGATGGTCTCTTTGTCTGTCTCAGAATCCCCAGGTTCCTTCAGGAATCAACTGACGGCCCTCTCCTACATGAATCCTTCCTTCATCTCCCCAGCCATTGGTGCCGAACCCACAAAATGTCTTTGCATCTACTTTGCACATCTGTGTGTGTGTGTGTTGTCCCCTCCAGTTAGACCAGCGGTTCTCAACCTGTGGGTCAAGATTCCTTTGGGGGTCGAATGACCCTTTCACAGGGGTCGCCTAAGACCATCGGAAAACACATATTTCTGATGGTCTTAGGAACCAAGACATCTGCCCACATGCAGATACACCCACATATGAGTATTAAAGGGTCGCAGCATTAGGAAGGTTGAGAACCACTGAATTAGACTATAAGCTCCTTTAGGGACTTTAGGCCGAGACACTTTTGATGTTGTTCAGTCTTTTCAGTTGTCTCCGACTCTTTGTCACCCTATTTGGGGTTTTCTTGGCAAAGATATTAGAGCAGTCTGCCATTTCCTTCTCCAGTTCATTTTACAGATGAGGAAACTGAGGCAAGCATGGTTAAGTGACTTGACCAGGGACACACAAGTAGTAAGCATCTGAGGCTGGATTTGAACTCAGAAAAAAGTCTTCCTGACTTCAGGCCCAACTCTATCCACTGTGAGAATTAGCTGCTATCTAAATAGATACATACAGATTGCCATTTCCACCGTGTTTAAGATACACTCTTTGAGATTAAGGGCTACTTTATTTGTTTCTGTCCCTAGCACTGTATCTGGCACAAAGTAAGCTAATAGGTGATTAATAATTGCTTACTGATTAAGCAATAAGGAAGTCATAGGAATCTCTTTCCCAGACTTTCAAGACCAGGTAGCAAAAGGAGGAAGGGGGGGAATTAGGCATTGACAAGTTTGTCATCTACAGCCTAGCTTTATGAGATTCTAGTCTTTTTTTTTAAATTATCCAGCATTTATTTATTCTCCTTTTCACCTTCTTCCCCTCAACTAAAAAAAAAAAGGAAAAACAAAAAGAAAACCCTTGTTTCAGATATTTATAGTCATTCCAAAAAATTCTCACATTGGCTATGTCCAAAAATGTGTTTCATGTCTATATTCGGTGCATCCCCTCTCCATCGGGAGGTGAATGGCATTCTTTATCACTGGTCCTCTGAAATCATTGCTGATCACAGCATTCAGAGTTGAGAGATTCCAGTCTTAAAACAGAGTTGAGAGATTCCAGTCTTAAAAGAACCAGAGAATGAGTATCTCCCCCCAGCACTAGGCACACTGGTCCATCGCCTACATCTCCCAGAGCAAGGCAGAAAACACGCCAGGCACAGGTCATCTTTTATTCTATCCAGACTGTGGATATAGAAAGACAGGGTTAAACGAGAAGACAGAGCTTGAGTCTATTTTCCTCTAATAGAGACAGAAGGGAAGGAAGAAGAACCAGACCTTTTCTAATAAAAGAAAGTGTGTTTTATAGCCCAGCACATTCATCCTGGAAATAACAGGGGCCAGAGGTTCTCTCTCATTAGGAAGCAGTTTGCTATTCATGTTCAGCCTGTAAACAGCAGTTACCTGCCCCTACCCATCCAGCTCCATCCACAGTCCCTCTATGTAGACAACAGGGGAAAGCAGATGTCTTCATCAATATTCTGCAGGAGGCATCAGAGCTTGGACTTCATGTCCTTTGGTCTTTCATCCAGGAAAACTAAACCATCCCAGGTGGGGAAAACCTCAGAATCATTTCCAGAAATACTTAATAAGGCCCTGGCCACCCGCTGCTTCTCCACCCTCCTCTGTCCCCCCAAATTGGATTGTTATTATTTTTCCCCAGGGGAGCTGTGTAGAATGTTCTGGCAAAAAGCATGTATGGAAGGAGGCAACTGGAAGTTAGGACTTCCTGGGTTAGGTTCTCGGTTTGGTGTCTAACCCTCACTTGGGTTAGATTCGGAGCAGGAAGTTTGATTTCAGTCTGGCAGACAATATCTTGTTTGCTGCTCTCTTGTTGCTGCTCATTCATTTCAGTCATGTCCAACTCTCCATGACCCAATTTGGGGTTTTCCTGGCAGAGATACTGGGGCAGTTTGCCATTTCCTTCCCCAGCTCATTTTACAGATGAGGAAACTGAGGCAAGCAGGTTAATTGGGGTTTTCTTGGCAGAGATACTGGAGTGATTTGACATTTCCTTCAACTCATTTTACAGATGGGGGAACTGAGGAAACACTGTTTGCAGTGTTAAGTGATTTTCCCAGGGTCATGTAGCTAATAAATATCTAAGGCTGAATTTGAACTCATCTTCCTGACTCCAGGTCTGGTGCCACCTAGCTGCCACATTGCAGCTCTCTGTATAGCAGTAAAGAAAGGGAATTTCATCTGCATTTTGTCCCCCAAAAAGCAGCTAGTTATGGTGAGGTGACCCTGTAGATAAAGCACTGGGCCTGGAGTCAGGAAGACCTGAGTTCAAATCCAGCCTCATATGCTTACTAGCTGTGTGACCTTGAGCAAGTCACTTAGCAACCCTGTTTGTCTCAGCTTCCTCAACTGGGGATGATAATAGCACATACCTCCCAGGCTTGTTGTAAGGATCAAATAGATGATATTTTCAAGCACCTGGCATGTAGTTGGTGCTTAATAAAATACTTCTTCCCTACCCTTTCCTCTAGAGAAAGGTGAGGTGATAGCGTGGCATGTCTTGTCGTGCATTCATCTAGCACCAAGCACGAAATCTGATATATAGAAGGTATACTTCACTGGGATTGGATTCCATATTTCCATCTACAAAAGAAATAGATGTTCATCTTCCCCTCAAGACAAGATGAAGTAATAACTGACATTTATGTAGCATTTTGGACATTTCCAAAGTACTTTAGCTGCATTCGTTTATTTGAGCTTCACAACAGGCCTGTGAAATAGGCACGTAATATACTATTATCTTTGTTTAATAGTTGAGTAGATGGGCCTAGGGAGGACCAGACTAGCTCATAGTAACACTACTAGTAAATATCAGAGACAAGTCTGGAATTCAGATGTTCCCAATTCCAGGAATGATGCTCCTAGAGTGGTGGAACTACAGCGTCTACTGTGGTAGACTCAGGAGAGGAAGGGAGTAATGGTGCACTCCAAGAGGGAGGCAGTGTGGGAAAATGGACAGAGTCTTGGATTTTTAGTAGGAAGACCTGGGTTCAAATCCAGCCTCAGTCACTTATTGGTTGTGTGACCTTGGGCAACTTTTAGCCTTAGTTTCCTCATCTATAAAATCAAATGGTTGTACTTAATGATCATCTAAGCAGGGGTGGGGAACCGGCAGCCTCAAGGCCACATGTGGCCCTCTAGGTCCTCAAGTGCAGCCCCTTTGACTGACCTAGAAGGCCACACGTGGCCTTGAGGCCACAGGTTCTCCACCCCTAACAAGGTCTCTTCTAGCTGTAGGTCTGAGACTTTTCAAAGTTACTCTTAATAAATGCATCAATATTTAATGCCAGAGAATTCTGCTTCCACATCATGAAGGCTTCCATTTTGTGATAAGCTAAGTCCTATTTGCCCATCCAGGGAAAAGTAACCCACAGGGGCCATGATTTTCCGGCTCTGGGTGCTACAATGTTCAGATCTCATCTAGAACATACAAATATCTTGTCTCCATTCTGTCCATCCCTCTTGATAAGATAGTACAGAATATAAGGTACAGGTGTAATTGCATCAGTTTCTGGAAAACTCTATCAGAACTGGACGACATTGGAACCATCGAGGAAAGAAGGAACTGAAAAATGATTCCATCCTAGTGTAGACAAACTCATCTGTCTGTTCATTTTCATTTCTTTGACCTCTTTTTTCCTTAGTTTTACCAGCTCCATGAATGCAATATTTTAAATTCTATAGGATAGGAGTCATCATTTTTGTTTAGTGTGCTTTAAAGGAGGAATCCCTAGTTTCAATGGACCATATCTGTTTAGATAAGGGTTCGATTCTGGCTTATTTACATAGGACTTTCTTCATTGATGGAGAAAATGATGACTTTCTGCTGGGAGCCCACAACTGGGGCAGAAGTGTTGGGAGAACTTTGGAGAAAAGAGACTTTCTTTTTACTTCCTGTTTCAAGAGACCCTCTTCAAGGAAAAAAGACGAAGAGAATGAGAAAAGACTTTGAGAAATAGCAGGCATGTATAGGACTCATCCACCACTCCCAAAGTCTCTCTCCAGGCCTCTCCAAAGAAGGTCTAGAACCATGTGTGTTCACTCTCAAGCAGAAAACAAAAAGAATGCCTCTCTTCTCCCAAGTTCTCCTGCCAGCTCTGTCCCCCACACCCACGGCCAAGTTATCATCCTCTTGGCCAGAGAAGAGAGTCTTACACAAATGACCCAGTCTTGAACCCTGTATTACAAATTAAATCAAAGAACAGAAAATAAGAAAAGTAGCTGAAAAGTAGGAAAGGTGTTTGCATCAAATATCCCAAATAGAAGTGTGGTTGCAAATATAAAGAGAAAACTTAGACAAATATTTATGTAATCAAGAGTCATTCCCAATAGGTAAGTGGTCAAAAGTTATCAACAGTCTTCAAAACAAGAATTTCAAATTCTGAATGACTATTTGAAAATGTTCTCTAAATTGCTAGTAATAAAAGAAATGCAAATTAAAACAGCTCTGAGGTTTTAATTCATATTCTACAAAATGGGAAATATGACAAAAAGTGGGAATAATCAATGTTCTAAGGTCTATGAGAAGACAGGCACACAGATATACTGTTGGTGGATCTGTGAATTGGTTCTACTTTTCTGAATATTAATTTGAAATTGTGGAAGAAAGATGACTAAATTATCTATACCCTTTGATTCAGTTATCTCACTCTGGGGCATATACCAAGGAAGTTAAAAAATAAAATAAAACAACAAATATCCAATATATGCCAAAATATTCATAGCAGTATCCTGGGACGACAAAAACTGGAAATGAAGTGGGTGCCCATCAGTGGAGGAAAGGCTTTTAAAAAAAACTGCGGCATATGAATTTAATGAAATATTGTTATAAAATAAGAAATGAAGAATATGAGGAAGTAAGAGGAACGAGGAAAGATTTGCATAAACTGAACCAGAGTGAAATTAGCAGAATCAAATGAATATATAGGATGACTTACAATAAGATAAGTAAAAATATCACTTGAAAGAAAGCTGAACTCTGAGTAACTGAACAACCAATAACAGCCCCAGAGAAGAAAAAATAAACTATATTCCTTCCTCATGGCAGATGGCAGAATTTGTACTCAGTCACCATATTAGGTATTGTTAGTTTTTTCTTTGTTAAAAGAGAGAGTTCAAAGGGGGATGGGTGGAGGGAGAGGATATTTTAAGAAATTACTCGTTGTTGTAAAAACGAAAAGCACATATAAAACTTCTTTTATTGGCAGAAGAGTTATTAGAGAGATAACAGAAGGCTGAACATAAAACTTTTTGTTTTGGAGGGGGGAATGCAGGGCAATTGGGGTTAAGTGACTTGCCCAAGGTCACACAGCTAGTTCATCTTAAGTGTCTGAGGTCAGATTTGAACTCAGGTCCTCCTGACTCCAGGGCTGGTGCTCTATTCACTGCACCATCTAGCCACTCCTGAAGACTAAACTTTAGGGTGTGCCCATAATTAAGAAATGAGAAAACGAAAGGCAGGGCAAGAATAATCAAAGAGTTTAAAGGAGAAGGGTAATGGAGATGGCCTTGAGAAGAGCAGTACTTCAGGAGGTCAAAGAGGAAAAATGTCTGAGAGAAGAATGCTCGATCATTAACTTACTACTCTACCTTGGGCATATCTTTGAACCAGTTCCCTCACTTGTAAAATGAGCAGGTTGGACCAGATGATTTTATGATTTGGCAATTAGGTGGTCTTTAGTGTTGTTTGAGAGCACAATTTTAATAGATTGGTGAGGATGGAAGCCAACTTGAAGGTATTAAATAATGAAGGAGGGAGGTAGTAGGTTTGGACCACATGCTTGAGTATTCAAATTAGTTTCTTCCTCTGGGCACAAAGCAATGAGCAGTGGGAAGAAGATGACTGAGTGGAAGGGGAGACCCAAGCTACAACTAAAAATCTACTGCCCATTAGTCCAAACAGTGGATCACCTACCCATGAATAATTGAGTTGGCTACTTAGTGTCTGTCTTTTGTCTGATCTAGGAGAGGGAGGAAGAATAGAGTTTGAACTACAAGTATGCCACTGAGGGCAGGTAATGGTGCTTGGAGAGAATTTCCTATTTTTGTGATGTACGAAGTAGATTTAAAAAATATCTTGCTCTCCCTTCTTTAATGGATTTGCTGCTTTAAAAAATGTTTCTTCCAGAGCTTAGCTATAACCAGGGAGCTTAGCACCTCTTCCCAGAAAATATCCCTTTGATGCAACTCTGATGTCAGATACTGATATCAGTCAATCAATAGTTAATAAACATGTGTTAAGCACCTATTAGGTGTCAAGCATGTGCTATGCTCTGGAAATACAAAAAGGGGGGGAAAGACAGTTCCTACCCTCAAAGAGCTCACAATCTAAGCAAACAAATATATAGCTGAATACAGAATAAAGAGAGAATAAAAAAGGGAAGACACTAGGATTAGGAAGTCTTAGGAAAGGCTTTCTTTAGAAGGTAGAATTTTAACTGAGATTTGAAGGAAATCAGAGAAACCAGAAGGCAGAGGTGAGGAGGAAAAGCATTCCAGGCATAGGAATAGCACCAATGCAATATTCACAGTGCCCACATTCACTATAAATATACCTGCATGGTGCTTAATCACAAAATATAACAGATTCTTCATATAGAAGACAGAAGCAAAACATTTATTCGGACACCAGAAAACTGAATACCAAAACCAGTAAGTCAATTCCATCATAGTAGTAAAGAAGTTAATAAGCCATAACAACACAGAGAACTACAGCATCCTTTAGCCTTCCCACAAACCAGCACAAGTCCAATATTTACTCACAAGCCTGTTCCCTCAAAATGTCCTCTCCTCCCAACTGTCTAGCTTGCTCTGACTCCCAGCTTCCTATGGGCTTGTATCAGCAAGCACCCTAGCATACCCAGGATGGCTGCTAGCACAGGTACTTAGATCTTCTTTTCTAAAGCAAAGCAACTCAAAATGGGTTAACAATCTTACTTTAGTCGATCAAACATATATCATTTACCTAGTTGAGGGGAAAAAGTCAGCACCCTGAACTTCAGAGAATACAAACAGAAGTTACAACAGAAAATAACACAATTTAGCAGAAAGTATGTCTAGCTGTCTGACCATTACATCCATACCTAATTAGTTACCAGAGAGGGAAGCACCAACATCTGGGTTTTCAAAGCCGGGGGACTCAAGGGCTGCCCAGAGTCTCATCTGGCCAAATCATACAACTCTTCCCAAAGTGAGCCCCAAAGCAAAAACTTACATCAGGGTATATATAGCCCTCCCCTGGCTCAGAGAATGTCACAACCCTCTTGGTCCCCTGCCCAATCACAAAGTAATAAAGTGTGGGCATTCCTGAAAAACAAGTCTCCCACCATAGGCTCCATGTGACCACATTCAGCCTATTAGGGGGCAGAGTATATTTTCAAATCAGGGAATATTCTCAGATTCACTTAAGCCTATCAAGGGGCCAAGGAGCACAGAAGATCTTCAGATTCCCATTTTCATTACTGGGCTCTCCTCCACCTTTCAGCAAATTCCTCCCACCACAGGCTCTATGTGACTATATTCGAAGTATATGTTCAAAGCAGGGAATATCTTCAAATTACCATTACCATTACAATAAGGGATAGCCAAAGAAAACTTCAGAAGCTGAGAGGAGGAATGTCTTGTTTATAATAAAACAGTAAGGGATAAGGAAGAATAAGAAGATACTTTTCCTGCATGAGAGAACTTCCAGTCTAATTAAGGGAACATGTTTCCTACCCTAATGAACACTTTTTTTTAGCAGGGGGGAAGATGGGTAGGCACTAGAAATTGAACTGAATTCATTATCCTTCCTGAAAAAACCTCACCTCTTCTGAACTGTGGAGGGCATCACCATCTTCCCGGTCACTAAGACTCATAACCTACGTGTCATTCTTAACTCCTCCCTCTCTCATCCCTCCATATCCAATCTGTGGCCAAGGCCTATAGATTCTACCTTCATAACATCTCTCATACACACTCCCTTCTCTTCTCCACTCACTCACAGCTACCACCCCATCATCTCACACCTGGACTTCTGCAAAAGCCTTTTGGCTGGTCTCCCCTACCTTGTTTATCCTCATTCTAATCCACCCCCAAGACAGAGAACACATCCAACCCCTCAAACTCGATGCTTGTCTCTCACCTTCTACTTCCTTATTCCCAGAACTCTCTATACACCAATTCCAATCACTCTGGATTTCTCTCCAAATCATCTGCTGCTAGAAATTCATTCATTCATTTAATAAGGATATATTAAGTACCTAGTATTTGCTAGTGTAAGTAATGGGGTTATGGATCTGTCATACCTCTCAAGGCAATAGATAGATGAGAGAAAGATAGATCAGATATATATGTATGTATTATTGTGTGTGTATATATGTATGTGTGTATAGGTATGTATGTATACGTGTGTACATAAATATATATACATGTATGTTGACAGCTAAAAAGGAAAAGACTGGATTGTTTTCAGGAAATTGAAAAGCTTTTTTTACTGACCCCAAACATCCTATAAAAGCAAAGATCCATATTTCTAATATTAAGTGGTGTGGCACATAGAGTGTTGAACTTACAGTCAGGAAGACCGGAGTTTAAATCCTCTATCAGGCACTTACTAGCTGTGTGACCCTGGGCAAGTCACTTAACTTCTCAGTGCTTCAGTTTTCCTCATCCATAAAATGGGGACAATAATAGCACCTACCTTCCAGGGCAGAGGACACCTTATTTAAAGCATCTTATAAACCTCAAAGTGCTACACAAATGCTACCTACTGTTATAATTCCTAGCACTTTGCCAGAATTGTTATTAAGGCATCAGTAGATGAAACAACACTGTCTCCGAAGAACTAAAAAGGAGCTTCATAATGGAGAGGTCCATGGTGGGTGTAAATGGGCTATAATATATAACCAATAAAAGAGTGACTCTAAAGAAAAAACAGAAGGGAAGAAATTGTATGACCCAGAGATAAGGTGGGCTGACATGTAGCCCACAGTCCCATGTAGTGAGAGAGAGAGATGACAGGCAGACAGATAGAAAGCTCTATTGATCTCCTTGAGAAGCTCAAAAATAGGGGAAAGAAGGCCTTTAGCAGGTGGCACGGGCCTCTGTAATGAATTTTTGAGAGAACAGGAACATAATAACACAGAAGGGGCAGGCATGGAGGGATTGCAATCCGCATCCTTCAAGAGAGTTTCTCAATTAATAATGTCACAAATCCATTTAACATTTGAGAGCTCCTCACCCTGGGATGTGAATTTTTTTTAAACATACTCGTATGTTTATTGATGATCAGTTCACTTCTTTACATATAAAAATGTTTAAGATTCATTTTCAAAAAATTTAAGTTTCAAATTCTCTCCTTCTTTTCTTCCCCTCCCTTCCTTGAGGAGGCAAGCAATTTGATGTAGATTACACACTGAAGTCATGAAAACATATTTCCATACTAGCTGTGATGCAAAAAAAAAAAACCAGAAATCAAAAGAAAAAGAAAAAAGTGAAAAAAGTATGCTTCGCTCTCCATTCAGACTAAGAGTCTTAACATCTTGTCTCCAATCTAGGTCTTCTCAGTTTAGAACCTCACTCTTGCCTCCTGCTAATGCTGAGAAGTTGAGGGGATGGGGGATGTAATAGGAACTGGGGTGTGAATTCTTAACTTGTGGCCCATATACATGAGTTTTCAAAAGAACATTTTGATAACTATATTTCAATATAATTGGTTTCCTTTGTAATCCTATGAATGTTATGTATTTAAAAACAATATTCTGTGAGGGTTTGGACTTTGCCAAAGGGGTCGATGATCAATCAATCAGTAAACGTTTATTACGTTCCTGCTATGTGTCAAGCACTATATTAAGTGCTGGGGATGCAAAAAGAGGTAGAAGATATTCCCTGCCCTCAAGGAGTTTCTAATCTACTGGGGAAGACAACACACAAACATCTATAAAGCAGGGTACATACAGGAGACTCAAGAATAAGACATAGAATTCAGAGGGGTTTGGGAAGGTTTCCTGTAGAAGATGGCACTTTAGTTGAGACTTCAAGAGATTCAGGGAGGTCAGCAGGAGAAATAGAGGAGAGAATGGTCCCAACATGAGAGACAGCCAGAAAAAATGCTCAGTCGAGAGATAAAGTGTCTTGTTTGTGGAATGGGCAGAAGGCCAGTGTCATTGGATCAAAGAATATGCACTGGGGAGTAAGGTATGATTGTCTGTAAAGGGCTTTGAATGCTAAGTAGAGCATGTTCTATTTGATCCTGGAGGCAATAGGAAACCTAGGGAGAGGCAGCATGATCAAACCTGCACTTAAAGAAAATCATTTCGGGGAGGCTAGGTGGCACAGTGAATAGAGCACCGGCCCTCGAGTCAGGAAGACCTAAGTTCAAATATGGCCTCAGACACTTAACACAAAAACTAGCCTTGTGACTTTGAGCAAGTTACTTTATCCCAGTTGCTCTCCAAAAAGAAAAAGAAAATCATTTTAGTGGCTGAATGGAGGGTGACTTGGAGAGGGAAGAGACCTGAGGCAGGCACACCTACCAAAAGAATATTACAGTAATCAAGGCATGAGATGATAAGCATTAGAGTGGTAGCAGTGTCAGCAGAGAGAAGGAGGGATACTCAAGGGATGTTGCAAAGGTGAAATCAAGAAGTCTTGGCAACAGCTTGGATATGGAAGGGGGGCAGAGAATGGGGACAGAGAGGAATCCAGGATGGTAGCAAACCCGAGGGGCTGGGAAGATAGTGTTGGTGTCTACAGTAATAGGGAAAGTAGGAGGTGAGGAGGGTTTAGGGGGAAAGACAATGAGTTCTCTTTTGGACATGTTTATTTTAAGAAGTCTACTGGACATCCAGTTTGGGATGTCTGAAAAGCAGTTGGAAATGTGAGATTGGAAGTTACAAGAGAGATTGGGGCAGGAAAGGTAGAGTTGAGAATCATTAGCATAAACACACAAAAAAAATTAAGAATCTGCTCCCTAGAGCATCTCTTAGGTTCCCGTGGAATAGCACAGAGTAACGAAGAGATAGCCAGATCTGTAGTCAGGAAGATCCTAATTCAAATCCTGCCTCTGAAGTTTACTAACTATATGAACATGGATATCACCTCTCCAAATCTGTTTCCTCATCAGTAAAATAAACATAAGAATTGTAATTTATTGGATTGCTGTTAGGAAAGTACTAGGTAAACCTCAGAGAGTTCCACAAAATATGTTATTTTAACCATTTTCAATAGACCCACCATGTTTCTAAAACATATTAGATTTCCCCATCTTCTTTTTAGTTAACTTTTTATTGATGCCTGTTTTTTAAAAAATAGATTTTTATTGATGTCTTTTGTTTTTTACATAATCATAGTTTTCCCTAGGATCTCTCTCACTCCGCCTCCCAGAGTTCTCCAATATAATAAATGGTATTTTTAAAGATGGAAAAGAGGGGGCAGAGCCAAGATGGCGGCATAGAAACAGCAAAGGACCACAGCTCCCACACAAACAGGCTAAAAAACTCATAAAATGGGACTCTAAACAGATTTTCAAGCTCCAAAACTCTCCACAAGACAGAAAGCACATCTGTTGCTACAGGCAGAGCAGCAGGCGGGGCTCTTCTCAGCAGTCTGGGAGCCGGGGTCAAAACCCAGCCGGCTCAGGCCCTGGGGCATCGGGCGGGGAGCAGCCTCTATAGGAGAGCAGATCTGCTGCACTGGAGGCAGAGTTACCACATTTATCAGGCCAGAAGAAAAAAAGGCTAAGAGAAAGGTCAGTGGATTTTGCTAACTGGGGAGGAGAAGAGCGGGTCCGGCCAAACTGCTCCCAGGGCAAGGAGGCAGCGGGAGGCGGCTGTTGCAGCAGGAACAGCTGAAAGCTGCAGCGGCTTCCACTGGGCTGCTTCAGAGCCCTCGGCCTGCAGATAGCAGGGGGGCTGACACGATCCATCAGGGCC
>CM053593.1:148758738-148817359 GCA_028646575.1 Pseudocheirus occidentalis
CCAAGTCACAGGGGAATTCACACCTTTTCACCAATGGACAGAGTTCTGGCAATTCACACCTTTTCACCAATGGACAGAGTTCTATACTTAACACTAGGTTACTAGGATCTACTTAACATCTGATCAAACAAATTAATTACCATTACACCCTGCTATGAGCTGGGATTAAAAACCAAAAGCAGACAATCTCTGACCCCAAGGAGTTAATGCTTTATTAGATTCTGATAATTAGAAGAAGACAGCGCTAATAGAAGAGCAGTGGCCAGACTGCGTGTTATGTTTGGAAAGGCCCTGGGATGGTGAGTGGTACAGACTGACGTGTCATTGATACACAGCTGTCCTCCATGCTTGGAGTTCTCTCCCTCCTCCCCTCTGCCTTCAGGGCTTAGTTCAGGTCCCACCTTCTGCAGGAAGCCCTTCTCGCCCTGCTAGTGTCTTCCCTTTGATATTAGGTTCCATTTACACTGTACACAGCTTATATGTACTTAGTTTATTGAATGGTACCTCCCCCTTTAGAATTTGAGCTCCTTGAGATTAGGAGCCATTTCACTTTTCTTTTCATCCCTGACCCTGAGCACAACAGTTGTCTTGTTGTTGAGTCATTCTTCAGGTGCATCTGACTCTTCACAGTCCCATTTGGGGTTTTCTTGGCAAAGATACTGGATTGGTTACTATTTCCTTCTCCAGATCATTTTATAGAAGAGGAAACTGAGGCAAACAGGGTTAAGTGACTTGCCCAAGATCACATAGTTATTAGTGTCTTGGTTCAGATTTGAACTCAGGAAAATAAACCTTCCTGATTCCAGGTCCAGGGCACTCTACCCACTACACCTAGTGCCCCAATGGCTGGCACACACAGAGTAAGTATTTATTGATTGACTGACATTACAGGGACTCCCCTTACCCATACTTGGATTTTTATTACAATAACTTGTAGTTAGCCCAAATTCTCAATGCCTGTACCCACAAAATGCAAGCTCTAGTAGGTCTTACAAGCTGGAAAGAGTTTGAGCTGATTGAAGACCCATGATAGAATGTCCTAGATCTGTCCTAAATCCCCTGCAAGGTGTTACATCATCATCATCATCATCATCATCATCATCAATGACAAGCTCTCAAAAATACTCTAAAAGTTGTAGAAATGCTACAATAGGCCCCACCCTGATAAAATCAGAAATCATTGAATTGTCTAGAATTGGGGCAGGGTAAACAGTACTCAGGAAATCTTAAGCCCCTGGGAGATTCTACCCAGGCCCAGTCTGCTCTGTGGAAAACATCCCACATAGGCCACAACCCAGGACATTCCTTCAGTTACACTCAGACAGGCATCTAATTTGGTCTCATAGACTCCTGATTTCCAGTTTTCACCAAGCTAATGGACACTAAAGAAATATGATTCATTACTCTCTGGTTCTCCTTCCCCAGTCATTATCCCCATCATAACAACCGTCCATGATGTACAAAAGGTCATTAGCCATTTGGAGGGAATTCACAAGGTCAAGCCCTGTCACATTCTATCAGAATCAACCAATTCCTAAAGCACTGAAGAATTCCAAGAACCCTCATTATTTCTTCATCATTAAACTAGAAATATGCAGCCAATAAAGCAATCAAAAAGTAAAATTACAAAGCAATAAACATGTTTGAGTGGTTTCATTGCTGCACAAAGCAGAACGCAGAGCTGATCACTACACATCACGACTTCATTAACAAAAGGACCTCGTCAAACAGGCCTCCATCTTGTAGGGTACATGGGAGTAACTCACATTTCTGTAGCATATTAAGGTTTACAAAGCAATTTCCTCATAACTGTAAGAGGTAGATAGTACAAATATTATTATCCCCCATTTAATGGATGGAATGTGACTTGCCCATGAACATCCAGCTAGAAAGTATGAAGAACAACCACCTATCACGGTGGGAACTCCTTCCAGCCATCTGATTCAGTAATAGATGAGGCAGCGAGGCAGCACTTTCAGGAAAACTTGAGTTCAAATTTTATCTCAGAAATTAGCTGTGTGACCCTGGGAAAATCACTAAACTTTTCTCTGTCTCTATCTCAGTTTTTTCATCTATAAATGGGAATAATAATAATAACACCTACTTCCCAGGATTATTGTGAGAATTATATGAAATAATATTGGTTAAGTTCTTTGCAAACCTTAAAGTGCTATATAAATGTTAGTTATTATTGTCGTTGTTAGGGTACCTAACATTAACATAATGCCCACTATGTACCTAGTGGCTGGGCCTGGAGTCAGGAGTAGTATGGAGCAGAATACACAAAAACATAGGACTGAAAAACGGCTGAACAACAAGTCACTGTCGTCGTTGTTACTATTATTATTATTATTAAATAAGTCCCTGGGAGTTACTGGAGATGGTGAGAAGCTAGATGGTCACACAGATAGTAACAGAGATGGACTTTAAATCTAGGTCCTCCTGACTCCAATTGCATCTATCCACTCCTTTTCAGTGCTCCTTGTTTTTGCTGTTCAGTCATGTCTGACTCTTTGTGACCCCATTTGAGGTTTTCTTGGCAGAGATATTGGAGCGATTTGCCATTTCTTTCTCCAGCTCATTTTACAGAGGAGGAAACTGAGGTAACAGGGTTATGTGACTGGTCCAGGGTCACAGTTAGGAATATCTGAGCCTGGATTAGGACTCAGGTCTTCCTGACTCCAGGTTCATCTCTCTCTCCACTGTACCACCTAGCTAGTCTTTTGCTACTTCTACTATGCATACTGAAGTAACATACTAGCTAGTATTTATATGCCACTTTAAGGTTTACAAAGTGCTTTAGAAATATTTTCTCATTTTATTCTTACAACAATCCTGGTGGGTATGTCCTATTATTATCTCCATTTTACTGTTGAGGAAACTGAGGCAGAGAGAGGATGAGTAACTTTACCAGGGGCCACACAGCCATAAAGTGTCTAAGGCTGGATTTAAACTCAGGCCTTCCTGACTTTGGGCACAGAGCTCTCTATAATGCATGACCTACCTCCCTAAAAGTATGAATTAAAATATAGCAAAATATTCCAAAGGTAGGCTGAAATAAAAGCAGCCCCACCCAGTGCCTCTGCTAGATCACTTCCTGAGTCAATTCATTAACCAGAAATGCCTCCAGAGGCCTAATTTCAATCAAAAATTTCAACTCCACTGATAAGAGAACGAGAGACCACCAGCATCAACCCCTACAAAAGTGTCATCCTGGGAGAAGGATGAAAGCAAACATTTTCCTGCAGCAGAATAAAATGTTCTCCATGATATATATTAAAGAACCAGGAACCTGGAAGTCTCCCTTGAGAACTTATCCTTTGTGTGAAATGCAACCCTGTAAAAATTCATTAATATCTTTCAGTGGCATCACGTATTTCACAATATCTATTATGAGAATTAAATCATACCACAATTTCAAAATGCATAAACATAAGATAGGTTTTATTTCAACTTAGAGGGTCTCAGAGTAATTTAGCACAATTTATAACTGTCAAAGGCATTTCCCAGTTGATGGGAATTTACAGACGGCAGCAGCATGTAGAAAGCAAACCCGTTGCTTCACAAATGTCATCCTCTTGACCGTCCCATAGAAAGCCTTACAGGAAACCAACAGTGTTCTGTTCCTCACTCTTCCTGGAAACTGCCCCAGAAGAATTCTAAGAGAGTAAGAAACAAGACAGCAGTAAAGGAGACAGCGAGAGCTGAACAACCTTGCAAAACACTGCTTGGGAGCCTCTCTGAGGGGAAATAGGGGTTTATAGCGTTGTGCTATGGTGAGAACAGCCCTGGATCCTTAGTCAAAACACCCATGCTCTAATCTCAGCTGTGCCACTAATTCAGCGTACAATTCACTTCTCCTGCCAGGAACTCAGTTTCCTCATCTGTAAAATGAGAGGGGTGGGTTCAATCATTTCTAAACTCCCTTCCAGTTGTCTCTACCCCTGTAAGCTGCTTGAAGACAGGGACTACCTTTTACCTCTTTTTGTATCCCCAGAGTTTAACACAATGCCCACCATGTATTAGGTTCTTAATAAATGTTTACTGATTGGTTGACTGATTGATTGATGATAATGATGCAGAAATAGAGACACCTGGGGTGTAGTTCCAACATCTCTATTTTCTGGAGTACCTTGCACAAGTCCCTTCATTTCTGGGGACCTCAGTTTTGTCATCCAGAAGATGGAAATAATGATGTTTGTCCAGCCTACCTCAGAGTTATTTGGAGGATCAAATGTGAGAATTAGAACTCCTGGGTCAGAGGTTCCCTCTTGATATGAAAGACCTGGATTCCCTTTAGAACCTCTCATTTATCTTGATGGTTATATCCATCCAGGTAGAACATGGAACCTTTAATAGTTAACACTTCTCTTCCCTCACTCTTATAAGCACAGGCTTGCAAGGCTTCAAAATATATGTTTTATTTTTTCAGTAAACTACACATAAAGTTCTCAAATCAGAGTTCATTGAAAGTCACAACAACTACTATACTACCCCCTAGTAAGCCCCTCTCTCCAAGAACTTGTACAGTCCCATTACCCTGGGTGGGGCCACAGAAAAAGAGAAGGCTAGAGTTCACCCTTCCATGTTAGTATTCATACTCCATTGCTCTTTTGCCAGCAGCCTGCCTCCCACAGGTGTTCTTCCACTCCACTCTCACCAGGCATCATCAAATCATAAGCACATATTAAGTGCCAGGTCCTATGTTAAGTCCAAGAGATAATAAAGAAAAGCAAAAGACAGTCCCTGCTCTTAGGGTACTCACAGTCTAAATGGGGGAGACAACATGAAAATAACTATACACAAACAAGAAATAGAGACCACTGAATTGGAGTCACCAGGAGAATAGCAGTAGCATTGAGGGGAATCAGGAAAGGCTTCCCATAGAAGATGGAGCTTTAGCTAGGACTTGAGGGGAGCCAGGAGGTGGAAATGAGGAGAGAGTAGAATCCAGGCATGAGGAACAGAAAAAGCCTGGTTTGGGGGGATGGGGCATCTTCTCATGATGGCCAAGCAAGTGGCAACATGATGAAATGCAGAGACAGCCACAAGTCAAGAAGGAATGTTTTAATGACACTAGTGTCCTGAAGTGCCAGGAGAGAGAGTCCTGGCTTCTACTCTGCTAGTGCCCCAAGCCAGGTTAGACCACTGGAAAAAAGGTGGGGGTGGGGGTGGCTGACTAACCAGATTTAACTAAAGGAAAAATCAAGTTAGTCAAAACTGCTGGCAAGTGCATTCCCACCAGGGAGGAAAGAGTTGTGTATTCACTCTCCTTTGCAGAGGAGACAAAAACTTCTTAGAAAACAGACCCTCTTCTGCAGTCCCACCTCATTAAAAACAAACAAACAAGTATTCAACCATTAATATCCCAATAATAATAGCAGCTCACAGTTTTATAATTACAAGGCCTACAAAGCTTGTTTTTAAAATATTCCTCATTTCATTGATCTTTGCAACAACCCTTTAAAAAGGTTCAGGCTACTGCTATCACTCTATGGTCTCCTGAGCACTAAACAACCACAAGGTTGTTTACGTGCTCTGAGGTTTGGCTGGAAAACCACTGATGGATAAGTCGGAAGCAGAGAAGCTTTGTAAAGCTAAATCAACTCAGGGTATCTTAAACACATATTCCTTATTGAAGCTCTTTCTATTCTTACGGCTCAGTAAATCTCCTTTTGTTAACTGTTGAATGAACTTCAAATTCTCATTTCATTCTACTATCAAATACAAACTACCAGGGGACTGGCCTGAGTCAGGCCCAGCCAAGAAAAGGGAAACTGAGATTCAGAAAATCTGAGAAAGCTGTTCACAGATAGTTGACTAGAAAACCCAAGTCTCCTGGTGTGAAATCTGCTGCTCTATCACCAAAGTCACACTGCAGCTCTCAATGCAAAAGTGCACAGAAGGAGTCAACAGCTTTGACTTAATGGGAGGCTAAACATCCAGCTCTAAGAATGCAATGATCCTAGGCCTAGATCTGCTAACCTTTAGCAAGTTACTTCTCTCTTGCATCTCGGTTTCTTCTTCCATAAAATGAGAGGGTCTGTCGCTAACATTCTAAGATCCTCAGACCCAGAAAAAACTTTTTTGTATCATGGAATCCTCTGGCAGTCTGGCAAAGCCTATATAATTCTTGTAAGAAGAGTGTTATCAAATGCATAAAGTAAAATGCACAAAATTAAAAAGGAAGAGGAGGGGGGGAACCAGGCATCTATCATACCACTGAAATGCAAAAATAAATAAAAGTAAATATATATGTAATTTGTTGTTGTTCGGTGGTGACCAACTCTTCCTGACCCTGTTTGGTGTACCAGGCACTGTACTGATCACCTTACAAATATTATCTCATTTAATCTCCTGTTAAAATTGATTATCTGAAATAAAAAGGAAACCGAGGATAAAGTTATCAAGTCATATGTGGTCAGATATGGTCAATGTGTCAAATTTGCTTTTGTTTAACCATTAGATCATAAGCTCCTTGACAGCAGGGATCGTAGGTACTTAATATCGATTGACTGATTGATTACTGATTATTTGTTTTAAGGAACAATTGGGTGGGGGTAGGGAGAGTCAGTATTGATAAATAATCTAGATGTAGATTCGAAAGAAAAGAATCAATAAAACTAAAGAGCAACGAAAGAAAAGTTACTTAATAAATATATTGTCAGGTTAGGGACAAGGACACTGAGCTAAGAGAAGTTAAATGACACTTCCCAAACTATTTCTTGCTCTGTAATTTATTTTACCAGACATTCAGAGAAAGCACAGTGGGTTCCCACCTCCCCCAACATTAGGAATATCTAAAAAGAGCTTCCAGGAGATATGGATTTAACCTATGGTTTCACTGATGTAGAGAACACCCAAGAAAGAAAGCAGCCTAGAGCACCAAGAGGTTTGACTTATCCAGGGTCACACAGCTAGCATGAATGACAGGCAGCCCCTTGAACCCATGTCTTCCTGGATACTAGGTCAGTTTTGTATCCATTAACCCAAGTTGCCTCTATAGATTCTGAACTACAAGGTGCTTTCAAGGTCATCTAATGCAACCCATCCATTTTAATAAATAAGGAATCAGAGCCCAATAAAATGAAGTGATTTACCAAAAGCCATGCAGTTAGAAAGTGGCATTGGCAGGATTTTAATCTAAGTCTGCTGTCTCCAAATCTACTACAACCCACTTCTTCAACTTCACATCGTGGGTTGTTTCATAGTCAATGGGGGGTTTGAGGGGGGGAGAAGTATTTGATTTGGTGTTCTCAAATCATCAAAAAACAAAGATAAATTACATTTAAATTACTTTTTTTTAAAAGGAGGAAAACTACACAGAGTAGCTATTTTTGAAACAGATGGGAGAGGAAGGGGAAGAAAGAGAGAGAAGGAAAGAAGAGAAAGATAAAGAAATGGAGGGAGGGAAGAGGAAGAGAGAGAAAAGAGGAGGGAGGGAAGAGGAAGAGATGGGAGAGAAAAGAGAGGGAGAGAGAGACAAAGGGGAAGAGAAAAAAGAGAGGGAAGGAGAAGGAAAGAGAGGAAGGGAGGGAAGGAAGAGGAAGGAGAAAAAGGGAGGAAGGGAGAAAGAAAGAGAGGGAGAGAAGAGAGAAGGTAGTGAAAGAGAGAGAAGGGGAAGAAAGAGAGAGGGGGGAAAGAGAGAAGAAAACTCAAGAGAAACAGAATTAGTTTCCTTTATCTAATCCAGAACTAAACAAAATTATAGCCAAGGATAGAAAGGAGGGAGGGAGAGGTAGAAGCAGAAGCAGAGAGAGAAAGAAAAAGGGAGGGAGGAAAGGAGAGAGAGAGACAGAGGGAGGGAGAGAGAGAGGAAAGAGAGCACAAGTTCTATATCTTTGTAATTCATGAAGTTACCTACTCCTTTATGATTTAAAAAGCCAACATGTACCATTATGTGACTGGGGTTTTTAAAAGCTCACAGTTAATTATGGAATTCAAATAAGGCCTCAGGGGTTTTCCTCTTTAATAATCATTTCAGGGCCTGCATACGATTCTGTGAGTAAAATATGGCTTCATTCACAGACTTGTAAGGACAGTGACACTCACAGGGGCTGACATTATGGCAAAAAAACAAAAGTTGAGCAACACCAGCTACTTTGTCCAGCATTTTCTTTATCACTACTACTACTAATAATAATAATAATAATACACATTTTCATAATACTTTGACATTTCTAAAGGGCTTTTCTCACAGTTCTGAGGTAGAAGATATAAGTATAATTACCTTCATTTTTATGCTAAGAAAACAGTTTCAGAAAAATGTAATGACTTGCCCACAGTCTCAGAGCTGGTAATTTCACATCCATGATTCCAATGATGCGAATTTCAATCTACATTTCCTGATTTCTTGTAATAGAAATAGTAATAATAATTAACATTCATCTAGTGCTTGCAAAGATATTTATGTATATAGATATATATGATTACTCATCTGATCCTCAAAACAACTGTGGGAGGTAGATGCTATTATTCTCATTTTACAGATGAGGAAACTGAGGCTGAGGCTGAATCACATGTTTTTGTAAGTGTCTGATGCCAGATTTTAACTCAGGTCTTTTTTCCTGACTCCAAGTCTGGTGCTCTTACCAGCTATACCACCCAACTCCCAGATTCCCATTTTTTAACTCACATACTAAATTCTTACTGTGGAAAATATTGCATTAGTCCAGGATACGAAGGAGAAAACTGACACAATGCTTGCCCTCCAAGAACATACAGTCTAAATGGGAGGTACAACACGTATAAAATGTAGAGTATTTGGAGCAGAGGAGAGCTCCCTTGCCCCTCAGAAGTAGAATACACTTTCCAATTTCACAAAGGATTTTTTATAGTTCTCCACTCATCTTCTCCAATGTCCACACCATATAACTTCCATTCACATCAGAACTCTTTTCTGAATGCAAGGTTTTTTTGGGAGGAGAAGAGAAGGAAAGAGGGACCAATTTTCTCCCCAATAGTCCTTTTACCTTCTTTCTTTCTCTAGGGCAGCTGGGATAAGTTATTCAAAATACTCAAGAGGACTTTTCTGAAATTTTAGAGATGGGGTGGGAAAGACAGAGCTTCTCCCATGGCCTAGGGAGAAATATTTTTCTCTCTGTTACACTAAAAATTCATTTCTTAAGGGTTTATTATGTACAAGGTACTAGGGACACAAAACCAAAAAGAAAACCATCAAAGGCCTGCTTTGTTACACAAACCCAAGAAAATATCTGAAAAGAACCCCAGAAAGATCAATGATGAAGAAAACTCTAAAGAAATAGAATTAGGCTCCTCTATCTAATCCAGAACTAAACAAAATTATAGCCAAAAGCCAGTGGAAGCTAATAGAAGGATCCTATCAAGGAAGCCAATGACAGTTTGGGCAAATGAGCCTGAAGCAGGCAGATGCGCAGAGAGGAATCATGCCAAGAAAGCTAGTGCAAGGTCCTGCAAACACAACTGGAGCCAGTAGATGTTCTGAACAAGGAGTCTAAAGCCAGCCAACATAAAAAGTTAAATCCTGGATCTGACCTGTAAGGACAGAAGCTGGAGAAAGCATGAGACACATTAGGTCTCTGAAAAGACAGGACCTAGCCACACACTCTTCAGAACACTGGAAGTCACAGGAGGAAAATAGGGACAACTCTGTTCCTTGTTGCAAGCTTGAAGGAGGCAGTGCTATGAAGTTGGTCAAAGATGAACAGGTGAAGAAGGAACTAACTCTTACTTAGGAATCATGCAAGAGGACAGAGAAACTAAGGCCAGAATTCACAATGGAACATTAGTAGACTCATAGAAACCAAGGTTCAATTCACAATAACCCATTACCCCATTCAGATAAGCATTGAGAGAAACATCCACACTAGAGATGGAACAGGATAAGCAAGGCCTACCCAATCAATCCAAGAGTGCTAGTGTTGTGATTTAAACCCAGGGATGCCAAAAACAGTTGGGGCTCTGCCCAACTCAAAAACTGCTGGGTTTTCATGATGCATTGTGGTGGAACCGGCTGAAAGAATTCAGAGTCAGACTACCTCTAATCCAAGTATAGGCATTTATTGAGACTGACGCCTCTCATGAAGCCAGCTCAATTCCAAGAGGAATCAGCAACTTCAGAGAAAGCAAGATGGATTTTTATAGGGTAAAGATG
The DNA here is from genome assembly GCA_028646575.1 of Pseudocheirus occidentalis. Taxonomy (NCBI): domain Eukaryota; kingdom Metazoa; phylum Chordata; class Mammalia; order Diprotodontia; family Pseudocheiridae; genus Pseudocheirus; species Pseudocheirus occidentalis. Next base: position 148,768,874 of record CM053593.1, read on the forward strand.
CAATTTCATAATCAAAATTTGCATAGAACAGAGGAATATGATTACTATTTAAAAGGTAGGAGGAGTTTGTTAAGGGATTAGGTAATAGAGGAAGGGGTCCCATCTATGGTTCGGTGGTTAAACATTCTGGTCATGCTACCCTCCAGTTGGCTAGCTATTGTGGTACTGTCTGGTCAAGATAGTTAAGTATTGTGGTCCTTTCTTAGGCTAGATGGATGGTGTGATTGTGATTACCTGTTTCTGTGGGAATGGGTCTGGGGGCAGTGACTAGGTAGATGCAGTAGTTGGGTTCCCATCACATGGACACACCTGCTGTTTCTGTGGGAACTAAGTTCAGTGACACACCTGTTGTTCCAGTGAGCAGTGAGGCATATATGAAAAAGTTAGGATGTTGGGGTGGGGGGTTGGTAAGTGCAGTGGGCCTGCTGTTCAACAAGGCCAGGCCCACAATGAAATTAGAATATTGGGGCTGGGGGCAACTTTATTTGGATTCCATGACTAAAGTGGACCAGCCTAATCATGAAATCCCAAGCCAAGAACTAAGAGGCTGAAAATATGAGTAAGCAGAAGAAAACGCCTCCTACATTGAAGAAATTCTATGAATTAAGAGAAGTCATGGGTGAGTAAAATGAAAAACTAGAAGTTACAGTGTTGGAAGGAGCATCAATATGTATGTCCAAGTCCGCTCACAGGAAGGGAAAAGGAAGTGAGGAGACAAAGACTGTAAATGAGGCAATGACCTTGTTGAGAAAGAAAGGAGGTTGGTAGCTACCAGAATCTTGATTAGGTAACAAATATGGATTAAATGAACCTCAAAGGAGAAGTTAATGAACGATGGTGGTTGAGGGAGTAAAAGGCATCAGAGAGCAAGGAACTCCTGCACCATGATCAGCAAAGGGAGTGGAGTTACAAGCACAAGGGGTGCTGGAAAGTAGAGAAGGAAAACCAGGAAAGAACCAGGTCTCAGTGAGTCCAAAAAGATAGAAGGAGTTTCACCTACTGCTTTAAAGTTTACAAGGTGTTTTGCAAATACAATCTCATTTTATCCTCACAAGAACTGAGGGGTTTTTTGGAGGGGGTTATTAGTTTATCTTTAAGTTTATTAGCTATTATTATCTACATTTTACAGATGAGGGAAACTGAGGAAGGCAGAGGTTAAGTGAATTATCCAAGGCCACACAGCTAGTAAGTGTTTGAGGCAGGATCTGAAGTTTTTCTGACTCTGGGTCTTATTCTCTGTCCTATGCGCCATCAGAGTGAGAAAGGAAAAAGTTTATGATGAAAGCAAATTTCTAATCTATGGAGCATGCATTCCAGAAAGCAGACTGGGCAGTTTTAGAGTGGGATGCTCAGGAGGGCTGGGTTAAGGGAAATTGAAATAAGGGAGTAGGCAATGTCAGATGGAGAATGAGGTTAGGACAATGACAACAGTTAAGAATGACTGGGATGAGGAGAGCATGACAGGGTGGGAATATGCTAATCATCAAGTAATATCATCATCCCTCAGGGGCCAGGTGTAGAGGTCAGGCAGGTTGGTGGTAGAAAGTGAGCTATGAGGCTGGGCCTTCTTATACAAAGGTTCAGCTTCTGGATGGAATCATCCCAGAGCATCTGGCAGTGGTGTGTAGTTGGAAGAGCTACAGGGTAGGGGAAGTACTAGTTCAAGTTTATCTTGTTTATCTTTAGCTAGATTTGGCTAGGTCTGCAAGGAGCTATCTCAAGAGGAAAAAAAAAATCAATAAACTGAGCAACAAATTAAAAAATTAGAAAAACAACAAACTGAAAAATCTCTAATAAAAGAGAAATACTACAAAAAATTGAATTGATAAATAAAATTAGAATCTAGTTTTTTCAGAAAAATCTAAGAAAACAGATATCTAGAAAACAGATAATAGATTAACTAATCTTATTTTTCAAAAAGAAGAAAACCAAGCGGTCAATATAAAAGTTTTTAAGGGAAATTTCACAACAAGCGAAAAGGAAAATATTAGAAAATACTAGAAGCAATTTTTTCCAATTTTTACCAACAAAACCGATAAGTGAAATGAATTAACATTTACAAAAATATAAAATGTCTAAATCAACATTATGAGAAATAGAAAATTAAAATTCAAAAAGAGAAACTGAATAAGTTAAAATGAACTATCAAAGGAAAAAATCTCAAGAACAGATGAATTCACAACTGAATTTTATCACACATTTAAAATTCTATCACACATTCTATCAAGCATTGAAATTAATTCCAATATTACATAAATTTTTGCAAAAACAGAGAAAGAAGAGATCCTAGCAAATTCTCTCTATAATACAAATATGTTCTAGAGATCTAAAACAGGAAGAGTCAAAGCCAAGGAAGGAGGCTGTAGACTAATATATCTAAAGAATATCAATGGGGGGCAGCTAGGTGGAGCAGTGAATAGAGCACCGGCCCAGGAGTCAGGAGGACCTGAGTTCAAATCCAGCCTCAGACACTTAGCACAAAAACTAGCCATGTGACCTTGGGCAAGTCACTTAACCCCAACTGCCCTCCAAAGAGCAAAAAGAAAAAAAATTTTAAAAAACTATAAAAAAAAAGAATAGCAATGAAAAAATACTGAATAAGATATTAGCAAATGCTAAACTCATTTTTAAAAAATGACACACTATGACTAGGCTGGCTTTATGCCAGGAACATAGGGTCGGTCCAATATTAAGAAAAGTATAAACATAATAAGCCATATTAATAAAAATAATAAAAGCACATGATTATATCAGCAGATTTAGAAAAGGTTCTTGACAAAATTTAACTCCCTCATGTTTAAACATTTAAGGAATAGATTGTTACTTGATAAATAGAATGAATGGATGAATTAATGAAATAAATGCAAAGGTAGTTACTAAGCAATTAATATGTGCCAAGCACTCTGCTAAGCACTGGGAATACAAACACAAATGTTATCTTGCAAGGGCAGCTTACGGCTATTGAGAGTCAGTCCATACAATATTTATTCTTCAGTCATTTTCATATGCGTCTGACTCTTCACGGTCCCAGTGGGGGTTTTCTTGGCAAAGACACTATAGTAACTTTCCATTTCCTTCTCCAGCTCATTTGACAGATGAGGAAACTAAGGCAAGCAGGATTAAGTGACTTGTCCAGGGTCACACAGCTGCTAAGTGTGTGAGATAACATTTGAACTCAAGAGGAGTCTTCCTGACTCCAGGTCAGGCCCTCTATGAAGTATGGCACCACCTAACCGCCATTATTTGTCACAGAGCCTTAATTTAGCAAGGCCTCTGCATTCTGGGTTGTAGCCACCACCTACCTTGACTTTTGTCCTACCACCAGACGTAGAAAATCATTGAAGCTGAAGTTAAGAGAGATTATAACAATGATAATAATAATAATAATAGTTATTATTACCTCGTTCTCATCTTTTGGATAAGACTCATTTAGATAGAAATGGTTCTAGGACAAGTTGCCATCCTGTTGTCCTTTTTATAATTGGTCTTGTACAAACATTTGTGGTCCCCAACACTATGTGACCCTGGGCAAGTCACTTAACTTCTGCCTGCTTTAGTTTCTCACTGATAAAGTGAGTTGGAGGAGAAAATGGCAAACCACTCCAGTATCTTTGCCAAGAAAACTCCAAATAGGGTCACTTCACAAGCCCTAAAATACTATGTAAATGCTAGCTATTGGTATTATAAACCCCTTATTTTACCAAGGAGGAAACAGGCCCACAGAGGTTAAATCTCATCCACAACCATTTAAGTCCCGACTCCAAATCCATTGCTTTCATACATTACACCACAATGCCCTTCCTATCTTATAGAATAAAACGGCGTTATCCTTCTATGCTTCCATTGCTCAAGATCACATGGTATTGTCTTGCCTAAATAGCCTGCTAACCGGTCTCCCAGCTTCCAATCTCTCCCTTTTCAGATGTGACAGAGTATAGGATCTTTCTGCCTACTTCAAGAATTTGTCTTCCCATCAGCAGGGGCACTCCTGTGATGCAAATCACACACACCCCTTCACCTTATTATTCTTCTATGAATTACTGCAATTCATAAGTTCATCACTCTTGTGGCCAAACTTTTGGCAATGAACCACCCTAAAAGAGAGCTGTTGGTCTTCATACAAAAGACATACATGACTGGGGTTTTTTTGTTGTTGTTGTTTTGGTTTGGTTTGGGGGCGGGGGGAGACAGGGAGGTGATCTTCCTATTACAATCTTATTTCACTAGATGGGAAGAACAAATTTAAAATACAGTTAAGACAGCAGTCTCTTCATCCACAATGTGGTCCTTGATATGTAATCTCAACTCAAACAGTAATAAAAATCATTCTGATATTCAGTGGCTCCAAGACTATTTGTTGGAAAGATTAAATATGGTCCATGAAAGACCTGAATTTCTGTGTCTGAGTGCTTTTATGTCTCATGATGAAACAGACATACAGTTATCCCTTCTACATCACAGGAGGTAAGGGTGTTCCCACAATTTTTGCCACAAAAAATAAAAATTTTTGGCCCTCCCTTCATACCAGAGAAGAAGTCTGGATTTTTTTATTTTTCTTTTATGGGACATTTACCTTATTATAAAATTCTGGTTGATATTATGCAATACCATACTCAGCATTTCTGAGTTCCTAAACTTTTTCTGTGTTGTCTGCAGCTTCTGCAGAACTCCCAAAAGGTTTCAATTTAATTTATTACATATTGAAACCTCTATGGGAAAAGTCTTGATGTGGAAGGCATAACTGTAATTGCCAGCTCACAGTGTAAAATGGTCACCCCCAAACTGGGAGAAATACATACTATTTCAAAGGTCCATAGATTTATAGCTGGAAAATAGAGTCCAACCTCCCCATTTTGCAGATGTGAGGTTCAGAGAAATTAGATAACCTGTCCAGGGTCATGTGGCTGGGCATGTTTTAACCTCAGGTCTTTCTAACTCCAAGTTCAGTACTCTATCCACTACAGCACCCAGTTCCCGACAAGGTGTTGGATCTCTCCCCTTTGTAGATTTGAAGGCTCCAACAATGATCCAATCCCAGACTCAGCAGTCAAAGCAAATTACAGTTTTGACTTCAGCAATGCCTACAAACTGTACCACTCTCCCATTAGTCATTTTGCCATCAGTCAGAAAACAAAGCAATATAAAAGACATGGAGGGATTGAATCCATCACCACTATTGGTGACACAAAGTACATGAATCATTAATCTCACCTTCCCATTTGAAGGAGAAATAGGACTGTATGTGAAGAGGGACCAGGGGGTGGTGGATAGCACATTGAATTTGAAATTTAAAAAGATCTGGGTTCAAATCCCTCTGTGGACACTCACTACCTGTAGAAACCACAGCTAAGACACTGAACCTATCTTCTATAAAAGGAGGGAATTGGATCTGATGGCCTCCAAGATTTCTTCCAACTAGATGTTATGATGACTACAATTTTTGTTGTAGACTAAGGACCCATTACAAAAACAAGAAAAGGATAAAATGCCTTATGAGGCAGCTAAGTGGTTGAGTGGATAGACTGCTGAATCTGGAAGCAGGAGAGCTGAATTCAAATCCAGTCTCAGAAACTTACTAGCTTTGTGACTCTGGGCAAGTCATTTAACCTGCCTTGGTTTCCTTACCTACAAAATAGGAATAATAATCATAATCACACCTACCTCATAGGATTGTTATAAGGATCAAATGGAATATTTGTAAGGTGTTTGGCTCAGTGCCTGGTACAGGTACACAGGTGCTAGATGCTTGTGCATGTTCCCATTTGGAAAGATTTGTGATTCGATAAGGAAGGTATCCTATAAATAGAGAAGGCATCCTAACCACTACTCTCACCAATCTCAAACCATCCAGCCCTTTTTCATCCTGTGCTATTTCTATTCTAAAGGATAGTTTAACCCTCCTCTCTACATTTTCTGAAAAAAAAAAAATAAGAGTTCTTCCAATGCCCTTGATTTCCAGGGATTGAAAATTATTGGTAAACAGAAAATTGCTAATAAACAATGTCTCTAAGCCAATACTCCAGGATTTTAGTGACAACAACACAAGACAAAGGCAAATAAACTGGTTGGTGACCATCTCAAGAATGAATGATGATTTAGCTTGGTCTAAACACGAGGTGGTAGGAAAAAATCCTAACAGCAGCCAAGCACCTCTGCAGTCAATTCCATGATCCAATGCTGCCCTCTAGCAACCTAACAGGGAAATAACATGGTTTAAAAGAGTATGTGAATCTTGTCAGTAATTTTGGCCACTGAACATGGGACAGAAAGGGAGGGAAAGGAGAACAGACAGTGACAGATGTACAACAAATGCAAAGTCCACTTGTTCAGTGCTTGTGTTTTCCTAATGCTAAAAGTAGTGCTTTGTGTCCAATTAAGTAAGCACTTAAAATCATTCATTCCTTCTTGAAATAATTAGAAAAACTGAGCATCCTAAATGGATCCAAAAAGGTGGCTATATCATGGGGTAAGAGGCAAGGATAAAAATTAGTCTAGTGGTGTGTTAGTACCCATTGATCAGGACTGTGTTCATGTTATGGGACCATATTTCATGAAGAATTTTTAATAAACTGGAGAGAATCCAAAGTGAGTGACCAGTAAGTGCCTCAAGATCATGTCATATGAGGCTAGGGTAAAGGCACTGGGGATAGTTAACCTGGAAATTAGGGGAGATGTGATTGATAGCTGCTGTCCTACATCCAAAAAGCCACCACATATAAGAGGGAGACTTCCTCATCTTGGCTGGCTCTAGGTGGAAAACCAGAGTATATAAGCTTGATGTGAGCTAAAATATGAAAAGTTATCCCAGTTATCTTAGACTGTAATTGGCTTCTTCAGGAAATAGCAGGTACTCCCACTCCTGCAACCCACCACATCCATCCCCAAGGTCTTTAAACAAAGGGTAGATGACCACTTCTAAGAACTGTTGTAGAGTGGATTCTTTTATGAATTAGGGTACACGGCCACTGAGGTCTGGCTTTTTTTTTTTTTGGAGGGCAATTGAGGTTAAGTGACTTGCCTAAAGTCACACGGCTAGTTTTTGTGTCAAGTGTCTGAGGCCACATTTGAACTCAGGTCCTCCTGACTCCAGGGCCAGTGCCTTATTCACTGCACCACCTAGCCGCTCCCACAGAGATCCCTTTCAATTCAAAATTCTATAATTAAAGACTTACAGAAAAGCTTCTACCATGTTAGGAAATTCTTGTATCTATGGAAAAAATACAAATAAATCACACAGGATGGCGTTCATAAAATATTTAAAAGTTTAGAAACCTGGATCAACCTCTTCAGGCCACAGATGTAGAAAATGTAGCAAAGGGGCAGCTATGTGGCACAGTGAATAGAGCACCAGCCCTGGAGTCAGGAGGACCTGAATTCAAATCTAGCCTCAGACACCTAACACACTTACTAGCTGTGTGACTTTGGCCAAGTCACTTAACCCCAATTGCCCTCCAAAAAGAAAAAAAAACAGCAGAGAGGTACAGTGAGTGACTCTCTAATGTCATACAACCAGTAAGCATTAGAGTCAGAATTTAAAATCTCTAACTTCAAGCTCATCACTTATTTCGAGAAAAGGCATGGACAGGTTAGAATCTGTATAACACAGTAGAGCCACAGACTGACCTACTGAAGTATCAAGGGAACAAACAAAATGGCTGAGAAACATCACATTATCTCAGTGTAACTGTCATTTATTTAATAGCTAGCATTTATGTAATGCTTTAAGGTTAGCAAAATACTTTAAATGTTATCTTAACTGACTCACAACTCTATGAAGTAGGTGCTATTATCATAGGTGAGAAAAATGAGGCTGGGAGGTTGAGACTTGCCCAAGGTCATACAGTAAGTGCACAAGTCAGGATCTGAACTCAGTTATTCCTGACTCCAAGTCCAGCACTATCCACTACACCATCCAACAAATAATTTTGGTTTAGGCATTCAAAAATCTACTAGCAACGTGTTTACTTTGTAGATACAGAGATGGAAAACACCCCCATCCTTATCCTTGACCTCAAAGACCTTAAAATCTAACAGAGGAGTTAAGATACATATACAAATAGAGTAAAAGGTAATGCAGCAAGAACAAAGGAGAAAACCACAGAGTGTAAGAAGGCGAGGGCAATTCAAGACAATGAGAAACTGTTTTCATTTGCTGAGGGGGGAAATGAGAGGTTTCAAGGAAACGTGAGTAGGCTCATCACAAGTGGGAGGGAAGGGGAGGACTCTATATTCAAGGCATGGGTAGATAACTTGTGCAAACATTTAGGGAAGAGGAAAAAAGTATATAGTCACGGCATGGGTAGATAACTTGTACAAATGTTGAGGGAAGAATGGACAAGAAAAGATAAGAAAATACCCAGTCATCAAATCTGGCTGCAAACTGTATAAAAGGTAATAAAATGTCAATAAGGTTGGAAATGAAAGTCTGGGGCAGACTGTGAGGAACAAGCTGACGTTTTATCCAAAAACCAGTGAAGTGAGGAAGAAAGTAGAAGTCTCTGAGCAGAAAAATGACACAGTCAGGTTGTACCTAAAAGTTATGGCGGCAGGTTTGTACGAGATGGACTGGAGAGACCTGAAGCAGTGAAAGCAGTGAGGAGGCTACGACTGCATAAGCCCAGGTGAGAGGTAATGAACATCCCAGCCCACTGGGAGAGATGGAGGATAGAAATGATGCCAGAAATACCAGACAATCAGTAGGACTTGACAAAATCTGTGTGGAAGAGGTAAAAGTGGAAGAATGGAGATGGGAAACTTGAAAAAGGCAAGACTAAAATATAACTTATTCCACACTTAGGGTGTCATCAACCCAATTAGGGAAAATCAGAAGGGATTGTTACAAGGGAAAGAAGAGATGAGACTGAAGATTTAAGCTGGAGCAAAAGGAGAAACTAAGTATAGGACCTCAGTCATACAGGGAGGTGATTACTGAAACTAGAGAAGTGGACAACACGGCAGAGTCAGCAGAAAAGAACGGTATTACAGAAGCCAAGAGGCCAAAGGATCCCAGAAGAAGTCGAGGGGCCAAAAAGGCAAGATGAGAACTGGGAAGAGGATACTGGATTTAGTAATTAAAGGGTCAGTGATTGCACTTTCAACAGCATATTGTGGTAAGGGGCACCACAAAGACAAGTAACAGGGTACTAATGTGAGAAAGTATCTGAGCCCGAGAAGAGATTTTTAATATAGAAAGCCCTGATACAATTATAAGCAGAAGAAAAAGGGTTAACAAAGAGAGAAATTGAATGTGAAAAGATTTCAGAACATTATATAGGGAGCAAGATTCCTAAGGAAATGGGAGAAAAGATGATGAAGGGCCCAAGTGGAAGAGTTAGTTTTCACAGAGAAGAGGGCTACCTCATGCTATAAGACTGAAATAAAAGATGACAAGATGGAAGAGTGCAGAACCCTAGAGGTGCGGTGAGGGAGCTCATGATGGATGGCCTCAATCTCCTCAGTAAAATAAGAGGTGAGGTCATCTGAGAAAAAGGGGTTGGAGTAGGGGTCTTGAGGAAAGGCAATCATTCAAAAAGAAAGGAAAGTACTCGGCAGGTTTAACTGTATGGTGAGACTTTTGCTTATATCATTCCTGAATACAAGCAGGTGTTTCTATTCTCACATTCAGAGATTTAAAATGCATACATTAAAAATAATCAAGGACGGAGACCACTCATCTGCAGACTAAGTCATTGTGATTAAGACAATACTGTTGTTAACTTAAACAATCACAGCTGTTTTATTAATTTATCTTTCTTTTATTAACATGTTTATAAAACAGTAAAAAAAAAAGGTATCAGCAAGAACTTCTTTTGTGATTTAACTGGATCTGAGGAAAAAAAACAAGAGATGATATTCAATTAATTTATGTTAGTGATCAATAAACAAAATACACACTGACAGTGTAGCACAGGCAGGATGGATATCAATCCATATTCTCCTCCAGAAAATGTTTTTCTAATGAAACCCGCTGTTCAAGCACTCCTTTATTCGGAGCCCTCCTAGCATTAACAGAGAGTGAGAAAGCCCAAAGAGCCATAGTCATCAACTGTCCCAGCAGAGCTGCTCCTGTGCTTTGTCCCTGGCTGCTGACTGGGGCTTCTAGTTATGACCTGGGAGAGCAGCCACCCCCTAAGGCCTGGAATGCAAGGCCTCCTTGAAAGCTTTGTCTTTCTTCAGCTCAGTTCAGGTGGTGGGTAGCTCATTCTAGAACTTTTCCTTGATCCTTCCTGATGAAAGTGTTTTGTCTTTTGTCCTAGATTACTCTGAATCTATTTCCCTGCCCCCACCCCTAACACACACACACACACACACACACACACACACACACACCTTGGTGCACTGTCATATCATCCCTAGTAGATTATAAGCTCCTTAATGAAACTGACTCTTATTAACATCCAGACTAAATATTTAAGAAATGTCTACTGAATTGAATCAAATGATGAGCTTCCCTCCCTGTTGTCACTTTAAATGTCAGCTGTAGGAACTAAAACACTGCTCTTCCCTGAATGAGCTGTTATTTCTAAAGGGGAAACACCAAGGCACTAGTGACCTGTGGGCAGCCAAAGCGGCTTAACACAAAAAGGTTAAGAATCCCAATGTTCTCAATTTTTTACTCTATTTAATTTTTTCTGAGCCCTATGCTCTATGCACCAGTGCCAATTACAATTAGCTGTGTAATTGTTCCATTGTTCCTAATGACATTTTGATTTCATCTAATCAAAAGACAAGTTGCCACAGCAACATGCTAAATGGCTAATCTGTAGCACTGGCCACCTTTCAGTAAAACATCCCATCATTTATGCAATCAAGTTAGAAGGGACCTACTGCGACTGCCCACAGATTCCTAATATAAGAATACCTTCTAAGAATCAGTTTAAATTCCTAAAATTTCAAACTGGAAAAGATCTTAGATTTCTCCTCCTTTTTAAAAATAAGGAAAAAGAGAACCAGAGAATGGCAGGTCTTCTCCATGATCACACAGGTAAGAAGTAGCAAAGCCAGGATTTGTACCCAACTCCTGTGCCTTCAACCCAGGACTGTCTCTCTAGGACAAAATGGTAAATCTCAGAAGCCTAGACACAGAGCTGGAGGGATGCCAGTCATTGTACAGATGAGGACACTGAAGCCCAGGAACGTAAACTGACTTGCACAGGTTATGCAGCTTGCATCACAGAATTAGAAGAGCACATAGAAATCATCTAATCCACTACCATTATTTCACAGATAAGGAATCTGAAGCTTAGAGAAATAATGTTACTTGCCCAAAGTTTCAAACTTGGGTTTTCCATTTACCCCACACTGCCTCTCCTGAAAAGTGGCAGCCCAGCTTGTGTGTGAATACGTCTAGTGACAAGGTACTCAATGTGAATCAGTTTCATTGTTAAGATAGCTTTAGCTACTAGAAAGGCTTTCTATCTCCTAAACATCCAACCATTAGTCCTTATTCTGTACTCTGGAATTACACAGAGATTTACTCCCCTTCTCAAAAATCTGAAGACAATACCTAGTCTTCCAAGCTAAATATCCCTGGTTTCTTCAACTATTCCCCATATGACAAGGGTTCCATTCTCACAATTCTAATCACCCAGCTGGGTGGCATAGAAAAGAATGCCCTGCCTGTAGTCAGCAAGACCAGAGTACAAATTTGGCCTCAGACACTTACTTGCTGTGTGATCCTGGGAAAGTCACTTAACCTTGGTTTCCTCACGTATAGAAATGGGAACAATAATAGTACCTACCCCCCCAGGGTTGTTGAGAGCAGCAAAGGAGATAATAGTTGTAAAGTGCTTATTAGCACAGGGCCTGGCACCTAGTAGTTGCTACATTAATATTAGCTATTACTATTATTATATTAACATCCTAATAAAATATCATGCCAATAATTGAATGCAATACTGTAAGTAATCCAATAAGAGCACAACAAGATGATTTTTTGCCATGGCAAGAGTTTATATAGAATCTATGATCAACTTTCCTTACAAGGCTGTGAGGCAAAGAGTACAAACACCCCATTTTACAAAGGAGAAAAGAGGTTCAGAGAGAGTAAAGCTAGTAAATGCCCCAGTCTGGATTCAAATACATGTTTAACCCCAAGTCCATTGATGTGTCCACTACACCTGTCTTTTGTAATCTGCAGATGACTTCCAATGTATTGTTCCAAGGTTATCTTGAACAAAGTAACTCACCCCCTTCCTTTTCTACTTCCTTTACCTTCAAAATAACTACCTCCTCCCAAATGTAGATGAAATGCACTCCACTCACATCCATTCATTGTCAAAGAATTCAAATTTCTTTGTCCATTGATAGCAAAGAATGTAACCTTAGGCCCAAGGGAGTTTTAACAAAAAGATTTCTTACCTGCAACAACTCTCCTCCCTCCTCAGAAGTCTGAATAATGGTGCAACCTGCAAAAGATAAGAGAACGATCTAGTCATTTCACTAAGTATTACAATTCTTGTTTCAATAAGAACTCAGAAACTTTCCATTGTACTTGGTACAGATTGATTCTTCTCTCTCACAGAAGAACATTAAGCAAAAATGTCAGCATATATACTATCTGGTGACTTAAGTCACTTGGAACCTAGTCCAGATACTCACAGGTGGGGGGCAAACTAGAACATAAAATGGAAAAGGGTTTGCTATGTGACAATAATGCTGTAGCAATTCAAAACACCTGTTGAGCACATCTTTAGTGTACAATGTTTTGTAGCCGACATTTCAGATCAATGGCAATTTCAGTTTCCAAAGTAAAAGATTACAGAAATTTTATTACATAAACAGAAACTATGGAAAAAAACAAAATGCTTAAATATAAACTAGAATCAATTTCATCCTACAGATTCAGAGTATAAGTAGAGGCTAGAGAAAATGTTCAGAAGATAATAAATTCAAACAGAACCTTCACTGATGAAATGGCAGTTTTCTAACCAAGATATTTTCAAATAATAAGTGTTCTTTTTTAATTAATCTGTCCCTCCCACTACCACCACCTACCACTGAGCAAATTTCTTAAAATCTCTCTCACAAATACATCAATCCATACTAATATAGCCCAGCAAAACCAATTCACACAATAAACATGTTCAGAAGCATAAGTGTCCTCCTTCTTTTGGACTCATGCTTGATCACTGCATTGGTCAGGGTTCTGAAGTTGTTTTTATTTTTATAAATTTATAAGCATTTTAAAATTAATGTCTCCTCCTCCTCCCCCCAACTATACCAAGCAAAGAACTTTTTTTTTTAAACTGAAAAAAAGAATTCATTACAAATTCCCACATCAGCCACGTCTAAAAAAGTCCCTTTCTAGATCTTAAAATCACCACCTCTATTTCGGGAAATAAGGGGTATTTCAACCTTGTCCTTTACCATTGTTTTAACCAGAGATCTACACTTATTCAAAGCTACTTTTCTCTAAGCTATCGCTGTATAAAATGTTATCCTAGTTCTGCTAACTTTTACTTTTAATCTGTTCATAAAGATCTTCCTAGTTTCCTCTACAATTGTTCACTTCATCACTTCTTACGGCACAATGATATTCCATTACACTCATATACTACAATTTGTTTAGCCATTCACCAACAGGACAATGACCCCTTAGTTTCCAGTTTCAGGGCTGCTATGAAAAGAGCTACTATGAAAAAATCCGTACGAAATATTCTTTTTCTTTCTTTGATTTCTTTGGTTCATAAGCCCAGTATTGTTATACAACACATGTAGATTTATTTTATACTCTACACAAAAGTGAAGTTATCATTTCAATAAAATTTTTAGTTGACTTTTTAGGGTTCTCTAAGTACCATCCTAATGATCCGTTTCTCTTTGACTATAATTGTTCTGCAATAGCTGGGCATTTCCAACACTTTCTAGTACCACTAAAATAGTAGTGGTGATAATGACCATCATACTTGTTTTATCGCTGATCTTACGGAAAGGCCTTTAATTTTTGTCTGTTACATATAATGTTTGCTCTAGAATTTAGATAGATACTATTTACTGTATTAAGGAAAGGTCCATTTACTCCTATGATTTCTCATTTTTAACAGAAAGGAGTGCTAGATTTTTTTCAAAAAGAAAAAGTCTTTTTAGTATCCACTGATATAATTATATGTTTTTTATTATTTATATCAGTAACATGGCTTACTGCATATATAATCTTCCTCATATTGAATCAACTTTGATTCCTGGTACAAACCCAACCTAAGCATAGTATATAAACTAATATGTTGTTTTAGCCTACCTGCTAATATTTTACTTAAAATGTTTGCATCAATGTTCTTTAGGGATACCAGTCTGTAGTTTGGGTTTTTTTTCTTCTCTATTTTGTCTCTCCCAACAAGATATTTTTAAAATACCTCATTTTGGTATCAAAATTATTAGATCATTGATTTTCCTAAACTAGGTTTTTGCCCCTTTGGAATTACAACAATAAGCCACATTACAATCTCCTATGTTTTCTTTATAGAGATGGAACACCTCCAAAACCTCTTTAAAAAAATTCCTTTTTCTAACTTGCAGAGGTGCAGATTATTTGAAAATATTCATTCTATAAGGATTCACCAATAAGCACGTAAGTTCTTACTATGTGCCAGAGGAAGGAAGGAAAGAAGGAAGGAAGGAAGGAAGGAAGGAAGGAAGGAAGGAAGGAAGGAAGGAAGGAAGGAAGGAAGGAAGGAGGAACGGGGGAGGGAGGCAGGGAGGGAGGCAGGGAGCAAGAATGAAGGGCCCCTGCTTTCATGCAGCTTACACTGGGGGAAAATATGCACACATGTAAATTGAATACAAAATGTTACAATGTTGATACAAGGCCATTTGGAATGAACAATGAGACAACAGTAGAGCAGATCAGGAAAAGTCTCATATAAGAAATGGCGTATGAGCTAAACTCTGAAGGAAACCAGAGATTACAAGAGATAAAGTGAGGAAGAAGCAACATCCAAAGTACAGAGGTGAGCAACTAACGGAATGCCACATGTGAATAACAGTACGTAGGCCAATTTATCTAGAATGCAGAATAAATGAAAGGGAATAATAAGCCCAGAAAAGCAGTCAAATTGTGAAGGTTTAAATGCCAGAGAAGTATGTATTTTGTTCTTTAATTTCCAGGAATGAGGAAAGGAGGCTAAGTACTCAGATGTTCTGGTGAAAACTGTTTAGTTCTCTCTAAAGAATATCTGTGTCTTCTGACCTTCAGACAATTAAACCTGGCATATTCTTGGGTGTCTAGCTAATATATGTGGGAAGCAAAAAATAGGCTGAGCACACAAGTTTTTACTCCCCTTGAAATTAGCCATCATTAAGGCTTTATACGTGCAGGTAATCTCAATATGTTAAACAAAACCTGATTTTTACAGAGTATTACATGTGCAGGTCAACTTAATAAAATATTTATTAAATACCCACTGTGTACAGAACACTGTGCTAAGCTCTAGATGAGTCATGAAGTTTAGATAAGACATAGTCCTTGCTTTAATGGAGCAAGACAAGGAATACAGACTCAGATAGAGCACAAAATACGTACGACAACTGAAAAAACAAAGTCAAATAAAGTGCTAAGTGAAACTCCAAAAAAAAAAAAAAAAGGTCATTACCAATTGGGGTTAAAGGAACAAAGGAATGTGGTATATTGGGAAAACCTTAGACTTGGTTCAAATCTTTCTTTTATTACTTCTCGCCAACTAACTTACAAAGAACTTAGAGTAACACTTCATGGCGGCCGTTCTCAACCTGTGGATTATGTTCAATTTGTAACAACAAAAACACATCCTGCATGTCAGATATTTATATTACGATTCATAACAGTAGCAAAATTACAGTTACGCAGTAGCAACAAAAATAATTTTATGGTTGGGGGTCACCACAACATGAGGAACTGTATATTAAAGGTCACGGCATTAGAAGGCTGAGAACACTGAGAACACTTCAGGCTGCTTTGAACATGGCTGACTAGGTCAATATCAACACTGGCAAGTCAGAAGCACACATTCTGAGTGAAAGGTAATAAGCTAGTAAATTGCAAGGGCCCTGTCATGAGAGGTTTGGGATCCATTACCCATGTTTCCTGCCTTCATGGTCTATCTAGGAAGCATTTCACAAGCATTCAAACCACACTTCCCACTTCTGGAATTTTGGTATTTCGGTTCTCTTTCATAAATGACTGACACATTAAACTTCCCTACCAATAAAAAGTATAGTATGGGACATAACTAAAGTCAGATGTCACAATATAAACATGAGACAATCTATCAAAGATCAAATGTGCTAAATGATACACTTCACCCCCTGCTTTCAAATGTAGTTTGCTGAGAGTGAATCTTTAAGCTAGCGGTTCTCAATCTGTGGGTCAAATGACCCTTTGACAGGGGTCACAGGGGTTATCTAAGACCATAGGAAAACATATTTCCAGTGGTTTTAGGAACCAAGACATCATTCCTCTATCCATTTCCAGGCAGGTTCGCCCACAGGAAGACATGCCCACATATGGGTATTAAAGGGTCATGGCATTAGGATGGTTGAGAACCACCGCTTTTTAAAGCCTTTTAAAGTAACATCTTACCTATACAATAAGGCTTTGCCCTTGTTGTTTCCCAGTGCAAAATATCCACTTCTAGGAGAGAAGTCCAATGTTTGAGTGAGGAAAATCTGCTTAATTCTATTCATAGGAAAGTTTAAGAATACTGTACAGGAAGGTAGATGAACCTGCAGGAGATAATAAAATTACCGTAATAACAGCAAGAATTGGAAAATCTTTTCAATTTTAATATCTATTTAAACAGTGGCCAAATAGCTGTGAATAAACCTTACATTACATATAGTACTCCAAATGTAGCACTGTTTCTATGTTAAAACTAGATTGGGGTGTTATTTGATTTGTGATTTAACACAACTAAGCCAACTTTAAATTTTGAGAAAAATTTAAATATGCTTAAAAATATGCTTACAGCTTTTAACCAATAATCCCAGGACACAGAGAACAGAGGAGAGTCAACATTACTATCTATCAATGCCATAAGTCATGAAACTCAACTCAAATCCAACAAGAATTTACTGAAGAAATAATCATGTGCCAGATTCTCTGATAATTTGATGACGATGGATCACGTCAGTTTGCTACAAGAATGCTAACTGCAAACAGAGACCTCCTAATATTATGGAGCTAATTATGGAGATTGTACATGCCCAAAATGCCAACACATGGAGTCTTTCAAAGTAATCAAAATAATCTGAGTATTTTTCTCACATCTAATTTGATTTGTAAATATGTGAAATACCCTTCTGGTCCCCACATTAGGATAAGTCATGAGAACCTGTTGTATCCAATGACTAAACAAATATTTATGTTTTCCCCTATTACCACAGGAGAGTCACAGCAGACCTGAAGATACAGCAAGGTTGAATCACCAATACTGTTATCCCCAGCAGCCACATCTTATTTTCTGCCATGGCCTCTTCTGTATTATCTTCCTCCTTCCTACTCCCTCCACATACAGATCAGAGACACATACTTGAACAACTTAGTGCAGGGATAAACGGATATGGACAAACACTACACAAATTTTATTCGGTGATTTCCCTTGAGAGTTTGTTCACTTTCACTTAATACAGTCTACACATTTAGAGATAAGACTGTACAGCAGTTAAAACACATTACACTGTTTCAGTTTACTTAATTAAACTCTCTGCCCAGATATTTATCAGACCTAATCTGAGTAGCTATCAGAAAATGTAAAAAATTTATAGGGAATGTTCGCATTAGAATATCAGACATGTTCACTTAATTTTAACTCTATGCCAATTTTTCCTGCAGGGCATGTTGCTAATGCTAAGTGCATTCACTCTCAGAGGGTTTGGATCCATAAAGAACTTGGTAAGTCTCAAATTTGACTTTTGCTAGAGTTGTTAGTCTATTTTCTCTCCAGATTCCTTGAGCAACTAACCTGAATGTCAAAAACATTTTATAAAAACAACCAACTACCTGAGTACCTATGCTAATGAGTGCTAATGAAGACAGATAATGCAAAAACAATTTGTATTTTGTTTAGGAATGCATCATACGATTTGAGGGAGGTTAGGAGATTTAATTCCGTAATTATGTTCTGCTTCTAAAAGCAGCAAAATTGGTAGGACTTTCTCTGGGCAGATGCCAGGCAAGAAGAATGAAGGTGAACAGTGAAGTATATATAATGGTTAAATGGAAAAAACTAGACCAGGATTAATGATCTACCATAGGGGTCAAATAATAAAATTGTCTGTTAATTTGTTTGCTTCCATAACACTTTCCATCTAACAATCAAGTAAGTTATGCACATTAACTTTCTTTTTTTAATATACTTTACTTTAACATGCATTTTTAAAAATTTTCAGTTCCAAATCCTCTTCCTCCATCTAGCTTCTACCCCACCCATTAGAAGGCAAGCAATATCAATTATACATGATACACATTAACTTTCACACCGCAACTCTGAAATTATTTTCTGTAAACCTTCTGAACAAGAATATGGACAGTTCAACCCTTAGACCTGACCTGAATGAATTCTTAAAGAATTGAAGTTTTAATCAGTCCCTTTACTTCTCATTTTAAGTACAAAGATCACCTCCAATTTGAGTTTAATTTTCCAAATAACACATTTTAAGCAACAGAGTTGGAGTAAAGCTTGGAGACTTCTCCCAAGTTAAAACCCCGAGAAAGTTTTGCCCAATTTTTGCCAGGATAGAGCCTATACCTCGTCAGGTCAATAAATCCAACGGAAAGTATCAGTATTCAGATACTGAAGCCCTGCACTCTGTGAGATTCAGGTCACTGAAATGACTCATCTTCTAGACTGGGAAGTTAAGAAGCTAGAATTCTTGGTGACATCATACAGCCATTTACCTATGTTTGGGTATTTGTTTCTGGTTTTTTGTTTGTTTGCTCATTTTGTTAAATGAGCACCAAATTGGCTCATTTAACAAATGATTTTAATTATTTTTAAAAGCTTTGCTTTCCATTATGGAATTTTTTAGATCCTAACCACTGAAAGCATTTTTAAAGACTCCTGACCATCTTGGAAATCAGCACTTGTGATGTCCTTCAATGCAACCTGTTGCTGTGTTAATACAACTTGGCTGAAGCCAATTATTTGGTGATCATAGAAATCTATGGTCCTCCTCCTACTCAAAGATGTAGGGAAGGAATTCAGAAAGGAAACTATAGAGGAAGGAAGTGCAATATCCATTTTTTTAAAAAACAGGGAAAAAAAAATCATTTAAATATTCACCTAAACTGAGGGTGAAGATGTAGCTTTGCCAAAAGTATCATCCTGACATCTTGGACGTAACTGAGTACTAAAGTGAGGTCCAAAACCTGGGAAGTCCAGACTAGGACCTTCTCTCAGTTGCTCAACATTTATTAAGCATCTGTGGCAGGCCTATGGCTAGGTAGAGAGGGGACAGTTTCATACACTGTGTCAAGCTATTCTAACATATGGCAAGTATGCTTTCATGTTTCTTTTTTAAACCAATATTTTCTTTTCCAATCTCCTTTTCAAATCCTGAAGTTGGATTAAGAGCTATTATCAAAACTACAAAAAAAAGGTTGAGAAAATTACCAATCTAGTAGCTTCGTTTGCTTCGCTAGAAGCTATAGCTAGAATTTCTGTGGTAGGATTGAAGGCCATAGAAGTAACACCAGTAACCAAATTCATTATTGCTTTTACTGGCTTTGGGTTAGTTTCTCGGAGACAAGTGTCTTGGTTATAGATATTTACCACACCAGAACTGGAACTATGAAAGAAAAAGAAAAAACAAATATCAAACTCAGATTATCCAGAAGAGCACAATAAGAATTTCAAACGGATATAAATAGATATTGACTGTCATTCACAAAAATCTTTGAGAAACTGGGAGCTATTCATACATATTTGAACACTAATTCAAAGTTTTAGAAGGTTAAGTACCATCAAACATTGTTAGTTTTACAAAGCTCAACTAAGCTACCCATAAGACCTCAAACAAATTTTTTTTTGATGATCAAAATTTTCAGAAAATGGAAGAGATAACCCCATATTTTAACACATTCATTAATTATAAGAAGGGAAAAAGTTATTTATGCATATTAAAAAAACAGCAAAACCAATCAGGTGCTAATTAAATCAAAAGCATTTTAAGTCTCAAGTAGGAAATTCTTATCTTTTTTTCTACAAGTGGGAAACCCCTAAAAGACTCTGAGATCCTTGAATAGCAGCATTCTCGGCCACTGGTCGCATTTCCTGCTCAACACTCACAGCCTCATTTAGAGAATCAACCTTACAGAGTGGCAGGTAGTGGGAATTTGCTAGCCACAAAGGTAATATTGTGTGCAAATGTGTGGGTTCTATTTTAGAAAGCCTTGCATATGTAGTATGTGTAGTTAAGAATAAGAGACAAGAGCTGTATAAATAAGTAGTTCTCAAAAGAAGAAATTCAAGTTATCAACAACCACATAAAAAGATTTTCCAAATTACTAATATCAGTAAATTGAAATAATTCTGAGGTTCACATAACAGGTTAACAAAGATAATGAAATACGGAAAAGAACAGTTACTGGAAGGTTCTTGAGAGGAGAAATCACTGATGCACTGTTGTTAGACCAACTATTCTCAAAAGCAATTTAGAGTTATAGCCAAAATGTCACTAAACAATTCATACCATTTGATCCAGTGATATTACTATTAAACACAGATTCCAAAGAGGTCAAAAAAAAGAGGAAACATACAAAAATATTTACAGTAGCCCTTTTGTTGAAGCAAAGAACTGGAAATAAGTGGGTGCCAATCAAACTGATGATGGCTGAACTAATTATGGTATATAACGGAATATTACTGCATCATAAAATATGACAAAAGGGACAGTTTCAGAGAAGCCTAGGATAACCAGTGTGAAATAAAACAAAGTGAAGTCAGTAGAATCAGAAAAACTTGTACAGTAACTACTATATTATAAAAGAATACTGTTAAAGAATTCTGATCAACACAATGACTAAGGATCCACAAGACTGATGATGAAGCTTGTTTCCCATCTCTTGGATGAGAGGTGATGTACCAAAGATATAGAATGAGACACATATCTTTAGAAAGCGTCAGTGGGTATTTCCATTACTGCATCTCCAACTGCCTTTTGGATATCTCTTACTGGATGTCTCAGAGTTATCTTAAACTCAACATGTCCAAAACTGAACAGCTTTACTTTCCCCACAAAACTCTTTCCTCTTTCTAATTGCCCTGTTATTGGAGAGGAGACCACCATCCTTCCAGTCACCCAGCCTGACAACTGAGGTGACATCTTCAAGCCATCACTTCAATATATCGCCATGTCCTATTGATTCTACCTTCACAATGTCTCCCATATACATCTTCTCTTCCCTGAACGTTGCCAATACTCTAGTGAAGGTCAACATTGCCAATACCCTGGTGGAGGTCTTTATCACCTTGAGCCTGAATTATTTCAAAAGCCTTCTGGTTGGCCTTTCCCCACGCCAGTCCATCCTCTACTCAGCTATCAAAGTCATATTCCTCAAGTGCAGGTATAATCATGTCACCCCTGTATTCAACATACTCCAGTGGCCCCATTGCCTCCAGGATCAGACGAATCCTATTTTGGCTTTGAAATCTCTTCACAACCTAGCCCCTTCCTAATTTTCCATACTTCTAATACTTCATTCCTGTCCACATGCCCTGTGCTCCTGGCCTCCTTATTTCCCAATCCCATGTCTTTGCCCTGGCTGTTCCTCCTCTGCCCTCCTCACCTCTGCCTGATTTCCTTCAAGTCTTAGTTACAACTCCATTTTCTGCAAAAAGCCTTTCCCAATCCCCCTTAATGGCAGTGCCTTCCTTCTGCCTCCAATTTAAACTATACATTCCATATTTGAACAGTTGCTCTCATATTATCTCCCCAATTAATTTGTTTCCTGGAGCGTAGTTGGGAGAAAGGGAGTTTAGAGTTAAGGAGGACGAGGAGAAAGAATGTCAATTAACTTTTTTTTAGTTTACAGAAGAGAATAAAAAGAAACTGAGAAACAGAGACAAGTAAAATACTAAAATTACCATGTTAGATTTAAAATACTTTAAAACAATCTGTAAGTAATAAGAGTCTTAGTTTCATACAATTCTCTTTCTGTACTTCTTTCCACATGGATGTTTGCTGTTGTTTCTTTAGTTCCTAATTAAAAAAGAGAATTTTTTTTTAAAGTAAAGCCCAACATTGGAGAGAAATAGCAGCAGAACCAGGATAGAAGTATTTTTTTATTTTGCTTTTCAAATCTAGGAGAAAAACCTATGTATGTTTGAAAGCACAGGTTAAGAAAGAGTAGAGAACAAGAACTATGGAATCTGAATGCAGATCAAAGCAGACTATTTGCTCTCTTTTTTTTGTTTGTTTCTTCTTTCTTGTGCTTCCTCCTAACGGTCCTAATTCTTCTTTATATCACGATCAATGTGAAAATATATATATTTTTAAAGAGTAGAGAAAAAATAGATGAAGAATGCTATGGAGATGGGGGACAAAATGGAAAACACGGTCCTTAGGAAGCTGGAAGGGCTAGAGTAGAATAAAAGTTTAAGGGGAATAGCTAGCCTTAGAGGGGAGGCACTGCTTCTGAGATGAGAGGAAAGGACGGACAGCTACAGAAATGGCTCTGCATACAGAGAGCCTCAGCTCCCAAAGTAAGGCAAAAGCCAAAGTCAGCCACTGAAAGTAAATGGAAAGAAGGAAAAACTGAGTCTTTGGGAAAGAAAAGCTCTACAACAGCCATGGTGACCATCATACCAGGGAACTGATAATGATGTAATAACAGTTCCCTTGTGCTTATTCAATGCTCCATACTTGGTAAAGGGTTTCACATCTACCTCTTTATCCTTACAAAGTCCTAAGGGAAAATCCTTTAATACCTCTCTCACAGATGCACAAAGAAGTTAACTGATTTGCAAGAATACAGTTTGTGAGTGTCGAGGCCCAGGGCACAAAGAAGATTCGACTTCCAGTTTCTGCTCTTCCTACTAAACAACACTATCTGCCTTAATTGTAGTTTCTTTTTAAGATAGGAAAAAATAGATGCCCAAGTAAATGCATCAGTCGAAGCCAACTGGGGATGCTTCAAACATGGCCTTGCACAGAAAACCTTGATCTTAACTACAAAGGTCTTCCCTAGAAAGTGGCAAAGTTAAGATGAGAACTTAGGTCTTTTGACTCCAAATCTAGTGTTTTTTCCACCATACTACACTTTTTTTGTGGAAAAAAAAACTGGCTTTTAATTCAGAAACAAACTACAAATTGGAAAAAGATAACAAGAAAAAAAGAAGAGTCGTTTTAAGAAAAACTTCAATAGTGAAGAAATATTTGAAAGTGATAATAGAAAAGCAAAATTTAAGCTATTTTAGGAAAAGTTCCTTGTTACAAAGACGGCTTTCTCATTGCATTCTAGCCTATCAAGATCTTTTGAGTCTGATTCAGTCAACTACCATGTTAAAACTCCCTCTAAGGCTTAGTGCCATCTGCAAATTTGGTAAGCAGGTCATCTAAACCTTCATCCAACAAAACATTAAAAATATTAAACAGCACAAAGCCAATGATCCATTCCTGGGTACTCCACTAAGGAAATGCCCCCTCCAGCAGCAAAAGGATAAAAATAGTTACACAAATGTTAGGACATGGCAAAACTGTTCCTTCCATTTTATAAAACGAAATGCAACTGTAAGGTCACCCAGCATTTTACTGGTTCAACAGCTGCCACAGAAACACTAAAATTAAGTCGTCCTATGTTATGGCAATAACAAGCAAAAGGCACATCTGAATTTAGGCCACTGATAAAGAATTTTGAATTAATTCTATGAAGAGCAAATATATTACTTAAGTAAGATATCTAGCATTATCATTAATTAATATACAGTGCTAAGAGGTTACAATCATTTATCTTTACTCACCCACAAGCAACATATTGTCCATTCCTAGACACAGCGATACTTAATCCTCGCAAACACCCTTCATCAGTAAATTTCGTCAGGCACTTCCTGGTATTCACATCCCAAATGTAAACTTCACCATCCACTAAAGGAAGGAACAAAACGGGAAAAGTAACATTACAATTATATCATCTTGAGGGAAAAAAACCCATCAGTCCTTGGAGCCACCCAGGAATTACCAGGTGGACATACAGTAAGCTCTATGTGTGACAATCTGTGACACCTAAAAAAGACACTTTTCAACTTCAAATTAAACCTAGATTAGTGATAAGAAAGTAGCTATGTTTCACACTGGATTACAAGCATCAGATTTTTAGACAATAAATCAGGGCTTTAAATGATAAATTTAGTAATTCCTACAAGTTTGATAAGCATTCTTATTTTTTCTAAATTTGACCCAAACATCATGAAATTCTCCTTCCTGTATCAGGCCATCCTCCACCCCTGGAATGCCTGCACTTCCCTTTCAGACTCAGTTCCTGCACCATTTCCATAAGGCCTTTCTTGAAAATCCCCATGGTTGGTGCTGTCTACCAAGTCAAACTTTTTTAGAACATCTTGTCTGAACCCCTCCTTTCTCCCCTGCATTAAGCTTATGGATGTTACTACCTTCTGTCCCCTGTAGAATAAAAGCTCTCTGAGGACAAAGACTGTTTTGCTTTTGTCTTTGTATGCCCAGTGTGTAGCACAGTGAAGCACTATGATCATTCTAATAATCTGTTCAACTGAATTAAAATCGAAACTTTTAAATAAAGAGTGTAAATAGTTCACTATTATTTCAAAATCATTTACATAAAGCAAAATAAATAAAATGAACAAAAAACTAGGGATCAGTAATGTACAAAAGGATAAATACCAAAAACTTCCTAAGGCAGACTGTGACTTGAGTTCCAACTCTGAAACTTACAACTATGCGACAAGAGGCAAATCATTTAACCTGAACTTCAGTTTCCTCACCTGCAAAAAAAGAAAATACCTATCTCACAGGAATATATAAGGAAACACTCTGTAACCCTTAAAGCATCATAACAAAGGGAAAAAAATTATATTTTATGCTGTTTGTCTGAGAAGAGACAATTGTCCAGAGATGAAACACATTAAGATAGGGAGGAGACATTCCTTCTGGTATTCACAGAAGGAATTTGGAGGTGTGAATGATCAAAGGTTGTGGGGGAAAAAATGAGAATATTTTGGAACCCCTGGGTATTGAAACACTGGAATGAGCTACAATGCACTGTGTAATCTATCACTAAAATTATATTCTATTCATGAGCTCATCCAAAAGTGAACAAATTGTCCTAAAGTTAATGGTCATTTGTCTATTCAGGGGGCTGTACTACAAATCTAAAAAAATTTCTAGCTCTCTCCTTGCTTTCTAAAGTATGTTTCCCAATTCTCAGGTACCACCTCACACCTATCATATTGGCTAATATGACAAAAAAAGGAAAATTATGTATGTTAGAGAAGCTCTGAGAAAACTGGAATACTAATGCATTGTTAGCGGAACTGTGAACTGATCCAACCATTCTGGAGAGCGATCTGGAACTATGCCCAAAGGGCTGTAAAACTGCACATATGCTTTGATCCAGCAATACCACTTCTAGGTGTGTATCCTAAAGAGATCACAAAAAAAGAACCCACATATACAAAAAGTATTTATAGCGGCTCTTTTTGTGGTGGCAAAAACTAGAAACTGAGGGATATCCATAAACTGAGGAATGGCTGAACAACTTGTGGTATACAAATATAATGGAATACTATTGTGCTATAAGAAATGATAAGCAGGTAGATTTCAGAAAATACCTGGACTTACATGAAATGATACTGAGTGAAGTGAGCAGAACCAGGAGAACATTGTACACAGTAACAATAATAATTGATAACCAACTTTGAAAGACTTAGCTCTTCTCAGAAATGCAATGATCTAAGACAATTCCAAAAGACTCAGGATGAAAAACGCTAACCATATCCAGAGAAAGAAATGTGAAGTTTGAATGCACATCAAAGCATATTTTCTCTTTTTTCCCCTCATGATTTTTGCCTTTTGTTCTGATTCTTCTTTTACAACATGAGGGATGTGGAAGCATTTTTATGATTGTACATGTATAACCTGTATCAGACTGCTTGGCATCTGAAAGGGAGAAAAAAATTTGAAACTCAAAATCTTATATAAATGAATGTTGAAAACTATCTTTACATGTAATTGAAAAAAATAAAATATCCACAAGTTGGGAAAGATAAAATGTGTTTTCATAAAATATATGTTCAGTAAGAGCTTGAAGTTCTACCTTTGTTGCTTTAAAAAAATTTTTTTAAGGGAAATGAAGGCAAGAGAAGAGGTAAGCATGATAAGTATAATATCCTATGGCTATAAAATGAAAGGCTAATGCAAGAAATTCCATGGATCCCAAGTTCAGAGGAGGCTAACAAGTTCATTTTAATGTGAAGGTGAAGGGTGAATCCGAAGACCAGAAGAAAAAGAATACTGCTTCTTTAAGGAACCAAAGGAACAGAGAGAGAGGCCAGACAGCCACTGAGATATGTGTAAAAGTAAGTTATATGGAAATACACAAAAGATTCAATATTTCTTCAATATGTGGGAACTCAATCCAGCAACAGAGTTCAACTGATCTATGACTCAGTATATGGGTGGTAGAGTGTTGTCTGAAGCTCATAAGACATCAAGTGATTTGCCTTCTAAATATCAGAGGTGATATCTGAACTCAAGTTTTTTTCTTAAAAGTAAAGTAAAATAACAAAAAAGAATAAGAACCCATTCCACCCCAGGTCCACAACAGAAAAACCTAAATAGAAGAAAGCATTTAACACTTTAAACTTACATTAAGCTAAATTAGAAACATGATTTTTTTTTAATACTTATATAAATATATCATTTGCTCCCAGGCTCCTTTAAACTGTGGCAAAACAGGTGTGTTCTTTAAATAGAGCCTCTCAGGGTCACAGAGCAGGAGGGTTTGGAAGGTAATCAAAGACATTTATTATAAGGAAAAATCCCAAGATGCTTTATAAGTCCTAGAAGCTTAGTTTGTAGTATATAACTCTACCCCACATTCCAGAGGGTGGCAATGAAACAAAGACAGGCAGAGAGGGAAACAAAGTAGGCATATTTTCTATCTTAGGCATGACCTAAATTCACTTATTTCCTCATAGAACATTTTGAGATTTTCAGGAAGAAACAGCTGAGCAAAAAATTTCTGTCATTCATTCATTCAGCTGTGTCCAACTCTGGATCCTATGGACAAAGAAAAATGCACTGTACTATTTGGCCAGTTAATTTATATCTCCTCTTTTCTTTATGTGAATGTGAATTCCTAAATCCATAACATTTTACATTACTCAAAATGCTTTGGTATTTTTTTGTATTACATAAATTACTGGGTCTGTACAAGATTTTTTGGAAAAGACTAAGATCACTGGATAGAACACTGGGCCTGAAATCAGGAAAACCTAAGCTCAAATCTGGCCTCAAGACACTTACTAGATATGTGGCCCTGAGCAAGTCACTTAAGCCTGTTTGCTTCAGTTTCCTCATCTATGAAATGAGCTAGAAAAGGAAATGGCAAACCAGTACAGTATCTCTGCCAAGAAACTTCAAATGGGGTCATGAGGAGTTAAAAAAGACTGAACAACAAGATGACTTACAGAACTTGGCAACTGTTAACTATGATAACCTCTTACAAAATAAGATCCCTTATGCACACCTTTCACTCACACCTGGAATTTCCTACCCCTGACCTTTAATTCCCAATCAGCCTTTGTATTCAAACTGAGGTAACTTTGCATTAAAATTATGCAGTAGGTGCCCCACTGCTGGAACTGGATCTATGGATGAGGACAGGAACTCACTATAAACTCTATCTTTCTAATTCCCAAAGCACTTCTTTTAAAAACAAAAAACCTCATATATCCTCAAAGTATCACCAATACAATATTTTGAAAACCACTTCATTTTAACAAGACCTTCAAATTGCTGAAGCAATACGGCATAGTGGATAAAGGGAAGACCTTGAAATCAGGAAAACTTGAACTCAAATCCTGCCTCTGGCATATGCTATATAACCAAAAACAAGTCACCGAAGCTCTAGGTGTCCTGGGAACTTAGGAAGACAGTAAATTACAAAGGAATTTCCAATCTGACACCTCAATGAAACCACACGTCTAGCTAGAGAAGAAAAAATGCTCTAAGCTCTATGCTTAAATCTCATATCAAAAGGATATTCCAATGAGCAAATGCCAAGAAGATGATATCTAAAGAAATCATTTGTTATACAGGACTTCTTGTTCAGACAGAGCTCAAGGTAGAGACAATCAATAAGTGTTTATTAAGTTCTTAACATAGTGCAAGCACATAGAGATGCAAAGAGCAAAATGAAACCACCATCCTTGTCCAAAAGGAACTGACATTCCATCACGGCAAGGTTAGTACTCATTCCTGACAAGTTGACAAAGATACCCTTGTTAATATACTAAAGTGGACAAAGGAGAAGAATAAGCAGTTTTCAAAGAAATACAAACTATCAACAACTATATGAAAGAATGCTTACAATTATTAAAAATAAAGAAAAATATTAAACTGAAATAATGTTTCACCTTATAACAAACAGATTGGCAAAGATGACAAATGATAAAATGGTAAATGTGAGGACTTTGGGAAGATAGGCACATGACTACACTGTTGATAGATCAGTGAACTGATCAAATCCTTACAATGCAATATACCATAGTTGGGAATATATATATACACATATATATATATATATATATATATGAATTATACTAAAAAAGTCACTAAGCTAAACCCTCTGACCCAGTAATACTAACCCTGGGAATATTCTCAAGGTCAAAGACATTTCTAAGGAAAGTTCTTAAATATATTATTTATAGCAGAATTTGTGTAATAGCAAAAAAATGTGGGAAAAGATTAACTGTCCAACAAATTGAGAAAGGCTAATGAAACTGTGGTATATGAATGTAAGGGAGTATTACTGCATTATAAGAAACAATGAATATAAAGGATGAAGGAAAATTAGGGAAGAATTTTATTACCAAAATAAGTAGAACCAACATAACAATTTATACTAGCACCACATCAATGTGAAAAAACCCAGTAATGAAAGACATCAGAACTCTGACCTGATGCAATGGTCAATCGACTCCAGAAAACAGTAACACATACACCCCTCCTCTTGGCAGAGATGGTGGGCTACAGAAATGGAATGAGGCAAATATTGTCATGAAAAATAATATATTTTTCATCTGTCAAGAACTACATCCTATGTGTGTGTGTACACACGTACACACACACAAAAAAAAATCTCTTCTCTGAGTCCTACATTTATTTCCCCCATTCTCCAAATCAAAAACTGTCAAAGACAAATGAGGAAACCTAAGACAAAAAGCAATCAAGTCCCATGGTCCCATGCTGGAATATGCCCTTTCTAAAACTCAATCTCTCTCATAAGTTAAGAAGATAATGTAATGTAGATCAACTAAGTCAGGGCAGTTTGGTCTCATTTACAATACATTCAATACGGTCAAAATCCTTTTGAGTTATTTAAAGCACAGCAGCTGCAGGCTGCCTTCAAGGGGTTTCCTGAAAACAAATTGAACCATGACAGCTCCTGAACCTCTAATGTAGTATTAGTTCAAGGTGACACCATGCATGGAGAGAGGTTGCTAATAAAAATCCACTAATGCTCCCTCTACTCTCCAGCTCTGCCTTGTTGATGATCCACTAGACTAGCTTTTTTATTTCTTATTAGAGCAGTTTTTCCACATTCAAATTTTTTATAAAGTCACTTATATTAAAACTGGAATGAGGACAAGTGGAGTGGTTACATATTATAAGAAAGAGCTATTCAAGCAGAAAGACTAGGAAAAATGATGGTCAGGAGGACCATGCATGAACAAAAGAGACAAGAGAAAGGGGGTATGAAAATGAGTGAAAATTATTAAAGATTATTTTAAAATCTCTGGGGGGTTACATGGGTAAAGAGTTTAAGAGAAAGGAACAGGTAGAGCTAAACAGTTGAAAAACTCTTCACCCTTCCCCCTCCTTCCTAACATCAATCAATCAATATCAATAAACATTTCTTAAGCACTTATTATGTGCCAGACACTATGCTAAGTAAGCACTGGAAATACAAAAGGGATAATCTAATGGGGGAGACAACAAATACATATAAACAAGCTACATCCAGAATAAATAAGAAATTCTTAACAGAGGGAAGGTACTAGAATTAGGACTTGGGAAAGGGTTCCTGTAGAAAATGGGATTTTATCTGGGATATAAAGGAAGCCAGGAAGTCAGTAGGGGGAGATGAGGAAGGAGAGCATTCCAAGCAAGGGGAACAGTCAAAGAAAATGCCCAGAGCCAAAGGATGGACCTTTTCACTGAGGAAACAGCCAAGAGGTCAATGTTACCATATGGAAGAGTACATGGCATGAGAAAGGTGTTAAGACTGGAAAGGCAGAAGGGGACTAGATTATGAAGAGCTCTGAAGACAAGTAGAGAATTTTGTATTTGATCATGGAAGCAAAAGGAAACCACTGGAGTTTACTGAGTAGGAAGTTCTATGATCAGAGCTCCATTTTATGGAATACCTGAAGATACTGCAATAGTGTGATGAGGGCCTACACTAGACTGGCAGCAGAGTTAGGGGAGAGCAGGAGGAGTATTCAAGAGACACTGCAAATGTGAAATCCATAGGCCTTGGTAATATATTAGCTATCTTTGGGGGCAGTAGCCATTAGTGGGAAATTCCAGATGCCTCCTAAATTGTGAGCTTGAGGGGTTGTGAGGATGCTATTGCCCTCTACAGTAACAGGGAAGATGGCTTGGGATGAGGGGAGTGTTAGGGTAAAAATAATAAGTCCTATTTCGGATATGTTGAGTTTAAGATGTCTGCTGAACATACAGTTCATCTCAGAAAGTCAGCTGGATATGTAAGCCTGGAGGCCAGCAGGAAAGCTGGGGCAAGATAGGTAGATATGAGAATCATCAGCACAAAGATAATAATTAAATCCATGGGAGGTGAGATCACCAAGTACAGGAGTGGAGGAAGGGAGGAAGAGAAAAGAGGGAAGAGAAGGGGATAGAGAGGGGAGAAACCTGATTACAGGGAACGACCTGGATGAAGATCCAGTGAAGGATCCTGAGAAGAAGCTTCAGACGGGTAGACTTCATCAGACACTGCCAAAGGAAGCCTTGACATAAAAGAGGCCAAGAATCTCTGTCCTAAAAGAAGTGCTAAAGTCTGACAAAGGTATTTCCAAGCAAACACACAGTCTTTAAAAACAAGTTAGTACTACATTGACAGTATCCCTTGATTAAAGTGAAATACCAACCCTACTAAAAAAAGCAAGAACTAGATCACATCTTTTCACAAAGTGCCAAATTCCACTGGCTGTGGACATCACATTAATGCCTCTGCTGTCAAAAGAAACCATCATAACAGGTTTAGAGATGCAGCTGGCCTCATGGAATGACTCCCTCCAATAACACAAAACCAGGATAGTCATTCACTGAGCTCACATAAGTAAAAATATCCTTCAAAAAGGATATATAACAAATCATTCTTTGATAGGTCTAGAGTTTGGCCTTTCAAAATGAAACCAAAAGCTTTTAGTAACAGTGATACTTTTCCTTGGTGATAAAGTGATTAAGCCTTCCACACTGTATTTGGTGGCCTCAGTGAATAAACTCTTCCTCTTACTATACAATGTCAGAACATTAGAGCTGCAAATACTTAATATGAAATAAATTCTACAAAATCCTTAGCATTCCCTTTCCCTGGATAATGAACAAGTGTACTCTTCTTCATAAAGTTATACATTCCAGATTGTATTTTACTTTTTAACATGTCAATACAAAAGAAAATACAAAATGTTAGAACAGGTTAAAAAGACAGCTGTAATACAACATAACCATTTTATGTTTCTTTCAAGAAGTCTAATACAACCTGCTTCTTACAATTCAACATCCTCTCAACAGCTGCTAATTTATATAGCCTATATACAACTATAATAAAATACAGCAATATGGAATCTTGTCTTGTAGATAAGCTTCTGCATATCAAGTTTTTCCATAAAAATTAACATTTGACACCATAAGAATTCAATACTACTGCCTGGAAAAATAAAAGTAAAAAGGGTAAAGGTAGAATAAACCAAGTTTTGAAGTTTAAAACTAGTTTTCATTCTATGGTTTGCCCATTCAAAGCATGAAATTAAATTCAAAAAGAAATAAAATTTAGTTTTTTAAAATATGAAGATTAAAAAAAAACATATTTATGCCATTCTATTAGTCATTAAACTTACCAGAGCTGGTATATATCTTTGTGCTATCTGATGAGAAAGCTGATGCTGCTGCTTTTCCATTTATTTTCACACTACCAATTAGCTCTTTCGTCTAAAAGATAAATAGGAATTAAACCGTTCAGGACCACATCACATAGTTTTAAAAACAACCTTTCTATTTTCCAAGTTTTCTCTATTTTGCAGATTATCCTCCCCTAAGAATTCAAGTTTCTTCAATGGCCTATATTTCCTTATCTGAGAGTCCATATTCAAGTACAGAACAACCAGGGAATGTTTAGGAGTTCCAAGTTGGGATAAAAGAGAAAAACAAGAATTAGCAATAAATCACCTTCATTGAAAGTAGATGAAAATATCCTGAAGAACCATTTAAGAGCAAAAAGGATCCATCTGGTGATATTTCAAAGTTTCTGACAAACTTCTCCTTTAAACCTTAAAAAAAAAATAAATTCAATAGGGATTAATCATTTCAATCAATTTCTCATCTATTAATTACTCAGAGCCTTTTTAAGCTCACAGGACAGAATTGAAAAGGGTCATCAATCTATATGGGGTTGCAAAAAGTGTGCAGACAGGCTCTGTGAGCTACAAAGAATGTCTTCTAGGCTTTTTAAAAGCACTAAGAGACTGCCCCTTCGACAACACACTCCCTCTGCTTACAGGGTCTGTCAGGAACAGAAGAAGACAGTTACATGACCTGCAAGGTGTCCCTGTCCTCTCCCCAAGACATTCTAGTCCTTCTGTGTATCACTTCTCTGGTGGCACACACTGTGCCAAATACTACCCTGCTTAGATAATAATTCACATTTAAAGTTTATAAAGTACTTCCTGGAGAGAAGGAAAAATGCTGAAAGACTGCAATAGATCAGCCAGCATACCAAAAGAATTAATAACGATGGGAATAGTATCTAAAAAAATCTTGTGAGTAAAAAAGATTTGGGGATGCTGGGCAAAGCAGAACTGAACAAATGCATCTAAGGTCAAGGGAATGGAAAAGCAAACAAACCCAAAAAAACAAACAACACTTCCACAAACTTGTCATGTGAAAACAAGAGAGCCAACATAATATAATTGCTAAGTACCATTAGATTTTAGGGAAAAATACAGACTGGCTGTAGTGTCTGACCTTTTCTCAACCAAGTTCACTACAGACTGGGGAAGCAACACAGGAGGGAGCTGCTCCTCCATGTGTCTGCACAGAGGTGTGTCACAGGATCTAATCTGTTTGCATTCCCTTATACCCAGAGGCAGAAAGTGGTACATTATAGAGAAGTGACAGTGTCCATTGAGTAAAATCAAACCTCAGTGGTTTAAGAAAGAGAAACTGAAGAATGAGGTCTGAGGAAAACAACCCATGTCCAAGGGTCAAGCCTCTCCTCAAGCCCTACAGACACCTGCCCGATAAATAAAAAGAGTTTCTAAGCAATAATTATCAGTCTCAACTCTACTTGTACAAAATAAGCTTTCAATGACCTATGCCTTAACTTCCTTTGCTCAAGGGGAGGCGGCTAAGGACTATCTGTAAAGGTCCCCTTCCCCCCATGCCACCCCAATTGGACCCCTTTTCAAAGACCAGTACTTTTCCAAGTAAAATAAAACTTGGTACTACATTTTGAATAAACAAGATACTAACCTCATGACTTAGTGTAACCTCAATACAAGGTTATTAGAAAACGCTTAGTGGGACAGCTAGGTGGTGTAGTGAATAGAACACCGGCCCTGGAGTCAGGAGGACTTGAGTTCAAATATAACCTCAGACACTTAATACTTACTAGCCATGTGACCTTGGGCAAGTCACTTAACCCCAACTGCCCCACCCTCCCCACACCAAAAAGCAATGATGGAAACTGCATCAGAGAGAGCTCTTGTAGGTGAGGAGTCAAAGAAGTAGAAGCAAAAGAGACAACTACTGCAAAGAATAAGCAGGGATTTGAGAAAGGCACATCCAAAATAAGGACAAAATAGCAATGCAGCAGTATCAGGAACAAAGACAAAACATGAAAGCACCAAAGCCAGGCAAGAGTCCAAGGAACCAACTTTCCAAAAAGATTTAAGGCTAAGCAAAAGGTTTATTTGTTGGAATGAATGTAGCAAATTTATTGACTTCTTCTCAAGCCCCAGGCTTTGGGGTAATCCTTGTCCTGAATGCACCTCATCTGCAGGCAGTTTCTGCCTCTTGTTGACATTTCCTACATAGAAAAGTGTGCCCTGGCAATTTCTTTGGTTCTGAGGTTAAGGGTGCTTTAAATACACCCATCATATCTGCAAAAATAATTCTTCAATTAGACCTTTGGCTATTCCCTCAATTTCTCTTTCTCATTTTACTGCTATAGTCAGCAATTCTAGTAATTTATCAAACAGAAGGGGTGACAATGGACATCCTTGTTTCAGCCCTTACTTTACTGGAAAGTATTCTCATCTGTCTCTGTTACATGTAATAGTAGCTCTTTCTTGGTTTTAGATATATACTATTTATCATTTTAAGAAAAGGTTCCTTTATCCCTGTTTCCTAGGGTTTTTTCTTACAAAAATGGGTGTGGCATTTGGTCATAAGTTCTTCTGCATAACTAATTAAGTACCAAGACTGCATTCTTGAGATAAGTACAATCTAATCACAGCACTTAATCATTGTTTAGCCTCTTGGCTAATATTTTATTTAGAACTTCAGCATCTATGTTCATTAAGACCAATGGTCTATAGATTCCTTTTTGTTTTGATTCTCCTTGATTTATATCTGTGTCACAGAAGATTATCTAGTGTAATTCTTTCTTTACTATTTTTGCAAACAATTCATATAATATTCAAATTCATCTTTGAATGTTGCAGAGAATTCACTCATGAATCCAGATGATTCTGGAAGTTTTTTCTTTGGAAGTTCATTTATCACTCTGAAATTCAGTTATTTAAATTCTCTATTTTTCATTCTATTAATATTGATATGTAAACATTCATTTATTTCATTAAATTTTCTGTTTTAGGCACCAGAGGCAGCTGGTGATACAGTGGATATAGTGGGTCTAAGATCAGAAAGATCTGAGCTCAAATTTGACCTTAGATACTCACTCACCCTGGCTGAGTCATTTAGCCCGTTTGCCTAAGATTCTTGAACTATAAGATAACAGCATTTACCTTGTGAAGATGTTCTGAGGATCAAATGACAGAATACATGTAAGTAAAAATGGTCAGTGGTTTAGCACTGACACAAAGTAGGTGTTACATAAATGCCTATTTCCTTCCCTCCTCCCTTCCCTTAACAGCATAGTTGGACAAAATAGTTTCTATTAATATCCTTGCTTTCTTCTTCCTTTGTTCTGAATCCTCTTTTTTTCATTTCTGAAATTAGTCATTTGATTTTCATCTAACGGTTTTTTTGAAGGAAAAAAACTACTAGCTTTCTTTAGTATGGAGTCGTTTGTTTTCAATTTTGTCAGCTCTCTAAATTTTCAGGATTTCTATTTTGGTGTTTAAATGAAGTTTTAAAATTTGCTAGTTTTCTAGTATTTTCAGTCGCATTCCCAATTCACCGACCTGTTCTTTCACATTTTTGTCAATAAAAATGTTTAGAGATATTTGTTCTTTGACCTACCAGCTCTTTAGGGTTACATTATTTAGTCTCCAGTTTATTTTTTTATTACTTTTGTCAGTGATCCTTGATTTAATATGTTTGACTGCAACAACTACAACTATTTCTCCTTTTCTCCTCTCCTATTTTTATTTCTGGTTAGACTTCATTTTATGAATATTAGAGTAGTAGGTATCTTTCAAGAACTGAATGAGCTACAATTCTACTATCATTATGAAAATAAGAACAAAACCACTCAAGTAATACTTGTCAGAAACCTAACTAGAAGAGGTAAAAATGAGAAGTTACAGGATACTAAAGTATTAACAAAGAATGTTTATCACAGAAAATATTAGAGATGGGAAAGGGAGCGAAGCAGGAAAGAAGGAAATAAAATTAGTTGAGGACAATGAGGAAAAGGACTCCAGGTACTGGAAAAACACAACAGCATTGGATAATAGACTAACAGTTACAACACAAGCAGACCCAAATCAGATGACCTGGAAGGAGAGGCAGGAGAAGAATATCAGAGAAAGAAAAAGTGAAAAAAAGAGATTAGAACCATCCTTTCTAACACATGTATTTGTAGCATAAATAGCTAATATTTAATCATTATTTGCAGATGATATGATAGGGTACCTAGAAAATCCAACTACCACAACCAAAAAATTAATGGAGACAATGAGTTAAGCAAAGCTGCAGAATTTAAAAAAATATATAAACTGCAAAAAAAATCTACTTTTTTACTTAATAAAATAAAGAGAAAGAAAATATAATTTTAAAAAGAAACCTCTTTTAGACTTGAAACAGAAACTACCAACTATTAATCTGAGAATTAACATGTTAAGGAATACAGAAGACTTATAAGGAAGACGATTCTGGAAACAACAACCCAAACAACTGCAGACCTAAATAACTGAATTGACTAAATCAATTAATATGACAGAAATTACAAAACTCTAAAAATTAAGTAGTGCATTTAATGCAATATCTTATCAAAATATTAAGAGGTTTCTTTATAAAACTGGACAAAACCACATTACAAGACTTTAAACATATTACAAAATGGCTATTATCAAAATCATCTAGCATTGGGTTTTTTTTTTTTTAAAAGGAATATTAGGTACACCAGACATTCAAAACAAACAGATTTTGGGGCAGCTAGGTGGCATAGTGAATAGAGCACCAGCCTCGGAGTCAGGAGGACCTGAGTTCAAATCCGGCCTCAGACACTTAACACAAAAACTAGCTGTGTGACCTTGGGCAAGTCACTTAACCCCAACTGCCCTCCAAAAGGAAAAAAAAAAGAAACAGATTTGCAATTGATAAATCTCCTAAGCAAACTTGGGGAAAAGATTCATCACAAAACAAACATACTTGGAAAAAAGGTTAGAACTTTGGAAGACAGATTTAGATATATGGTATATACCCCCAGTGAACTCCAGCTTAGAAATCTTTAAAAAATCATTTTTTAAAATGAAAGGAAAGCAGATAAAGTATTCATCTCTGAATATACAGTAATATCTATAATAACTGAAAATAAAAAACTTCTAAACAATAAAAAAAGAAAATAAATTGAAAAAATAGTTACAGCAAAAAAGATAAAAACTTGACACCTTAAATACATAAGGAAATGTTAGAAAG
Source organism: Pseudocheirus occidentalis (assembly GCA_028646575.1). NCBI lineage: Eukaryota > Metazoa > Chordata > Mammalia > Diprotodontia > Pseudocheiridae > Pseudocheirus > Pseudocheirus occidentalis. The sequence continues at coordinate 148,806,389 of CM053593.1, forward strand.
TAATAATAATTCCTAGTACACAATTAATAAGGATAGAAGCAATTTTCAAAAGAAGAAACATGGTTAATAGTAATTTTTTTGCATGCCAAACTTGATACTCAAAGACACAAATTAAAACAACTTTGGGATACTGCTTCATACCCACCAAATTTGCAAAATTAAAAGCAACAAGTGTAAAAGTGGTAAAATTCTGGAGTAACTGCTACTCATTTACTGCTGGTGGAACTACACATTTATAGAACTTTTTGGAGAACAAATGGGCAGTACGCTGAAAAAGGTATAAAAGAAAAATGATAAATTCTGACTCAAAAATTTCACTGTTTGGGGATATACCCTAAAAATATTAAAATACTAGTTTTTAAAAGGTTTTCATAGCACCATAATCATGAAGAACTAGATATGACGTAAATATCCAATGACAGAGGAATGATGAAATAAATATCAGAACATTAGTATGATCTAATAGTTAGATCTGTGATTTCATCAGTTACATACCTCATATAACTCCTTGGGCAAACACCCAGCACTAATAAAGATGTGCAAGTTAATCTCAACATGTTGCCCTGGGTCAAAAAACCTCTGTGTGTTAAGAGACATAACTCGATTCCTGAGTTCTGGAAAAAGCTTCCTGACTCTGAGGTCAGTAGTGGCTCTCTATCCACTATGCTATGGTACCTCTCATTAGTAAAGTAGTCAAAAACCAAACGGATTCAATGACATGGTCCAAAATCAGAGCTAGTCACCAAGCAGCATACTTTAAACAACTGACAACACCAAGTTAACCACCCAGGATATTTTAGGAAGCCTGAGGAACAATGTTTATAAAGATCTTACCTAGACTGACACTAGTCTGAAAATAAACAAACACGGCAACACTGTTCTCTAAAAACCTTACCCCTTACTTGATGCACACGAATTACATTTCCACCCATCATATCATATACATAAAGTATCTTGCTGAGATTGCTTGTGGCTAGCACTTCTTCTCCATTGGCACTGAAACGGGCCCTATAGACAGGAAACTGTTCTAAATAGATGCTCTGGATTTTAGGATTTGTTTCTCCATCAACCTGTCAAGAAAGTACAGAATAATTCCTCTGGTTATTACACTGTCCTCACTTCTCCTCCTAAACACAAGCAAAGTAATTCCAGTGCCATTTTACCACCATTCAGTTTCCATAAAAGTAAATGCATGCCTGAAACAGGGATATAGCATTATCCAATCCAGCAACCATAATAACTTGAGCAGAAGGGTGGAACTGCACTGATGAGATCTTAGCAGAAGAAGGACGTTCAGCATTTGCATTCAAGCAACTCTTCATCTGTGGAGGAGGAAAAAAAAGTAAATATGATATGCTTAACACAATTACTCAGAGAAAAAAGCAGTGGCTACTTAACCTAGACTATCTAGTTTTCCTACTGTGAATCTCTAGCACTGATTCTGCTTCACAAATAGTAGGAATTTAATATTTACTGGATTTAATCATATGGATAAAGGCTTTTTATTTATCAGAGGAAGAAAAGTGTAGATAGCGGCATAAGAGAAGACACAAGAGACAAAAAATGAGACTTTGGATTCTAGCCCTGGCTCTACTACCAGGTGGAAGCTGTGTGATCTAAGGCAAGTTATAACTGCTCTGGGCCTTGGTTTCCTCTTCTATAAATTCTGTCCATGTGTTGGGGGTGAGAGAAAATGGGGAACAAATCATTTAAATAGCATCTAACATTTTGTACAAGTGGTAAAATTTGGTCTGTATCTTGGTGCTTTGTTATAGTCCTACTATTCTTCCTACTCCTACCATTCCCTTTGTATTGAGAAGAAAAGTAAGTTGCTTGGTTATTCACAAAGAGCCAAGAAAAAAAATTTAGGCTTCCCAACTCCCAAGGACTTAGAGCTTGACAATACTTCCTAGCCAAAACCCTTTAAAATTACATAGCCTAATGTAGAAAAAGAAAATCCACTGGCAGACTCAGGCACTGTGTGAATTTTTTTGCTACAAGGAAGGGATAGAGGTATCAAAAAAAGATAAAGGTGTTAATGAAGAATTTTTAAAAATAAAATATTGATGATATATATTATATATGTATGAAAACAATAAAATTATATATGAAAATATACACATTTCAAGTATGGATATGTATATATGTGCATATAAACACACATATATACACATTTTTGTTTATTTATATGTTTTTATATATGTGTGTATATGCTAATTTGTTTGTTTATTTATTAGGCAGAAAGCCCATCCAACCCCAAAGAGGGAGTAATATCCTATCTATACTCAGAAACTAGAATTAAGACTAATATAACATGAACCTGCTCAGGATGCTAAGAACTTATAGTACCATAAGGGATTTGTACAGAGAACATGAAAGCTCATTAAATCAATATTCACCCTCTTACCTGCAGGATTCCACGTGGTAAAGAGGCTGATGTGGATATAAAATTTCCCGTCCTTTTTAAGAGGTCATCTTCGTCCTCATCACTTTCATCTAAAACAAACACATCAACAACTAAAGGAAAAATACGTACAAATCACTAATAAGAAAAATGCAAACTAAATCAACCATGGTTCTAGTCTATACCTGGCAAAGACATGAAAAAGTGGGGAGAAAAACAATTGTCAAAGGGGCTATGTAACTACACTCACAACGTTCCATGGTTGGTAGAGTGGTCAATCATTTTGGAAAGCGATCTGGAACTATATATAAAAAAGTTACTAAACTAGGAACCAGCAACACTAGGTATAAAAGGAAAGGACTTATACACAAAATATTTTTATCAGCATTTTTTGTGGTAGCAAAGAACTGGAAATAAAGTGGGTGCCTGTCAGGAATGGCTGAATAAATTATGATATGGAATATTACTGAAATATAAAAAGTGATAAAAGGAAAAATTCAGAGAAACACAGGAAGAATTATATGAACTGATGCTAAGTCAAATGAACAGAACCAGGAAAATCATATATAATTGTCTATAATATTGTAAAGGAAAACAACTCTGAAAGACTTAAAGAACTGATCAATGCAGGGTTCAACAATTAACTACAGAAGATTTATGATGAATTGTGCTGCCTCTTAGTGAAGGTGGAAGACTAGGGAAAAGTGCAAAACTGGACCGGTTTTCAGACTCAGGCACTGTGTGAATTTTTTTGCTACAAGGAAGGGGTTAGAGATATCAAAAACAGACAAAAAGGTGTTAATGAAGAATCTTTTTAATAAATAAAAGAGAGCAGAAGGAAGTTAAAAAGACAAGCACAGATAAGTTTTAGGACTATTGTCGTTAAGTAAATACTTCTTTAAAAAATAAGCTATATGGTAAAAGATTCATGGTTTCCTATAATCCTTTTTCCTGTTCTCTGTATATCGAAATATGCATGTTTGTTAATGTTTGTCACACATAAGAAAGAATTCAAAAAGGAAAGGAAATTTGGGGGACAAATAAGTCAAATAAGTACCACAGGTGATATTTTTTCCCCCAATGAGTAATACCTGCCTGCAACAACCCCAAATTTCTATATTTCTCTCCTTTTTAAAAAAACTAAAATAGAGGTAGCGTGAATTAAAAGTTTAAAAAAAAAAGACTAAGTTGAAACTCATGTGGCTAACACTGAATTCTTACACTTCTGAATTAAGAGAAACAAGATTCAAGAAAATCATGAATAAGGAGAAATGAATCTAACCCGATTACCTGTGTCTCCATCACATTTGAGGTCCTCCCAACCCTTAGGTTTTAAAAAAAATTCACCACATAACTATAAGATGAAGGTACACCCACTTGAAAGTTACATACATATACATACGTATATATATATATATATAATTTTTTTTTTTGCTTTTTGGAGGCAATTGGGGTTAAGTGACTTGCCCAAAGTCACACAGCTAGTTTTTGTGTCACGTGTCTGAGGCCAGATTTGAACTCATGTCCTCCTGACTCCAAGGTCGGTGCTCTATTCACTGTGCCACCTAGCCGCCCCTGAAAGTTACTTATATTTTTTTAAAAAAACTAATTTATTTGATCATATGCTTCATGCAAATCAATAGCACACTGCCTTCTACAAGTATTTTTTTTTTTAGACTAAAATATAATACCAGGCTTCATGAATAAATAGCCCAGGATTCTGAACAAGAGAAGCAATGGTTACCTTCTGAATGTATCTTCTTCCTGCTAATCTCTGCCCAGGCAGGTGTTCCACCCATTGCATGCTGAAATCTAAAAAGAATAATAAGAAGTACATTTCCTTGGTAATTACTTTGATTTTTTTATGCTTACTAGCATATATAACACAGATTTACCATGGTATAGGAACCACCATGAACTACTCCATGAATTTATAACAAGAATGGCTATCATTTTTATATGATATCTCATATAATACCATCATCATATATCATACTATATAATTCAGAGCTGCAAAGTGACCTTAGTTAGTCGAATCCTCTAATTTTATATAAAGGAAAAGAAACCATAAAGATAAAGCAATTTGAAAAAGATAATACTGCTAGTCAAAATGAATGCCAGGAAATGCCAGTGAAATCTGATTTTTAAATTCACTGCCATTTCTAGACATATGGCTTCTTTTCTTGTTCCTATTCTACCAATATATGAAACCTCTGTAGCTCATTACTCTTTCCTCACCCTAAAAATACACTGATTCTTGGAAATATACCTATTAATTCTTTCCTGTTTAATAACATACTGGTCTACTATTTTTCCTTATTAGTTCATGTAAAAACATCCAAGGCTGCAAAAATTAACAACTTCTGCACAACATTATATCAAATATAAAGCTGGAAAGGACCTGAAGTGCAGAGAAGCCTTTGGAAGATGATAAGACCACATATCAAACACGATCCCACTTAGAAAAGTAACCCATTTGGGTTCTGTTCCCACTTCTGTTTTCAAATCTAAACACTGTATTAAGACAATCTGGGATTTTATTAATTTGGTAACTTTACTTCCATACAAACAGTTCTCTCTGCAGTCCTGTACATCTTATTTTATCCATTTAAAAAACACTGTTCTGAAAAAGGGTCCACAGGCTTCACCAGATTGCCCAAGAGGTTTATAACACAAAAAAGGGTGATAAAAAGGTATCCTGCCTGATAAATAACAAACCATAATGAAGAATGTGTTTGAATTTCACAAGTCTTTCATAATAGCCTAAGTTTACTATTTCTTTTCCTATTTTGGTAATGGTAATCAAGGAATGAGATGTTAATTCAAAAAATTATCATATCATAGATAATTTGTTTGCTAATTATTCTTCTTCATTGAAATATCCAACTTGAGTCACTTACTAAACTATAGAACAAAAAGAAAACATTTCCTTTATGAATCTAGAGATGGAAACTCCAGTCTAACAATTTCATTGGTTCACAGGGACAAGTACCAAGAAAAAGTATCTTACTTCTTCCTACAGTTGTGACAGTAATGATGATGACGACATCAATCATCTAAAATGTCATTTATAATATTGGCTCCTGAAAGTTTTTCTCTCTCTATGCCTGTTTCTCAGGGTATCTAATTCTCAATTAGTTCTCTATTCCCTCTCTATAGTTCACTCTCTCTCTTCCTCATCCTACCTGCCATCTCCTTTAACTCATTCATCACAAGCATTAGAGTATCTACAATGGACACCACAGATGGCCAAAATAGAGGACGTTCCCTTCTCATTGTCATTTAACTGTTTTTAAATGTTAAAAATAAAAATCATATGTGTTTATATTTCTCGCTAAATAAACTGAAATTAGTTTTTACTTATATGCTCTTTGATTGTTCTTGGGAATCAATGATCAATAGGGGAAAAAAAATCTTTCCTACCAGGGAGTCACAGTATAGGGTGCCCTGAGGATAACAATTCACTTACTCATGTGCGCTTTCCTTCTAACACTGCAGTAGATGTTATATGTATTGTTTCCACATACCAAATTAGGAAAATGAGTAAGGCTCATTTGTCCGAGGTCAACAGTTTGTCAGCTAGCATTCAACCCCAAGTTTTGCCTAAATTGTTACCACTGATATTCTATAGAATATATAATTTCTAACAGGAAAATACATCATTAAAATAAATCTACTGTAGCCAATGACTTCAATTATCATCAAAAGACTGACAGTTTCAAAACATATTACTGGTTATAAGTAAATCACACAAAAATACTTACTCTTCTTTAAGTCTCTTTTGGAGTTTGTCTTTGGAGAGTTTCTTTTCTCCTGCATTTTTTATCATATTTTTCCGAAACCGATTAGTCATGTCAATTCTATAGAAAAAGAATAGCATAGTCTGAAAACTCAACATATTCATTTTTTTAAAACATAATATTGTTTAAAATCCTAGACTCCACACAATTCCTCTCACTGATTAAATGACAAAAAGACTTTTTTGGAGTATTTGGTAATTATAATTACAAGCACATCATTTACAAAAGATATCTATTTTACCCCATGGGAAATTAACATTTCAAATACCAATTTATTCATCATTTCAGTTTCCAGAAATGAATGCATATTCTCAACTTACTCTTCTTCATCTTCATCTTCAGTATCTACCCAAGCTGGCTTCTTTTTGGAAGGAATATCCTTTCTTGCTTCATTTTCAACTTCTGAGTCACCAGAGTCTTCCTGGATACCATCCTAAAGGATAACAAAAATAAAGTCAACCAACATTGACTATATATCCTCTTCTGTGAAAGGCATCATAGCAAGGTTGATAAAAAGTCAGACTTGGAAAGCCAGTCAGGAAAGCAGTCTGATACAATGGAAAGAACACTGGCTATACAGCCAGAAGCTGCAGGTTCAAAACTTGTTTGTGACACCCTAATCTTGTGGTTTTAGGCAAATTGCTTAATATCCCTAGGCCTCACTTTCCTCATCTGCAAATTTATGATCCAATGATTCTATGGGGTTTATAAACTGACCCACATATCCTTTATGTGATGATGCACACGTCACTTCTCAGTGGCATAGGAGATGCTCTAAGATTAAGTTATAGAGGAGTGCACATATTTCTTTGTGTGACCATATTTCTTTGTGTCTCTTTAAGCACCTAGCACAATCCCAACTTGATAAACTTCAGCAGCTCCCCACTACCTCCAGGAACAAAGGTAAAGTTCTGTGGCTGCCATTTAAAGTCCTTTATAACCTGGGTTCTTCCAATCTCTTTGGTCTTCTTATACTTAATTACCCTCCCTGGACTCTAGGTGTTGCTGTTCCTCTTAACACCTGCCTTCATATACCTCCAGACTCTGCCTTTTCACCTGCTGTTCCCCACACTTAGAATGCACTTCCTACTCACCTCCACTACCTGGATTCCTCCAAGACTCAGTTCAAATCCCATTTTCTACAAGAGACCTTTCACATTTTCCCTTCTTGCCTCTTAGTGCCTCTTTCTCCCAACATTACCTTCCATTTTACTCTGCAGACATCGTGTACATACTGTACATACATTAGAATATGAGTTCCTTAAGAGTCAAGGACTGTTTTTGCCTTTGTATCCTCAGCCCTTGGCACAGCACCTGGCATATAATAGCACTTAATAAATGCACATTCATCCAGTCAATAAGAATGATCTGGCCTTCTCTCTACCCCCAACTCCCAGGAAAAAGTTAGGCAATTGAGATATAAAAACAGATAGGTGCTGTTTTCAAGAAATTTACAATCTAATAAGGGAAAGAGAACAGGGACTATATGGAAACTGGATCTATCATTTCCCTAGTACAGCATAGGTAATCCTCTGATAAGGAAAGTCTTATCAACACAGGCTAATGCCTTCTTGGAAACTTAATAAAGCCCCAAGATGTTAGGTGATTTGCCCAGCAATGTGAACATAGGTCTTCTTTCTGGCTTCAAGGCCAGCTCTCTATTTAATACAGCATTATGCCCCTCTAAGTGAAGAAAGCTTTGTATACAATTATAAAACAAGAGGGAATAAAATAAATGCAAAAAAAAAAAAAGATCCAGGAGTCAAATTTCTCCAAAACTGTAAATACAATCAAGTTTTCTTCTCTTTCTATACAATGGATGTTAGAATGCTTTTAGTGCAGCCCTTTCTGATGAGATAAAGAATAGAATGTCAGTAACAAGAAGTTCTATAAGCAGAAAATGAAAAAACTCAAGAAGACCAGCAAAGGGCCCTGGACAGGAAAAGAAAAATGGGACTGTCAAGGAGAGAAGGTCAGCAAGCAGAAAGAAAAGGATCACATAGGAGAACAACAAAAAGTGAGTAAAAACTAAAAAAAGTAACAGACGTGGGCAAGAACAAGAAAACCAAAGTGAGGGAAAATGACAGACTTAAAGAATAGAAAACATTCATATAAAACATATGTGTGTATACATATATAAATGCTTGAGTGCCACAAATTGTGCTGGGTGCTTTAAGAGACATAAAGAAAAACAGGACTGCCTAGCCTCAAGGGGCTTACAATCTAATACTAGAGAACAGACATGATAAGATAATTCCTGCTCCACATCCATAGCAATACCACTTCTCTACCTCTGTAACTAACTTAGGATCTTTCACATCAGAGCCTACTTCATTCTAAACTTTTTAATTCTCAATTCTTCCCTCAGGAGAAATCTGTTACACAAAATTACACCAAGGAAACAAGCCTCTGCTTGCCCTCAATTCCATGAAGTAGGAACATGTAAAGAATCCCCTCACCTCCTCAGGACCTCTTTCAGAGCACAGGACTTTTCACAGTAACACTTTCAGCTCCTTTCTTTCTCAACTGCTCTTTATCATTCTCCTAAGTTAAGAAGCTAATCATCTTTGCTTCTTTCCACCACATCTCTTATATAAATTTCATCAAATCTCACCATTTTTTCCTTGGGAACACACATCTCATACTGGGCTTGTATCTCTATTCCCAAACTCATATCTCTATTCCCGCTGCCACCCCTCTAGATTATGGGTTCAGTTAGTCAGGTTTACTGCCAGTCTCTTAACTGGTTTCCCAGCCATCCTGCTGACCTGTCTCTGCCCTTTGATTCTGCAGATCACAGCCAATTTAACCAACCAGTTTCTCCTATTTAAGAGCTTGAAGCAAATCTCCAAACTCCTCTGCCAGATCTTTGTGAAATTCCATCACTTTATCTATTCAATCATATTTCCTCTTGTACCCCACCACCACTCCAGCCTTCACTGGACCTACCATATACCATGATCTTTCCACCAACCTACTGTTCCTCCTACCTCAATGCCTTGTGCTTCCATCCAGAAGATATTCTAAACATATTCCTCCAGAAAACCTTTTTAGACCAAAGGTCACCAAACATTTTGATCAAATACCCCTAACAATAAAAAAAAATTGCAATGCATTTCCACTAAGTGTATTAACTTATTTATAATTTATCCATATTTACTACTGTACTTATAACAACTATGTACCTCACAAAACTTAAGACTAAAAGAGAACTTAAATAAGGATGAATTAAAGATGAAATATTTGGTCCTAGTGTTAATAAAAATCAAGTGTTTAATAAGCTTACTAAGTAAGAAACATCACGTTCAGACCCACATTTTAACATCTGTGTAGAAGATGGATTAGAGAAGAAGTTTGAGGTGGATCAATTAGGAGGTTACTGCAACTGCCCAGGAAGGAGGTGATAAGGCTTTGAACTAGGACAGAAGCTGTTTTGAGCACAGAGAAGAGAACAGATTCAAGAGATGTTGTGGAGGTAGCAATAGCAAGATTTAACAACTACTTGGCTATATTGAGTGAGAGAACATGAGAAGTTGAAAAGATGGATGACCAAAAAAAGTGGGGAAAATCAAAAGAAATAGAGAAGTTCAGAAGAAGTATGGATTTTGGGAGAAAGGTTATTGGATTGTTTCAGACATGCTGAGTTTGAGATGCTCATGTGACTTCCAATTCAAAATGTCTAATAAACAGTTACTGACACGGGCCTGGCATTCAGCAAAGAAATTATTGCTGGATAGATCTGGGAGTTATTTGCATAAAAATGGTAACTGAACCCATGGGAGAGACTGTACATACAGAGAAGAGGATCTATCCAGGACAGTACTCTGGAGGACACCCAAGTGAGAAGACAAGATATGGATAATGATCCAACAAAGGGAACTGAGGAATGACCAGAAACGTGGGAAGAGAACCAAGAGAGCAGTATAATGTTAATACAAAAATGATAAAAGTATTCAGGAAGATGTTCAACAATATCAAATCTACTAAGTAGTCAAGAACGATGATGACTGAGAAAAGAAAAATCTGATCTGGCAATTAAGGTATCACTGAAGAGAACAATTTTAACTGAGTACGGAATCAAGAAAGAGGGAAAAAAGGTAATAAGTAATAAGTTCTGTTTTAAGTATGAAGTGTCTATAGGACATCCAGTTGGAGATATCCCAAAGAAGTCAATGATGCAAGACCAGAGGTCAGAAGCAGGCTTTGCCTGGATAAATACATGTGAGAATATCTTTATATAAAAGATGATCGAATCCAGAGAAGATAACAAGATCATCAACTGAAATAGTATATAGCAGGGTTTGACAAACTACTTGTTCGGCACTGTCCTAACATTATCAGACAGGAAGAGAATCAGGTGACAGAAATGTAAAAAATCTAGAGCAGTGAATATCCAGAAGAGGGTGATCAATAGGTTCAAAGCCTTCAGAGTTCAAGAAGAATTGAGAAAAAAGTTTAATTAGGGCAGGAAAGAGAAAAGCTGTATAAGTAACAGAGATGGTCCAAGCAAGTGATGGTTTTAAGGAAGATGAAACCATTATCTTGTTTCTAAACAGGCAGACATTACATTAAGAGAGACTGAAGATTAACCCTTTGCACTCCACTGTCCCCTCTCAGGGGACATCGGAATTCTAGCATATCACTCGGATGTCCCCTCTCAAGCACTAAAACAGTTGCATACAGAAAGAATAATACTAAGCTTCTTGCCTGGAAAGATAAAAGAATTATTACCATGCTCACCAATTATTATAACACAAACCTACAATC
>CM053593.1:148817859-148837568 GCA_028646575.1 Pseudocheirus occidentalis
AAACTCCTAGGAATGTTATAGCCAGGTTTTGGAGTTCCCAGATCAAGGGGAAAATATTACAAGATGCCAATAAGAAACAATTTGAATGCTGTGGATCAAAGGGCCTGGAATATGATATTCTGGAGATCAAGGGAGCTAGGATTAAAACCAAGAATCACCTACCCAGAAAAACTGAGTATAATGTTTCAAGGGAAAATATGGTCATTCAATGAGGTGGAGGACTTTCTTGATGAAAACACCAGAACTGAATAGAAAATTTGACATTCAAATACAAGAAGCACAAGAAGGTAAACATAGAAAAGAAATCATAAGGAACTTATCAAAGTTGAACTATTTACATGCCAACATGGAAAAACTATACTTGTAACTTATGAAACTTTTCTCAGTATGAGGATAAGTGAAGGGAATATAAATGTATATATATGTACACATACACATATGTCTATATAAGAGGGTATATATGCATATGATTACATATGTGAGTATGTGTATATATGTGTACATAGACAGAGGGCACAGGATCAATTGACTAGAAAGGGATGATATCTTAAAAGGTGAAATTCTGAGGTGTGAGAGGAATAGAATGAGAGGAGACAGGGAGAAACAGAATGGGGTTAATCATCCCATACAGAAGAGACAAGGGATAACTGTTACAAAGGAGGGGAAGAACAGGAAGGTGAAAGGGAATGGGTCAACCTTACTTTCACTGAAAGTAAGGGAAGGAATGACGTACACTCTGAATTGGGTATCTTACCCTACAGGAAAGTAGTGGGGAAAGGGATGAGAGGGGGAATGATGAAGGGGAGGGCAGGTTGGGGGGAGGGTTGTTAGAAGCACACACTTCTGTAAAGGGACAAGGACAAAGTAGAGAATAGAACAATTGGGGGTTGGGATAGGAAGGAGGGAAATATAGTCAGTCTTTCACAATATGTCCATTGTAGAGATGTTCTGCATAACTACACACATACAGCCTGTATTGTATTACTTGTCTTTCCCATGAGGGTGTGTGACAAGGGAGGAAGGGAAAGAATTTATAATCTAAAGTTCTATAATCAAATGTTTAAATATATTATTATTATTATTATTATTATTATTATTATTATTATTTACATGCAACTGGGAAATAAGATATACAGGCAATGGAGTAGGGAGACCCATCTTGCCCTACCAGAAAGTCAGAGGGGTAATCTGGGAGGATATAGGAGAGAGCTGACTGGGGGAGGGGGTATATGGTGGGATAGCTGTTTTGGGATTATAGGTAGGGGAAAGATGGGGAGAAAATTTATAACTCAATTTTATGGAAATGAATGATGTAAACTACAAATAAACAAAAGTTAATTGAAAAAAAATTTAAATAATAAGACAATTTAGAAGATAGTTGTTAGAAAGGGTCTCTCATCACAGTTAGGCCTATCTGTAACTTAGTGCAACACAGACTTACAGTCACCTACAGAGGAATGGGGGCAAAAGTCTCAGGTCCAAGTCAGATAGGATCATTTACACTTGTAACCATAGGAGTGTAGGAGTTTAAGTCACAATTTCAAAGTTATAAGAAGTAAAAGCACTTATGGCCTTTGTGGCACAGAGACCCTGGTCAGTTCCAGGGGGGAAAAAGTATTTGTGGTCACTCACAGATGAGAGCACAAGCCAGGAGAGTAATAAACACATCTCTCCTTAGATCATACTACCTTGAAAGAAATGAAAACTTATACACACCCAGAGCTACCTCAGAAAATAGCAACAAGAAAAACCTAAAGCTTCGGACAGTTCCTCCTCCATTCCAGGAGTAGAGCCCAAGGTTAATATAAGATTAAAGGTCAAGAAATAGGTTGGGAAAATAAGCAAACAACAAAAAAAGAAGAAAGTTACTATGGGGACAGGGAAAATCAAGACAAACTCAGAAGACAATAAAGTCAAAACAGCTACATGTAAAGAAAAATATGAATTGGTCACAGTCCCAAAAATAATTTCTGGGAAAATCACAAAAAAAAGTTCTGGTGGGATTTATACCAGGAATGCAGTACTAGTTCAGTATTAGGAAATCTATCAGTATAATTGACAATAAAAAGCAACAAAAATCATATGATTATCTCACTATACACAGAGAAAACTTTTAACAAAATACATTTATTCCTATTAAAAACATTAGAAAGCATACGAATAAATGGAGTTTTCCTTAAACTGATAAGCAGTAGCTATCTGAAATCACAAATAAAAATTATCTGTAATGGGGATAAGCTGGAAGCTTTCCCAATAAGATCAGAAGTAAAGCATGGATGCCTATCATCACCACTATTATTAAACATTGTACTAGAAATGCTAGCTATGACAATAAGAAAAAAAAAGAAATTGAAGGAATTAGAAGCAACAATGTAAAAGCAAAACTATCATTCTTTGCAGATAATATGAGAGTATATTTAGAGAATCCTAGAAAATCAATTTAAAAGGGTGGCTTGGTGGCACAATAAATAGAGCACTGGCCCTGGAGTCAGGAGAACCTGAGTTCAAATTCGGCCTCAGATGCTTGACACACTTACTAGCTATGTGACTTTGGGCAAGTCACTTAATCCCAACTGCCCTCAAAAAAGCAAAAGAAAAAAGCAAAAGACAAAAGAAAATCAACTTTAAAACGCTGAAGTAATTGCCCGAGTTCAGCAAAGTTGCAGAATATAAAATAAACCCAGGTAAATCATCAAGTTTTTTTTCTATTTATTACCAACAAAACCCAGCAGGAAAAGACAGAAAGAGAAATTCAATTCAAAATAAACACAGAAACATAAAATTCTTAGATTTCTACCTGAGAAGGCAAACCCAGGGACACAATTACAAAATATTTTCACTGAAATAAATTCAGGTTAAAAAATTGGAATACAGATAGGCCAATTGCTTTATAGAGCTAGGAAAAAATAATAGCAATTCATCTGGAAGAAAAAAAGTCAAGAATATCAAGTAATCAATTGGGGGGAAAATGTGAAGGAAGGTAGTCTAGCTGTATACCAGATCTCAAACTGTATTACAGTTTATAACACACAGTAATCATAAAAACAATCTGGCACTGGCTAAGAAAGTGGTAGAATAAATTAGATACACAATTAGACACAGTAGTAAATGACCATAGTAAACTAAATTTTGATAAATACAAAGATCCAAACTTTTGGAACAAGAACTCTCTATTTGACAAAAATTGCTGGGAAAACCAGAAAACAATTAGACAGAAACTTGATATAAACTAGCTCTGATGGTGGAGTTGTGAACTGATCTAACCATTCTAGAGAACAACTTGGTAAAGTACCCATAGGCTATAAAATTGTGCACTCTTTAACCCAGCAATACTACTACTAGTTCTGTATCCCAAAGAGATTTTTTTTAAATAAAAAGGAAAGGAGCTATATGTAAATGTGTGTGTGTGTGTATTTATAGCAAGTCTTTTTGTGGTGGCAAAAACTTGTAAATTGAGGGGATGCCCACAAATTGGGGAATGATTGAACAAGTTGTGGTATAGAGTTGTGACAGAATACTACATTGTACTATAAAAAGTGATGCGAAGGATGCTTTCAGAAAAACTTAGACACATGAACTTATGTAAAGTGAACAGTAATAGCAATGTTCTCAGAAATACAAGGATCCAAGACAATTCCAAAAGATATGATGAAAAATGTTATACAGCCACAGGAAAAAAAATAATAAAGTCAGAATGCAATCAATGCAACCTTTTTTTTAATTTTTCTTGGTCTTGGGTGGGGGGGGGGGTCTGTATTTTCTTTCACAACATGGCTTGTAAGGAAATATGTTTTGTATGACTGCACATGTATAATCAATATAAGATTGCCTTTCAAGGAGAGGTGGGGAGACCAGAAAGAAGGAAAAATTTTGTAAATCAAAATTTTTTAAATGATTTTTAAAAATTGTTTTTACATGTACTTGAAAAAATAAAATATTAAAAAATATATATAGACTGTGAAAGCAAATCAGGTACTTTATGCAGACCATTGTGAAATTCATAATTTTCTCCACATTTACTGGAAGTCAGAGGGTCAGGTCCATGGCATTATCAATAATAGCTCTTCTAACTGGAATATTTGTTTTCTTCTTACTTACTAACCATTGCTAGTATTGGGATTCTTAACCTTTTTTTGTCTGTGTCATGATCTCCTTCAGCAGTCATAGTTTCATGACTACATTCATTATTGAAACAAAATGCTATAGTAAGAAGTTAATAAAAACAAATATGTAATTTTTTTTCCCTACCAAATTCATGGATTCTACCCACCCAGGAATAAGGAGCCTGGGCTAGTAGTTTTAGTTCATTTAAATAATCCTGGTATATGGAACTGTAGTAGTACATGGCCAACCCCTCCCCAATCAACCCTCCACTTTGACTTCAGAAACAGGCCAGCATATGACCGTACTCTGAGCCTTCCCTAAAGACAGTTATGCCACGATTTCTAATCTGTCTAACTTTAATATCACTAAGGGCATCCTAGAGGTCATGGGAAAAAGGAAGTATTTATATCAACATTCTTTGGCAGAAAAGCCACCTCCATCTTCAAATTGGCTTTTTGATCCACTGGTGCCATTATCAGCTGGGACTAACAGATAGCAGGGTCATGAGGTGTGGAAAGATAGAACTAGGACACATGGAGGTGAGATGCTGGGTCAGAATGAAAAGAATATGCTATAATTATAATTTGAAGTTAAGCAAAAAGTAAAGTTAGAAATTTAGGAAGAGTAGAAATCTTGAGAGTTTATAACCTGGTAAACTGTTAACCACTTACTCATACATTTAAATCCTTAAATCACCTCCCCCCCCCCCAACAGAACTTTTGGAAGAGAAGAGAACATAATCAAAGAGAACATAAGTGGCCAATAACCAAGATGCAGGACCCAATACAAGAAGGAATCAGATTACCTTCTACATCCTTCTAGTACCTTATTATCCTCTTTAATGGAGAGAAACAAGATTTCCAAAATATTGATATGAGACTATACATTCTAATTAGCCATTTTATGTTCTATTCCAACAATCAGCCCTATAGAATAGACATGAGAAGAGCCACAACATTCTTATATGTTGTCATTTAAATGACTTAGAAACAATCTTCTTATTCCTGAAAACACACACACACACACACACACACACACACACACACAGCCATTCATTTGTCACTGATATCTGAAATTCCCACATATTGATATCTCTATGGAAGATAATATTTTTTTTGTTTTTGCCTGAAATTGTGATTTCATTGGTATAGACAATTCAAACTTCCCTCTACTAATGTTGACTGACATTAACTCTTCAATTTATAATTTTAGACTGTTCTCAACCGAGAAGTCAGACAATCTCAGTAGTATAGCTGGGTCATAGGGCACGTAGTCTTTAAATGCATAGTTTCAACTTGCTTTCCAGAATGTTTATACCTGTTCATATTTCCACCAATAGCACATCGATGTGCCTGTCCTCCTGCAGCCCTCCAACATTTATAATTTTCCTTTTTGACATGGAATCTCAGAGTTGCTTTAATTTGCATGTCGTTTAATCTTAGCTAGAAAGCATTTAGAGTTGGTTCCAACAAACCTCCAGCTTTAACCCACTTCATGATTCAAGGTACTACTGATGTCTGATAATTTTGATTATGTGACACTTTAAAATTTTTTACACAAAAAATCTAATAAAGCTAAGATTAAAAAGGAAACAATTAGTTGGGGGATACCTTACAGTAAATTTCTCTGATAAAGGCCCCCCTCCAAAAAGAAAATTATTGAGAAAAAGAGCCATTCCCCAATTGATCAATTGTCTGAAGATACGAAAAAACTTCCTCAAGGAGAGAAATCTAGGCTATCTATGACCATATGAAAAAGTGCTACAAATCATTACTAATTAGATAAGCCCTGTAGTCAAAAGAGATCAAAAAAAGTTTTTATGTACAAAAACATTTAGAGCAGTTTTCTTGTGTGATGGCAAAAAAAAAGTCCCCAAAGTTAGGACAATGTCCAATAATTGAAGAATGGCTAAACTATGGCATATGAATTTGATGGAATGCTATGGTGCTGTAAGAAGTAAGAAAATAGGATTTTTTAAAAAATAGTACATATTAACAGATGCAGAATGAAATTAAGATGAACTAGAAGAACAAATTCTATCATTTTGACAATTTTACAAAACTGATGAAGAATGAAAGGAGCAGAACCAGGAAAAAGATTTACAAAATAGTAACAATACTGTAAAAAAAAATTTTAAATTGAAAAGTGTAAGAATCAATGTTGAAATAGGCTTTCCAGAGACATGTCATATTTGGAGTTCAGAAATATACACACACAGATGTATATAGATATATGCACACACAGATATTCCCATAAATACAGTATGTATGTATAGATAGATTTGTATGTAACCATTGACAGAATTTGTTTTTCTTGACTATATATATTTATTACAAGAAATTTGTTTTTATTCCATTTTATTTCTAAAGGGATGGAAAGTGGGGAGGAGGGGGAAGAGGGAATAATTTAATTTTTTTTAATATAGACGGAGTGGTACAAATGTGAAGTAATATATGCACTATTGGATGAGGTCACTATTATTAAGTTTACTTAACTTTTATTTTATTATTATAGATTTAGTAATCTGTAAATGTAATGTAAAAACAAACACATCAATAAAACTTTTTTTCAATGAAAAGAAATGTATTGGGGCAGCTAGGTGGTGCAGTGAATAGAGCACCAGCCCTGGAGTCAGGAGGACTTGTGTTCAAATCCGGCCTCAGACACTTCACACACACACAGACACACACACACACACACACACACACGCACACACACACACACACAGACACACACACACACACACACACACACACCAAACTAGCCATGTGACCTTGGGCAAGTCACTTAACCCCAATTGCCCTACCTTCCCCCCTCCAAAAAAAAAGCAGGAAAAAAATGTTCTACATTATTATGGGTTGGCTAGGTGGCACAGTGAATAGAGCACTGGCCCTGGAATCAGGAGGGCATGAGTTCAAATTTGGCCTCAGACACTTGACATAAAACTAGCCATGTGACTTTGGGCAAGTCACTAAACCCCAAATGCCCTCCAAAAAAGAAAAAAAAAAATGTATTTATTACACAACCACCAGAAGTCAGAGGGAGGTCTCTCATTGAGGAAATCCAACCCTGTACTAGGAAGAATTACTAAAAAGGAAAATCTTGGTTAAAGAACATTAATTTTGGGGGGTGACTTTTCTCTTCATTTCTCGTAAGCTACTCTTCCACATCACCTTAGCCCCACTTAAATATGAGTCATACTCTAGGTCTTGCTATCACCTACTTGCCACCTACACCATTGTATGGTTAACTACAGGAATTACTCTAAGAGTTTTCAATTAACTTTACTCACCAGTAACATGCATAAAGGTTGTGGAAAAGGAACCCACAGATAATGATTCCCAAGAATGCATCCTCCTTGTAAAAGCAGTAGTAAGAATATTCTGGGGTTGGTCGGCTTGCTTATCCATGGTGGCAGTTCCTAAATCTCTTCTTCACTTCTAATCTCATTTAGGCTATCTCATGCTTCCATTGTCAGCAGAATGCAGTGGAATTAGAATCTCTGGAACTGAAACTTATGGAGCAGAGACAATATAATGTATTCTTGGCTATGCTCTGTCAGTCACCTCCCTCATCAGGAGAGACCCTTTCAATGTCAAGGCTACATACCCCTTGATTTTCACTGCACAGTTCCTAAAAACTGAGATCACTGTCTCTAGACTCAAGTGGTCTTCAGACATCCTCCAAGTTGAAGGGATCCTTATGTAACTAGGAAGATAGGTCAAGAAAGATAGGAACCAATAAGGTCCCAGGGACAGCTTCACGCCCTTTCAGTGAAAACTAATCTCTGTCATGGGGAGTGGGGAGAGGGAGGATAAAACGCATTCTTTAAAAGATTTGGGTTTTGCAGTTCTTAATATTTTCTTAAGTGTCATTTTGTTGTAGTAATATCATCTATATTTTTTCCCATTCTTTTAATATCTTCTCCCTGTGACATTTTGCAAGGAATTTTCAAGACTACATTGCCTCCAGCATGGATTTTGTCTGTGTGTTTGGTCTGGTCCAGTTACTTTTCCCAAATTTGTCTTAAGTGTCATTTTAACTTCTTTGTATAGCACTCCAGGGTCTGAGGTGATAAAGTCCAAATATGGTGGCTCCTATTCCATGATGATGAAAATTACTCATTATAGAAATATTGACAAGTTGTTCTGTTTTTCATCTATTTGTCTTTCTCCTGCCAGTTTCATCTATTAATGTTCTTTGGATGATGTGGCTCATTTGGGTTTCATGCCAAGCTTGCTTTCTTTCTTTTTTTTTTCTTTTTGGAGGGGGGAAGCAGGGCAATTAAGGTTAAGTTACTTGCCCAAGGTCACATGGCTAGTAAATGTTAAGTGTCTGAGGCTGGATTTGAACTCAGGTCCTCCTGACTCCAGGGTCAGTTCTCTATTCACTGTGCCACCTAGCTGCCCCCTCAAGCTTTCTTTAGATGTGTTTTTGCTTTCACTGATTTTCCTATTTTATAAAGTGATACTGCTCCTTCAATCATCCTTCAGACTTTTACAAATGAATTTGTATTCTAAACCAGTGTTGCCTTGTTTTCCAATTTCTTTCCTCTGGGAAAGGAAATCAAGTATTTTTTGGCTGAGGTGGTTTCTAGGCTTTTTTGGCCTTCTTGGAATAATCAATTTTCACAGTTAAACTTTCACAAGGAAATATTCAATTTTATTTTTTGTGATGTTGTACAGCATTCATATTAATTGCTCAGTGCCTTCTGACACTTCTAAAAAATGCATTCATAATGTACAGTTATGAATCTTCTGAGTAGTCTAAATATCATAATCTATGTAATAAACTTTCATAAAATTAAAAATTATTCATAAAGTTAAGTGGATGAGGAATGTTTATCATCCAGATAACGACATCCAGTTTTATGGACAACCTAAGCAAGTAGTCCAGGAGGAGGAGTGAGCTGGAAGACCTCAAAATTCCTCCTGAAACAAAGGTTCATTTTAATAACAATAGTTTTCCAGTAATGCTGTATGGCAACAAGCCATGGAATACAACAGTCTATTAAGAATTAAGTTACAAAGCCATCCATAACATCATCATCACTGCAGAAGCAGAATAAGGTAGGCAGCGACTTCTTTAGAAAAACTACACAAATGTGCCTGCGTTATTTCTTTTCCTGGCCTGCACAAGACTTCCCAGTAACTAGCCTTCCTTTGGCCTATACTCCAGACCTTTTTCTATCTCTTAGAAGTGTCTAAATATAAGGGGGCAAGCCAGGGACATGAAAATAGCAGTCAGATCCTATTATGGACTAGGCTCTTCTGAAATTTATGGATGATTATAGCCTGCTTTGGGAACTTGCCAGCATTAACTACACCTCTGAGAAGGGCCTTCTGAGCCCCCGCTTCCTAGGACACATGTCTTGTTGAGTTCTCTTCCAGAGAAGAAGCGATTGTATGGTTTGTAAAGTTGACACGACCTTCCCTGACTAGGGTCAGCACAAGTGAGATAGAATACATAGCCAATGGCAGCAGAAAGTCAATCCATTATATCTACATGACCAAGTATATCTAATGTGACTTCTTCCAGGAAATATGTCTCATTGATGCCATTGTTAAGGGAACCAACTTTGAGATTTCCACAGAGACCCATGAGAAGCTGCTTTACAAAAAAAGATGAAATTCTCAATAACTGGGACAAGTGTGAGGCCAAGATTGCTGCCAACATCTGGTGAACTTCCTGTATCAGTGAAATCTGAATACCTATCCCTATTCTGTTCTGTCTGGTCTAGTGTGTGGCAGCTAACATCCTGTCCGTGTATGCCTGAAATAAAACACTGAAACCGCCCAAAATATGGAATGATGTCACATAGAGCTGAAAACCATTTTCTATTTCTGTTTCAAGGGTCATTATCCTTGGAATTACCCCAAAATTCATCCTTAGGACCCAACTTTCTGGCAACAACCTTTTCTATACTTAGCTGTTTCTCAGGTAGCAGAAACAAAAATGTTTCTGAAACTATAATCAAAACATTTCCAGTGTACTGCAGAACATGCCAGAGTTTGTACTCTGTTGGCATAGTTCTCAAGAATACAATGTCATCTATGTAGAAAGAAAAATTACATAGAGCTTTTTGTGACTTTTTTTCATTGATGTCTTGAACTTCTAAGATTTAGTATCTTAGAAATGCTAGAAATATGAATTAATATATTATTAATATTTTATATTATTAGAATCTAGCCACACCATTGACCTGGGCTTCAAGAGGTGAATATAGATGCAAAAATACAGTAGGAATAGCTTGTTTTCTATCTCTTATAATGTTTCCATCACAGAAAAGATTCCCCAGGTTCCTCAGATTCCTCAGAAGATTAAGGTTCCTTAGAGCCTCAGATTCAGAGAGATCAATGTAAAGCAATGAATGACAGTCTCCCAAAGGATATGGAGTCTTTCTTGATATCATAACTTTTGGATAATTCATACCACAAGAATTTGTTTTCTACCAATTTCAAGGGGATTATGTAAAAATAAAGTCAAGTCAATTAGCATTTATTAATTGCCTACCATGTGCCAGGCACTGTGCTAAGGGTTACAAAGAAAGGCAAAAGACAGTCCGTACTCTCAAGGAGCTCACAGTCTAATAGGCAAGACAACATGAAAACAACTGTGTATACACCAGAGAGATACAGGGTAAATGGGGAAGTCTCAGAAGGAGGACACTAAGATTACAGAGGACATTTGAAGGGCCTCTCAAAGAATGCGGAACTTTATCTGAGACTTGAAGGAAGCCAAGGAAACTAGGACAAGGAGGGACAAAGTTCCAGGAAAGGAGAACACCCAGGGAAAATACTCAGAGACTGAAGATGGAATCTTGTATGAGAGGAGCATCAAAGAGGCCATTGTCAATGGATTACAGAGTAGAGGAGTAAGGTATAAAAAAAGACCTTAGGAAGGGGTCAAATTCAAAGGATTTTATACTTGATCCTGGAGTTAACAGGGAGCCACTAGAGTTTATTGAATATGGGTGTGATGTGGTCAGACCTATGCTTTGTAGAGGTAATTTTGGACAGTTGAGTGAAGAAAGGACTAGAGTGAGGAGATATTATAGAAGAGACCAATGAACAGGCTATTGCAATAGTTGAGTATGAGATGATGAAGGCCTGTAACCAAGTTGGTGTCAATGTCAGAGAAAGGAAGAGAGAACATATATGAGAGATGACATGAAGGTAGACATGATAGGACTTTACAACTGATTGGATATAAGGGGTGAGAGAGAATAAAGAATGGATGAGGATGACAACTAGGTTGTGAGCCAAAGTGACTTCTATTTCTAATAATAGGAAAGTTAAGAAGAGAGGGGTGCTTGGAAAAGGGAGAAATATAATGAGTTCAGTTTTAGACATATTAAATGTAAGAAGTCTGTGGGACATCCAAGTCAAGATATGTAAAAGGCAGTTGGAGATATGAAACCAGAGCTCAGAAGAAATTAAGTCTGGAAAAGTAGATCTGAGGGTCATCTGCAGAAATGATAACAGACATCATAGGAGCTAATGAGATCACCAAGTGAAAAGGAATAGAGGAAGAAGTAAAGGCCCAGGACAGAGCCCTTAAGGATTCCCACACCAGCACTGTATTCTCTTTAATAGGTTCCACATACGTAAACTTAAATTGGAGAAAACCGGAAGCATTCCTCTTCCCTCTGATTTTCATTTCTCCCTCTAAATTTTTGTTTGTTTGTTTCAGCCAACAATAGTTACACGCTTCCTAGTTGTCCAAGAAACATAGGGCAATATAGGACGCAAAACCAGAGAATTACTTGTTAGGTATATGGTAGAAGGAACTCTTGGCTTCAAGTCTCTCCACAATCCAGTCCATCCTCCATTCAATTATCAATCCAAACCTAAACTCCAGGAGATCACTATTTACTCCAAGATCATATATAAAATCCACTGTTTAACTTGTATAGCCAGCCCTTCACTACCTGACCCCTATCAACCTCTTTCCAGTTTTCTTAAACCTCACTCCTCTCCACATGCTCTTCATTCCAGTGACACTGGTTTCCTTGCTATTCCTCTCTCAAGGGGACATTTCCACTAGTTGTTTCCTATTGCTTCTCTTTCTCCCCTTCTCTACCCTCTGACTTCCTGGGTTTTTTCAAATCTTGGCTAAAAATCTCACCTTATGCAACAAGTCCTTCCCAATCCCCCATCATCCTATTGACATTGCTATGAGATTATCCTAAATTTTTCTTGTATATCTTATTTGTACATCATTATTTGCATGTGATGATAGGGTGTTTCTGTCTTTCTTTGTATTCACAACCCTCAGCACAGTGCCTGGCACATAGCAGTCACTTAAATGTTTATTGACTTGTAAAACAAGGGGTTGGGATTGTCCAATTGCCTCTTCCAGTGTTAAAAACCTGGAACCTTTTTAAAGATTTGAAGCAGAGAAGTAACATGACTAGATCTTGAGAAAGCTCCTGCCTTAATAGTAAAGTGAAAGAATCACTGGAATCAAAGGATATAGGTTCAAATCTCAGCTCTGCTACTACTTACTACCTGTATGATCTTGGGCAAGTTACTTAATTTCTGTTGACTTTAGGTAGTGTGATGGATCCAGTGTTTCACTGGTATGACTTCTTTCCTTCCACTCACAACATAGGGATGATTCACCTGAGACTCGAAGAGTCTAGTGCCTGATTAGCCTCAGCTTCCTTGACACAGATTCTTCCCTTGCTTTCCTACTCCCACCCAAAGCCAACATAGAGTAGGCCCAGGATAAAACTGTCCCTGAGACCTAATTAGCCCAGGCTTCTTTCACACAGCTTTTTGGTCATCTAGGGCATGGTTTCTTAAATTTTTTCCACATGTGATCCCTTCACATGGGGTATGCCCATGTCAGGTGATGACCCACAGTTTAAGAAGCACCAAAGGGGAATAAAAAGATGCAGCCACATGGAACCTTGGCTTCTGAGACTGGTGGATGTCTACTACTCTATTTGCCTTGATGTTGTATTGACAAGACACATTTCCAGATGGAGATAAGGAGGGCTGCACCCAGAGAACCAAAGGCCACTGTGTCCTAGATATATTTTCTTAGATGTTAGGACAAAGCAAATGTCCTTTGTTAAATGATCAATGATTTATGAGTGCTTTATGTTGCCCCCACATTGAACCTGAATTAAGAGAAGGTGTTGGCATGAAAATCATGGCTAAACCTCTTCTAAACCTAAATCTATGATCCCATGATCTTTTCTGGTAACAATAATAATTGAGGTTTGGAAAGGCAGAAGACATGACTGCTGTGGGTCTTAGCTTCTTCAATCACTAAAATTGTAAAGGCAGGTGATGAGTCCCTTTGCTTACCTAAAACTTAGATAATGGAATCATAGATCTTGAGTGGAAAGGAACCTTAAAGGCCACTGAATCTAGCCCCTTCATTTTATAAGTAAGGAAACTAAGTGATTTGTCCCAGGTCCCACAGGTAGTAAGTAACAGAGCTAGGATTTGAACCCACAGTCTGACTCCAAACTCAGCACTCTTTCCACTGTACCACGTCACATGGGCACTCCCTTTACCAATCCAGATTGCAGCCCTCTCCATGCCTTCTTCCGTTGTGTGATTCTCATCCATGCTGCTGGGCTAATAATTTGTTGAGCATCCTATCCCAAAGCTTTGGAAGCAATAATCTTGTTCTTTTATTACTTAATATAATGCAGCACTTGAACTATCCCACCAGCCTTCATTTTCATTACAAAACAACATTCTCTCTGCACTCATCCATGTGACCATCACAAGAAATATCTTCAAAGAAACATAATTATTTGTATTTATCCTTCAACATGTTGAAATTGTTCTACTGTTCCTTAAAAATTTAACAAACCTGTATTGAAACCACATAGTTCTAATATAGTGACAATTTTCCCTTTTTTGTAACTTCATTACTGTCTCTTTGGCAATTAGGGACAATAAATCCATAATCCATTTTTAATTGTTTTAAATGACTTTTTACAGAGTCTATGATTCTTCTTTGACTTTGAATCATTAATAATTAATTAGGAATCTAGATGGCACTGTACATAGGACACTGGACCTGGAGTGAAGAAGACCTGAGTTCAGATCCAGCCTCAGTTATGAAACCTAGGCAAGTCATTCAATCTCTGTCTGCCTCAGTTTCCTTATCTATAAAAAAAAATAATAATAGCACCTACCTCCTGGGTTTGTTGTGAAGATTAAAACGAGATATTTATAAAGTGCTCTGCAAACCTTAATGTTAGCTATTACTTTTAGCCATTATTAATAAATTGACTGATTTAAAGAGCTGTTTTATAGAGAAGAAAATTTTGGGTGTATTCCCTACAAAATGGATTTGGACAACATATCCAGATGAAGGAAAAAAAAGACTGAGACAGCCTCATATTTGACTAAAGTGTTTGCTTGTAAGCAAAATAATAATTTCTTTAAATTTAATTGGGAATTTTAGACTTTCCTGAGTCATACCAAGTTTTTCAAATACCTGTGGATAGTTTATAAGACTATATCTAGTCTGCACATGAGCAAAGTGGGACTTTTTAAAGAAATAGTAATTTACTGAAAATTTTCTTCAGACAGCATATGTAAATTTTCAATTATAGAGGCAGATTACTGGATAGAGCACTAGTCTCAAGGTCAGGAAGACTTGAGTTTGAATCTTGCAATAGAAACTTCCTAATTTTGTGACTCTAGACAAAGTCAAATAACTGCTGTGGGTCTTAGCTTCTTCATCTGTACCTAACTCTCAGGGTTTTTGTGAACATTAACAAGATGGTAAGTTATTAATTAAATGGCTTTTAAAGAGGTAATGAGTAAAGAATTATGCATATCTGAAAAAGTGGTTATAGAGAGGCCAACTATTATTATTACTGAAGAGATCATGTGTCATGAAATTAAAAAAAAATTTTGTGGATTTGGAAGGAGTATTGTTTGTTATATAATTCTGTAACCCGAATCATTGACTTTTGTGTTTCATGGGATTGTTGGGAATAATTTCTGATATAAAAACATTAGTATATAAGCAGTTTATAGACTGGGAGGAGTAGTTGGTATTGGGGATGAGGGGAGCAGAGGGGAAGTACCTAGGCAGAACTTGGATAATAAAGGCTTATGAGAGAAGTATGGCAGGCCCAGGCCTAGGCCCATACATGGGCAGACATTAGTCTGTCCTTAAGCAGCACAGGAAGGACATGCAGGAGAACGACTGCAGCCCCCACTACCACAAATTCTGTAGCTGAGCTTCCCAAATGTGGCAAAACTGAAGGGGTCAGAACATGCAGCTTATAATGGCCTAGTCTCTCCAAAGGAAAACCACTTTCCTATTAACAATACCTCTCCAACCAAAGAAAGTATTCTACTCAAGCAATTCTAGACGTTCTAGAGAAATTATTTGGCAGAAAGGTAAAATCAAATTTGGAAAAGACTTTAGAGACAATCTCATACAAGATCAGTCCCTCGCAGAAAAGTGGGAAAGAGAAGTGATTTGTCCAGAGTCAGGTAACTAGAATCAAGCTCTCAAACTCTGGAGCAAATTGTCTTTTCACTATACAAACATCTGGCTACTACTTCTTTTGGAAATTATTATACCTGACAAACTAATCAATGATGATTAGGTGATGCTAGGATTGAAATAGCCTAACATCTTACCCATCCTAGGTACATATTTGCTTTTCTTGGTTTTTCTTTTTTTTAAATAAGACATCTTTGCTGTTGCTGTTTAGCAGTTTCAGTCACGTCCACGCGTTTGGAGTTTTCTTGACAAATATACTGGAATGGCTTGCCATTTCCTTCCCCAACTCATTTGACAGCTAAGGAAACTGAGGCAAACAGGTTTATGTGACTTGTCCAGGGACACACAGCTCAGACAGCTAAACTGTCTGAGATGAGATTTAAACTCATTCCTGACCCCAGGCCCAGCATTCCAGCCGTGTTCCCACCTACCAGTCCAAAATACAATGCCTTCTATAACCATTTCAGGAGAGCCCAACATTGAAATCCAATGTTAAGCTGCTATTCACTTCTTTCCCACAAAAAAAGATATAACGAAGAAGCAGCATTTACTACAATTACCACTCCAAGAAATCGAAACCCGGTCCTGACCTTCCATGTACTTCTATTCATTGTGGGATTTTTAGTTTCTCATGGCTATTTAAATCAGCAGAAGTCATTCATGCTATAAACAATTCCCATAGGGTTGTACTGTGGAAACGGCATTGGACCAGTAGTTAGGCTGTTTTAGCTGGCAGGAGAGGACTCCAAAGAAGCATAGCTATCTTTAAGGATCCAAAGTGGGACAGTGCCAGAGAGCAGGGAGGGGGGAGTTAGATTTGTTCTATTTAACTCTAGAGATTAAAACCAAAAGCCAATCAGTGGCAGTTACAAAGAGGAAAATTATGCTTTGATGTGCAGGACATTTTCTAAACACTTAAAGAGCTGTCCACAAATGCAAGGGCTCCTTGGAAAGGTAATCTTCACAGGTGAGCTTTATTTCAGGGACTTGCTAACTGGCTCTAGTATGCCCTTGTCTACAATCACAGGCAAGGCCTTCTTTTTGTGTTTGTATCTGTGGTGCTTAGCACGGGGCCTAGCAGTGACGGATGCTTAATAAATTCTTGTTAGTCCATTACTTCACAGCCTTAGACAATACACCTCTTTTGTCTTAACCTCAGCTTCCAAGAGGATTGAATTAGATCAGTAATTCTCAACCTATGGATTATGTTAAATTTGTGACAATGAAAATACATCCTGCATATCAGATAGATTCATAACAGTTGCAAAATTACAGGTATGAAGTAGCAACAAAAATAATTTTATGGCTGGGGGTCACCACAACATGAGGAACTGTATTAAAGGGTTGCAGCATCAGGAAGGTTGAGAACCACTGAATTAGATGATCTCACAAGTCCGTTCCTGCTCTAATATTTGTATGATTCTATAATGAGCAAGGAGACTGGAGTCCTAGAAAACCAAAGATATCTCAAAGAATATGTTCCATGTACTATACTTAGGAAAAGGAAAGTTTACATAAGAAATTTAAGCTTAAAATCTGGCACCATAAATAATCTATTTTTCTCAGGCTACAAGTCATTCATTGGCTTGAATTCAACCTCAAAATCTGACAACTGCCTTTGTTTATTGATTAATTAAAACACTGCAACAAAGTAGGAATTTTTATTAATAAGACTCACGGCTGTGATGTTTTTCCTCCTCTGACTCTAAATGTATGGTCAGAACAATGAAGCCTTTCCCAGGCTAGGAACCACATTTAAGGAACCAAAGAAAAGGAGGCCTGGGGTCTTTCGTATAAGGCTCGGGGTTCTAAAAATATCTGTAAGCAAGCTTATTTCTTCTGGAAATTAGAAAACTTAGAAGTAAAAGAATCTTAAAGCACCAGCCCAAGCAGAAGAAGTAAATACAAAGCCTTTAAGTCTTCAAAACAGTAAAATAAAAAGGAATTTTTTTTAAAGCCAAGGAAAAGGAATGACTCAGTATAGTTTTTCATTTTGTCAGCTCTAGAAACAGCCAGAATTCTCTCCGCCCCCCCCCCCCGCCCCGCCGACCTTTACTCTGTCATCCACTCCCAGAAGACAGCAACTTTGTTTGGTTTGTTCTTTGGAGGTAATTAATGAAGTGTGTATGTCCTGCTATAATGTCTTTTGAATTCTAAGGCAGTGGTCAGTTGACTTACTGAAGGCTTTTAAGACAACAGATCCTTTCCTACTTACTCCTTTTCATCCACCATGTGCTCTTAACCAAAAGGGGCTATTTAACTACACTTAAATAATCCCTTTGTTTTCCTTCAATTGGGGCTTTGTTTAACTCTTCCCTCCACCTAGAATGTCCTATTCTTGCAACTGTCAGTCCAATTCAATCAATAAGTAAATATGTTAAGCATCTACTATATGCTACTGTTATGATTATAATTACGTCATTTCCATCATGTATGACTCTTCATAACCTGTTTTGGAGTTTTCTTGGCAAAGATACTGGAGTGGTTCTCATTTCTTTCTTCAGTTCATTTGACAGATAAGGAAACTGAGGCAAACGAGGTTAAGTAACTTGCTTCAGGATAGATAGCTAGTAAGTATCTGAGGACAGATTTTAACTCAGGAAGAGTAAGCCCTCAAGGAACTTACAATCAATTTCAACACATTTTCTTCAACTACCACAACTTCCCTATTCAGTCTATTTTACTTTGTGTACTTGTACTATCTACCCTATTGTCCATAATAGGTGCTATTCAATAAATGCCTTTGCATCCTTGTTACCACCAGATCAAATATAAATCCTTCAGAACCTGGCCCCTTCCTACCTTTCCAGTTATCTTACACCTTGATCTCTTCCATTTGCTCTACAATTTCTCCCTCATTAAACTGAGAACTCCTTGAGAGTGAAGACATTTTTTTTCCTTTCTTTGTAAACCCAAACACTTAGCAGTGCCTGGAACACAGTAGGTACTTAATTAACAACATGTTGAGGAAGTTTGGACCCAAGATGGCAAAGAAAAGACATCACCTCATTAAAGAAAAGAAATCACTTAAGCTCTCCAAAGTTCTCCTCCAAACAACTTTAAATAACTCCTCAACCCCAAATGATAAATGGGCAAAGGATATGAACAGGCAATTTTCAGAGGTAGAAATTAAAGATATCTTTAAGCATATGGAAAAATGCTCTAAATCACTATTGATTCATGAAATGCAAATCAAAACAACTTTGAGGTACCACATCTCACCAGTCAGATTGGCTAAGATGACAAAACAGGAAAATGACAAGTGCTGGAGAGGATGTGGAAAAATTGGAATTCTAATGCATTGTTGTTGGAGGTGTGAACTGATACAATCATTCTGGAGGGCAAACTGGAACTATGCCTAAAGGGCTATCAATAATTGCATACCTTTTGACCCAGTAATACCACTTTTGGGGTTGTATCCTGAAGAGATCATAGAAGTGGGAAAAGGACCCTTATGTACAAAAATATTTATTGCAGATCTCTTTGTGGTGGCAAAGAACTGGAAATTTAGGGGATGCCCATCAATTGGGGAATGGCTGAACAAGTTGTGGTATATGAATGTGATGGAATACTATTGTGCTATAAGAAATGGGAAGGAGATGGATTTCATAATTACCTGGAGAGGCTTATACGAATTGATGCTAAGTGAGAAGAGCAGAACCAGGAAAAATTTGTACACAGTCACAGACAAATCATATGTGTGACGACCAGCCTTGGTAAACTGGACTCTTCTCAGCAACGCACAGTTAAAAGACAGCTCTGTGTTAACTGAGTTCACAACAAAGAAAAAGGCTGCATGTTTCAGGAATTTGAGGCAAGGGCCAGTCCCTACTACAGATTGGTCAGGCTGGATAGGGTTCAATCCATGTGGGCAATTGCAGCTGATGATGTAAATAATTTGTACAATAAATATAAATTTAAAAGAAAGAAAGAAAAAAGACAGCTCTATAAGTCTCAGAATGGAAGGAGATATCTATACTCAGAGAAAGATCTAGAAAGACCAGAGTTTAATTTTGCACTCCGCTGTCCCCTCTCAGGGGACATCGGAATTCTAGCATATCACTCGGATGTCCCCTCTCAAGCACTAAAACAGCTGCATACAGAAAGAATAA
>CM053593.1:148837668-148925563 GCA_028646575.1 Pseudocheirus occidentalis
TATTATAACACAAACCTACAATCTACCCAGAGAACATTACGCGGTGGACATATGGTAACAGTCAGTAAGCCTGAAATGGTGTCAGAATATACGGCAAATATGGGTGGTGTGGATGGTGCGGATCGTGGGGATGGTGCGGATGGTGCGGATCGTGGGGATGGTGCGGATCGTGGGGATGGTGCGGATCGTGGGGATGGTGCGGATCGTGGGGATGGTGTGGATGGTGCGGATCGTGGGGATGGTGCGGATGGTGCGGATCGTGGGGATGGTGCGGATCGTGCGGATCGTGCGGATCGTGCGGATGAATACGCTTGGACGTATTGTTTCCTCCGTAAAATGGGACAAAGAAAACGGGACTGCATTGTGTGTTCTAACAGGAAAACACCTGGTGGCAGGCATCAAACCACTTATTACTGTCAAACTGTGCACTAACCAGCCTGCAATGCATATTGGGGAGTGTTTCAAAACTTATCATACTGTACAAAATTATAAACAATAAAATATTGGTTTTTTTGCAAATATATGTTCCTCGATGTCACCCAATTCATATAAGTCCAATATCATTATAATACCTTACTTGGTTCCAAAATTATACTAAATAATACGAGGGTCTGTAAATGCACGTTTTCGCTGCAAGGTAGCGTCGAGTATGGTAGCCAATGTCCAGAATGGTTTGGAGTGCAAAGGGTTAAAGAGAGTGGGAGTAATAAATGAGGCAATACACTGTAAAAAGAGGGCAACTGATGTTGCAAATAGAGGGGACTGCCACGTCAAGGGTTATTTTTTTTTTTTTTTTTTTTGCTTTTTGTAGGCCAACTGGGGTTAAGTTTCTTGCCCAAGGTCACATGGCTAGTTTTCTGTGTTGTGGTTGAGGCCGAATTTGAACTCAAGGGTTATCTCTTAAAGGAAAAAAAGATGGAAGAAAATGGGAGCAGAGATCTGAATGACAGGAAATGAGGTAGAATACCAAAGAGAAAGTTTTCTGCAAGGAAAGGTCCTCCATTTCCAGGGTGAAAGGAGGAAGAGTCCTGGGAGGTTTGTGAAAGGATGAAAAGGTTTGGAAAACATTCGTACAAGAATTGCCTCGGTTGGGGCGGCTAGGTGTCACAGTGAATAGAGCACCGGCCCTGGAGTCAGGAGGACCTGAGTTCAAATCCGACATGGGACATTTAAAACAAAAACTAACCATGTAACCTTGGGCAAATCACTTAACCCCAATTGCCCTCCAAAAAGAAAAAAAAAGCATAAAATAAGAAAAAAAAATTTTTAAAGAATTGCCTTGGTCCACTGAGCGCCCAGGAGAAATTTTTTAACAAAATTGGAGCGGACCCAAAGTGCAAGGTTTCCTGATTTTCTCTAGCCTCCTACAGCACCACAGCACGTCTTTGGTAACCGAACGCAGATGGTGGGAGTGACCAGATATTCGAGAGAGTAAGAGCGCAGGAGGAAGTTTATATCATGCCCACCAAGCGATCGAGATGGGCACACAAGAGAAGAGTGTGGCCACTTGCAGAAACATCCTCTCCCGCCCCCCAACACACGCCGCCCCGCCCCATGGTAGAGGGCCAGTCTCCCTGACTCCCCCCGTGGGGCTCACTCACCCCGAGGCCTCGCAGCCGCCCCAGCAGCAAGTCCTCCTCGTCTAAAGCGTCGTCGCCGAACACCAGCTCCTCCAGGCACCGCTCCACCTCCGGCTTATCGGTGCCCAGTGCCACCCGGTGCAGTTGTTGGAGCCGCCTCTGCTCCTCCGCCGAGGAGCTGGGGCCGGGCCCGCCATCGGGCCGTGGAGAGGTCTTTTTCCGGAGCGAGCTGGCTAACTTAGCGACCTCCCGACTCCGACCGCGGCCCCTGCCCCTGCCCCTGCCCCTGCCCCGGTTCGAGCCCCGACCGCGCTTGGAAAGTACGCTCCTATGAGGCGGCATGGCTGAGCCGGGTACTCTCTAAGAGACTAGGAAGACCTCAGTACGCAAACTCAGCATAGCCTCTATTTCCGCCGCCGCGGAGGCTGATGGGATATGCTTGATGCCTTCGCACGTGACTCAACACTCTACGTAACGTCCCACTCCCCTCACGAGCCCCTCCCCACGTGACACTCCCTTAGTAAACCTCATCCCAGCGGATGTAGGGGGAACGATGTCGAAATGGTTTTGACTGACTCACCCTGCGAATTCGAGCTACAAAAGAGAGAGCTGAATGAAAAAAAAAATGGGTAAATGTGTTTTAATGTCTGCATGCCCAACGCTCAGCTTGGTTTGGTCGCTCGGCCTAGCCCCAGCTTAGCGACTCTCCAACCCCTTCCAGGTTGGTAGCGCCAGGAGAGTACGGCGCCTGTCTAGGGTCTAGTGCAGGAAGGGAGGGAGGGCAAGGGGAAAGTGGGCCAATCGGGCCACGGGTCACGGCGCAGGCGCGTTAGGCTGGGAGGGCTATGTTAATGTTGTTGATATCTTGGGGCCACCCGAGTTAAAAGAGGTAGTGGTAAAATCTTGGGGGTCACCGGAGCTGCGGCGACGAGTCTGGGTTGAGGCGAGAGCCTTTCTGCAGCTGCTGTCCCGGGGAGAGGCGCCGGCCCCCGCCGCGGGGAGGGGGCTCGGTGGACCTGGGGAGCACAGCCCGCCTCTGCCCATGAGGCCCTGATGGAAAACACAAAGGATCTGGTGAGAGCGGAACGCGGCGGCGGCTTTGTGTGGAAGCGGACAGGGTTGGATGGGCGGCGGACCGCAGCAGTCCTCCCGACCGGGCACCGCCGCCCCCTCGGCTCTCCCCCAACCTGCCCTAGGGGCCGTTAACGGCTCCCTGGAGCCGCCCCCTTTCCCAGGAAGAAACAGCCCTGGGAAAAGTTTGCGTCCGCAGCTGCGCCGGGGGCGGGGGTGGCCTCGGTCGAGACCACGCTCTCTACCCGGCCGCAGCCTAGAAGCCATCTCCGCCCCCCCTCCCCCAATCCCCCTGCATCCGGGGCTGCGAGACGGGCCGCACGTGGTGGTGGAAACACATAAAGGGGGCGGGGTGCACCGTGGGAACCAGCGCATCTCCCACCTCCGGGTATTAGCCAAGTTCCCTAGCCAAGCCACCCTCGGGTGGGGGAGTGGGAAAGGGGGTGTGGGGGGTACACCAGGCTTCTTCCTGGAGCTTGTCAAGCCTTGGGTTTTCACGCGTGTCCTCGTCCCGCCCCCCTGTGACCTAGATTCCTCTGAGTTGGCGTAAACTAAGGGGCGGGGGAAGTGGGTGGAAAAATCAGTCAGTCAAACATTTGTTAAGAACCTACTACGTGCCGGTTCCTGTGCTAAGCATTGGGAATAAAGAAAGGCAAAAAAATTAAGCTCTCAAGGAGCTGGTTAATAGTCTTATGGAAGAAAACGGTGCGCAAACGAGACCAATTTAAAATAATCTCAAAGAGAAGGCACGAGTTAAGGGAAAGAAAGATATGAGAAGCAGGCATAGATGGTTGACAAAACTTTGTTAGGTCCTTTGGGTTCTAGGCTTCTCAAGAGAGAAGGGTTTTTGTGTGGGAAACATAAGCCTCAGGAGAGTACTTGTAATCATCTTCTGAGGTGTCTTCCAGATCTTTCTTCCTCCCTATTTTTCACCGGCAAAACACAAATATTTGTTGCCTAAGTCGTTTTTCTTAGTCTCTTTGCTTTCTAAGGAATCCATCCTATTCACAGGTAGGGGACTGAAAGGACAAAAAATCTGCCCTCCATAGAAGCCAGTCTTCCTTAGAAGAAACTAACTAATCTGCTTTCTAATGTGACTCTGCCCAGGTTCTTCAGAGTAAGAGTAAGAATACAAGTTTTTAAAACCTTCACCCCCTCTTCCCCCCAACACTTTGTCCAAACATTTTGATATTTGCAAAATGGTTTTTAATGATCTTCACAGCAAGTTAGAATATTTGCAGAATGACCTTTAATGTTCTTCATAGTAAGTTAGGGTATTTGCAGAATTGCTTTTAACGATCTTCCAGTAAGCAGGGTAGAGTATTTACTATTTTATATATTAATTCAGTCCAAAAAAAAGATCTGATTTGTTGTTTTTCATATAAGCGTTTTCTCTGACTTAGATGAACAGTGCTATCTCTATAAAGTCGGATCATTTCACCCAAAATAGGGGTGGTAGCTGCTATGAAGAATGCTTCAGTAGCTTTTCTCTTTCCCTTTTGAAAGTGTGAAAGAAATCTGAACGTGTACATGTATGTATGGTATCTACAAAGTGGATGCTGGTGTAAAAACTAGAGGAAATACTGTGTTTTTTTTTAACTCTTACTTCCTGCCTCTATTAGGCTAATTTAAACTTACTCCCCTCACCTCCACCTGCCTCAACCCCAGGGTAAGTAAAGGACAGGTATATGTTGCTTTGAAATTTCCCCATGTTTAGACTGCAACTATTTTTATACTTATTTCAGCTTTAGAATTTTTTTAATCTCTTTGTACCACTTTCTTTAAGTAAGAAACATTTGTGTTTATGTGTAGAAGTCCATGTTCACAGGCATATAGCTACTTTAATAAATGATTAACTTATTTTAATAAGATTTTTATTTGCTAATATCTTATTGGAGGACATTTCTGTGGAAACTTATAGTTTGGAATCTTCTGTTCCTTAAAATATCCCAAAAGTTTTAACTAATGTTGAGTTCTAGGATATTTTCCTGCTTGCTTTTCAGATGAACTGTGAGAACTTAAGTTAATTGACTTACTAGACAAGAAAAACTGGTTTGATAGATCTTGCAGAAAGTCCTGCTTCACTTACGTTTTTCTCTCACACTTGGGTTATATATTGACCATAGCTTTGGCAAGTATTCAATTGTTTCTGCCCTTCGGTTTCATCTAGAAATTTTACCAGTTGTGGTCTTCATTTCTTAATGATTTTAAAACTACTTATTACATTGGTTTAAAGGCATATACCAGCTTTAGTTTAGAACTAAACTAGAAACAGTTCCATGTAATAAGTAGAGTGTTCATTCATTCAGAAAATGAATGAAAGAGTATTAAGCCCTGGGGAGATGAATAGAAAAAAAGCAAGATTGCTCCTGCTCTGGGGCGGCTAGGTGGCGCAGTGAATAGAGCACCGGCCCTGGAGTCAGGAGTACCTGAGTTCAAATCCGGCCTCAGACACTTAACACAAAAAACTAGCCGTGTGACCTTGGGCAAGTCACTTAACCCCAACTGCCCTCCAAAACGCAAAAAAAAAAAAAAAAAAAAAAAGATTGCTCCTGCTCTCAAGGAGCTCACATTCTGATGGAGGACACAACATATGGGGACACTTCCACTGCAAATCGAATTCAGTAACCCCAAGGATCTTGATAAGTGTAGTGACAAAACAGATGGTAGTGTATCTTTAGCATCTTTGCCATTGATAAAAGTTTTATTAGTACAGAGGACTTTGATGTTCAAACCTCAATTAGAGGGACTTTAATAGCTGTGGTTGCTGAGTAGGCAGGGGCAGGAGCAGTTACCAGGTCTGCTCCTCACGAAGTACCCTGGACATGGGCGGCCGCAATGGGGGTGCCCCTGCTATCCCTATAACTCTTCAGCACAGGATCCTAGGCTGCCTTCACTAGCACCCAAGGGAAAGTGCTGGTTGAGGTAGTAGGTTGTTACTCCCCTGGACAAGAGCTTCTGGGCAGGACTAGACGTAGGACCAGTGGTCTGGGGGGAAAGGGGAACCCACAACTATTCCTAGGTCTCCTTGGCAATTGAAAGGCATTCCTCAATGGAAAAAACAACCAAATTCTTATATGTGACAGATCACTATAATTGAAATATTTGTTGCACAACTTTTTTAACTATAAAATATTTGGTTACCTTTTTGAAATTTGGCATTTTTATTTAAAATTTAGAGTGCTACTTCAAGAAAACCCAAATAATTCATATTAAGCACAAAGATTAAAGTCTGAAGATGACACAAAACATTAGTTTAACTTGTCACAGTAACTAGAAAGCCTTGTGACAGTAAAAAGAAGATTAAAAAATCCACAACTCTCTACTTCCTCCATTCCCTGGCATATTTACCAAAAGCACAATTGCAGGAATTACTGATTATCACTTCAATATATGACTGGAATAAACTTATGAGAATCTTTTTTTAATTTACAGTTTTTTTTCCTTATTTGGTGGACCCTACAAGAAATGAGAAACAGTGGAATGAAAATCTTTGTATGAGGCTCAGAAATAGTGTAAAACTCAGTTTGGGTAGGAACAGACTCGTCTAGAAACCAAGAGACCTGGATTCAGTTCTCAGCTCCGTAGCTAACTAGCTGTATGCATCAGATTGTTGTATATAAAAATAAAGGTGTTGACTAGATGGTCCCTAATGTCCCTTCTGACTCTTAAGTTCTGTGATTTTATACTCAATTAGCATTGACAATTTAGTTCTGATTTTGCTGTAATCTAAATTTTGCCCTAAAAAACATAGTGGCTATAATTCTGAAGTTAGAGTTCACTCTTTCCACTTCAGACACCAGCTATCTAGGTCGCCCTGGTCAAGTCACTTTATTCCCTGCAACTATTTCTTCATTTGTAATATAGGGATTAAAATACCACTGACCTCACAGGGTGGGCATGAGGCTCAAATGAACTCATGTATGTAAAGTGCCTCACAGAATTTAAAGGACTTTGTAAAGGCAAGCTAGTGGTGCTCTGAGTGGGATCTGAGTTAGAAAGTCTAGTCTAGGTCATCTAACACATACAGTGAATTGGAGTCTACAACATCTCTGACAACAGGTAATCCAGGTACTCCTTGAAAGACCTCCAAGATAGGGAACCGGATACCTTAAAAATCAGGTCATTGTATATTTGAACTGCCCAAAATGTTGAGCAGCTTTTCCTCCTTATGACCTGAATTTTGCATCTCTACAGTGTCCACATATTGCTTCTGGTTCTGCCCTTCAGAACCAATAAAAAAATCCTACTGTCGTTCCACATGACAACCCATCAGCTATTTGGAGAAAAATTTGTATCTCCCGTACTTATTGTCTCAGAGTTAAACATCCCCAGTTCTTCAACTGATATCCTTATGATGTGATTTCAGATTAACACTCTGGGTCCAGGAATTTAGAAATCACATGTGGATTTGAATTCAGGTCTTCCTGACTCCAGGCCCTGTGCTCTTACCTACTGCACTATCTTAATTACCATCAGTCAGCAAGCATTTGACAAATGCTTATTATCTACCAAGAACTGAGGGTACAAAAACAAAAAATGAAACTGCCATCAACATTTTGTTGGGAGATAATTTGTCCATGAGTATATAAGCATATACAACAAATGCATGGCAATGAGGTAGAGGAAAGGTTTTAAGAGAAGTAGGGATTCTGAGAGACAGGTAAGAGGGAGTACATTTCTGACCAACTGAGTGCTTGCTTTCAGGAAGGCCAGTTTTGCTAGATCATTGAGTTTGTGAAAGGTAGTAAGTAATAGATATGACTGGAAAGGTAGACTCAGGTCAGGTTGTGAAGGGCTTTAAATGCCAAAGGATTTTGATTTTGATCCTTAGGGTGATAGGGACCAACTGGAGTTTTATTGACCATCACAAGGAGACAAGACCAGTGCTTTAGGAAAACTGTTTGGCACCTGGATAGAAGAGGAATTGAAGAAAGAAGAGACCAATCCAAAGGGTGTATATAGTCTAGAAGAAAGGTGATGAAGGTCTGAACTAAAGTAATCATGTGAGAGGAAAGGAGGGGTCTGAGTACCTGTGTGGGATGAGGGAGGATGAAGATGAGAGGCTGATTGTGAGGTTGCGAATCTGGCTGATTAGAAGGGTGGTGATGATCGACCATTTTATCCCCTATAGTTCCTAATCTCCTTGGTGGAGAAAACAAATAATGGAATAATTCTGAATTCTCTGTTATCACAATTTTAGTCCTCATTCTTGACCTCTCAGCAATATTTGATAGTGTTGACCTCATTGTCCTAGATGTCTGGGTTTTTGTGACAGTTTTCTCTTGGTTTTCCTACCTGCCTGACCCATCCTTTGCTGGATCCTCATCATTGTATCTCTTCCTAACTGTAAGTGTATTCCAAGGTTAGATCCTGGGCTTGTCTTTCTCTTGATAATCTCATCAGCTTCCAGAGGTTCTGTTATCACCTCCATGAAGATGACTTCAGGTCTAGACGTCCAGCCCCAGTCTCTCTCCTGAGCACTAAGTTTCTCATCGCCAACTTAACTATTTGACATTTCAGACTAGATATCCTGTAGGCGTTTGTGCCTGTGTAAACAGAAGTTTATTCTTGAGGGATTCAACTTGATTTTAGAGGATGTGATTCAGGCTGTCTTTTGCTTGAACTTTTCCATGTGTGCTTCCCCTAATCAAGAATATAAATATACACTAAACTTTACCCAGGGTTCCCCTCCTAGTCTCTTATAAACACTAAACTGGAATATTAATTTCCCCTTCTCCAGTCTATTCCTTATTGGTCAGGTCTAGAAAGCAGTTAAACAGCCCCCCTCATTGCTTCTCTTTGCCTTCTGAAGAATGAAATTTTAGAGATGGTCAAGGCAAGAACTAATTGGCTGCTTTATTTTTAGGAGAAGGAAAGCTGTAGCAGATGTCCAGGTAGTTCAAGTTGCCCTGCCCTGGTTTTGTGATCTGCTTTCTGAATTCATCCTCCATTTTCTCTTCCTGCCTGGGAGGTCTCTAGTATGATCTCACCAACTTAATGCTTCTGTTTCTTTCACCCAATCATTATCCTCAATTTCTCAATCCTATTTCCACTTGGATTCTTAGATTTCAACAAAGGAGAATATTTTTTATGAGGGTATCACAGTGGCATAGTAGAAAGGACCCTGATTCACCACATCTTGTATACATGTCCCTTCTATCCTCTGACAGTGCTACCACCCTGAAACAGGTCTTTATCACCTTACCCCTAAACTATTAGGAGGATTGGGAAGGAAGGGAATAAGCATTTATATTGTGCCTTCTTCATGCCAGACACTGTGCTAAGTGCTTCAGAAATATGTCATTTGATCCTCACAGTAGCCCTGGGGCATAGATGCTATTATTATCTATTTTACAGTTTTGGAAACTGAGGCAAAGAGGTTTAAGTCACTTGCCCAGGGTCACACAGCTACTAAGTATCTGAGGCTGGATTTAAATCAGGTCTTCCAGGCTCTAAGCCTAATGTTCTATTCACTGTACCCTGTAACTCCTTCTAGGAATGACCTACTGTATGGTCTGCCACGATTCAAGTCTCCACTACTATCATCCTCCACTCACCTGCCAAAGTGATTGTCCAAAGAGCAGGTCTGAACTTGTTATCTGCCCCAACACGCTCTCCTCAGTAAATCAGTGGTTCTCTATCACATGTAGAATGAAACATAAAATCCTTTGAAGCCCTTCATAACCTGGTGCCTTCCACCTTTTTCAGTCTTCTTTATACTTTACTACCCTCCTAATGCTGGGACCCTTTAATACTTGATTGTGGGCAAATCTGCATGTGGGCGGATCCACCTGGAGATGGACAGAGGACCCATGTGTTTTCCCATGGTCTTAGGCGACCCCTGTGAAAGGGTCATTCGACCCCCAAAGGGCCTGCGACCCACAGGTTGAAAACCACTGCTCTAGAACTTGGTGATACAGGCCTTCTTGATATTCTCTGCATGAAACACTCCGTTTCTGAAATCAGTGATGTTGTAATGCTTGTACCCTGTACCTGGAAGGCTATCTCCTTATCTCTGCCTTTTTTACTTTCCTGTCTCTCTTAAAGACTCAGCTTAAATACCATCTTCTACAGGAGACCTTTCCCACTCCTTCCCACTACTGTTATCTTCCTTTTGGGCTTACCTTCCATTTTCACCATTTTATATGTAGTATATATGCCTAGTTTTTACATAGTCTCCCCCATTAGAGTGTAAACCCCCTGAGAGCAGGTACTGTGATTTTCACCTTTCTTTGTATCCCCAGTGCTTAATATACTGCCTGACACATAGTAAGCTCTTTAAAAATGTTTGTTGATGGATTATATAGTTCAAATCTACCTCCTTGTGTTATTTCAGATCTACTTTGTTCCCCTGTTGTGTGGCCATAAGTTCTTACTGTTCTCTTCCTATGAATTTCTCAGAAATTTATCAGTTTCCCTTGATCTTATTCTTAGGGTACATCTTTTACCTTCATGGTATCTAAAGGTTCTGTGTGGACAGTTTTGTCTCCATCTCCTCCCTTCTTCTTCCCCCCCCCCCCCCGCCACAATCCCCGCTCCTGCTCTCCAGTCATTATTCTTTACCACCTCATCCCCAAGAACCTTTGACTCTGTTCCTGGTACCACCCTAAGCTCTGGAAAGTGAACTTTCACCTTTTCTTCCCAGGAACCCGGCTTCTGGATCACTTTTTCAGCCATTTCTAAACAAAGCTGCTGTTCACATATCCTCTCCCTGTTCCTGGCTCCCCTTTATAGGGATATGTATTATCTGGCTTTTCTGGTTATTTGTATCCCTAGTATTTAACATAATGTCTGACACATAGTAAATATTTAATACTTTACCATCATTCATTTCATTTTCATTTCAAGACCCTCCTGATCAGATTCCTAAGCTGTTAAACAATGATGCTCTCTCTGGTCTTTTAATGGACTCTTTACCCTTATTTCTGTGAAAGACCTTGTCACACCAGCATCTCAAGCCCTATCCTAGAAAATCTAAATCCCTTTCCTCAGAAACTTCTTAACCACCTAGTCACATTCCATATCTTTCATTCTCTTCTGAAGTTCCTTCTTAAGCAGCTGTGATAACAAATAATACCTATTTATTTTTTAATCCATTATTAGGATACTTCTGCCAGATTGCCTCATATGGGAGAAAATATAAAGAGATTTAGTTTCCAACCACTTAACACCTCCTGCTTCCTCAGCTCTCTCCTCTTGTGTTTTCTCTTCCATGCCTTCCAGCCCCTCCCTGCCCCTCTAATGCTGACTCATTCTTCATCCCTCCAGATGCCCACAGTATGGCAGGCATTGCTTTGCTAGTTGCTTTTTTGTGTGCCTTGTATCTTATATTCCTCTTCCCCCCCCTGCCCAAGCATGTAGAAGTTCATTAGAGCCAAGGAGAGTGTGATACCCTACCCTGTAACAGTGACACAGTGTCCAAGAATATACGAGCCAGAAAGAAATATGGAGCTAGAACCCCTTCATTTTTCAGAGGAAAACCTGAGCCCAGGGATGTAAAGAGTTTGAATGGGGGCCCCTCCCTTACAGTTCAGTGCTCTTTCATTTACACCATTCTCCTCTGTGACTTGACCTTTAGACTCTCAGAGAATATTAACAGTTTTTTGCTAGAAATCAGCTATTGTATATACAAAAGGTGACTGGAAAATCAGCAATGGTCATCTGATCTAAAACCCCACATTTTGCAGATGAGGCTGTCAAGTACAGAGAGCCCTGGTGACTTGACCTTGGCTTTATTAACACATCAGTGAGGACATAAGCCCTAGGCTTCTCACTCTAAATTCAGAGGTCTTTAAGAAAACACTGTTAATTTAGTCTGAGATGAGCAGTCTGTTTTTCTTAAATTTCTGCCTTAGACTATTAAGAACCCTCTTATCCAGAGAATTATATACTTCAATCATAATTTTAAAATAGTTTTCTACTACATATCTTAAACTGCTCTTATTTTCACCTCTTTCCATCAAATTTGACTACATAGCATCCACATATGTCATTTATTAAGTATCTGCTATGTGCTTGGCACTCTGGTAAGTGTTTAGGATACCAAAAAAAAACAGGCAAAAAGCCCTTGATATGTCATAAGTAATATTAAAATATTTGTCTTAGAATATTATCACTGTTCACTATACTCTGTAGGTGTTGATTTAGCTGAATGTCCTTGAACCAGTGTGGCAAGGCCAGTATTATTTTAAACTTGAGGGTAGGGATGGGGAATGCTTTTTATTGCCTGTGGTTCTATATACTATGATCCAACTCAGACGTTGGGGATAATGAAAGTATTTTGGTACTACTGTATACATTCCTTCTTATAATGGGAGTGTTTTTGTGTTTATGTTATTTTTTTTTAATTGTACTTTATAAGATCTCCCTTTTCTCTCTTTTCCTCCTTTTACTTGGGGCCAAGGAGCTCAAGCATTAATTCATTGCCTTGCTGTAAAGGGTGATCAGAGCTAAACGCAAAGGATGTGAAAAGTGTCCTATATTCATTGATTTGTTGATCAAATGGATATGTCTGGGGAGTGGGGCAGATAGTGAATGTGTATATATTTCTGTCCTGCAAGTGGGTGGTTGAGTGGGGGTACCCATGTTTGTCCTTTGAAAGTAGGGAGCTAGGACAGAACCAAAATAGTACACATGCTTAGAATGAGAAAGGAATTGAATATGGGAAATAGGCCATGTGAAGCCAATAAGTCTCCCAGGGCTTCAATCCTCAGATGAGAAGAATGTACAGGGACAGAGGTAAAAAGGGTTATTCTTTCTAATAAGGCATGAGCTTATCAGAAAGACCCAACTGGCAGAATTTTAAATTGGCTAATCAAAATACCATTTTCCTTATTCTATAGATGAGGAAAAAGAAGGAGCAAGGCAAGAAAACTTCTAAGTTGCCCAAGCATAGAGATTGTTAAGATAAGAGAGTTCTCTTAGGAATGGTTTGGGGTTTTTTTAATATTTTCTTTTTTATTATAAACTTAATCATCATTAAATACAAGCTTAACATACAAAAAAGAATAAAGAAGATTGTATATGAAACCAGGAACTTTGTTCTTTAAAGGATTTTTAAGTGAGTAATAAATTTAACAAGATAATAGCATAATTATGCTATTTGTGTTACCTTCTGAACTTTTTTCTGTTTTTTTAATGATCTTTCATTTTTCCTTTATCTTTTTCTTTCTGTCTCTTTCTTCCTACTATGGGCCCTCTTAAGAGAATGTGCCTTCCCAGGAGCACAAGAGGGGTGGAAAGGTCTTTATTACTTAACTTTTCCTGGAGAAAGAGGGGCAAGAAACACAAAGCTAAAAGAAGTGGTGGGAGGAATGACACACAAGGCATTGACTGTTAAATGAAAGTGAGACTTTCTGATGTGGGGGACCTAGAAGAGATAGAGGTAGCTCCGTAGGCCTCATGGCCTGATACTGACATCATCAGGATCTCTGTTTATGTTTATTCCTACAAACCAGACTCACAAAAGGAAGAATAAGCAAAGAATTTCTGCTTAGGCTGAGGTTTTACCTTCATTTGAGAGGTGATGCTTTCCCACCTACATGATAGA
This sequence comes from Pseudocheirus occidentalis, assembly GCA_028646575.1. NCBI lineage: Eukaryota > Metazoa > Chordata > Mammalia > Diprotodontia > Pseudocheiridae > Pseudocheirus > Pseudocheirus occidentalis. The sequence goes on from CM053593.1 coordinate 148,850,872, forward strand.
ATGGGGGGTAGATTCTAGAGAAGCTAAACAGTTGTCCAGCTTCTACTGAGGAAGGTCTTCATATTATACCTTTATATCATTTGATATGGTCTGAACACCTCATGTTCCAAAGCCAAATATTTTCAATTATTGGAGATATTGCTTCCTTTTATTATAGTCAAATTGATAAGTCAACAAATTCCTTTTTGTATTTAATAATTAAAAGATTATTACCTGGTACTAAATTTAGAATTGAGACTACCCATATATAGACTCAAGTCTTGACTAAATCCACTAAATGTGAAGCATTTTTACACAGTGGATAGAGGGGTCAGACTTGGAGGCCTAGGTTCAGATCTCATGCCCAACAATTAATAACTGACTTCGTTTTTCTGAGCTTCAGTTTCCTCAAGTGTAAAAGAGGGATAATAATATCAAAAACTTCATAGGATTGTTTTGAGGGTCAAATGAGATCATCCTCTCAGTCTTTGTGAGGTCATCTATTTCCCTGGCCCCTGTATGTGGGTGTGTTCCTAGTGTCTGTCCTGTGCACTCTTCTACCTGTGTAACCTCTGTCAGTGATCTTATCAGCTCACATGGGTTCAATTATCATCTCTGTGCAGACTACACAGCTTGGTGCAGTGGAGAAAGTGCTGGATGTGGAGTTAGAACCTGCGTTCAAATCCTGGCTCTGCTACTTATTCCATGTGTGACCTTGAGCAAGTCCCTTTATCTCTCAGTTGCCTCATCTTAAAATGAGGGAGTTGGACTAGATGACCTTGAAGGTAAGGTCCCTTCCACCTCTAAATCTGCCTTCCTTTTGCCTCTCAGAGCTACATACCAGCCTTCATCTCTCTCCTGTACTCACATCATCAATTCCCTGCTATTTGTTTCTACCTTTTCTCTAATCATACCACAGCCACCCTTGTCTCATCACCTCTCTCCTGGACAGTTACAGCCTTTGTTCTCTTCCCTCTCTGGGAACTGGTGATCTTTAAGCCTAATTCCGATCATATAACTCTGGCTCAGAAAGTTTCAGTGACTCTCTCTTAGCTCTAAGATAAAACACAAACTCCTCCTCTGTTTGGAATTTAAAGCTATTCGCTGTCTGGCTCCAAGCGGCCTTACGAGACTGATTTTATATTTCTCCTCTTTATATACTCCACAGTCCATCCAAACTGTCCACTATAGACAGAATTTCATCACCCACTTCCCTGCCTTGGCACAGCCTATTTCCCTCATTCTTGGAATACTATCCTTCCTCATCTTCTTCTCTTGAAATCCCAGACTACCTTCAAAATTCAACTCTTTTGCTACCACTATAAGAGACCTTTTCAGGTTCCCTCAATTATTAGTGCTTTCCTCTGCCCCTACCACTGAAATAATTTTGTGTTTCATTTGTGTATGTTCTGTATCTACTTATCTGTGTTCGTAGTGTTACCTTTTAGTAGAATGTAAGTTCACTGAGGGCAGGGACTTATTTATTCTTGTTTTTATCTCTAGCCTCTAGTTTGGTACATAGTAGGTGCTGCTTAAATACTTATTGAATTATATTGTATTTTTTAGTTCAATTTTATTTTATTTTCTGTTCAGTTTTCTCTCCTTCCCATCTCATGATCACCACTACCAACAAAAAAAAATAACAGCTTTTATAAATATGTATAATCAAGTAAAAGAAATTCCCACATTAACCATGTCCAGAAAAAAATAAGTTTTAGTCTGCACTCTTGAGTTCCTCACCCGTCTGGAGATGGACAGCATAGTTCATCATGAATCCTCAGGAACTGGGACTGCTTCCATTGTTGATCAGAGTTCTTTCAGAGTTGCTTGTCTTGACACATTGTTATTGTATAAATTATTCTTCTGCTTCTGTTCACTTCATTTTGTATCAGTTCATTAAAGTCTTTGCAAGTTTTTCTAAAAACCATCCCCTTTATCATTTCTTACTGCATAGTAGTATTCTGTCACATTTATATATCATAATTTGTTTAGTCATTCCCCAGTTGATGGACAGGGACACACACACACCCCTCATCCCCACAGTATTAAAATACTTTGAAAATATTACAGTGCTGTGTAAGTACGTATGACTGGTTGTTGCTATTAGAAAAATTTTTGGTAAGAAAAGGTTCATCTACATACAAATTACAATAGAGATGAAATATTGAAAATGAATATTTATGATAATTTTAATTTTGATTAATTCCCTATATTTTGCCAGTATAAAATAAGAGCTTTTGATGTCTTTATACAGTGCACTCTTCAAAGAGTACTTATTGCTGTTGTGGAGTTAATTTTCAAACACTAGAGATTTTAATTCAGCACAAATATTGCATTTAAATAGTTACATCCCTATTTAGCTGAAGGTTATTTTCATTGCTGTTTAGAATGTTTGGAAGTGTTACTCCGATAATATCACTCCACCTATCTTCCAATGAAACTGACCTAAATAATGCTTTCCCAGATTTGTCAAGCCCTTTTCCCTACTGCCATGCTTGTATGCTCTCCCCATGTGAATAATGTACTGCCCTCTTGTATTTTACCTGTTAAAATCCTTCCTTTAGTTAAAGGCTGAGCCCAGGTGTTACATCTTCTATGCAATGCCCTGTCTCTGGAGTCAGAAATCTTGAGTTTAATACCCAACTCTGATATTTATTTTCTGTGTGATCTTGGGCAAATCAGCTAACCTATATCAGCCACAGTATCCTTGTCTATAACATGAGGGGGTTGGACTGGATGGCCTAGGATCATAGGAAGTATTGAAGGATTTCTCAAATGCATCTCACCGCTCTCTTGCCTCCAAGTTGACATAGCACTTTGTATAAACCTTTCTCAGGTACATAGCATGTTGTTATTGAGTCATTTTTCAGTCATGTCTGACCCTTTGTGACCCCATTTGGGGTTTTCTTAGCAAAGACACTGGAATGGTTTGCCATTTTCTTCTCTAGCTCATTTTATAGATGAGAAAACTGAGGCAAACAGGGTTATACAGCTAGTTAACTGTTTGAGGCCAGATTCGAGCTCAGGAAGATGAGCCTTCCTAACGCCAGACCTGGAATTCAAGCCACTATGTCACCTAGCTGCCCTAATAAGTTAGCATATTCTGACTTGTATCTTTGTGTCATCTCCCATACTAGACTGTAAATTCCTTAAGAATTCTTTTTCATTTTAATGTCTTCAGTGCCTTGCCTGACATCTGTATTCTCCAAAGTCTGAAAAAAGAACAGAGAACTAAACATTTGGATTTCTTACCACTGTGGAGCAATACAGGGGACACCATTCCAATTTAGGGAGAATATGTGACATTGTTGACTGACCTATAGCTTCAATAATAATAAATAGCTCTTACTGTCATGACAGTGACCATCTTGTGAAGTGTGTGTGTGAGAAAAGGCCTGGACCCTAGCCACTTTACATATTAACCATAATACTAGGAAATTTATGAAATTGATTTATTAGCCCTTATCATCTGCTTTGCCTTGTGTACCCTCCAGTGTTCCAGGAAACAGGGACACAATTAGTATATGAGGTCTTTGAGAGCAGGGGCTATCTGTTTTCTGTATTACCAGTGCTTAACGTAATGCTTGGCACATAGTGAGCATTTAAAAATGCTTTTCCTTTCTAAGTGAATGCCTGTGGAAACAAATCCTACAGAAGATTAAAAGTATGACTTCAGTATCTCATATTTATTGCATACTTGATAGTTACAGAGGCTTTACATATAAGTGTGTGTATACACGTCATTGTATTCTCACAGTAATTTAATCTTTTGAACTACCATCATCACTTAACATAATTATATCACCTTTTCCTAAAATCCCCAAATCTTTCTCCTTTCTTTGCCCTTGTTTTGCTGCTCCATCCCTCTCTCACTCTCTTTCTCCCCCTTCTTTTCTCTCTGTAACACATACCCCTTGGTTTCTACTTTAATGAGATTTACTTAAGCTACCTCATTTCTCATCATCTATTCCTCATTATACATATGAAGTTAGCCATCATCTATTCCTTAAAAACCTCTCTGCCTTTTCTTTCCATCTATCAAACTTATCAGTCTTTTCTGTCTTTGTTTCTTCCAAAAATTCTCCACTAATCTTTTTTTAAGCTTTCCGTTTTCTTGCCATCCTCCATGCTATCATTCATTTTTACTTTCATTTTCACCAGTCTCTTGAAATTTTCTTCAGTCTCCAGTAACCTTCTAATATGCCAATCCAGTGACCTTTACTCATCCTTAAACTTAAAGCATTTGCCATTGTGATCCCATCTCTTTGAAATTCTCTTCTCTCAGCTACTATAACGCTGTTCTCTTCTAGTTGTCTCTTCCTTAGACTTAGTCCTTCTGCTCTTAAGTGATTTCTTTATCAATTAATATTACTTCAGTTTTGACCTATGCAGTTGACTCCCAGATTCTTATTTCTAATCCTAAACTCCGAACTTCACATTTCCAACTGCATGCTACACAAATTTAGTACATAAATGATTAGTTCCTCAAATTTAACATGTCTAAAATTTAACTCATCGTTTTTTTTCCAAAAACTTGTCCCTCCTCCTCATTTCTCTGTTTCTCATGATAGTATCAGCATCCCCCTAATTTTCTAGGAAACTGGTTCCCTCTTCATCATTTCTCATACAGTTGCTACGTCCTAATCTTTCTACTCCCAAATGTCTCACTTTTGTATTCCCACTGACACGTCCAGAATTTGGACATTGATCTTATCTCACATGGACTGTCTTATCTTAGTAAGCTTTCTAATTGGTGTCCCTGCTTCCACCCTCTGTCTCTCTTATCCCATTTGAATGTTCCCTCTAGCAATATTTATCTTAATTCATTCGTGTTTGGCTCTTGTTCACAGCTACCTATAAGTTCACCACAAGGACTCAATCCAATGTTCACACAGCTACTAAATTTTCTTTATGCATAAATCTCGTTATATCCCTCTTCCCAGAGAATGTGACTACCTCCACATTACCTATAAGACAAAATTAAACTTGTTTCTCAGCGTTTAGTAGCCATTAGTTTTCCCATATGCCTTTCCAATCTTATTTTACATTATTCCTCTTTACATACATACTACACTTTAGCCAAATTAAATCACTTGCTATTTTCCAATTTAATTCTACAACATTCTAGTGCCATTCATTTTTCTAGTCACATCTCTTCTCCAAAGAACAGCCTGAGACAGACAATACGAGTGGACAATAAGTTGGTCCCAGGATTAAACAGGAGAAGAAGAGTAAGCTAGGATGCCTTTAGGAAATTTTGAAGCTCCTTTAATAAACCCAAATTCTCCCCAAAACAAAGGCCTGTCTTTTTAATATGGACATTCTACAAGTGTTGTTCTATGTATGGCTTCACTATCTGGAGCACAACAGTCTGTGAAGAATTGAAATTAAGTATCAATCTGAGACTCATGGTGGATCAGAACTGACTGCAGTGTATCATCAGGGAGGAACAAAGAACAGGAGAGGGGAAAACAGAAAATATATGCTAATTAAAGAAGTGCTTGGCCACATGCTTAGTCATAAATGAAGAATAACAGGTGGGTGACCTAAGCATGTCACTAGTATTTTCACAATATCAAGAGAAAGCAAGAAATATCTCCAGGACCTGGTATGGGCTCCCCAGAGGAGAATCTTTTTTGTTAGAGGGAATGTCAAAATTGACAAAGTCTCAGATCCATTTGAATATCCCTCATATCTGGGGTGTAGTATATACCCATGTGTAGTATATACCCATTCCCTTAAGGATCAGCTGATTTAACCTTTTCCCATCGTATTTTCCATCATTCCCCCAGTTCTGGATGATCAACACCTTGTTTTTATCTTTGATGCCACTGTCTTCCTTGAATTTAACCATGTTCTAACTTATACAATAGGTGTACATGCATAAGGGGGTGGGGGGAGGTGTTGTCCCCATCTCCTCCCCTCCCCCCAGATTATAAACCCCTGGGTAGAGACTGTCATTTTTCATGTTTATAATCTTTGCATCTTAAACAAGGTAGTAGTTTAATATATATCTACTGCATTGAACAACTTTGTGAGTGAAATGGTATATTATGACCCCCATTTTATGTACAAGGAATCAAGCTCAAAGAAGTTTAAAAAATAACCCACCCAAAATATAACTGCTAATAATCCAGCCCTGAATCCCGTTTAGATCTAGGATTCAAAGTTGGAAATTCAGTTTAAAACTTAAAGCTCTTTCCTTTATGCCACAGTACCTCTCATACCAAAATGGCTTTATGAGTACCATCTCCTACCAGGGTTGGGGAACCCTGCAGCCTCAGAGCCACATGTGGCCCTCTAGGTCCTCAAATGTGGCCCTTTCCCTGAATCCAAACTTCACAAAACAAATCCCCTTAATAAAAGGAATTGTTCTGTAAAGCTTGGACTCAGCTAAAAGGTCGTACCCAAGTACCTAGAGGGGCACATGTGGCCTTGAGGCTGTAGGTTCCCTACTCCTTGTGTGACTTGGGGAGCTCTAAGGTATTCTCATAGAATAGCAGTTTAGTGACTGAATAGTTGGGAATTGCCTTCATAACCTGTAGCACATGGATTGTACATCTCTTCAGTAGTGACAAATATTTGTCCTTTGAGGACACATTTGGTTTTTGGAAAAAGTGAAAAGTCATTCCAAGCCAAGTGTAGTGAATGAATGCCTTCTTTCTATACCTTATATTTATTCTCTTTATATTTGTTATTTGTATATTTATTTATATAACTATTGTCCCTCCCAATAGAAAATAAATTCTCAAAGTAGGAATTGTTTCTGTTCTTGTACCTGTGTGCCTAGCACCTCCTGTGTGTGACTCCCAGTAGATACTTAAGAAATTCTTGTGTGGGGCAATTAAGTGGCACAGTGAATAGAGTGCTGACCCTGGAGTCAGGAGGACTCCAGTTCAAATCTCTTACACTTAACACTTACTGTGTGACCTTGGGCAAGTCACTTAACCCCAATTTCCCTGCCTTCCCCCCCTCCAAAAAGCAAAAAGAAAAGAAATTCCTGTGAATTGAATGGTTGATCCTCAAGCTTCTTTATCCCAGAGAGACCAAAAAGCAGGGTAGAATTCTAAAGTCATGAAACAATCCTTAATTGTTTGGTTTGATTGAAGTTTTTGTTGGTTGGTTTGTTTTTTAATCTGGCTAATAAACTGACATTGGAGACCATTTAAAAAGATTTATTGGGCCAGTGTTTTGGATGTTGAAATGAGTATATGCTCCAACTTTGAGGACATTACTTATCTAAATTTAGTTTAGTTTTGGGGAGGGTTTTATCCACTTTTACTACTCAATAATAACTTTTGGTGCTGTAAGAAGGATAACTATCCATCAGATAATGGACTCCAGTTATACTTGATAACTGCCCATTTACCCACCCCCACTCCAATTGTTTGAAACAGATGATTTTGGAAGTTTTGGTCACATTCATCAGGTGACAGCAAGTTTTCAGTTACAACATTGAAGAGAAAGGTACTGCACCCTTTGAAGAGAAAGCAGCTGCTTCTCCTCCTGAGTAGTGATGATAGGCTACAGGTACTGTCAGGTAAGAGAGTTATCTTTTAAGGATCCAGAAGATGAGGAAACTTGTTAGATGGGATCCTTTGCTCTAAGGCAGGGGTAGAGAACCTTCAACCTCAAGGCCACATGTGACCCTCTAGGTCTCATGGTGGCCCTTTGACTGAATCCAAATCCCAGTAACAAAAGGATTTGTTCTGTAAAACATGAAATCAACTAGCTTTATATTCTCTTTATATTTGTTATTTGTATATTTATACATACAAACCCAGGGACCTAGAAGGCCTTGTGTGGCCTCAAGGCCCTGCTCTAAGGAATATTGAGGCAATTTTTTGACAGAGAGGTATGCTGTTGTCCTGGCTCATATATCAGAGATATTACAGCGGCCACTACCAAGACTTTCTAGGCCAGATGACTAAGGTTAAGGTAATGTGAAAATTAAAAGAGACTTGGAAAAAAGTGATTGCTGCATTCTGTTTTAGAGCATATGATAGAAGAAGAGAGGAAATTGAAGCATGGACTGACATGAACCCTGGAAGGTAGATTTCAAAGAGTTTAGTGAAAGGATGAGTAGATCCCATGGAATTATATTCTATAGGGGAAGTCAGTACAGGAGAGTTAGGGAGCTCTCAAGAATAAATAAAATTCCAAAGACAAACACAATGAGGAACAAAGGGAAGAATTGTCTGATTAGTCTGTCACCCTCCTGAGAGCAGGGACTGTTTAGGGCCTTCTTTGTGATCCTAGTACTTAATGTGCTAAGTGCCTAAAATATATAGTCTATGCTTAGTAAATGCTAATTGACAACTCCCCACCTAATTACCTCCCCCCAAAAGTTGTGGATTCATAGGAAACTCAACTTAGTTTTTCAAGTACAGTGTCGGAAGGATGTTATTAGCTGTAAATCTCAGAATAGGTTGAGACTGATGGGAAACAGCTAATGACAACAAATAGGATGGTTCTTCTTTAGAGCTGTGTTAGATTAAGCAAAAAGGAGGTACAAAAAAGGGATAGGACCATTGTGAGGGTAGATGGATAATGATGAGGCAGCAGTGAAAACAAAGCTGCTCAACCCTTATTTTGCTTCCCTTTTCTGTTAAGTAGAGAATGTTCTTTGGACAGGAAAGTAAGGAGCAAAAATGACTAATAGAATATTGACACCCAGATTAAGTAGATAGAGAACACCATTATCTTCCGTGATGAATTCAGGCCAACAGGCCCAGATTAAACTTGGATATTGAAACAATAGGCAGATGTGATTATGGAGAGTAAAAGAGGTGCACACTGTTAAAGGAAGGCAAGCATCCTGTTTTTCACACAGAGGGAAGGAAGTGGGATTTACATGCCATAAGCCAGGGAGCTTGACTTTTGTTCATAGCAGACTTCTTAGAATATGATTAAAGGGAAAATTGGTGAACATCTACAAATGGAAGTAGGGGTCACAAGACTATGAAGAATTCCTCTTGCCCCTAAGTTGGTCATCTATAGTTGTAAAACGAAGCGTACTCCGTCACAGATGGTCAGTGTGTTTTTGTTTTGCGTAACAGAACTTCGTTGTTAAGAGGGAGGGTTGATCATTGGGAAGGGGCTACTATGTTTTCTTGTTTTAAGAATGTCAATTGAACATTTCTTTAAAAAAAAAAAAAAAACCCAGGTTATGCCATTTGTGCCACTGAGATCATTTCCTTTTTTGACAGTTTTATTAGACTGGTAGAACAAGGACTCTGTGCATGTGTCTGTGTCTGTGTGTATGTGTACATATATCTTTTAGCAAGATTTTTTCAAAGGCCCTCATGTTAGTCTTGTGGAAAAGATGGGGAGATATGAACTAAATGAAGATGAGGAAATGTGAAGTAGATTAATCAAAATGCCTTTATTAAGAGCTTTATGGCAGACACTGAGCTGAGTAATAGATAACAGTACAATTAGGTGGATTCCAAACAGCCAGACTTAGAGAATCATGAATGGCCTTTGTATCCTTGGAATCAGTTCTCCAGTGGTGAGCCCCAAGGAGCTGTGCTGTTTAGTGGGTTTATCATTGACTTGAATAAAACCTTAAATGGTATTCTTGTCAGGGCTGCAAATGAGGCAAAGCTGGGGGGGATCATTAACATGGATCCAAATATACTTTAGAAGCTAGAACATTGAACTGAATCTAATAAATTGAACTTTAATAAGGACAGATGTGCAAAACCTTTTGTTTGGGTTCTAAAAGTCAACTTCTTAAGTATGTGATGGTGGAGGCATGACCAAGGGAACAGTTTGACTGAAAAGATTTCACGAACTTCATTAAGCTGCCAGCTCATTATAAGCTTAACACTGTGATGTGGCAACCTGAAAAGCTAACATTACCTTAGATTTCACTAAATACGGCATAGAGTATCTTTTATTTCTGAAGTCTTCCAACCTCCCCCGTCATCTGATTTCTTTAGGACTGCATAATTGATATAATCATCTCTTGTTTTATTTTTGTCTTTAGAAAGCTGATCCCCCAAAAACAGTCATCTAGGAAAAAACATGGGATATGGCATATAGAAACATAATATGGGGGGAGGGGGCGGGGTTAATTACATGTTTTCATTTGGGAGAAGGGAATAGCTTTTCAAGTGCAATGGAAGAAAAATCTACAATTGTTAACCTATGAGGATATAGTATAGGCTCATTTCTTTGAACAGGAAGTAATTTTCCCCTAATGGCAGTTTTAACCACTACTTACATTAAAGATAACTGTAAACCATGTGACCAGAGAGTCTGAATTAAGGTTAATACTCATATAAAAAGGTGAATATCCGAAATTTGAACAAGGATAATCCTGATGTTCTTCCCTGTTCAGCTACCCAGTGTTCCCTAAGAAATTTCACAAAAGGATCACTATTACTGTTTTTAAGTGGCCTAAATACTGGCACTAAGCTTTATACCTTAAGAATTTCTGCCTGATAAGATTGGCTTCTTCTTTTGAATAAAAAATTTTGCATTTGTAACAATGAAAAATAAAAGTTTTACCAAGACCACTATTTCCACTTCAAGAATACTTAATTTGATCTGTTTAATTTCTTGGTAATTGTAATGCAATAATGTTCTATTTCTGTTTTAAGACTGAGCATTCTACACATTCCGAAAGGAAGCGGCGAGATTCATTCGGGATGTTTGACGGTTATGATAGCTGCAGTGAGGATACCAGTAGCAGCTCCAGCTCTGATGAAAGTGAAGAAGAAGTTGCTCCCTTACCTTCTAGTCTCCCGATTATTAAAAATAATGGACAAGTCTACACGTACCCAGATGGTAAATCTGGCATGGGTGAGTGCTAAAATTTGTGCTATCTTACTTTTAGTTTTTTAAAAATTGGGAATTCCTCTTAAACCTCCTTAAAAAATTTTCTAATGGAAGAGACAGACATATGCCACAGAATCTGCATTTCCAGATAATATCATTGGGTTTGAGTAATTTCTCTTTATTTCTCATGCCCACCTTGTAATGGCATTACCAGTAAATAGCAAAATGTTAAAATAAGAAGAAGAAAAGGAGGAGGAAGAAGAGTAAGGACTGGGTTATTTATAAGATAGATAAACAGCTTCTAAAATATTGAAAATTCATAGGATCATAAAAGCTTAAGAATTGGAAGGAACCCAAAAGTTAATTTTATCCAATCTTCCACTCTGCTCAGGAACTCTTGCCACAGTTTTCTTTAACAGTGGTCATTCAACTTCTCTTGAAGCACTTATAGTCGTATCTTACTATTTCATAGAGCAGTTCATCCTATTTAGTTCTTTGAAGATCTTCCCTGGATTGAGTTGAATTCTGCCCCTTGCCCTCACCCACCTCAGTAATTCCTGCCAGTCACTATTGGCTCTGTCCCCTGGCCCAAGCATAAAATTAATGTTCCTCCCTTTTCCATGTGAAAAGCCTTCAGATACTTGAAAGAATAGGAGTAAGATAGAGGAAATGGCTCTATCTGTCCCAACCCTGCAAGCCAAAGTGGCAACTCAGAAAGAAAGAGCATCTGAAGTGAGTACAAATTAGAATCAGGGCCTTCTTGGGCAGATGGTAGCCTTACCTTAAGGACCAGCTAGGTGAGCTCCTCAGTCCACTAAGAAATATTCAGCCATTTATAAAGGAATTGCAGATTTCCTTGTGCAAGCCAGCCTGCGTTTAGAAACATCTAAGACTTTATAAGACTTTATGTTTGGCAGGAAAAAGACTTTTTGTAGCTGTGCAGTCATGTTGCTCAGCTTCAGTGCCAGTAGCTGAATGAACCCCCAAATAGAACCTTCCTAAGGATTCCTGACTGAACTTCAGATGTTCAAGGATCTACTATAACCAGAGATGGTCAGCTGACAATTTCAGCATCTCCAGAAGAGAAGAATTTGGTAAAAGAATGTTCCAGCCTTTTCAGGTGCTAAGCCAAGAGCTTGATCCCATTCCTCCTATGTTCTAGGGGTGTCATTTCTATTCTGTTACTTTCAGTCTTTCCCTGTCTTCTAGCTTCTTCCCTGCTACCTACAAAAATGGCTTGGCTCTCCTATCCTTATCTTTCCTTCACTAAGAAGACTGACAAAACTGATACTCCACTGCATGTCATCCCTGATCTTTGATCCCCTTCATGGCTGAACTCCTTGAGAAAGCCATCTGTATTGTTTCCTTGCTTCCTCTTTTCTAAACCCTCTTTAGCGTGGCTTCAGCCTCATCATTCAGCTTAAACTGTGCTCTGTAAAGTTACCAATGGTCTTTAATTGCCAGAAGTAGTAACCTTTTCTTAATCTTTATCATTCTTTATAACATTTGACCCTGTTGATCACATTTGCCTCCTAGTTACTCATTCTTCTCTGAGTTTTCATGATACTGCTCTCTACAGGTTCTCCCCCAATCTGTCTGATCCCTTTTTCTCAGATTCCTTAATTGGTTTTTTCATCCCTGTCAGGCTCACTAACCATGGATGACCCCTCAGGCTCTCTTCTGAGCCCTTTTCTCCCTCTAGCATCTCACTAGATAATCTCATCAGCTCCCTTGGGTTCCGTTATCATCTCCAAGCAGATGAACCATTGTGCCACATTACCAATTGTCTTTTGGACATCTGGGTTTAAATGTCTCATAGGCATCTCAAATTCAAGATGTCCAAATCAAGATTCATTAGTTACCACCACCACCACCCCGCCCCAATCCTCCTGTTTTCCTTTTCTGTTGCTCTCAAGGGCACTGACATCCTCTTGGTCACCCAGATTCAATCCTAGCTGTCATCTTTTGACTTCTCACCCTCACTCCCCATATCCAGTCTATTGCCAGATTTTCTATTTCATACCTTCACATCTCTCATTGAAATACAAAATGCTGTGTTTGACTTTTAAAGCCCTTCACAATCTGGCCTCTTTTTTACTTTTACAAATTAGTTAAACTTTATTCACTTCCATGTACTCTCGGATCTAGTAACATTGACCTGCCTGCTATCCCTTGCAAATGACATTCCATCTCTCAATTCTGTGTCTTTGCTTTGGCACATGACTGGAATGCTTTTCCTCATCACATATGCCTCTTAGTTTCCCTGGCTTCCTTCAGGACTTAGTTCCCACCATCTACAAAAGACCTTTCCTAGTCCACCCAGCTACTACTGACTTCTCCTTTGAGATTATTCTTACATCTGTCTCTATATATCTTGTATGTACTTAGTTATTTGTATGTTGTCTCTTCCATTATAATATGAGCATCTCTGCATGATGCCTGACACATAATAAGTACTTAATAAATGTTTCACAAGCTGACCTCACTTGGAACTTTTAGCCCTCATTGACCCTTTTAGGAAGATATTGCTAAAGCCATATAGGAAAAATTTAGAAAAGTGGCCCTGCCCTTGCCAGCCCTCAATATTTAGTGCCTTTGCATTGAGACCCAGTTCCACTCCCATCTCAGAAGACTCTAGCCACTTCCTTTTTTGTAACCAAGCCTTCATACTGACCCCAGAGAAATTTATGTAGGTAAGCAGTACTTAATTCAGATATTCACAAAATGTACAAGCCCATGTTCAGGGCTTTGTTTATGCTGTAGGCAGCTAGACCATTATATGACCCACTCCCTCTTTTAGGACCCATACAGGTAGAAGGAAAAGGGACTTGCCACAGCTATAATCCCTATTACCCTATGTTTGATGGTTAGGTCCTTATTTCCAGACGTTTCATTGTCCACTTAATAGACCTTGCATTGGTATGACAGGAGGAGCTTACAATCCAACCCTGAACTACCCCTAAAATTAGCAAGACAACTGATGAATATCTGTTCCACCAAGATACCCTGACACACCAGATTACTATGCTACAGGTCTGGTAGATAACTTTCCTGCAATCTTGTCCCCAGATATAACTCCTGTCCCTACCTTGTTCATTTCCAGTATCACTCAGAATGTAATGCCTGATAATTGAATGGCCTGCACATCATTTGGAGGGCCAGATAAATTATCTTTCACTGCTTCCTGTTGCACCCAGCACTATTCAGATGCCTATCAACTGGTCACAAGCACCTTCTTTTGATGGCAGCAAATCAGAAGCATCTCAGTAGGCCACATGCTGCCAAAGCAATCCTGAGGGGAAATTTTTTATCTTGAACACTTTCATCAATAAAGGAAAGAACAGATAGAGAACTAAATGGAATATTTAGTGGAACATTTCTTAGTTAGAAAAACTGGAAAAGCAACAGGTTTAAAAACAACAACAATGAAATAACATATAAAATCTGAAAAACAAATCAAAGAAGAGATTAACAAAATGGATATTTTTTTGAAAATTGACTTGATAAATAACTAGGAACTGCTTTTTTGAAAATAATAAAATTTATAAATTATTATCTAATTTGATTAGAAAGAGAGGAAAATCAGATTTCCAGTGTCTAAAATTAAAAAGAATTTTCAATAAGCAGAGAATATATAAAAGTAAGAAACCGTTTTGCCTGCTTATACACCCTCCAATCGATAAATGAAATGAATATTTTATCATATTATAAAATAAATTACTAACAAACAGGGAATGTAAAGAACTAAATCTCAGAAAAATACACTGAACAGACCAAAAGCACCCACAAGAGGAAAAAGACATAGACCGGTGGTTCTCAACATTTGTAGTGCCGCGACCCTTTAATACAATTCCTCATGTTGTGGTGACCCCCGACTATAAAATTATTTTCATTGCTACTTCATGACTATAATTTTTCTACTGTTATGAATCATAATGTAAAAATCTAATATGCAGGATGTATTTTCATTGTTACAAATTGAACATAACCCACAGATTGAGAACTGCTGGCATAGACCCATCTATATTTACAAATGAATCCTGTCAAACATTCAAAAAACAGCTAATTGTAATATTATATAAGCTGTTTCCAAAAATAGGGAAAGAACCTATCAAATTCCTTTCATCATACAATATGGTCTTGATACCTTATAGACAAAACAGAAAGAAGACAGTAGAACAGAATCCCTAATGAATGTCTACAAAAAGACTTTTAAAATTAGCAAAAATCCTATAGCAGCATATTAAAATTATTATATACTGTGAAAAAGTTTAATTATGCCGCACGAAAGGTTGTTTTGATATTAGGGAAATTAAACATAATAAATCATATTGACAAAACAAAAATCACGTAATTTTATCACTAAATACAGAAAAGGCTTTTGACAAAATAAAAAATCCACTTCTGTTATTATCACTAAAAATCATAGGAATAAATGGATCTTTCCTTAATATGGTAAAATAGTATTT
The DNA here is from genome assembly GCA_028646575.1 of Pseudocheirus occidentalis. Taxonomy (NCBI): domain Eukaryota; kingdom Metazoa; phylum Chordata; class Mammalia; order Diprotodontia; family Pseudocheiridae; genus Pseudocheirus; species Pseudocheirus occidentalis. The sequence continues at coordinate 148,866,105 of CM053593.1, forward strand.
GTCTAAAATGATTCAGCATTATACGTGTGTGTGTGTGTGTGTGTGTGTGTGTGTGTGTGTGTGTGTGTGTGTGTGTAGATAGAACAGAGATAAATGAGAGAGACCTTCCCAGTAAGATCAGGGGTGAAGCAAGTATGTCCATTATCATAACTATTATTTGATAGTGCTACAAATCCTAGCCATACTAGTAAAATGAGGGGAAAAAAATTGAGGGAGTAAGCATAGACAAAGAGGAAACAAAATGACCACTTTTTGCTTATTAATGGTCTATTTAGAACTCTAGTAATTTAACTCAAAATTAATTGAAACAGTTGTGTTAGCAACCAAAGTATCAGAGTATAAAATAAACATAGATAAAACATCAGTTTTTCTGTATATTGCTAACCCAGCAGGAAGTGATGGAAGGAGAAATTCCATTTAAAATAACTACAGTGTCAAAAATATTTGGATGTCTGCCTATTAAGACAGATACAGGAACTATATTAATACAAATACAGAAGACTTTACAGAAACAGGCAGACCAAAATAATTGGAGAGGTGTTGGTTCATCATATTTGGATCATGCCAATATTATTAAAAATGACAGTACTAAATTAATTTGCCTCTTCGGTACCGTACCAAACTACCAAAGGGTTACTTTGGGGGAGGGAGGGAAGAGCATCATTCAGCTGGTCAAGCAAAAGATCAGAAATCTCAAGAGAAATAACGGGACAAAAATGTGAGGCCTAATACCATATCTCAAACTACTATAAAGCAGTAATCTTCAAAATGAAAACTGGCTAAAATATAAAACAGTCTGTCACTGGAACTGATTAAGTTCACAGTCTCCAAAAGCAAGCAAACCTAATAGTATGTATTCAGTAAAACCAAAGATCCCAGCTCCTGGGGTAAAGACTCACCACCTGACAAAAGCTTTTCAAATAAAAAGGCATTTGAGCAGAAATTGGGTACAGACCAATAACTTATGCCATATATCCCAATAAGCTCCAAATATATATGTGATGTAGGCATAAAAACATCAGTGTAAACAGAAAATGAGATAGCTTTAAAAACTATAGGTAGGGGATGAGTTTTACACCAGAGAAAGAGGATGACAAGATAAAATACAGTTTTTATTACTAAAATTTGAAAGATTGTGCACAGAAGAAACTTAACTAAAATTAGAAGAGAAAATAGTAAACTGAGAAGGATTTGTAGCAGGTGTCTAATAAAGGTTGGATATCCATGATATGTAGGGAAATGATGCAAATATATGAACTATTCGCTAATAGATAAATGGTTAAATGATATGAACAGCTCTCAAAGGACAAAAATCTAAACTGCCAATAGCTATATGGAAAAATTCTTCAAATCACTAATAAAAAAAGAAATGAAAATTAAAACAATTTTGAGTTTCCATATCATACCCATGAGATTGGCAAAGATGACCAGAAAGGAAAATGGCAAATGGGACTTCCCAGCCATCACCAGAACATTATTGCCACCTTCAGCACCTAGAAATCAAAAGTCATATCCTCATACTGTACCCACAGTTACAGTCTCAGATTTGTACGAGGACCTTGATCCTGATGAGATACCAGTGCTCACAGATGCAACAAAACAAAGTCTCTGCTCTCCTGGGCTTCCTTTTTGCCAGCCTCTGAGATGGACCATCCATCTCTTCAGCCACAGAGAGAGAGAGAGAGAGAGAATTTATTGTATTTAGAATACGTGTATGAGAAGAAGAGACCATGATAGGGGGACGGTGGCACTCAGTGATAGTGGAAAGGAGAACTAACCTTGAAGTGAGGAAGACCTGGGTTCAGATCCTATCTGACACATACTTGACTGTGTGATGCTGGGCAAATGACTTAATTTCTCAGACTTCTAGGCAATGCTCTTAGAGTCTAAGTTGCAGAAAAGATGCCAACTTGTATTGGTAAAGACACTCTCACCCAAAGAATTCTCTGTGTCAGCGAAATCACAGGTTCTGTCCCTGTCCCTTTCCACTGTGTATAGAGACTGACACACACATACATACACACTCACCCTTAAGGTTGGAATGCTGGACCCCATTGATTAGTGGGAGCTAGACCAGAATCACTATGAAATTAAACTTGAGGATCTAGTTAAATAGTTTGGGACATGTGACAGAATAAAAAATAATTATAAGGTAGTTGTAGAGAGTATTAACAGTTAGGATCAGGCATTTGTAGAAGTTGTTGCTTGAGCTGTATCTTGAAGGAAATTATAAATCTGTGAGGCAGGGACAAGGAGAAAGTGCATTCTAGGTATTGAGGATAGCCAGTGCAAAAGCAGAGACAAGAAATAGAGGGCTTTATGTGAGGAATAGAGAGAAGGCCAGTTTAGCTAGACCATGGGATATAAGAACAGTAACGTAGAATAAAACAAGATAGGTTGGAGCCAGGTTATGAAAGAATTTAAAAACCAAACAGAAGTATATTTGATGCTGGAGCCTATAAAGAACTGCACAAATATCTTGAATTAGGGCACTGACATGGTCAGTAGGTTTAGGGCTTAATAAAAATCACTTTCGCAACTCTGAAGGATGGATTGAATGGGGACAGACTTAAGTCAGTGAAACCAAGTAACTATTAAAATAACCAGGCGAAAGGTGATGAGGACCTAAAATAAGATATCTCTATGAATAGAGAGAAAGGGTAGGATCAGAAATGATACAGAGATGGAAATGGCAGGATTTGACAGCTCATTTCATATGTGGGGTGAGGGAGAAGGAGGAATGCATGAAAATACCTTCATGAAGACTGTAAGAATAATGGCATCCACAACAGAAATAGGGACATTTGGAAGAGGGGAAGGTTTACATGAGTTTGAGTTTTGCACGTGTTTAGTTTGAGTTGTCAACGAGACATGCAGTTTGAAAAGTCAACTAGGCAGTTAGTGATCTGAGGCTGGAGCTTAAAAGAGAGACTGGGACTAATTATATAGAATTGTGAATTGTCTTCATAATAAATAAACTCATGGGAACTAATGAAGCATATAAAACAGCATAAAAAGAGAAGAGGGCTTAGGCCAGAGTCTTGGGGTATATTCACAATTAGGGGACATGATAAGATAACAGTCCAGCTGAGAAACAACCAGGAGAGAGGAGAGTCAGGAAAACCCAGTGAAGAAACAGTATCATCATTACCAACATTTGGTCTTAATGTTATCTGGATTTTCGTTTTATTAGTAAGGAAACTGCCTCTAAAACCAACTTGAAGTTCTGGCCATGAAATCACACCTATTTTCTCTCACCTTCTTGAAAACTGATAGCTCCTACAAGGAATTTGTAGAGGATAAAAATTAGTGTAAAGTGATCATTATCCCTTGGTTCTTTGAAGGTGTGATTAAATTGTGTGGTTAAAAACTTAATTTTTGTGAGATATTCCTGATAGCTTTCTTTTTTGTTAATTAGCCACATGTGAGATGTGCGGAATGGTTGGAGTACGAGATGCTTTTTATTCTAAAACAAAGCGTTTCTGCAGTGTTTCATGTTCAAGAAGTTACTCTTCAAACTCCAAGAAGGCAAGCATTTTGGCGAGACTTCAGGTAACGGTACAGAAACTTTTTTGTTCTTATGAATCTTTAATTTCTGTAGCTTTTTATGTTTTTTGTCATTTGATCATAATTCACCAAGTAATGCTTCTGCCAGCTGGGTAGTGCCTTGTTTTCATTTTACATCCTATTTTATAATGAAGTGATTTTGTTAAAAATTCTCTGAACCTCCTTAAGAAATATCCCTCTTTTGCCTCAAACTGATGTTTTTATTATGTGAGTGAATTAAATAAATTGTATCTATTTCTCAAGTGAATGTATATTGAAAATGGCTAGGTGATTTTTCTCATGTAGCACTTGAAGCAGTTTATTTTTACTATAAAATAAAGGTTTTGCATGTTTTGGGAGAGAGGTTACTTTTTATGATTGTCTGCTAGTTTTATTTTGCCATTATCTTTGTTTTTCATTATTGTTTGCATTTATCAAATTGAAACTGCTTTACTAAATCCTTCCAAGTTTGAGAAGAAAATTAACCTTCAAATACAGAATCTCTTAAGTATTTGTTAGCTTACTGACCAAATTGTCATTTGAGTTCACAGTTTGGCTTTTCACAGTTCTTACTTGATTATTCACATCATAGATTTTATCTACTTGAGCACATCTTAAACATTTCTTTACTCCACTTAAGTGGTGAACAGAATAATTTCCCCTTTCTTTGCAGTAGCACTGTTAGTTCAATCTCCAGATTTCAGGAAATATACCTCATGGATATTCATTAGTTGCTTCATCAGCTTCCCAGAGAAACTAGTCTACATCTCAGTGGCTGGCAATTTGTCATGTTCTGAATTTTACCTGTGACTAGACTTGTCTTTGTTCTTTTATCTTCATACCAAGAAGCATCACAGTTCTTGCCTTCCAGTCTCTGAGCACTAAATTGTTTTGCCCTGTCATGTGAAGGTGGCACCTGCTAAGAGTGACTATGTCTCCTATGGGAAGGACTTGAGACTTTGCCACAGCCTGATATTTTAACTGTGCATATATGTTACACTTAATGAGTAAATTTTTTAACCTGCATATTGCTGTGGCATTCTGACATCCATGTATTTCTGCATCCTAACAGCTTCCTCGTGCTTGGAATTTCCTTGTGCTTCCCTAGTTTGTAATTTTCTAAAGCTTCAAGATTTAAATAGCAACCTAGATAGTCATTTTTCTGGGGATGAATAAATAAGGTCACTCTGTTTACTTAACTCTTCTTGTTTCAGGGTAAACCTCCCACTAAGAAAGCAAAAGTTCTTCAGAAGCAGCCTTTGGTGGCAAAGTTAGCAGCTTACGCCCAGTACCAAGCCACCCTACAGAGCCAGGCCAAGACGAAGTCAGGTAATGTGGTGATAGAGGGGGATCAGACTTGGTGGAGGCTGAGCTAGGGTTGCCCGGACCTGATTTGGGAGGAGCCTAATCGAACAGGCAACATCCTCATAACAGAGCCTCTCTTTATAATCCTAATTGTCTTTTTATGCCAGTCTCCTAGAGGGCGCAGAGTAGAAGAAAGCCTAGAGCCAGAGCATTTGGCAGATTCTTGAGGGAGGAGGACCAAAGGTTAGAGACTATAATAATAGCTAGCATTTATGTGCTATGTGCTGGGAATCTTATTATACGCTTTTCAATTGTTATCTCATTTGATCCTCTTAACAGCCCTGGGACATAGGTGCTGTTGTTATTCCCATCCCACAGGTAAGGAAACTGGGGCAAAGGTTAAGTGACTTGCCCAGGATCACACAGCTAGTTAGTGTCTGAGGCTGGTTTTGAACTCACCTTCCTGACTTCTGGTTCTGATTCTGCTCGTGATGACACTACCCAGCTGCCTGAAGGTGGGGGCAAGAGGAGAAAGCAAGGAGAGCCACCTTGCCCTCCAGAGCATGTTTCCATTCAGCAGTTCCATGCCTGCCACCCTCAGGAAGCTCCAGTGCAGACGTGAGCAGCTGTCATTACTTTTGTCACATGTGGGGGTGTCCCTGACTGGCTTTCTTAGGATTATCCATAACCTTTTTGGAGTAGTTGACTTGTACATAGTCTTAATTAACAGCAACTTTGATGTCACTTCATATTTCATTTCAGTGGACTTTTACTGGAACTTAAAGCATTTAAGGTTTTGATTTTTTTAACTTAACTTCCCTCTTTTCTCAGCAGTCTCCTTGGAAGGCTTCAGCTGGGGTAATTACATCAACAGCAATAGCTTTATAGCTGCTCCAGTGACTTGTTTTAAGCATGTAAGTATAGATTTGCTACTTTTGTCACTTGAATAAATGTAAATAGAGAAATTAACTGGTTTGTTTTTCAGAAACAAGCTTTTATTTTAACAGATTATAATGCAGATTTTTCTCTTCACCTTGCATAAGTTTGCCATTGTTGTTAATAGAGAGGAGTCTTATATCTGAACCTGATTATGGAGAAAGCAAAGAATTCTTCTCATTTTGTTGTATTGATGCGTTAAGTCTTGAAGATTTGGCATTAATATTACATTAAAACATTAACAAAGTATTCTTTAAATCCATAATTATTTAATAGATTATTAGAGATAATGCAAAATTACATTTAAATTGTCTAAGTAAAAGGATTAATTTCATTTCCATTTATCTAGTAATAAAAGTTACCCTGTCACACTTTTCTCTAAATATGTAAAAAGTTAAAATGAAACATTTTCTATTCTTCAGTTTGTTAATGTCCACCTTGGGGCTACATCACTGTCTCTTGAGACCCAGCAGATCTATTGATTATCATTTTTTCGTCACCCTTGGCATCTGTCTGGCCCCTTGGAGCTTATTCTTTGCTTAGATCTGAGGTTTACTTCCTAATGTTTTTGTTTTCTTTTTATTTCACAAGTACAAAGCACTAGGAATTGCTTATACCTATAGTCCCCAAAGCCAGCTCTTTATAGCAGCCTCCAGGACCTTCCCATTAATTATGGGTATAGTGTAATGCTTTTTCAACACAGTGCTAGAAGTAATTCTTGGTAAACGCATGGTTAAGCTGATAAATAACATGTCTTAATATGGCATTTTTAAAATTTAGGATTCCAACTATGACTTAAGAACATCCTTAATTATTAAAGTATTCTTTTTAAAAATACTTGACATTTCTTTAGTTTTTAACTATTTCTATATATCTACTTTAGCCAGAGGTAGGTTCTTAAGTAGCCAAATTGTGACTCTTTATGGTTGCTAAGGCTGATCTTACCATCAAGGCTTGTTTAATCCCAAATATCAGTATGTGAACAGTAGCTGTAGGCAGAGCCTCGGTTTCTGCTGCTCCTAGAAATCCAAAGACATTATTCTCTTGATAATTAATGATTTTCCACAGGGCAAATCATTGTATTTAAATTTAAACAAGTCATTGAATTTCACTTACATACTCTAAATTAACAAAGCATTTTCATGTAGTTTCAGATTTTTCTAAATAGGATTTTACTAGTTCTTTGAAATGAAATGTTTGGGGTTTATAACTAAAAATGGATAAATAACAAAAATTTGCTTATCACTCTTCCCTGCTATGAATTACTAGTGACTGGTCTTTGACTGGAGAGATGCAAATTAAAGTACTAAGCAAAGAAAGCCTAATTGAACTGGCCCAAATGGAATATCAAACATTTGATCTCAATGAAATGTATGTTTATTTTAGCAACATGCAATGTTGCTATTGTGAGGAAAGCACACCACTGCATACCATGGAGTCAAGCATACATAACAGTTTAGAGGAATGTGGGGAAGGAGAACTTTGGAACTTTCTGTTTTCCAGCAGCAGAGTTAGCTTCATTTATGAAAAAATGTTATATAAAATGGAGCTACCAGAATTAAAAGGATAAAAATACCTTAACACCTAGACTCACTCTTCAGGCTTTCATTAATTCCTCCTATCACAAGGAAGGACCTGATGGCTCTCATTCATTTCTTTCTTTATTGACTTCAATGAGAATGAATTTGTGAATTAACTTATTCAGAATATGTATTTTTGAGCCTTTTATTTGTAATGAAGGAATAAAAAGGTAAAACGAAAGTTCTTTTAGGGTGACTAGTGGTGATTTTTGAGGAAGGGAAAGGACAGAGTGATCTCCATAGAGCACCCTTATTCTTCTTGGGAAGCAGAAGTCATAGCAAATAGAAACCTCTTCCTAGGATCTGTTGTGACTAGAGGAATCTGACCTTTCCTGCCTCAACAAGGTCCAGCCTCTTCCATCTGCTCTTTTAACCCAGCTCTTCCCTCTGTCTTAATTCTCCACTATTCATTCTTTTTTTTCTTTTGCTCATTTGATGTTACTTAATAGTGATATTTTCTTAGAAAAATTCCTTGTTTCACTTTAATTTCTTGGAACATACTTGATACCGTCTACATTTCTACTATTAGTATTGACCAAAAGAGTATAATTTAAATGGATCTTCTTTGTTTAAATACAGATATTCCTAAAATTCCATAAAGTGGTTTATCACTTATTATTCAAGAACACCACTCAGTGGTATTTGACAGTAACATAGCCTCAAAATCAAACCAAAGTTTGACATATAGATTTAACATAACCAGAAGATGCAAATCTGTACATATCATGATGATATCTACAAAATGTCTGATGTATCTTGTCTTTTATCTAGGAGTTTGAGAGATGATCCTTATAACTTCCATTTTAATAGTTAGAAGTATAATTGTCTTACTACCTTTTGGGTAGTTGAGGGTTTTTTGCCTGAGGACTCATAATTTGCTTCCAGAACACAAAATCTGCATCTCAAAATGGCTTAAAGTTAAGTACCTAAATATAGGGACTGCATCACAGAATCTCAGAGATGGAAGTGACTTCAAGGGTTATCTGGTCCATCCCATATCTGAGCAGGAATCCTCTCTACAGTATCACTAAGCTTCTGCTTGAAGACTTCAGTCAATATTTCTCAAGCATCCCATTGTTCTTTGAAATAGTTGTTCCTTTACAGTGTAAAGAACAACTTACAACAGTGCTGTGTGTAGTGTTTGACGTTTACTAATGATAAAAATCCATGTGTTCTTTTCTTCTATAAATCAGTAAAATTTAATCCTAGGATATTCTCAAGCATAGCAAAATATATAGAGAGAACATCTGCATTGCAGAGAATGGGGGTTGATTCTTGACTTTTTTCAGAAAATATTTGAGGATAGGACTTGTTTCATTTAAAAGATGCTATCATGGATCGTTCCAGTTATCTGTATGCTATAAGTAGCAATAAGGCATGACTAAAATGGTAAAAAAAAAAATACATAAGAAATGCAGTCATATATAGTCAAATTTTTTTTTTGCTTACATGTTTCAGATTTATGTTCTGCTAAACACTTTTTGTAAATGGCACCAAGAGACCAAAGTCTCTTCTCTTAATGAAGTTCTCATCACTCAAGAGACCAAAAATGTTTTGGTTGTACTATTCCTTCTCCCTCTTCTGTGAAAATAATCTAAGAAACTTTGAACCAAAAGGAACTTTGATCAGTATGAAGGAGAGTGTATACTATGACTCCAAAACTACACTGATAGCTCATTCCACTGTATCATCTTACACCTTTTTTTGTACGTAGTATGTATGCCAAGTCTTCAGCTAGGCAGTAGTGATTACTTTGTCCATTTCAGACTTAGCCAAGGAGTGAACTTTTATTTCTGCTCAAAAAAATTTAGCTACTAGTGCCTACCTCTCCATAGGCATTAGTACAGTTCATGAGCAGTTAGTGACTTTTTCTAGAATATAGTTAGCAGTTTACTGAATTTCACCTGCTAAGATTGTTCTCTGGATTTATGATATTTTTAAAATATTCAGGTTCATTTGAAATTCAACAAACCTTAAGTGCTTATTAGATGCAAATGTTGGATGATAGAAAGATAAAAACAATATAATTCTTGCCCTCAATGGAGACTACCATCTCATTAGGAAGCTATGACAAATACACCAAAAAATAAAAAAGCCTAACTACTAGAGACTAGACAATTAAATAGTAAGTGTTGTGGGGCAGCTAGGTGGCGCAGTGAATAGAGCACCGGCCCTGGAGTCAGGAGTACCTGAGTTCAAATCTGGCCTCAGACACTTAACACAAAAAACTAGCCGTGTGACCTTGGGCAAGTCACTTAACCCCAACTGCCCTCCAAAAAAAAAAATTAGTAAGTGTTGTAAAAGAGATCCAAAGTTCTGTGAGCATTCAAAATAATAGATCATATTCATGCACTGAAATTAACCTTCACTGTCTCTTCCTTGTAGGTTGTATTATAAATTCCTAATGAGAATGATGTTTTCCATAGTTGTTTAAAAATAATAGGGCATTTCTGACTGATTACTGTCAAACTGTGGGGAAAACTGGTCTTGGCACAAAATTGTTTTCTTAAAAAGCCATAAAGTTTCCTTTTTTATTTTGATAATAACATGGGCCTTTGCAGTTTACAAAATATTTTCACATACACTATCTTATTAAATTCAACAATGATTAAGGACCTACAGTATACAAAGGTGCTAAATGCTAGGGATATAAATATTAAAAAGGTAGTCCTAATGGACTTAGTCTAATCAGGGAGATTTAAAGGAGAGGTTTAAAAATATTTGAGGAAGACAAAATCACTTTAATGCAGCAGAAGAGGATCAAGAATTGCTTCTTAGATAAAGTAAAAAGCAAGTTGAATTTTAAAATCGTGGTGGGGGGGTGATAAAGGTAAGGCAAATGTTACAGACATAAGGATTATTGTCAGCAAAGGCAGGAGTTGGTGATAAGGTAGATCAGTAGATTATCTGTACTAATGTATAAATAATCTAATTTAGCTAGAGCATGGGCAGCTAAGTGGCACAGTGGATAGAGTGCCACGTCTGGAGTCAGAAAGATCCATCTTTTTAGGTATAAATCTGGCCTCAGATACTTCCTAACTTTGTGACCCTGGGCAGCTGCTTTGTTTGCCTCAGTTTCCTCATCTGTATAGTGAACTGGAGAAGAAAATGGCAAACCATTCTAGTACCTTTGCCCAGAAAACCCCAAATGGAGTCATGGAGAGTTGGACATGACTGAAACAGCAACAAAATGTAGAGAAACAGTAGGGAAGAATATAGGTTTGGAAGCAAATCATAGAGCAGTCTGAAATACCATAGAAAAGTTTGTACTTTATTTAGGAGGCAGAGGTCTTTTAACAGAGTATTGATAGGTTCAGAGCAATGGATTAGGAAGATTATGAGGATAGTGGTTACAAAGGACAGATTAGAGAGGAAACAAACTAAAGGTAGAAAGGAATAATACAGCAGTCTAGGTCAGCAGTAATTTAGGGCCCAGTTACAGGAAAAAAGGAATGGAATGGGGACAAATAGAGATGGGGTGAGATGGACAGGACTTAACAACTAAAGGGCAGGGAGGACAGTCAATGAGGATTCTAAAGTTTTGAGCATGTGTGACTGGGAAGGACAGTGGTGCCATCATGAAAGAAAAGGCAAATTTTGAGAAGAAAGTAATAAATTTAGTTACAGGTGTCTTAAGTATGGGGTGCCTGTAGTATATTTCTCTCTGTAGATATCTAGCAGTCATTTGGAAATATGAGATTGGAGAATCATCTGCATAAAAGCAATAACTGAAGCAATGGAAATATATCAGATCACCAAGGAGGAGAGACTGACAAGCAAAGAGAAGACTGAAGACAAGGCTTTGGTGACCCCTACCCACAGCACTTACTGAATATTATTAAGAGGATAGGAAGTCTGCAAAAGACAAAGAAGAGACAGAAAGATGGGACAACTATTAGGATGCCCCATCACAGGAGGGTCACTTTGTCCTGAGAGTAGCCCTCTGAGACTAAGGATTCTACAAATGAGAAAACTAAGGCTCAGAACAGGTTCCATTTGTAGCAGACCACATAGGACAGGAGTTGAACTCAAGTTGTCAAGTTTCTAGTCCAGGATTCTTTTCACTATATAGTGACATCTTCTTTTGGGAAGATCTATCTGTTAATGAGTAAACCAAACCTAGGAAGAATAGAGTTGATTTACACTTGTGAAAATCACCTGTATTTTGCATATTTGTTACATGTAGGTATATGCATACAATTTTGATATTTCCTTTTTATGGGGTCTCTTCGATTTTCTCAAATTATTTTGTTTTTTGCTTTGTACCATGATTTCCAAGACCCATTACTAGCATTCATGTTTTTTAGTAAAAAGGAATGGATATTTTTCCCTTCTAAACCACTAGTCATTTTCTTATGCTTATATGTAACATATACAAGCACCTATCACACACTTTAATGAAATTTTATATTTGGAAGAGACCTTAAAAGTCAATCTGATCAAATTCTGTGTTTTAGCAGAGAAGAGAACCAATTTGTCCAAGGTTACTTGACGGCTTATTAATGATTTAGTTATAGTGTTCTGTAATTATTAATCTTACTGCTACCTCAAATATTATCTTTTTCCTCTACCACCAACTTCTTACACACACATGCACACACTTTCTTTCTCTCTCTCTCTCTTTCTCTCTCTTTCTCTCTTTCTCTCTCTCACTTTCTCACCTGTTGTCAAATTGCAAGGCGAGTGAGTTTTGTGAGAAAGGGAAGGATTTCTTTTTGTCCTGCTAAACATGTTCCTCATCCTAGTATCTGTGGTTTCAGATATATATTCTTATTTTTTTTAATCATCCCTTTTTTCCCTCTTGTGCAATTTTAACATATTCTCTATACTTTTTTATAGCAAACACATACTTTGTTTCTACGCTAAATGCCAGTATGTTAATTATCTCTTAAAATGAATCTTGAAAGTATACTGTAATGGTAGCTTTTCTGTAGATTTTCTCTTTATCACTGTTGGGCTAGATCCATGTATAATTTCACAGCTAAACAATATCCTCTAATCTTATTCATTAATGCCAAGGATTTCTATGCAATTATCAGTTATTTTGGCCCACACTATATACAGCAAGTCTGTAGAGTTTTTTGTGTGTGTGGTCAATTCTAGTGTGCATTATATCTATACACTTAACTGAGGATCCAAGCTTCTCTAGAAATCCCTGCTATAATACACTTCTGAGCTTGCAAGAAATCTGGGGAAAAGGAACTTCCCACAAAAATATTTTCTTGCAAATGAGAAAAAGGATCACTTTTTGTTGTTGTTGTTGTTGGGAGGCCCTTAGCATTTGGATTTGGGCCGTGTCCAACAGGACCTTCCTGATTGCAGCTTACCTTGCAGGGAAGGAGAGTCGCTCACAGATTAACCCACACGAGTGGTTCCTGGATCAGGAAGTGGTGAACCAGATCTTCCTTGTTTGGGGAGGCACCTGAGGTGGATCTCTTCGCCATGAGTCTGGAAGGTAAATTTGTTGTTACCTGTAAATTATGGTTCTGCTAGTTCATACTATGCCAATCCAGACTTCAGTTATCCCTCCTGCCAGCAAGTGAAGACAGATGACTTGAACGAAGATGGCTATCAAGGCCTGGGTCATTCAGTCTTCCCCATTTGAGAATATTCATTTTTTAAAAAGGGAATTACATATGTATGTATATATGTATATATTCATATTACATATATGTGCATATATATATATAAGCTGTTTGTTTTATTATCTGGAGCATATTCCACATGGTGGTGCTCTATTTTTTCCCCATTTTTCTTTTTTCCATAGAGGCAAACATATGGATTGGTTTAGGAGGGTCTAGCAGAACCACAACCTTACAGGCAAGAACAAATGTCACTTTCTGCTACTTTCTCCTATACCAATCCAGACTGTAGGAACCAAAAAGTAATATCATCATGAAAAATGAAGATCATTACCATTTTAAAATGAAAATATTGACACTTTATTTACTTGAACTTACACGAATTAATTCATTAAAATTGATTAATTTTTATTCTAATCAGCCTATCAGTTGGGCAGATAGATGGTCAGATCTATATTAGGCTTCTGTGTTCGGCTCACTAGCAGTACAATGACCTAAACCAAAATCCGTCTGAGAAATACAGCTGAAGTGTTTCTCATGATCTACAAAGTCAGATTCTATTCAAAGATTTATTCTTTCCTACCTACACCTTACCACCTACCTAAGGAAAAAAAAGATGTGCCTTAAATTTTTAAAATTTTAGGTACCATCTAATCTACCTTAAGTACATTAATACTGGTAAGATCATAGAGACTATCTTTTATATAAATACATATATATATATAATCCATCTTCCTTTAAGTTTTCTTCTTATTATACCTGCTGGCAATAGGAGTAGCCTCAAAGTCTAGAGTGATATAGGGAAGCTAGCAGAACATAAAGAATCCAGTATTTGACATAAATTAATAAATAGGCACAAAAAAAGTGATTGACATACTTTTCCACAACTAGAGAACCCGTTCATATCTACCCTCCAGAATCAATGATAGCTGAGATATCCTATTTTCACCATAGATTTGGAAGCATATTTCATGCCCATCACTGTTAGGGAGTCATAATTGATTCTGTCTTTTACTTTGTGGACTTAAACTTGTTCTTTATCCCTTGACATTTTCTTCACCTCAATCTGAAATTGCTCTTTTTCATACTTTGGCTCTTGAGAAGGTAGGGATTAAACAGATGATGTTTCATACAAGTTATTGGCCTGTCAGAAGAGAGTCTACCAAAGAGTGGAAGACTGTGTACAAATGTCTACTGCCTGATGTTCAAATTGGCTAGGTCCTGTATCTCTGATTCCTTTGGTTACTCATTCTTCTGGCTATATTTTCTTATATTGATTTGCCCCAAAATATAAATATTCACCTGGCCTTACTTGATTCCTTTCTTTATCATCAAGGTTTACATTATTTTAGTATGGTTCTTATCATTTACCTCCAGAGAGACTTTTAATGTTTTCTGTATTTCTAAAACTCGCTTATTTAATTTAGTTAACAATTACAGTGGTGTGCAAATTAAATGGGACAAATTAAAATAATTGCATTTACTGATATATACAATAAACTTTACAGCTACTTACATCTTTTAACAAATTTTAATATGCAATATGTCCTCTTTTTGCTTCAGTCACTTCTTTTATATGATTTGGCATTGAGTTCATACGACTTTGACAAATAATTCTCTAATTCTTCATCATGAAACCATACATCACAGTGAATATTAAACATACCTTTGACAAATAGTCCATTTTCCCACATCTAGCCTTCATAATTCATAGGTTATCAGTGGGGTTTGAATCAGGTGAGTTTCCAGGCCACTGAAGCATGTTTCTCTCCATCTCTTGGACACATTTCTCTGTCTTTCATGACATATGGTATGGTTAAAGGTTGTGGTACAATATTCCATCTCAACTTGGAATTTCGGTCATTTTAGGATAGTTGTGCTTCTTGGTATGTCAGTATATGTTTGTCAGAGTTTATCATTGCCTCACTACAGGCAATCCTGCCAGGGCCATTAGAAGTAAAAAAAGTCCCCTGATATTTTTCGGCAGAGGTTTTACATAGTCTGATGGGAAGTATTAGATCTTATTGGATCACCTAAACTTCTTCCAACAGCAGTTTTGGTATGGCTTTAAATGAAAAAGTTTCATCAATAAAAAATTACCTTTTTTCAATCTTCAGTCCTCTACTGTTTGTATTCAAGCATTTTTGTTTCATAGCAACTGTTAGCCGCTTTTTTTTTTTAACTGATCTTCTCATTGTTCTTTCAACTTTAAGAAGCCTACTCTGCACTGCACATAGAAGAATCAGGAGCAACCCCTTCAACTGCCAGGTCCCTCTGAAGGTCTTTTCTTGTCTTCTGAGGATTAATTAGGCTCTTTTGCATTGATAGTCTGTTCTTGGCAAAATTTATCATTTTCAACTGCAATTTTCCTTTATGTTTTGGTTATACTGATTCTTTTTTACTATATGCTTGAATGATCTTAAAATGCTTGACTTCCCCACACCAACAGTCACAGCAGTTTCTCTAATAGTCACTAAAATGTGCTCTTTAAAAGCTTAGACTTTTGTACCTTCGTTGAGAGTAATAATCACTCTTTAAAACCATAGAACTAAAAAAGCACAGTAGAAGAAATACTTGTAAATGACAAGAGATGCATTATTCAACTAATAGAGAACTAACAAAAGGTGGGGAAATTAGTTTAATTTGGTTTCATTTTGTCATTCTGTTCTGAGACACAGACTAGTGTCATTGGATGCATGCGTGCACATGCACACATGCACACATACCCAAACACACATGACTTTTGCTATCCCAAAATGAAACCATATCTAAATTATTGCTTTCCCACATCACTGTGTTATATCCCTAACATGAAGATATATTTCTTAGGAAATATTTCACATCAACTTTATTCAACGTATTTGGTCATGGTCAGATATTCTAAAGGAGCCTGGTGTCAGGGGATGCAGACACACATTCCTATCACAAGATGAAACCATATAAAAATCACTTGTCCCAAGTAATTCTCACACCACTGTATACAAGCTGTAAATAAGCTTCAAGTACTGAATACGGGGTACACATTATAATAATTGTAGGGTGTAATAGTAAAAGGTTTTAGAAAAATCCCATTACTTTATTATGTAGGTTAACTACCTTATGGAGACAAAAGTCACTTAGATTTTTTTAGTGGTTTCCATTTTCTAATATTCAAATTTTTTCTTTTGGTGACAAAGATTTGTAGTAAATTGTTATGTTAATCATGATAGAAACAGTATCTGATGGTTAAACTAATAGTTTACTATAATATTGGTCTCTAAAATTGCAACTCTGCCTTTTGAGTGTTTCATTTCCTGCTTCCTTCTCTTTTGCCCATTCTCACAAACTTTATCCTGTGAATCAGTCTTAAAAGTAGAAAATGCCTTGAAAAAATACCTTGAACCTTAACATCTTACCTACCTTCTCTTACTAACTTGGAAGATGTTGCCCCAAATACTATAGTTAATGATATAATGCATGAAAGGCAGGTTGCTAGTTTGAATTGCTTTTCTTGTTATTCTTTGTCAAATTAAAATTACATTCATTCAAAGGTATATCGCAAATGGCAACAAATATCTTAAATTGGCTCTGTCTTGTGAAAGCTACAGTTGGTTTTGTAATTCTATTTTTATAAAACGTTTTCTATGCACTATACTAAATATGCTGAATTCTGAAGCTGACATTTGTGTGTTCTAACTTCTTCGAATTCTTTTAAACTTGAATTCATCCCTGAGACTAGATACTTATAGGAATATCAAATAAATAATCAAATTCTATGAAAAATAAAGGGAGAAGAAAAGGTTGAATTTTCAGAGAAAATTACATATTAGTCTGTCATTTCTTGCATATTTCCATTGTTGGTGACAGTTAATAAAAATAAAAATTGTATTCCAAGCTGAGTGCTAATAATAAGGTGCTAATTTGGTACTTTTTACATGACAGGCACCCATGGGGACCTGCTGGGGTGATATCTCAGAAAATGTGAGGGTGGAAGTTCCCAATACAGACTGCAGCCTACCTACCAAAGTCTTCTGGATAGCTGGAATTGTGAAATTAGCAGGTGAAAAACCTTCATAGTAATTGACCAAAAAAAGCTAATGATACCTATAATTAGATTATTTTATAGGTGCTTATAAATTTTATGGTACATGGAGGTTTGGGAATTTGTAATGAATAATGAAAACAGTATATTAGAAAATTTGTGTAGCCAGTTTACTTAATGTAACTGATTTGGATTGTTAATGATAGCAGTGTCCATGTCAACATGTCCTGTCAATTCTTTCTTCCCAGTGTTTCTCAGATTTGTCCCATTCTTACATTTTCCACTAATATCACTCTCTTGGTACTGCAGTACCTTATTGTTTAATAGGTACGCAGGTAGGAGCTCATGCTATTAGTTGTAGCTGACCAGTTAGCCTGGGTCCCTGCCTTTCCAAGTCAGAATTTTCCACAGACTCCTGGTGTGGAAATGTGGGAAACAGCAACTCTTCGCCCTCCCTCTGGAACTCAGATCCCTTTGCTGTGAACAGTGAAGGAGCAGTGAGACTACTAAGGACCCCAAATCCAGATGGTACATAAACCCTCTGAATTACATACACAGGATTCTGGATGAAGAGGGAGATAACAGAGCAGTGTAGAAAACTCCCATTTCCTTTGCCCAACCATAGGACATGAATGTTAAGCATAAAATATAAATTTCAAATGTTAAAAATAACTTGTAAATAAAATATTAGAACAATAAGTCTGTCTTCCATTAAATGTTTTAGTGTATTTTTTAAAGTTTTTTTACATTTATTATTGTGAATAATAACTCACGTTTGCACAGTACTTTGGAGTTTATAAAGTATTTTCATCACAGTGTGATACTTTAGTTGTGGGTTTGGGATTTTTGTTGGATTTTTTTAAAACTGTTACAAATTATGAGGAAAGACCTCTTCAATTAGTTTTTATGCATAGAGGACCTAAACAGTTTTAATATGCCACTACCCAAACTTTATCATCAGACAGATTTGTTATAAAATAAAGATTATAATTTGGTATGGTAAATAAAGTCTACCTATAAAAAATAGCAGCAACAGAAAATATTATATGATTAAACGGTTAGTGTATGATTAAGTTCCCATACACAGATACTAAGGGCTGAAATAGCCCAGAGCAAGGAGGGAATTCTGGGCTGGAGTATTCACACCTAGTATATTATGATACCTTCATATTTAATCTCTTTTCTTTCCAATTCATTCTATTAAACTAATCTTCCACAAAAACTATCTTTTTACTAAAAAGGCATTTGATAAAATTCATTCTGTACTTCCGACTAATTTTAAAAAATAGAAATACTTCCATCATATCATTAAATAGTATATAGAAATGAAGTTTATTTACAATAAACACTAAAGCCGTCCTTTTAAAATCAGGAGCAGAGTAAGTATTCCCAGAAGACAATTGTTGATAAGGACTAGAGTCTGAAAGAGAGATGAAAGCTGAATGTGTAGATTTGGGAATCTTCTGCATAAAAGTTATAGCTGAGTCCATGGGAAATGATGAGACCAACACGATAGAATATAAAGAGATAAGAGGACAGGGCCCAGGACAGAAATACATATTTAGAAGTCAAGACAAATATGTTGATCCTTTAAAAGGAGACTGAGGAAAGCATGTGGTAAGAGAGCCGTGAATGAGCAGTGTCACAAAAACATAGAATATCTAGAAGGAACAAGCGATCAGCAACGTAAGCTGCTGTAGAGAGGTTAAAAAGGAATAGGACTAAGAAAAGACCACTGAATTTGGTAATAAAGACATCATTGATGACCTTAGAGGAAATTGTTGCAATTCAGTTACGGGGATGAAAGCCAAATTGAAAGAGATTGAGAAATGGGAAGTGAAAAGATGAAGATAGCAAACTTAAGTAGATTTTTCTAGGACTTCAGCTGTGAAAGAGAGGATGACTATAAGATTACTTGAGGTGCTTGTTAAAGTAAAGGGTTTTGGTTTTTTTAAGGATGTCTATCCCCATCATTCAAATACCCTTCCTCTCTACTTCCACCTCTGAGAATCCCTGACTTCCTTCCTTCCAAGTCTCATCTCAAACTTTACATACTGGAGTAGGCCTGTTCCCATTCTCCCAGCTGTTAATGCCCTCCGCTCTAGAGTTACCTTCCATCTACTCTATCTTGTATGTACCTGCTTATATACGTGTTGTCTCTCCTTCCCATCCTTAATAGAATGTAAGCTCCTTGAGGGCAGAAATTGTTTTTTTATTTTTCTTTGTGCCTCCAATGCTTAGTACAGTGCCTGGTACACAATAAGTACTTAATAAATACTTATTGATTAATAGCTTCTGAGCATTTTTGTAAGCAAGAGGGAAAAAAGCAGTGGATGAGGAAAGATTTATATATATTTATATCCCCTTCTGCCTAATTTTCAGACAATCAACCTCCTACAGGAGACAGGAGATTATAAATTCAAGGGCAGGAGTAGAGGACTTAGCAGTGGCAAGGGGAAAAACCATCTTATCTGCCAATGCTGTAACAGGAAAGAGAATAGTGGGTAATGATTGGGGGGCAGGGTGCGAAAGGGGAGTGCATTGAAAGAGTACTAGATTTGAAATCTGAGGACATTTAACTATCTGCCCAACCTCAGACAAGTTATTTACCCTTTCTGAACCTCAATTGAAAAGTAAAAGCATTAGAGTAAATGACCCTATGATTTGTTCAACATGATGCTGAAAAAATAAGTATAATTTTTGTCTTAACATGTGATTTCATTGATGTAGAGAACTTTCAGAGAGGAAACACCTTCTACCAATGCAAATTCATACTTGCTCTGCTACTTATTGTCTTAGAGAAGTTACTGGGGCATTAAGAGATTGGGTGAATTGCCCAGATCACAAAGCCAGATGAGTTAACTCTGCATATAGTAAAAATGACAATAATACAGTGTACGAATGGATGCAGAAGGATATATTTCCTTCTGCTACACAGATCACAGCTCATTCATGCCTTCCCATCCTAGTACAACTCTTAACCAGTCCTCCCATCAATTTAACATGGGTGTCTACCCAATTTGTAAAGGCCTTCTCCATGTTTTCTTTAGAATGGAGCACTTGGCTGTCCATCATTTATACCTTGAATGTCCATCATTTAAAAGGTATAAATTTTTTCTAGTCATACATTTCCCCAACATCCTTTACACACTTCTTCTAATTTATAGCCTATTGCAGCCTCTTCATACCCACTCTCTGTTGTTCTTTGGGTGATTCTTAACCTCAGTATTCATAGGCTAATATTCCATGACTCCCGGCAATACACGATCACCAGAAAAATACTGGTGTAATAAGATGGGCTTTTGTGTGGGGAAGAAGCTTGTACAATTTCCCAAAGACAATCCATCCTTCTCTTTGCCTCTTCCTGTTCGTCTCTGGGCCTTGCTCATTATCCATTCACAGTGTCTGGCCCAAATGTATTTGCTGGTGGGTAAATGGATTGATAAATTGTCCATTCAGCTGCAAATCAAGACTTTGACAGCTTTCCAGCTTGATTTTTCCTGTGTGGATAATGTTGAATAAAAGCCAGACTCTTCTGGGTGATTATGAATTTCATCTAGGAGACTCTGCAGTGTCCTGGAACTTGATACAGTCAGCGCAGTTTTATCTGCAAAGCAGGAGTATCTGGAGGACCTCTTCAACCTGAGCTCTATGCTGCATCATCCTCCAGGTGTTTGGCGCCTTTGGCAACCTTACATCTTTGTTTTATTCCTCACTGAATGTTATAGAAGGAGTCACTGGATAAAGTTATTTTTGTTGTATCTTGCAAAGTATTTTGTAAGATTTTGAGATATTCTTGGGAAACAACCTTGATGGAAATGAGCCTTTATAGGTGGCATTTTCCTCTACCAAAGCAAATGCTTTTATGTAGCCAACTGACTCTTTAAGTATAATCTTGTATTCTCTGTATCTTCAAGTCAATTTTGTGATGGTAAAGATATACAGCCTGCTGTGAAGAATCATTTGTGAATCCCCTGCTTATATTCTCTTCTGGTCCTGTTATGAAGAATGTCCTCAGTATATGTGTACATGATTCTCATAAAATTTTTGTATAGGTAGTCAGTTGTGATTCGTGCTCTCTTGGTTGCTTTTTTTTTTTTTAAGTTAATAGTATCTGAAGTTTTTCCCCCCACATCCTTGTTATCCTCTTTGACATATGTTGAGAATGAATCCCTCAGTGTCCTCAAAATTTTGTCTTTTCAAGCATGAACCTTGTCTCTGCGTGTATTTGATCTAGTCCAGATGCTTTCTTTTTGAGTCTTTTCTTCATTACCATTTTCATTTTCCCTAGTAATACATCCAGAACTATATTGTTAGAGTCCAAATGTAGCTTGTCTATGCCTGATGGTGAAGAGTCTATTATGAAGATATTTATAGTTCTTTTTTATTTTTCATGTGTTCTTCTAGTTTCATCATTAAATGCCCTTGTAATGGGTCTCTCACCAAGCTTTCTTTAAACTTACGTTTCTTTCCATTGTCTCTCACTATGTTATGAGAATTACTGCTCATAATTTTCCACCGTTCTCCATTAGATTTTACAAATGACTTATAGTCTACTTTCTTGTCTTGGCAAGCGGATCACTGAGAGAGGCAGTTTGTAGATTATTTTCTTGTCATAATTTGATTTAAATCAGTTAAACTTCTAATGTGATTATTGTAATTGGTGTCATTGTCCTTTCCCCTATCCATTTCCTATTTTTAATCTGTTCAGAATTCAGTTTAAATAGGTCAGAATGGAGTTGATTGAATTATGTGTTCTTTTTCTTCTAGTATTGTATTTCTTTGTTGCTCTAACTATACATAAGTCACTGGTTGAAGAATGACTCCCACATAGACTCAATTTCATTTGTTGCTTGTCGTTTCCAGTGCCTCCTAATTCTTTTCTCAAAGAGAAAAATATGACATATAAATATAAAGGTTTATATGTAGTGTGCAGACCTTTGGCATCTCCCATTCCTTATTCCTGAATCATATTTTCTACTGTTTTGTCACCGTCTTCCTCCATACCCACATTTGCATTGAAGCCACTAAATTATTAAAGTATATATTTAACTTAGAAGATCTTATGAGATTTTTTTGTAGACTTATGTACTACAACCTTTGCAGTTAGAATTAGGGCAATAATCTTTAATTATTCTCATGGTAGTCCTTTTACAAATTTTTATCAAGAGAAATATACAAGATGTCTAAAGAAATGACCATTTCTTTTAGCATCTGGATGTATAATAAAACCAACTCTTTTATTTTCATCTCCGAGAAGAACCCAATAGCCATCCTTCCATTTAACTTCAGTTTGGTTTTGTCATCTGGTTTCATTTATGGTGAGAACATCAAGTTTGATATGATTCCGTTTCTCTAATAAGTAGTATGCCTATGTGGTCGTTGAACAAGCATTTACCAGTTAGAATAGTAACAGCTAAGTTAATGCTTATATGTAAAAACTCTGTGATTCTTGGCACTGTTTTCCACCAGTCTGGAGCTATAAATGCAAGGTGACCACACAGGACTGAAGGCCATTTTTTTTAGTGTCTTTTGTTTTATGAATTACAGTGACAGTGTCCCAGGATAATTTATGAGAGAAAAATAATGAGCAGATAAAAATTCTAACAAATAGAGGGAAGAAGAATAAATGACCAACAAAGGGTTTTGTGGTCCTTATAATATTTGCTACAGCTACAATTTTGAAAACTGATACAAGGCTTTAAAAAAAAAATTTGTAGTAATGAAAGAGAGCTCCAAAAAGAAACCCAGATATATCATTGCCTCAGCGTCCTAAACTCAATTAAAGTATTAAAGGAAATAGACCAAGCCAAACAGGCATAAAACGGTGATTGAATTGAATTATGTGATGTTGAAGTTTTGTGGGAATAAAGTAGTTAATGCTCCTCCTCAGCCACCTTTTGATTAGGCACCAAAATTTGATGGGCATGTTTAATCTGTCATATTGGAGGAACTGTTTTGTGAAAAGCCACCAGAAATGATGGCCTATAATTTATAAGCCTGTTGAAATTTTGCAATGAGGAAAAGGAATACATTGAAATTAAACAGTGACATGTTTTAGGGAGCAACTCTTAAGTGGAAAAAAACAAAATTGTAGTTCCATACAATATGCTACATTCTATAATAAACTCTCCCTGCCATAAGGTCTACATATAAAAATAGATACATATTTGAAAGTTAGAAGAAAGCATAATGGGCTCCTTAACCCAACTTAGAAGGGAACAGTAAATCATTGACCGTTAAGAAGAAATCATTGAAGGTGATGTTATAAGTTTGGATTACTTGAAAATAATTTCTTGCACAGTAAAAAAAACAGTAAAACTAAGTTATAAAGAAAAGCAAGACAAGGTAGGAGAAGAGAGTTGTGGAATATCTATCATCTATTCTGTCATCTTGGCCGATATGTTGGTTAGATTTGCTTAACTACTTTTTTCTTACTTTTATAAAAAAAAATTTTGTTTGAAGGAATGGCTCACTAACTACAGTGGGAAAGAGATATGTTCAGAAAGTAATACAAAAACAAATCAATTTACTTAAAGCCAAATATTACCAGACTAAAAAGGCAACAGACTGGAAAACGTTTACAAAAAAAATCACAGCTAAAATAACTAAGAAATTAGAAGGTGTTGATATGTATATAAAAGCAATAAATGCACAGTCTCCAGTAGACATATGTATAAATCAATCAGTTGTGAGCAAACATTTCACAGAAGTTGAATCATGCATTTGGAAAAATGTTGACAGCCAAACAGATCTTTGGTAGGTATACCACTGTGTGTTGGAGCTAGGTAGGCTCTTATGAGTTCCCCAAAGTCAATTAATTAAATTTTCAAGGTAAACATTTACGCATCAGAATTGGCAAATATTTTAACAAGATCAGGGTTTGATTTGCTGTTGACTAGACACAAAAAAGTGATGGTGAAAATGTTTATAATATTCAACTTTAAAGTGGATTGTGCATACTTTCCCCCACCCCTACCCCCAAATAGCCTATTATGGAATATTTACCAGCACTCCCTTGTGAACAAAGTTTTTTCATCATGGTGGGACCTATCAGAATTGGGAATGAGAACTCAGGTTTACTCTCTGTGCCATTGATTCAGCGGAGCAGGGCTAAAAAGATTAGAAATATATCCCCAGGAAACTGGTTTCCAAGTTGTTTTGTATAAAGATTTATGGCAGATATTTAATAGCAAAAAAACAACCAAAAAAACCTGCCCCATAGTTAAAAAGCAGCTAGATGCACTTTATTCATTCAGTTTACATAGGCATTTATAGACTACTTTGAACCCAGGTATTTTTACTCTGAGTATACTACATTATTTATATTGAAATACCACATCACTCTAAGAAAAGCAAATAAATAGAGTATGCAGAGAAATTTTTAGTCTGCATTAAATAACAAGGTGGAAAAAGTAGAACTAAATCAATATATGGTATCTACAGTTTTTCATATGCATATGTGTATGATATAAAAGACAGTGTGGTGTAGAGGGTAGTTTCATTTGAAATTAAAAAGGCCTTAGGGCTTATGTTAGAAGGAGTGTCATTTAGCCTCCGTGTCAGAGGTACTTAAGACTAAGAACTCTTGCCATCCTGCAGTGATAGAAGGAATTTACTCATTATCACCTTTTCAAATGAAATTGCAGGTCTAGTCCCACTTTTTTTTAAAACATGATGTAACATATTCATATTAGAGATTTATAGAATTTTTAGACTCCTTAAATTCTACCTCAGCCCCTCACATAGGTTGTCATCCCCAAAATGTTGTACTTCACCCATTTAAAACTGATACTCTTGTAGCTAACTATAACCTACTATCATCCTTCTCTTTGCTTCATCTGTCTTAAACCTATACTCCCTTATCTCAAAGTTTCCCTTCACCCAACCCTTAACAATTTCTCAGACCATTGCTCCTGCTATGACTTCTTTGCCTTTCCAGTCTTGACCCTCTAGTTAGCCATTTCAGTCCCCCACTGTCCTCCACCTTTGAGTCCCTCACCTTTTTGCCATACGTTTCTTGCCAAATCTCATTTCTGCACAGAGCTGTGCCAGCTGGGTCTCACACACACACACACACACACACACACACACACTCTTCTCTCACACACTTAAACTGTACTACAATATGGCAGGCCCTAGATTCTGTTCTTTGATTGCTTTGTGAGTTAATCAGTGATAGAAGTGAAACAAAAGCCCCAATCATCACCTTCTTGGGTCAACACTTAAGAGTATAGTCATAATTAACCTTTACGTGACTTTTTTTTAACACTTGCGCAGTTCTCCTCACAACATGTCAGGGAGTTATTTGTCATCACCTTCTTGCAGTTGAGGAACCTGGGCTCCAGGCTAATCAAGTTTCCCACTACAAGTTAAAGTCAGACAAATAATCAGTACCAGACCCAGGAACCTAGATCTTAGTCTGGGTCTACTGATAGCATTTATTCAGTGTTCCTCTCACTATCCCATTTGGCATTACATTTCTTTATTGAATTTTTATTTCTCTCAATCAACAAAAATCTGCCTTCTCTCACTACTCCCACTGTCCCTCACATGGAGGCACAAAAACAAAACCATTACAAATATATGTAGTCAAACAAAACAAATTCCACACTAGTCATGCCCCCCCCAAAAAAAAATTAAATAACATTTTTTAACATTCTTTTTTTTAGTTCCAAATTCTCTCCCTCCCCCAGCATTGAGAAGGCAAGTAATATGATTCCCATTATATATATATGAAATCGTAAAACATTTATATATTAGCCATGGTGCCAAAAAAATTTAAAAAAAAATAACAAGCTTCAATTTGCATTCAGAGTTCATCAATTCTTTTTCTGGAGGTGGATTGCATTTTTCATCATGAATCCTTTGGGAGTTGTGGGTCATTATATTGATCAGCATAGCTAAGTCTTTCACAGTTGATCATCACTGTAATATTGCTGTTACTATGTACATTGTTCTAGTTCTCCCCACTTCACTTTGCATCAGTTCATATAAGTCTTCCCAGGTTTTTCTAAAACCATCCCCCTCATCATTTCTCATAGCACAGTAGCATTTTATCATGATCATATACCACAATTTGTTCAGTCATTCCCCAAATGGGAATATGCATCCTCCGTATTTTCAATTCTTTACCACTAAAAAAACAGCTGCTATAAATATTTTTATACTTAAAGGTCCTTTCCCTTTTCTTTTTGATGTCTTTGGGATACAGACCTAGTAGTGGTATTGCTGGGTCAAGTTTTGTAGTCCTTTGGGTATAATTCCAAATTGTTCTCCAGAACGGTTGGACCAGTTCACAACTGCTTCAACAATGCATTAGTGTCCCATTTTTTCCATATTCTCTCCAGCATTTGTCATTTTCCTTTTCTATCATGTTAGCTAATGTAATAGGTATGCAATGACACCTCAGGTTTGTTTTGATATGCATTTCTTTAATTATTAGGAATTTGGTGCATTTTTTCATGACGATAGCTCTGATTTCTTCTGAAAACTGCCTCTTCATAGTCTTTGACCCTTTAGCAATTGGGGAATTTTATAAATCTCTCTGTTCCATATATATTTGAAAATTGAGGCCTTTATCAAAAAAAACTTACTGTAAAAAAGTTTCCCCACTTTCCTGCTTTCTCATAATTTTGGCTGTACTGGTTTTGTTTATGCTAAAACTTTAATTTCATGTAACCAAAATTCTCCATTTTACCTCCCATGATCCTCTCTGTCTTTTGTTGGGTCACAAACTCTTCCCTTGCCCATCCATCTAACAAATAATTTTTTTCCATACTCTCTTAATTTGCTTGTGATATCACCCATCTAAATTATGTACACATTTTGACTTTATCTTGGTGATTGCATTCCATTTGAAGGTACAATCAGAAAGGATCAGGAAAGGTTATCTTGTTACTTAAATTTATTTGTTGTCATTGCTCTCAGTGTATAAATGTATTTTTTGGTTGTAAAATTGATTTAATGCTAATCTGCTCATATTACATTGCTCAAGAACCTAGAGTTTCTCCCTTTTCTCCATCTTCCAGTTGCAAATTTCTCATCTAATCGTCAGGGCCTTTGAATTGGCATTCCATATTGGCCCCCACATTACCTAGCTTAACGTATCTCCCCCTCTTCTTTGACTTTAGCACCACAGAGTCATGTCTCCTTATTGTGCCTGCTCATATACCATACTCATTTCCATAGTAGTGCCAGGAGATACCCAGACCCTGGGATTCTTTTCCTTCCAGAGATACCCAGCTATAGCACTACCTGTCTTCACCCTTCTCAGACACGCAGAAGAAGTAGGCAGCCTTTGCCTGCCAGCATCACCCCTTTGACACTGGGCATTTTTCATGTGCCATTTACCATGACCCCCATAGCTAACAACCAGTTATCTCCCTATCCGTGTATTACTCAACCACCAGCCACAAAGGAGCAAATTCTTCTCAGCTGCTATGTCCTTGCTCTCTCATGTTCATCTTCCGTAGTCCTACCCCATCTTTGTCTCATTCCAGTTCTGCCTACACCTTTTGCTTTGCCCTCTAGAATTCCTATTCCATAGTGAATAAACCTCCCTTCATTCTGGTCCTCTTTCTCTTTTGAGCAAGTAAATCTTTTGATCTACTGGACCTCATTTAAGATCTGCCTTCCCCCAGATATTATTGCCATCCTTCCTAGGACTGACTATACCTTCGCTCACTAGACTCCCCAACCTTACCTTGACACACTGGTCCTAGAAGGGACTGTCAGAATACTTTTAGCTCCCCTTACCATTTCCAGATTCTTCCTTTGAAACTCAGTTAAAATTTTCCACCAAGTCCAGGTCATAGTGGCTATTGTCTACCAGCTCCTGGTATATTCTCTCCCCTTTCTCAAGAAGTTTAGCACCTGGCTTAATGTTTTCCTGCCTTTATACTAGGGTATTTCACCATTCCTCTTGAGTCTCCCTCAAACTCCATGACTTCCCAATTCTTCTGCTTCCTCCAATCAATCCTATGACCTTCACTCAGCCACACAAAGGGATTGTTTTTTTTTAAACACACAAAGGGATTGTTACACCCTGCCTGACGTCATCATTACTCCCAAGTGTTTTACTTCCCTTCTTTAAAAATCTGACTTTCTTCATCTCCTTCTATGCCTCATCCTTCTTAAACCTATTCTTTGCCCTCTTTTCAAGCTCCAGTCTCTTCACTCCACTCTCAAACCATTGTCCTTGCTTTGACTTCCTTTTTCTGCTTTTCTAGTCCTGACCCTCCAGTTAGCCAATTCAATCCCACACTGTCCTCTGTGCTTGAATCCCCATTCCCCTATCCCTTGCCAAACTTCAGCCCTGGATTATTCCCATGATTTACCTCTTCCTTTCCTAATTTCCTGTACTCCTAAATGGAGCTGGAGAAAATCACTCAGCCACACTGACTAGGTGGTGTTTTCTCTGTGCATGTTATTTAACTTCTACTGGGTCCACCTTCAGCAAGGTAATCCTTTTATTCCTGCCCAAGTGATTCCAGATAGAAAGTCTTCTAACCTTGTCTCTTCAAGCTTCTCCTTCCTCCTCTCTAGAATTGAGGATCTTGCCTCTTTACTAAGAAAATTTGAGGCCTTTTGTTTTAAGCTCCCTCTTCATCCCTTCTCCATTTCAGAATCCTTTGACATCATCTACCATTCTCTTTTCTGTCAATGACTGAAACTTCCTTCGCCAAACCAGCCCTTCCACATGTATCCTCAGTCCTATCCCTTCTTATATTCTGTAGTGATTATAACTTTAATAATTCCTTCTCTCTCAAATTTTCAACTGCTCTGTCTATTGGTTCCTCCCTTACTGACTCCAAACATGCTCCCATAGCCCCTTTCGTGAAAAAACCATCAGGCCCACCACCCCCTCAAACTTTCATCCTGTATCTCTCCTCTTTCTCAGCAAAACTCCTAGAAAAAGTCCAAAGACACTTCCTTTGTCTCCTCTCAACACTCTGCAGTCTGGCTTCCAATTTCACCACTCCACTGAAATTGCTCTCTGAAGTTACCAGTAATTTCTGAATTGTCAAATCCACCACTCTTTCTCAGTCCTCATCCTACTTGAACACTCTGCTTCATTTGACATTGTTTCCCAGTCTCTCCTGGAATAGTCTCTCCTCTCTAGATTGTCATGACACCCCCTCTTTACTGCTTCTCCTCCCTCTAAGACAACTCCTCAGTTTTCTTTTTTTTTTTTTGCTTTTTTTAGAGGGCAGTTGGGGTTAAGTGACTTGCCCAAGGTCACACGGCTAGTTTTTTTGTGTGTTAAGTGTCTGAGGTCAGATTTGAACTCAGGTACTCCTGACTCCAGGGCTGGTACTCTATTCACTGCACCACCTAGCCGCCCCCCCCCTCAGTTTTCTTTGATGGACAGATCATCTACATCACACCTCCTGTGAGTGTGCCACAGGGTCATATCCTCCTCTATGTATATTCTTTCTTGGAGTCCTCATCAAGTTTCCCTGTGTTTAACTATCATCTTTATTCTGATTGCTCATTCATCTATGTATCTAGCCACAGTCTTTCTTCTGAGTTCCATTCCTTCATCACCAGCTTTATGCTTGACATTTCAAATTAGGTGTCCAATTGGACTTCCCAAATTGGATATACCATATCTCAAACTCATCATGCCCAAAATAGAGCTCATCTTTTTCCTACTCAGTTCTTCCCAACTTTCTTATTTATATCAAAGACTTGACCATTCTTCCATTCTCCTTGTTTGTAGCATTAGTATTATCTTCAACTTCTTACTCTTCCCCACCTCAAACATCAATTCATTTGCCCTTTTTTAGCTTTGTAATAACTCACATCTGACACCTTTTCTTGTGCAGCCACCACCTTGGTTCAGGCCTCAGTACTTCTCATCTACATTATTGTAGTAGTATCCTAATGGGCCTTTCTACTCCAAATACCTATCTCCTTTTCCCAGGCTACCCCACAAAGTGCTGCTTAAGTGATGTTCCTTAAATTCAGATTTGACCATGTGACTTCCCTACTCCATTAGTTCCCAATTGCCTCTATGGTCAAATATAAATTCCTCTGTTTAGCTTTTAAAGCTCTTTGCAACCTGGCCCCCACCTATCTTTCTAACATCAATGGACATTACTCCACCTCTCACACTTTGCAATCCATCCAGATTGCCCTTTTTTATGTTTATCACCTATCTCCTTTTCCCATGCCTTTGCAATGACTGACCTTCTATATCTGGAATGCACTTATTCTTTACCCTTTATAGAATCTCTCTCTTCCTTCGAAGTGCAGTTTAAGTACCATCTCCTACATAGAGCTTTCTTTTATCCTTACCCTACCTCTTAAACTGCTCTCTCCCTCCCTCTTTAATTATTCATGTATATATACATACATATATATGTGTGTGTCATACACACACATGCTAGCTCTCTTCAGATGTGTATGTATATGTACATATCACATACACAGCATGCATACACAAACGTATACATAGACACACACACAGAAGATGTTCAATAAATACTTGTAAATTGATTGCTTGGTTCCTGACTTCCCTCTTACTATCACAGGCACCACCATCCTCCCAGCCACCTAGACTCCTCACACTTTCACTGTCCAAAATCTAATCATTTACTAAGTCATGTGTGTTTTACCTTCACAACATCTCTTGCATATACCGCTTTCTCTCCTCTGAAACCACCACCACTCTGGTGCAAATAATGATCAACTCACACCTGGACTATAGCAATAACCTTATAGTTGGTCTCACTCCCCACTCCAGTTTTTCTTCCACCCAGCTCTCAGTGATCTTCCTAAAGTTCAGATGTTCAGATATTCCTAAAGTTCTGATATTATTCAGAGCAGATATCATTTGCTACCCAGTAAATTCTAGTGGCTTACTATTACTTTCAGGATCAAAATAAAATTCTCAGTTTGGCATTTAAAATCCTTTATAATCTGCCCTTCCACCTACCCACCTTTCCAGTCTTTTTACATGTTACTACCTTTCATTTGCTCTCTAATCCACTGAAACCCCTTGCTGTTCCTTGCATAAGTTACTCCAAGAATTTTCATTGACTGTCTTCCACGCCTAGAGTTGTCTTTTCCTTCATAGGTCCTCTGCTTGGTTTCCCTGCCTTCCTCAGGTCCTAGAAAAAATCCCGTTTCCTTATATCCTGTCTATATCTTGTTTGTACATAATTGGTTGCATGTTCTTCCCCAGTCCCCATCTCTTCCATTGAAGATCTTCCGGTTCACAGAGGTGGCCTTCTCTTGACTCCAGCATGTTTGTTATAAGCTTGCTGGACCAGAGAATTTTGTGCCCATAAGCTATCTGGTATTAATCTCTTATAGATAGGTCATAAAGAAGAGTCATTTATATGCTGAGCATCTTCTTTTTAATATGTTAAAGACCAGGACAGTTAAGACCTTAAGAACAACACTCAGATTTATATATGATCCTTCCAGCAAATTGCCAGAGCTATCTCCTGTGCTGAATTCAGCTTTCCTCCTCACCCTTCATTTGCCCAGCCCATGGAATTCCTACCTGTTCTTTAAATGCCATTTGTTCAGCCAAGCTTTGCTTAATCGCCTCAATCAATCCACCCAACCCCCAAAACCCCTGGAAGCACAGGGTTGATACTTTCCATAGGTTCTCATAGAATCTGTGTTCTGTTTATTTGTATATGTCATTCTCACTTTATAGAATGTCATCTCCACAAGGATGGAACTCTGCCACACTTTTATACAGTGCTGTTTATGTAGTAGCTGCTTAATGTTGGATAAATGAGTTTAATTCAGATTTTTCTGTTTGGTTTAATGACTTAAAACTACTGTGCAAAGATTCACATCTGAAAAGATGAAAAGGCCTAGCTTCCTGGCATAAAACCAGAGTTTTATTTTTCAATAAGAGTCTAAAATCTAAATTAAACTTTTATTTAACCATCACTACTTCAGGGACGGGATCATTAAAGAAATGGTGATTTCTTTTTCCTTGATACATTGTATTAAATTGTCGGCCCATCATAATTATAAAACCTTGGTAATACCAAATAAATGATGAAGGAAGTAGCCTTAAGAATTGCCAGAACTAAAATTCTTCATTGTTTTGATTTTTTTAAAAAATGGCTATCTGATCATTCAGGAAACTAGCAACTGCTTTAAAATATAACTTTGAATAAATTAATATATAACATAATAATGGGTGCAGCCCATTCCTCATTTGCTTCAGAAATTTAGTAATAGACATGCTAATAGATGTCAATGATTCTTTCCCCCAGAATTTGGAACAAATTGCAAGACCAAAGAAGAGACCTTTCTAAACAAAGAATAAAAAGTTTCGTGTATTTTTCCCTAAATTTGTTCCAACTGCTATATTTTATTTTCCTTGGTAGAATCCTATTTGCTACATTTGTTGGGTTTTGCCTTTAAACATTTTTCATTTCTTTCAGGTTATAATGCCCTTTTAAGATATGAAGGGTTTGAAAGTGACTCCAGCCTGGACTTTTGGTGCAACATATGTGGGTCTGATATCCATCCAGTTGGTTGGTGTGCAGCCAGTGGGAAACCCCTCGTTCCTCCTCGGAGTAAGTAAATTAAGTGAATATATCCTTCTTACCACTTCATATATAACATCACCAGGAATGATACTGCTTCACATCTATCTTAATTTCCAAATTGGTATTTTTGCTCTGATTCTTTTGCTAACTTATTCAAATACATGCTAATTTTAAGACCCTGAATTCCTGGGATACTATTGGCATTACTTTTTTTTTTCCCTTAAGAAAGAGGTCTGTTTACAAAACAGTTCCATACCTTGTTAAGTATGATTCTTTCATTTTGTTTTTTGCAATAGCCATTCAACACAAGTATACAAACTGGAAAGCTTTTCTGGTGAAACGACTTACTGGTGCCAAAACACTTCCTCCTGACTTCTCTCAAAAGGTAAAACTGCCTTATTATGTAAATCACTTTTAACTAAAACATAAAAAATTGTCTGGATTTGGGTATTTGGGGGTTTTCAAAACCTGTTATCCTGAAACTTTTTGTTAATATAGATATATTTTAAAATCACAGTAAACTGATTTTATTATTCATGAAACATTCTTCATAAAACCATTTGAAAGAAATGCACATTCTTTTTAATATTTGGTTACATCAGATTTCATCTTTGTGGGTATTTCCTCCCCTGTGCAGATTAAAACCTGTTCACAAACTCTTGTGCTGTTCTTACTGATGTCTTTCCATAAATAATTGTTAGTCTGTCTTTCCAGACTGATATTTTACACCTCTTCATGCCCTTTATATTCAATTAAACTGACTTAATTGCTATTCCTAGACAACCTTTCTCTTCCCTCCATGCCTTTGCATAGGTTGTACCCCATGCCTGGAATGCTTTCCTTCCTCACCTCTACTACTTAGAACCCCAGCTCTCTTCAAGGCTCAGCCCAAGTGTTCCTCACTTTAGAAGCCTTTTTTAATTTATTGTCCACATCTCTTTTACTAATTTTACCTACATACATAATCATGTGTATGTGTAAATGTGTGTATACCCTTCTGACATGTTTGTTCTGTGTGTGTATGTGCATCCTTTTTACATGTTACATCTCTCCCAGTAGAGTGTAAGCTCTTTGAGGACAGGGAGTTTCTATCTCTAGAACCTAGCACAGCGCCAGACAGTGCTAGGCTGGTTGATTGATTATTGCAGAATCTACCTACCATTCTGGAGGTCATCTTCTGGTTCTTTTTATGATCTTTAATATCAGTGTACTGGTCACTGTCCAGTTGTTGTCTTATCTTCCTTAGTATGTAACTAGTCTACCTCCTTTTCTGGTCATATCCTTTTTAGCTTTAATAATGGAATAGTAAATTAATGTTTATGCCAGTATACATACCAGGAGAATGTAAGTTCCTTCAGGGCAGGGTTAGTTTTATTTATCATCTTTGAGTACTGAGCATCTAACTTAGCTTTTTGCACGTTAGTAGGTGTTTAATAGATGTTTGTTGGATTGAAATGAGTGCCTAGTTATTTCTTTCCTTGATTTCCAGGTGTCAGAAAGTATGCAGTATCCTTTCAAGCCTTCCATGAGGGTAGAAGTGGTTGATAAGACACATCTGTGTCGAACTCGGGTTGCAGTTGTCGAAAGTGTGATTGGAGGAAGACTAAGATTGGTGTATGAAGAAAGTGAAGACAAAACAGATGACTTCTGGTGCCACATGTACAGTCCATTGATTCATCATATTGGTTGGTCTCGAAGTATAGGTCATAGATTCAAAAGATCTGGTGAGCACATTTATAAAAATTTTTATTACAGATATCAGTGAGACTTAATGGAACTCTTCAAATATTTTTCTTTTCAAAATGTCGATTTAAAATAGCCTTCTAATTATCTAAGCAGCTTCTAATTTAGTTAGTGAATGTTTACATCAGAATAATAATGTCTTAACTGATTAATTTCCTATGCTACCTTTGCTTGCCCGATATGGTTGGTTTGGTTACCCGATATGCCCATAGTCATCATAATGATTGTTTTCTTATTCTTCAGTCTTTCAGCTCATCTTTTAAAAGAACAAAAACACCTAAACATAGCTTTCCCCACTTTCCCATTTTAATCAAGTTATTAGAAGTACATTTGTATAGACATTTTATCAGACACATTGGTAGCACTCCTAAAATTAGGTGATCTAAATATTTCTCTGCCTTGTATAATATCAGCATTCAAATTAACTTAATCCATTTAATAGTTTATGCACATGTTCTCTTCAGAAAAAGGACTCCTTAAGAGTAGTTTTGAAGTGTGGGAGACATGTGTTTGCCATGTTTGAAGGCATCATATGCCATGTAGGTTTTAAGACTTTCAAAGAAAGATGGTTTTTGATCTTTCAAATGCTGACAGATTAGTATGTAACTTTTCCTTGTAGATATTACTAAGAAACAGGATGGACATTTTGATACACCACCACATTTATTTGCTAAGGTAAGAGATTTTTCATAAGAACCCTCATTTGTAAATTAGATTTGAAAGAGGGTTGTGGGTATTTTCATAAATTAGCGGAAATCACAATTATATGGTCATTTACAGAGATTAAGACTTTGTAATACATAGGTATCATAAATCTCTATTATAATTGCCATAAAATTCTGTCTTATTTCCCTGTATTCCTTTAATGCTATTGAAAGTTTGAACAACAATGTTAGGTAGGTAGGAAGCTATTTCACCTCTTCTCAGGTGAGCTTTTTTAAAATGGGTACTGTTTTGCAAAATACTGCAGCAGTACTTTTTGCATAATAGTAGATGTGCTTTCTTATAATCCTTTAGGTAAAAGAAGTAGACCAGAGTGGGGAATGGTACAAGGAAGGAATGAAATTGGAAGCTATAGATCCTCTAAATCTATCTGCAATATGTGTTGCAACCATTAGAAAGGTGAGATGATGAATGTAAGTTTAATTAAAAAGTAATTGTTGGCTGGAGCTACATGGTTATGGCAGAAAAGTAGAAGCTGATTAAATTGGTAGTGAAATGTTTGTGTATGTGTGCTTGTGTCTGAATCTGTACTAGGAAAAGAAAATACCTGTGTCAACCCAGATAACTTCAAAGTAAGTTTTACTTCCTAACATAGGTCATCCATATAGTACTTTGCAAAGATTGCTGTTTTGAGACTACTTTCTACAGAGGGACACTATGCCAGTATTGTATTCTACAGTGTATCCTGTTTTACAAGCAGTTTATATTTCCTGGTCACTGGCCCTAGGAAAGAATTGTAAAGTAATCAGAATTGGTGCTTGCACTGTCCAATCTCCTAGTCTTGCAGCAGATTTTCCATCCCTACTTCCTACATTCACATCTTCCCATTCTATGCCTAATTCATGACCTTCTAAAGCAGTGGTTCTCAACCTTCCTTGTGCTGCAACCCTTTAATACTTGTATGTGTCTTAGGCCAATGGTCTTAGGCAACCCCTGTGAAAGGGTCATTCGACCCCCAAAGGGGTCACAACCACAGGTTGAGAACCGCTGTTCTAAAGGATCTGGCACTGACTTCATAATCAGATATAAATAAATAGTGATCATTTAAATTCTTAATATTCTCAAAGATGTTTGCATTTTAACAGAGTTCAAAACCCTAAACAAAAAGAGCAACATTCTAAAGGTATGGAATTTCAGGTATCAGCCAGAGTTGGGGAATATTTTTAACTTTTTTTTTTTCACTTATATATAGCCCTAGCACACACTGGATTTTACACTGCCAACTAAGAATTAATGCAATTGTATATTTGAATTAGATAACATAAAAATCTATGAGATAATCTAAGCCTTTTTTCACCTTTACAAAGAAATTCCTCCAGTAGATTAAATAAAATTCTAGGGGAAAGGGTAGTGTAGATTCGCTTCTTTTAACTTGAATTCCTAAGAGTGTTTTCTAATTTCAAATATTTGGGCTTTTAATTCATAAAGGTGCTAGCAGATGGATTCCTTATGATTGGGATTGATGGATCAGAAGCAGCTGATGGATCTGACTGGTTTTGTTACCATGCAACCTCCCCCTCTATTTTCCCTGTTGGTTTCTGTGAAATTAACATGATTGAATTAACTCCACCCAGAGGTATCTCATTTTAACCTAAAATGACATTTCTTATATTGTACTGTATTTTCATCACCAATTTTTTCTTCTCAGTATCATTTTGGTGTTTATACCAAACTTACCCAGTGTTGTCCTTAAAATATGTACATAATACAGAAAAAAAAACTGCTATTTATTGCAAGGTTTAATGTACAGCTGTGCATTATGGAACATTTCATTGTGGGTCTCTGTATAGCTTGAAGTAATCGATAGTACCAAATGCTATTGGGAAAACCAGGTTCAGCAGATATTTGGTACAGAAGGTAACAAAGAGTATTTTTTACTATATACACCTTTAAGCCTTAAAGGCAGCTTCCCATATTAGATTGTTCGTTGAAAATTCCATTAAAATGCCTTTTTTTCAGCCTGTCTCAGCTAAACAAGTAGCCACTTAGCATGGTTCAAACAAAGGAAACTAAATGGGAGGAAAAAATGCAAGACTAAGTTCTCCTGTGTTCCCTTTTCTCCACACAAAACACATATAGAAATGACTCCATAGTCTCAAGAGCTTCATTAAACCAGGCCTAAGTGTGAGAGCAATCATCTATAACTTTAGATAATGCTTGAGTTGAGAAAGTTGTTTCTGCAAAGAGTGTCTTAGGTTAGTCTCCATCCAGTTAATTTGGGCCTCAGTGTCTGTTTCTAGAACAAAATCCTCACAACATAGGAGGATCAAGGAAGAGTTATATGATTCATTAGAAGCACAGGAGATGGTGCCTGAAGTTGATTTAGATTACCCTTCCCAAGACCTCCAGAATTTTTATTTGTTCTTATAAACTTTTTATCTGCTTTCTTAATGTTTCAGGACTTTAAATGAGTTTCCACTTAGGACAATGCTGTATTTTTCAGGTTATACAAAACTTCCTTTCAAATGGTTTGACTACCTCAGGGAAACTGGCTCCATAGCAGCACCAGTAAAGTTGTTTAATAAGGTAAAAAGAAAATTGTAGTTACCTACTTGTAAAGCTTTTATTTTCAATACAGTTTCATAACTAGTCCTTAAATGCTTCACCATCTTAATTTATAATTAAAGGGCTCTCTAAAAATCGTGATCATTTTTGTATAAATTGTTTCTGTTTAGTTCCCTTGCATTACCTTTGGTTTTCGTGGTTTGAGTCAATTCAGCAGACATTTATTAACTAATTACTAAGATTTGGAACTGTAATAGAACTTAGGAATCTGCTGGCCAAGGCCAAGCATTTTGCTTGGTGCTTCCAAAAGAGAAAATTGTCATTTACATTAGACTGTATGGCTACAAGACCCTATTCACATGCTATCTCATTTGCTACCCACATCCCTATGATGGGGTCTAGTGCAAGTATTGTTCTTTCCTCACAAATAAGGAAACTGAGGTTTATAGTTTAAATGGCTTGCCCTGCATCACACCACTGCTGGAGGCAGCACTTGAATCCATTTTTCTGGTTCCAAGTCCAACGGTCTTTTTGCTGCCCCACATTGTCTTCTTGTGACTTCTACCATCTATCAGCTAGAATGTTCTTTTTCTTATCAGGATGTTCCAAATCATGGATTTCGTGTGGGAATGAAATTAGAAGCTGTAGACCTCATGGAACCACGCTTAGTGTGTGTAGCCACAGTCACTCGAATTATTCATCGTCTATTGAGGATCCATTTCGATGGTTGGGAAGAAGAATATGATCAGTGGGTCGACTGTGAGTCTCCTGACCTCTATCCTGTTGGATGGTGCCAATTAACTGGATATCAGCTACAACCTCCAGCACCACAGAGTGAGTTTTTGACTTAACAGAAATGTTATTTGTGGTTTTTTATTCTTAAATCTGGACCTTGCAAGAAGTACATATTTTATGCTTGCTCTTAATTATACTAATTACATTCTAAGGCTATGGGACTGGGGCATAATTTCCTATGTCTGATTCAACAACATGTG
This sequence comes from Pseudocheirus occidentalis, assembly GCA_028646575.1. Taxonomy (NCBI): domain Eukaryota; kingdom Metazoa; phylum Chordata; class Mammalia; order Diprotodontia; family Pseudocheiridae; genus Pseudocheirus; species Pseudocheirus occidentalis. The sequence continues at coordinate 148,904,568 of CM053593.1, forward strand.
CCATAGCAACCCTGAACTTAAGGGTCAGAGTTCTAGAATACAGATCAAAGTAAGATCATTCATCAGACTAAATTATGCTCATTATTTGAAAAAGGTTATTGTGTCTTAATACTATTCATGACTTCCCTAGAATCCTCAGTTATATTTATGAAGCTTTAATATACATTTATTCTTAAAACGTTCTCTCATCTGAATAGTGTTGAGTTGAGAAAGTTGCTTCTGCAAAGAGTGTCTTAGGTTAGCCTCCATCCAATTAATTTGGGCCTCATTTAAATGATGGTTGCTGTCATAAGTAAGTACCCAGAACTGTTGTTTTTCTTTTATTTTTCAGCATCGAGAGAGAGCCAGTCAGGTTCATCAAAGCAGAAGAAAAAGGCTAAGTCACAACAGTACAAAGGACACAAGAAAAGTGGGTCACCAAATGTTAATATGCGTTTCTTTTTCATTGTTAACAAATTGTGGGACATGTGTGTTCTCAGGGGAAATAACGTTCTTTGTTGAAGTTGATGATTGTATATTAAGTATATATGCTTAAAGGTGCAGTATGCCATAAAAGGCAAATCTTTTTTCAGTAAATGAAAAATGCCTTAGGGTTTTTTCAATTTGTAAGGAAATGGTTAGTTTTGGGGTGTTGTGTTTTTTTTTTTTTGATCTTGCATGGTAAAAGATGATTGCTTTAATATTTTTTAACATTTTGGTAGGATCTCATAAATGACACGTATCATTCTAAGTAATCTATTCCAGATTTTTCCTAATTATCATAACTTTTAGAAAATTAGTTTTTATGGTAGAATCAGAACAAAATGAATCTATCCAGCCTATGACCAAATTCCTGTCTAAAAATAGTATTCCATTATTAAGAAATCCAGGCTGCTTACCAGTAAAGAAAATTCATGCATGTTATATGTAAATCATAACTATGAAAGAATGGTTATTGTTGGAAAAAAATGGCCAACAGAGTGGAAATACTGAACAGGTCTTTTTCACAGTATTTTAAAACCTTTTTTCTCAAATGTATTTAGCTTGAATGTATAGATTTTTTTTTCTTTCATCAAACTTGTTCTACATTTTTTCTTGCCAAGAGACAAGTTTGTTCATATTGATTTAGAAGTTAATTTTTTGAGAATAAAGATGCAATTTAGAATAGAAACTCAGCTCCAGATTTTTCCAGTTATTTGCCTTATGTTCAAATGAGAAGTTATAATTATCATCATCTGGTAAGAGGTGGACAGTATGACAAAGAAGCTTTCATGCCCTATTCCTCCCTTTCTCTTATTTTTAGTCCAGTATTCACCGTGTTGATCATTTGAAGTAAAATATTCTTTTTCTTCCATCCTCTTGCCATTATTGAGACATTTGGGGCCAAAGAACAAATCTTCCCTAAAGCATGAAACTTTTCCCAAAACTCCATTCTTCTGTGGTGCTGTTGTAGTTGTCACACACACCCAGAATTATTTGCAGGCTAGACATTTGTCAGGTCTAGCATTTACCTACGACTGTTTCCATAGCAGAGCATACAGTAATGGGAATTTGGACCCCATCAACCAGGAAACTTTACTAAAAATTGTTCCAGTGAAGGTAGGACATAAGGTTAGATTGTAGATGGTATAATCTGTAGGCTTACCATAAAGGTTTGTAACCAAGGTTGTCTTGACTGTTTCTTGTTTGAAGTTTTTGATGTTAGAAATTATCCTTCCAAAGTAGAACTAGATTCCAGCCATTGGCTATGTGAAATTTTATTTTCAAGATTAATTTCCCAGTCTAGTGAATATTGTTTAATTGGCATATATTCTTGCAACACAAATCTCGCAGATTCTCTACCTTGTATATGCTGTGAGTGTTGTTTTAGACTAATTGATTTAGATAGGCCCTAGAAGAAAAGATTTCATTGCAGAGAAGTGATAGCATTGATAAGTCAGTTTTTAATGAGATGGTTCATACCAAGATTGGATTTAAGAAAATGTTCTTAGCAGAAGATGCAACATTTTTATTTCATTAGCATTTCATTTCCTCTTAGTTTTATGATGTCTTTTATGAAGCTTTAAAGCACTCTCTCAGAAATAGAGAGAAAAAGAAGTATAAAAGACCATTTTCTCCTTCTGGCTGTCCTAAGAAGACCTCTTGATTCTGTGCTGGTTAAAGGGGAGGGGATCCTTTCACAGATGCTTCAGATCACTTTGCCAGATAGGGTAGAACTGACCCAAGGTCTGTTTAAGAAATTAAAGGGTGGTGGGCTAAATAAACCCAGGCACACAAAGCACTACAGCTTTTGCAGTCAGAATTCCACTAGTAATAGATACAATATATGAAGATAATAATTTTAAAATAAATAACTATTGACATTATGTACAAGTAGAATTATGTACTGGTTATATGATTTGTACTTCAGCTTTTTTTTTTCCTAAAACATCCGTTACTGCTTCAGTGGTGCTTATTTCTTTTGAAATAGGAAAGGGCTAGTTGGAGAAACTATTGTTCTAAACTGTGCACAGGGATATATATGTTCTTGCTGTGAGTGTGGATGCATGTCACCTGGTGTTTTCTGAAACAAGGATAACATGCCACTGGTAGGCTCCAATAGTTTCATGATATATATTCTCAAAAACATCTTTGAGGTAAAGGTGTATTTGTTATCAAGTGAGGAAATTGGCATTAACTCTTTATGCCTTGTCATTGACTGTTTTAGTGGTTGCTAGTCTTAATTTTCTTAGTTTTCTGTAGTTACTGACTTGCGTTTTATTCTCTGGTCATGTATTAGTGAAGTTTCAAAGGGATGGACACATAGGGTTAGCAATTAAGAAATCAATAGGAGTTTACTATTTAGATTGGTTATAATGTTATTTTAAGTAGCAGTGACACATAGCTTTGGTTTTACTTTTTCCCTGGCTATGTAAACATAGGCTGTATTTGATCTTCTTACCTGAGATATTTTAAACCCTGGAAGAAAACTTTTTGTTGGTGTCTTAAACATATATTCAGTATGGTAATCTGCTGTGACTTTTATTCATTTAGAACAGTGGTGTCAAACTCAAATAGAAACAAGAGCTACTATACCATACAAAGGATCCATAATATGCAGGGCACATATGTTCATTTAATTTTAAAATGCATTATTATCAATGTTTTATTGTATATCTGTTTTGTTAAATTTTTCCCAAATACATTTTAACCCAGTTCTGCCCACATTAAGGAGTGTTGTGAGCTGCATGGTCGACACCTCTTATATAGACTGCCTGCCCCTTCCTTGCCCTCTTGCCAAATAGATGGCAGTATTTTACGTTTTTGTTTGTTTGTTTTTAAGTAATTCAAATATATGTGCGTCAAATTCTGGAACATTTTTGTTGACATTATGAATATTGAATAAGTCTTAAAGCTTCTGTTTCCCCTTGAAGATGAAACTGAAGGGTGTGATGCATTCGTGATTGAGATAAAATTTGATTGCTTCTGAACATGCATACAATCAGAGTATTTATCTTAGAAATAGTTTCAGAACAACAGCTACCTCAACTTAGGTTCTTTATGATGAAAGGGTTGTATTTTTTTTTTAATTACACAGGTACATTCATATCTGAAGTTCTGTCACACTCTGAATTCACAAACAATTGCACTTTCCTTCCTAACCAGACACCAGTATTGGGGATTTTGTGTGAAGTGGTGCCACTAAGCAGGATTTAGAAGAACCTCTCCCACTTGTTAGCAGGTTATTCCTTCCAAGATATGTCTAAGGATTTTTCTTGGTTAAAAGAAATGAGCCAGCTGTTCTCCCAGCCCAATCAATACTCTATAGTTAAAATTTTGCTTTGTTTTTTTCAACTGGTTCAGGATTCAGAGCCTGGGATTTCCAAACTCCCAAAGAAGGAATATAGAATCCCATGTTTTCAGAGTGCCAACCTTGTGCTCTGTGCTCCACAAACTTTCCAACTTATTTAATGCACTTTTCTTACCACACATGTAAGTAAAAGCTTACTTTAGTCTGACTTAATGTTTAGAAAGGAAGATGCCAGTTGGGAAGAAGCCTGTCAGTTTGTCGAGCCTGCCCATGACAGGTGGGGTGCGGAGGAGCCTCTCTGGTGACGAAGAGTTGACTCCTCCTCCATATCGAACCCTTCCAGCACAGACAGCCCCGGAGGCCTTCCCACCTCCCAGCACTAGCCGAGAGTTCAGTCCCAGCCTCAAAACAGGTAATTAGTCACATCAGCACCTCAGGTACTGCAGATGGTAATTTGACTGGGTAGGGTGGTGGGAGACAAAGCATGGTCTGGCATGAAAGATGCTGACTCATTAACTTTTTTTTTCTTTTCAATTAAGAAATTCATTTTCATTAGTGCTTGGTAGTTACTTCACTAGATAAATCATATGGGAAGGATTTTTGTTTTGTTTTAACCACTTTAGAACTTTAGATCAGAGTAGAACCACAATGTCAAATAATTAAACTAAAAGATAGCCAGGACTTTTTAGTGTAATAATACTTTATAATCTCATTCAAAAACTTCAGAACATTTTACATTGTGGATTTTCTGTTGGATTTGAATTCCTGCAAAAGTGGGATGTATTAAAAATATCTGATTACCCAAGGCCAAAGGTAAAGATTCATTTAACAAACCCATAGCATTTCATAACATCACATTGGCTGGGAAAGGAGCTCTCTTGTGAGATTGGAGTGTATTTTTGGTGCTGATAATAGTTTAAAACAGTGAGTAAAGAACTGTCAGACATGGAGGAGAGATGGTATTTTCAAAGTCAGCTATGAAGTTGACTGCTGAACTTGGCTATATTGCATTTCTGTAATTGTATATCTTTGTGCCTTCACAAGCTCCAGCAGTTAAATAAGTACATGGCATTTGGTACGAGTTTAATTCTTGTAGGCCAAGATCATTCCTAAAGGATGTAAAGCTTGGAGGATGACTGTTGAGAAGATTTGTCTTTCCTTTAATCGGTAAGACCTGACACAAGGTAATTATTGAGTATTGAAGAATGAGTCACCTTAAATGAATATAATGAAATTTAGTCTTGTAAGTCTAGGTTAGATGCTCAAAATCCAAGTATTTGGTTAGATTGTAATCTGTACATCTGTGCTGTTATGTTTAGACTACAATACTTTGTACTTGTTTTAAATGTCACTTCTCTCCTGAGAGCCTAGATGTATGGGACTTAGTACCTGGCTCTGAATCCTTTTCATTTCTTATTTTGCTAACATTTGTGGAAATGAAAACTTCAGTGGCATTTGCCTTACTATAAATATCCCAAATGGTTTTTGTAGCATAGGCATGCATCTCATTCCACGTCCATTGTTTGTGTAGTTTCCTTTTCATTCCCTGTAAAAAATCAGTACCATTTAGAAGAATTTATGTAGCCTACTTTGTATCCATGAGAACTTTAAGTCCAGCATGATCTCTCTTGCCTAGTCAAAGATGAAACCTTCTAAATGTCTTATTCTATTGTGTTTTTGACATTTTAGACCAACTAGCTCCCAAAAGTTATTTATTTTGTGATATATTATTAGTATCCATAATAGTCTGACCTTTTAAGTTTGAAGTTTTGTTGAAAATAATTGGCATTTTTGAGAGGGTTTTTAAACACTGGTGATTTTCACAGTCTGTTTTGTTTCATTTGCCCAGGGAAACTGAATTTGTTTTCTAGATTTGGAACAACCTAGAAGTATTAAAAATGAGTGCTTCTGGGTAAACCATGTGGCCTAGCAAGAGTGTTTTCTCCCCAACTCCTCCAACAATATATCTACGTAGATGGATAGATAGATAAAAAGATAGATAGAATAGAAATATGTATAGAGCTATAGCTATATCTGTATATAGAACTATGAACCTGTGCGTTGTGGCTTTGTATAAAGAGTGACTCTGCTTCTTTAAGTGAGTATTGTGGTTTAATAAGATCTCTTAGAAGAATTTATGACTATAGGCTTTGTGGTAAAATGTGATTTGGTTTTTTAAAGTTCCTGCAGTGTTGGGGATTTGGTGTCAAGGTAATGTTAGAACTGCCTCTTTTTAAAGTTTACAAAACTTCATTAAGCTGTGAAAAGTTGTGTTAGCTTCTTAGGAATTAAGGTTAGAGGTTGAGGAAGAAAAACAAACCACGAAAACAGACTAACAGATTTTGATTCCAGGTATTTGTGTGTGTGTGTGTGTGTGTGTGTGTGTGTATTTATATATATATATATATATATATATATATTGAACTAGGCTCACTTGAATGAATGTGTCATCATTGTCTCCAGCTACTTTTTTAAGCATATCATTTTCATGTTTAGAGAAGATAGGAGCATGAAAACTAAAAATTTGCTGTTGTCTGCAAATGTAGGTAACATCAAGGCATACTGTGGATGTTCCACTTACCTTTCTTATATTTAAAACATCAGTCTGAATGTAACCTAGATTTCAGTAACACTTTTCTCATTCATTTGGTCATCATGTAAAAAAAATTATTTTAATCGACCTTTTAATGTGGGTACTGCACCTTTAATGAAACTTGACCATGTTTGATTTTCATTGGGCTTTATTTTCATGTAGTCAAAATGCTTTGAATGTTTCTTTTATTTGGGTGATAGATTTGAAGGTTAACAGTTGAACACATTACCATTCATAATACCACTCATATTCTCAGTGATGCTTTTTAAGATAAGAGGGAAAGAAAAAACACATGAGAACTGGTTTCATTTACCTTTCATCTGTTTGTATTTGAGTATTCTTTGAGCAGTTACAGTATATTCCCTTCCTGCCCATTAACTTCCAAGAACATGAACGTTGTTAGAAAACAAATACAAAGGCAAAAGAATTAAATAGAAACATCTTTTAAGAGATTAATTTTTTATCAGTTAGTAAAAAGTCAGAGGTGATAGATATAATCAAAATTAAGGAATTAAATATACTTAATTGATCTCACTATTTTTTAGTACAGTTAGTCATTAACACTTAGGAAATACAAAAATGCAACCTCTTTTTCTGTATTGAATAGTTTGATGACTTTGTTGGATTCTTGCATTCTGGAAAACCGGAATTAGTTCTTTCAGGACCAGTTGAACTGTACAGATTGATTTCCTTAGATTTTTTGATATAGGCAGTTTTTTACTTATGAATGACGAAGTTAAAAGTGATACATATACCAGCGTAGACTCATATACAGCCTCCCTGATTGCCATGAAATATATCATGAGCAAATTTGTAATTTTTAGAAAAGCCATGACTTCCAAAGAAAAAAAGAACCCAACCCTCAGAATAACTGGCTGTGCTGCCTAAACTTTTTACTTCATTTTTACCCCTGAAGTGCCAATGATGAAAATGAATTTCAGTTTGCAAGCAGCCACTTTTTTGAACTACTTGGGAAAGCTGAAAGATTAAGGTATTGAGAGTTCCATAAAGATTACTTCTTCCTAGCCCCTCGCTGAGAACGTAAGAGTGGGAGGCTTCATTGGAGGGAGGGAACAGGGAGGAGGCTGGAGATGTGGGAACATGGACTCCTTTGGGGACAAAGGGGAAGCACATGAGCAGAAACAGAAACCATGTGATAGTCAGCCATACAGTAGAGGAAAAGCACTGAATCAGAAACTTTTAGAAAGATCACAAGCCTAGAACAGGAAGGGACCCATAGGGGCCATCTGGACCTTGAAGAGAAAACATGGAGGCCGTGAGGTAAAGTGACTTGCCTAAGGTCACAAAGGAGGTAGAATAAGGGACAGACTTCCAAATTCAGTTCTCTTTCTACAGCCCCCCTCTGCCTCTCTGTCTTCATTGGCATCAGAAGCCTGGAGATTCAGACTCAGCTCTGGCTTGTGATGTGGGGCAAGTCACATCAAGGTCTCAGTATCTTCATCTATAGAGGAAGGGAGTTGAACTATATCAGTGGTTTTCAACCTCCCTAATACATATCTGCATGTGGAAGGACCTGCCTGGAGAGGGATAGAGGAGTGGTGTCTTGGTTTCTAAAACCATGGGACATATGTGTTTTCCTATCGTTTTAGGCCACCCCTGTGAAAGGGTCATCCCACCCCCAAAGGGGTCACAATCCACAGGTTGAGAACCGCTGAACTAGATGGTTTGTAAGGGCCCCTTCCAACTCTTAATATATTAATTCTTTTAATTCTATGATACTAAATCAAAGGAAGACATTACTTTTGCAGATTTTGCTTCGCCTAGGCCAACTCTGCCTAGAAAATGGAAAAACAAACTCTTCTTCCTTCCTGCTTGTCCTACTTCCCTCTTTCTTCCCTATCCCATACCTTGGGGGCTTCCTGCTCTCAAAACAAAACTCGGGCAGGTACCGTATCTGCTGTTTTGTTTTAAATGAGCATTTATGGGCTGGCCTGGAGACCTTTTGACCTTCTTTTATAAAAAGCAACCCCTTCTTTGTTAGTTAGGGACTTCCTGTGTATTTAAAATTAAAAGAGCATTAATTAGTTTCTGCCCAAAAACCTTTCACTGAAAAAAAGGCCTTGCTTTATGACATCATCAGTTTCACACTCCTAATTTTCATATTATTGTTGCCACCAGTGAGTGATCTTTCTGACAATCTTAGGTAGTTGCATTTATTTAGAAATGGGCATTAAATTATAACCCATTTTGTTATAACCCAGGGAATATTCTTTAAAGTTTCCCCAGGGGATATTATAAATACACAGGAAAGCCTACTTAATGTTTTTAACCACCAAAGATTATTGGAATATTCACTTCATAGTTCTTGTTTCATTCGTCCTATGACAAAATCCTCAAGGCTAAATATAGACTTTCATTATTCAGTAAGCATTTATTGTATGAAATAAATTCTTATTGAATTGAAAAACTTCACGCACATGATTATCATCCAAATAATAAACACCATGGTTTTATATTTGCCATGGAAAAGTGCCCTCTGAGGAATACCAAGTATTTGTCTTTCATATTCACATGGCTTTTCATTATCTGCTAATATCCCTTATCATCTTTGTTGCTATAATCACCTTGATGCTCATACTTAGAATTTAGTGTTGTTTAAGTTACTAAGGGGATGAAGAAACCTCCTTACCTGTAAAGTTGGCTAGACTGGATAAAGGGTATGTTTTATTAGGCATTAGTTATGTATGTCTCCTTTTTCTTTTTCTTTTAATGTAGTGACTCCGTTGCAGCTGAAGGAAGAGTTGCTAGATGGAGAGGAATACAGCTTCCTCCAAGGAGCTTCTGATCAGGAAAGCAATGGCTCTGCCAGCTACTACATCAAACAAGAACCCTGAGGTGACGGCTCAGAAACCAGGGGGAGGGAGAGCTTTCTGCAGGACGGATTCATTACCAACCCAACTGGACAGGGGGGACAATTCTACTGGGTCACTTTGCTAACCATAGAAGAGATTTAAGTTCTGGATTTTTGAGGTGGGTGGGGAAACTATTTTAGTCAGGGGAAAATTTTTCAATTTATAAAGATGGACATTTTTGTGTTGTATTTGAAGCTTTTGAAAGAATTTTGTAATATTTTCCAAGTTTGGATTTATTGTGCATTGTTAACAAGAACTGAAATTCTAACTTTTTGGTAAGATTTAAAGTTTAAGTAACAGGATTGCAGGAAACGATTTAAGAAGGATATAATTGCAAATACAAATGAACTGTCATTACAAATGAACCTTTTTTTGGTACAAGTTGGGAGATTTTTGGAATCTTCAAAACTATGCCAGTCACATCTCCAACTTCCTCTGCTGCAGAAATATGCAACCGATGCCCTCATGGAAGGAGCATCACCACATAGATCGTGGAAGATGGGACGAATTTTGAGTTATTGGCATTTTTTGCAGACCATTTTAAATGTTTGTACAGAAATGTTTTCATTCTGGAAAATGCTCAAGAAAATTTATTTGGAGTTCTGTATGAAACTGGAAGAACTCTAGATACTTTTTACAAGTTATCTTTTTAATTAGAAATGATCAAAATTATTTTAACACTTATGTGTTAATTAAACTGGAATGGTTAACATGAGCTTATGCATAGCATCTTTGTCTTGGCAAAGTGGGGTTGGGTAAAATACAAGATTGTCCTAAGTTTTTCTTCTTTCTGAAACACCCCTACAAAAGAGATAAATGATTTTGTTCTTTCCTCTCTGATATCTCCTCCCTTCTCATTCTGTGAGATGACATTTAGCATAAGCACACCCCAAAAACAGGTGTTCTGTATTAGCCAGAAAGTGAAAATGGAGCATCTTCTAAAGCCAGAATAAGTCTAAATTTCAGGAACATTCCAGTTCTGCTTTAATTGTTAAAAAGTCATTGAAAAGGAATGTGTTCATCCTCTTAAAAATTCCCATGTACTGTAAAAACTGTATATCACTACAGCCAAAACAAGTTCTTAACAAAAGTAACAGCAGATTTGGACCATGTAAACATTCCTTGTTTTAAAGTGTATGTGGCTTCTTTTAAAAGGGTGGTGGGAGGGGGAACGTGTGCTCTCTGCATTTTTAAGCTTTCTACTGAGTTGTGACTGAAAAAATAGAGAGTTTTAGCTTTTACCAGTAAGGTTCATTAACTAAATTCTCAGGAATTAACTGCGTGTGTTCTCTAAGTGCTTCTGGGCCTTAGCCTGTCCCCTTCAGAGTGCTATACTGACCATCTCCTCTGGAGTATAGGTAGGTAGTACGTAGGGCTAATTAGAAAATAATCAACATGATTAACCTCTACAGTCCTTCAGCCTATGGAATGCTTTTAAAAAAATGTTAACAGAAAGCCCCAGGAGACTATTTTAGCTAAGTTTTTGTTTGACTTTTAAAAGTGCATAGAAAGTTGAAAACCAGCAATTTATTTTCTAAAATATTGCTCTAATTTTGGGTACATAACATTGGTAATACGCACAGGTTTACCTCATTCTATGCAAGAGGGGTTAATAATGTGGTTTTGTAGTTGCTACTGGAAGTAAAATTTGTTATTTATCTTGTAGGAATGTATGGAACCCCAGTGTCAACATTTCTTAATACTGACCTTTTGGGGCATGTAGATCATATCAACAACACTAGTTGATTCTCATGTGTCAAATGTATGTGAATTCAGCTGTTAAATTACTGGTTACTCACTTATCCTAAACTAAGATTGTTGAGGAGGACGTAATCCAAATATAGTACTTTCAATGCCTCCTAAATCTTTAACTTTAAGAATCCTCCCATTAAACTGAAAACTGGGAAACTTCCAAAGGAAAGGTAGCAGTTGTCTTAAAATCAATCCTCAGGCTCAGTGACACATTCAGGATTCTGAGCCCACTCAACATGGGCATAAGAAGCCAAAGTTTTGTGGCTTACCCACCTCCCCATTGAATACTTTGATCTCGAGGTCAGTACAGCCTGGGGTTGGGGAGTCTACAGGGAATTAAGATGTAAAGCAGGAAGGTCAGATCTGAGGCCAGCCTGTCCTAGAGGTAGTTTTTGGAAAATCTCACTTGTAGCCCAGACACTGTCAGCTTCCAGTTCTAAAGCTAAACCAGGCACACTAAGTGGTTAGAATCTCCCGTCCAAATGGCATGTTTTTGTTATCAGTGATAGTGCAGGTACAGCTTTTATTGTTTCAAAACTGTGACCAAATGTTGGAGGGGACAAGAACTTTGTGAGGTCATAAGAGGAGTCCCCCTACTGCAGATGATCAGAACATCATCTCTTTCAGAGGCTTACAAATTTTATGTCTTAGCCATAACTTAAATAGTACAACTTTTAATAGCCCCATTTTCCTTTACAGTTCAAAATGTACTGCTGACATTGAGTTTTCTTTCCTTTTTCCCCAAGTTGGGATTTTTGGTAGTTCAAACTCTTTAACCTTTTCCTTGCTGTGTATGAGGAAAGCTAAAGCTGTTATCAACTTCTTGTTCTACGGATACTAACACGGGTTTCAGTGTTTGTTTTGTTTTAATTATTATTATTATTATTATTACTATGTGATGTGAATACCCTTTCCCATCAATATTTGTATTATGGTGCTATATATTTGGTGATGATCCTTTAATATTGGGAAGGGATTTTTAAATACTGTGATTAAACTGGGTTTTCTTCCTTTAATTTTCATATTTTAAATAAAGCCACAGTCATTTATACAAAAACAGCATCTGTCCCTGGGTAGATCTTTGGGGCAGAAGTCAAAGTAAACTACATAGGGTTTTTACATCATTTCTGTATGTATTTGATATATAGATCAATATCTGTACAAATTTAATCTTTTATTTTCTTGGTAATTGTGTGATCAGTGGGAAAGTGTTTAAAACTTTCTCATGAAGTGTACATAACAGTGAAAAATGCTTTTGGAAAAATTTATGTTCCTTTCATTTTTACCAAATTGCAGATTTTCAGCATGGATGTGAAAAGCATTAAAATTATAACTTTGTGTACAAAATGAAAATAATTCACTAAACTTGCCCTTTTTTACACAAAATAAAATGTTAAAGTAAACTTTGTATGAGTGAAAGATTTACATTTTCTTGTTTTGCTGCAGGCAGTCTTGGTTGCAGGAAAACTTTTTTTTAATTGCCAATTTTATTCCCACTAACTGTTTTCATATCTAAAACATTTGCATCAGAAAATTTTAAGAACCTTCAAGGGTGTGGCAAAACCAGTTTGTGTTTTGGGATAAATAGTTAATGATCCTTTATGCCCCAGACCAGCCAGCCCCACTCACTCAATGTTTAAGATTATGCTGTGTTCAACCCAACTTTTGGGCGTATCATTCTTTCACCTTACTTCAGAGAGAGGGCCATTCAGTCAGCTGACAAACATTTAAAGAAATGACAGTATTTTAAATACAAGGTAATTATGGAGGGCACTAGCAATTTATTCTTGTAGATTGGTGCTTGATCTGAGTCTTGAAGGAAGTAAAGGATTTTGTGAGGAGGCAATAAGGAAGGGAGGATATGCCACGCACAGGGGACAGCCAGTGCAATGAGGAACAAAGAAGGCCAATTCACCTGGACCAGACCAAAGAGTGCAGGATAAGGAATAACCCATAATGGAGCTGGAAGATCTGGTTGTGAAGGACTCTAAAAGACAACAGAGAAGCCCCTGGAGTTTGAGTACAGAAATAGCATCAGCAAATCCAGGAATGAGGAAAATTACCTTGGTGACCCTGTGGAAGATGGATTGGAGTGGGGAGAAATGTGAGGCACAAAGACCAAGTAGAAAGCCATTGCAGCAGTCTAGGGGAGAGGTGATGAGGACCTGATCTTGGGTGGTGGCTGTGTAAGTAGAAGGAAGCATACAGATGTGAGTGACAGCAAGGTAGAGACTGCAGAGGTAGAAACAGCAAGGCTGGCAGTTCTGCCTCAGTGTGTGAAATGAAAGGGAATAACACCAAAGAAGGATGGGCCTGGGGGAAAAGATGATCCTCTGGAGTCATAGAGGCAGTCTAATTAGACAAGGGCCTGAGAGTGATTATGCTTTTTTTGCCCTGATAATCTTAAAAGAGGGGAAGCACAGCAAGGGGGTGGGGGGCAGGAGCAAAATTATTTTTCATAGAGTTTATAAATTGACATCTATATCTTTACAAACAAGGACATGCCAGGGAACAACTGACAACTGACACTTGAACCTCACTCTCATTCTCACCTGAACTGGCCAAAGGAGAGAAAAGCACTTACGCACAATAGTTGGGTACTAAAATACATATTTCATTCAGTAGAAAGGAGTGGGAGAAATTAAGAGGGAGAGTAGATTAAGAGAGGGATAACTAGAAAAACAAACTCTAAGGATGAACAAAATATAGCATTTTTTGAGATGAAAGAATGAGGTGACAAAACTGAAGAATTCTCCATAAATTGGGGAATGGTTATACAAATTAAGTTATATGAATATAATGGAAAACTACTGTTTTGAAAGGGATATAAAGAGGATAGTTTGAGAGAAACCATCTGAGAAGACTTTTATGAACTGATACAGAGTGAAGTCAGAACCAGGAAAACAATTTATACAGTAACAACAGTAAAGACAAAAAACACTTGTAAAGACAAAAAACACTTTGAAAGATTTAGGAACTCTACTCAACATAATGACCAACCATGGTTTCAGAGGACTAATGATGAAATACACTACCCACTTCCTGATAGAGAGGTGAAGGACTCTGGAAAATTAAACAGATTCACATGCATGCACACACACAAGGGTATATATTTGGACATGACCAATTTGAATATTTGCTTTACCTACACATGTTTATAACAGGATAAGGAATAACCCAGGTTTTATAACAGGTTTAGAGCCAGTTTTTTCTCAATTCTTGGGGGAACGGGAGAAGATGGTAGAAGGCAGATTTTTGCTAATTAAAATTTTTCAGGGTTTTGGGGTTTTTTTAAAGAAAAATTCTAGCAGAAATTTGCTTTAGACCAGCACCTCGAATGATATGCACCATACATAACATATTACATCAGTGAAATTTAGCTTCAAAGAGGCACACTACTTAAATATAAAAGGTCACATCATAGACATTATAGAAAGAAGGAAGAAATTTTAATTAAAGATCTGTGGATGGGTGAATCATTCATAGAAACAAGGGATAGAAAGGATCAGAAAAGATAAAATAGGTTTGATTACATAAAATTTAAAAGCTTTGGCACAAACAAAACCAATCTGACTAACTTAGAAAGGAAATAATGAACTGGGGAAAAAATGTTTGCAGCAAGTTTCTATGATAAAAGAAGTTTGGAGAGGCCATGGAAAAACAGGTGTGTTGATCAATGTTGATGGAGCTGTAGAGTATCCAATCATTTTGGAAAACAATTTAGAACTATCCCCCAAAGTCATTAAACTTTTGACCCAGCAATAACTCTACTAGACCTATAACCCAAAAAGATCAAAGAAAGAAGAAAAAAAACTACATAAAAAATATTTTTGTTTTGGCAAAGAACAGGAAACTAAGGAGATACTTATCACTGGGGAATGGCTGAACAAATTAAAATATGTGGATATAGTAGAACACTATTGTGCCATTGAAAATTATGAAAATAGGTTTGGAGAAAACTGGGCAAGAATGAACTGAAGCAGTGGGATAAGCAGAACCAAGAGAGCCATAACAGCCATGTTGTATAGACAACTTTGAAAAACTTACAATCTATTAAACCAATGACCAATATCCTTGCTACTGAGGGGGTGAGGCATTCAATGTAGAGAATGAGGCATGGAATTTTGGACACTGAATTTGTTTTGCTTGGCATTATAAATTTGCTATGAGGGGTTTTCTCATTTCAGATCTGATCTCAGACACTTAACTGTGTGGCCCTTAAGCAGGTCACCACTTCTGTTTTCCTCAGTTTCCTCAATTGTAAAATGTGGGTTATAACAGCACCTACATCTCAGGTTTGTTTTGAGCTTCAAAGGAGAAATCTGTAAAGCACTTAGTGCCTGGCCTGTAGCAGGAGCTATATAAATGCTTATTCCGTTCCCTTTCCCCTCTTAATTGGTTGATTGGCTGAAAAGAAATTAAATGCTTGTTAATTGAAAAAAAATGGAAACAATATGGAACTATTACTAAAAACTATTAAATTGTGCATACCCTTCAATCCAACCATACTATTGCTATTACTAACTAAGCCAATAACCCCCAGAGGTCTAAAAGATTTCCTTCATTTGGGAATTGGCTGAACAAATTATGTTGTATACGTGAGATAGAATACTATTGTGCTGTAAGATGTGATAATGGGAACAGTTTCAGAGAAATCTGAGAACACTTGTACAAACTGATGCCATGTAAAGTGATTAGAACCAGGAGTATAATAACAGTTTTTAGGGACATAAGCTTTGAAAGGCTTAAGAACTCTGATCAACACAATGATCAACCTTGATGCCAGAGGACTCATGATGAAACAGGCTACCCAGACAGAGAAGGGGTGCTCTCAGGCTACAGATTAAGACATTTTTTTGACATGGCCAGTTCAAGGAATTGTTTTGCTTGACTGTGTATTTGTTACAGAGGTCTTGTTTTTCTTTTGCAATGGAGCAAAGAAGTAGAAGTCAGGGAAGGTGAATTTTGATCAGTTTTTTAAAATAATTTTTTAAAATTGTAACAAAAGCAATGTACAACTATACCCATAAAGTTACCAGATTGTGCAACCCTTTGACCCAGTTATTCCACTCCAAGGTCTATACTCCCAAGATTTAAGTGGTGCCCTGCAAGTAGGGAATAATTAATCAAATTACGGTATGTGAATATAACGGAATACTTTTATATCATAAAATGATGGCAGGGATGATTAGAGAAAGTTGGGAAAACTTATATAAGTCCATGTAGACTGAAGTGATCAGAACCAGGAAAACAGTTTATATAATAAAAACAGTATAAAGATAAAAAAACTCTCAGGATGGCTAGGTGGTTCAATGTGAATAGAGCACCGGCCCTAGAGTCAGAAGGACCAGAGTTCAAATGCCACCTCGGACGCTTGACACACCAGCCATGTGACTTTGGGCAACTCACTTAATCCCAATTTCCCTCCAAAAAGCAAAAATAAATGAATAAATAAATAAAAGATAAACAACTCTGAAAGACTTAAGAAACTGGATCAGTGCAATAACCAACCATGAATCCAAAAGATATGAATGAGACACATACTTTTGGACATGGCCAATGGGAGAATTCGTCAACCATGAATATTTGTTTAAAGGGTTTTGTTGTTTAATTTTTTTAATTTTTGAAGAGAGTGAGGAGGCAAGGTAGGAGGGAGAGAAGATTAATATTTTTTAAAATTAATGCCTTGACCATATATGCAGTGTTCCACACATGATGCCCCACTTCCTGCAATACAGAGGGATGTTTGTCATGTCTCGGGACACTCAACTTTCCAAACCCACTAGAGATCTTCTCAAATTTCATACTAGACTCACCTAAGTCACTTAGGAATTTTCTTGATCTTAAAATATTCCCATTTACCTCTCCAAATGCCTGTTATTTTCACGAATTTTTTTTGTTCCACAAACTTAATATACCATCTTTCATGTCCCCTCCCTTGCCCACTGATGAAATTCCTACTTTCCACCTTGTGGAATCTTCAGGGCTTAGCTGAAGTGCTACTTTCAGGGTCTATTGGACCTCTCCAATTGTTAGTACTTTTTTTCCTTCTGTATACAGTTGTATTCCTGGCACAATATAAGTTCCTTGAAGGCAGAGACTAGGCTTTGTTGGATTTTTCCCCTGTAATATCCTCAGAACTTGACAGTATACTACTTGTACCAAGCAGGCACCTAAATATGTTGAAGATGGTGGTAAATTATCTTTCTGTTACATTTTCATCTCCAATGATGATTATATAATACAGAGCTTTACACATAATAGTTACTTGAATTTAATTAGCCACTGATCTACTTTTTATGTAACAATTGATTTTGAGCAGTTCTCCTGTGAATTAAGTTTCCCAAGCTAGTTTTCTTTTATTGTCTCAAGAGTTTTCATTCTCATTCATCTTAATTATAACCCTGTTTAAGTTTCCATGCACAGTGTTGGATATTTGTAGAAATACTAAACCACAAATATTTTCTCTAGTTCTGCTTGGTAACGTACAAATATTTAGTTATAGAACCAACTTTAGAAGCACACAGGTAGGACGGTAAGATTTGCAGATTACTTTATGAACATCATTTCCTTAATTCAAACAACCCAATGAGAAATGTGCTATTATGTCCCCCCTTTTAAAAATCTCAAAAAGATTCCTAGGATCCTAGATCTACAGCATTAGACTTGAGAGGCCATTCGGGCCAGGTACCTCATTTTACAAGTCACTGAGCACCAACGTTAAGTAATTTGCTTACAATCACCCAGCTAGTGTCAGAGATGGGATTTAAACTCAGGTCTTTCTTAATTCCACATCCAGTATTTGTACCACACTCTTCTACTCACCCAAACATCATGAACTTGAACTTTCTGTTCATTCATCCTCATCACTATCCCAGAATGGACCCCTTTGTCCAAGACCCCAATTTATCTTGTCCTGTGAAGCCCATAGGAGTTTTGTAGTTAATGAATTCAACACTGGCACCATATATTCTGCGACTGCAAATAAAGGCCAGAACAGTACCCCCTGTCCTCAAGATTACATTCTAGTGGAGACATGTAAATCAAGGTCCCTAAGTGAATTTAAAAAAAATGATTTAGTGCTTACTGTGTGCCTAGCATTGTGCTAAGTTCTGAGAATACAAAGAGAAAAGGCCATGTCTGCTCTCAAGAAGCTTATGGAAGGGGAAGATAAAATTCCAACTACAGAGTGAATGGGAGAGCTTGGAGTCATCATTAGGATGCACTGCTGGGCTAGATCAGGTCAGATGACAGTGCCTGGGGTGTGAAAGATAGAGGCCAGTCAGGCAGATGTTAAGGCTTGGTGGTGTTCCTGTCTCTCCAGGGGTAAGGTTGGTAACTCCCCCATCTCCAAGTCATGTGCAATCAAGCATCTTGGTTCTGGCAGCCCCAGATGGAAAAGTGGGGAGGGTGTTCTGAGTGGTGGCCCAACTACAGAAAGGAACCTTCCATGTAACCTAGAAAGGCCTCCTGCATAAGTGAGTATTTGAGCTATCTTGAAGGAAGCAGGAATTTTAAGAAAGATGCAAGGAAAAAGAGCAGTCGGAGCGTGAGGGGCAGCCAACACAAAGACAAGACATGTCACCTGCAAGGAATAGCAAATCAGCCAAGTATAGCTAGATTGTAGCAGAGTAGAGAAGAGGCTTAAGACTGGGAAAGTGGTTAAGTACACAAAAAGAGGCCTTTATATCTGACCCTACAAAATCAATGCAGCCAACTGAGATTACTGAATAGCAGGGGTGATACGGTCAGACTTATACATTAGCAAATCCCTTTAGCACCTACTTGGACAATGGACTACAATGAGCATAGACCAGTCAAGCTATTGTAGTAAACCAGACCAACTGAACTGCAGCGGTGGCTTTAAGCAGGGAAAGGAACCTGTACAGGAGATGACAGTAGAAATGAGATTGGCAAGCCATTGTATATGTGGAGTATGACGTACAACAGAACAAGTTTAATATTCAAGAAGTGAGTGCTTAGGGCTGAGTGGACGAAGGGTATACATGGGCACCTTTCTACCAATTGTGCAAATTGTAGTTGGAAGGAAGCAATCCAGAAGATTAAGGGCAAAGGGGCCTATGCCTGTATGTGAATCCAACCTGTCAGTTGTGCAACCTTGACTGGGCAAGCTTCTTGACTTACTGGGCCTGTTACATCTATAAAATGAGAGGGTTGTACCACATATAACCAGTAAGATCTCTGGCTATAAGTCTGTGATATGAATGGTGACATTCACATTAGAGATATAACAAGGCTAGTTAAAACCTAAGTCTTATCTGCTTTATAGAACTTATTACCTTATCTTTTTTTTTCTTCAAAATTTTATTTTAGACTCAAATACAGAAGAGGAATGAAACAAAAAGATATCATAAACTTAAATATTAGAACTTAAATACAAAGTTAGAAAAGAAAAAAATGTCATGTGCATAGAACATGAGAGGATTCAAAATACGTAACAAATTTTCATTTCAAGAAAGCCAGTATGATAATGTTGAGAATTGTCTTTTACTTTCTTTTTTCCCCTTCCCCCAACCCTCCCCAGAAGGCTACAATAGTTTACTTTCTTGATAGCTATGGACATATACAAACACATATAGACATGCTTTCCCCAAACCTATTCTACTCCTGATCTTTGTTTTTATGTGTTACCAATCCATCCTGCCTCCTCTACTTTACTTCTACCTACTGCCTTGCCCTATGACTTGCCTACTTCCCTCCAAGAATCTCTCCCCTCCCCCCATCTAAACACCCTTCTGTACCCCTATATACCTATCTCACCCTCCCCTCTAAGATGTCTCCCTTGTCATGTTCCCTTTCCCAGCGTATACATATTGTTCCCTCTTAAACCCATTCCCAATGAAATTAGGTTACCAGAACTATCAGCCCTCTTTCCCCATCGGATTCCTCTGTATCAATTCTTCCTCTGGCACCTCATTTATATTACTCTTTTAAACTGTTCCTAAATGGTTTTGCTTTTTTAATTCATATCACTCAGGTTTACCCCAATCTTTATGAACTGCCCAATTATTGATAAGAATCTTAGATATACATTTTTTAAAAAGTAAACAGTACTGTCCTTACGGATCCCTTAATCTTTGTTGTGTACCTTATATTTCTCTTGGTCCTTGTATGTCAAATCTTCTGTTAAATTCATGTATGTTTTTTTAAGTCTTGAAAGCCTGAAAGTATATCAAATGTCCATTTTTTTTTCACTCAGGATAACACTTAACTTCACAGGGTATAATCATTTTCGGCCAGAGCCCCAGTTCTTTTGCTCTTTGATATGTTGTTCCAAGACCTGCGGTCCTTTAATGTCTCTGCTGCTAGGTCTTGTGTAATTCTAATTGTGGTACCATCATATTTAAATTGTTTTAAGCTTGATGTTTTTATTTTTGCCTTGGTTTTGGAATTTGACTATGATATTCCTACAAGTTTTTCTCATAGGATCTCTTTTTAAGTGGTGATTGATGGAATTTTTCTGTTTCTACTTTCCCCGCCTTGCTGTAATGCTTCGGGACAATTTTCTTTAATTACTTCTTATATTATAGTATCAATATTTTTTTTTTGATCATAACTTTCAGTTAGACCAATTATTTTTATATTTTCTCTTGATCTATTCTCCAAATCTGTTTTTCTTATGTTTCACTTTCTCTTTATCACCTTATCTTCTTTACTTTACAAGGGATCAAAGAAAATTGCTGCCTCCCTCAGAAAAATAAAACCTAAAAAAGCACAGCCACTATTAGATGAAATATTCTTCTAGATTATATTGGTTTAATCAACTATTTTGTGCTAACACTATCATGAACACAGTGTGCCAGGTTTTCAACTCAATAACCATACAAGATTGCCCCTTATTTCCCAGGCTTTATTGAACAGGATTATAGGGTTGTTTTAGAAAATAAGGATTCCAATTCCTTTCAATCCCTTGGTATGAAATGTTGTATACAGGGATGGAGACATACATG
The DNA here is from genome assembly GCA_028646575.1 of Pseudocheirus occidentalis. Lineage (NCBI taxonomy): Eukaryota > Metazoa > Chordata > Mammalia > Diprotodontia > Pseudocheiridae > Pseudocheirus > Pseudocheirus occidentalis. The sequence goes on from CM053593.1 coordinate 148,925,526, forward strand.
CACATATACACACACACTCAGTGATGAAGACATACACA
>CM053593.1:148926063-148942548 GCA_028646575.1 Pseudocheirus occidentalis
GGGTATATATGTGTATGAATACATATCTGAGCATGGGTATATATGTGTACATAGAGGGTTCAGGATCAATTAATTAGGAAGAGATGATACTTCAAAAGGTGAAATTTTGAAGTGGGAGAGGACTTGAATGAGAGGAGACAGGGAGAGACAAAATGGGGTTAATCATCCCATAAAAAAGAGGCAAGGGATAACTGTTACAACTATACTTTCATTTACTCTCATTGAATTTGGCTTAGGGAAGGAATGACATAAACTCTAAACTGAGTATCTTGCCACACAGGAGAATACAGGGGACGGGTATGAGGGGGGGCGGTGATGGAGGGAAGGGCCGGGTGGGGGAGGGTTGTGGGAAACACACATCTCAGTAAAGAGACAGGGACAGGGTAGAGAACAAAACAACGGGGAGGGGGGGTGCAGGATAGGAAGGAGAGACATACAATCAGCCTCTCACAATCTGCCCACCATGGAGATGTCCTGTGTAATTACACAGGTACAGCCTGTATTGAATTGCTGCTTCTCCCAGTGGGAGTGGGTGACAGGGGAGGAATAGCAAGAATCTAGAATTTAAAGCTATACAATCAAATGCAACTGGGAAATAATACATACTGGGACTGGGGCAGGGAGCCCCTCCCTGCCCTGCTAGAAAGCTAGAGGGGCGTTGGAGGAGGACATAAAAGGGAACAGATTGTGGGAGGGGCCTTACAGTGGGATCAATGTTCTGGGCTGGGGTGTAGGGGCAAGAAGGGGAGAAAATTTGTAACTCAAAACCGTGTGGAAATGAATGATCTAACCAAGAAAATAAATTAAAATTAAAAAAAAAACACAAATCTCTATTGCTGGCTCATCTTGAAACTTCCCTTGGTTCCTGGGGCCTCCTTGCCCTGGAACAGCTAGCACCCCTGCTGTCTACTTGCTCTGTAATATTCCTTCACAAGGCCTGCCTGCACCCCTTCTACCATTGCTGGATCATTCCAGAAGCCTCCCCTTTGTGAAAAGACCCAACTCGGCCTGCCTTCATTCTCCTTAACTTTCTGGACTTCAAAATCCATGATCCTGCAATGCCAGGCATCCTCCTCCTCCTTCTGCTTCTCTTCCCTCAGCTTTTCATCTCGCTCTTGGATGTTGTCTTTCCCCACTAGAATGCAAGCTCCTTGAGGGCAGGGGCTGTCTTTCTTTTTGCTTACATTTGCATCCCCATAGCTTAGCACAGTGTCAGGCATATGGTAAGTGCTTCATAAATGTTTGTTTCCTTTCTTCTTGGCATCTCGCTAGAAAACATGCAACCCAGCACTTCTGAGTGGTCCTTTGGTCCCTTAGACTAGGGTTGTGTCAAAGATAACTGGTGACTGAGCCAAAAAGAGACACTCACTCACTAAGCTATGAGAGGAGCTGAGAAGAAACCGATCTTTCTCTCCCTTGTTTTAAATGTGTAGTTTTGGGATTCTGCCAGCCTCTTCTCTGGATTTGCAGCAAGAAGCCTTTGCCTACTGAGTGAGTGGCTCTACCTGGCTCAGTTACAATTATTTTTGATGTAACGCCAGTCAGATGTATCAATAGACACAGTGGGAGTGTCAGGAGTTGCTGGGTTTCTTGTGCCCTTTATTAAGGGGCCAGAAGGCGTGTTTCACAGAAAAGGGCAAGAGTATATGTCCATGGGGCAGTTAGGTGGTACAGTGAATAGAGTACCAGCCCTGGAGTCAGGAGGACCTGAGTTCAAATCCAGTCTCAGACATTTGACATGTACCAGTTGTGTGACCCTAGGCAAGTCAATTAACCCCAGTTGCATCATAGAAAGAAAGTTTTTTTGCTTTTTTTTTTTTTTTTGGAGGGAGGAAGGCAGGGCAATTGGGGTTGTGACTTGCCCAAGGTCACATGACTAGTAAGTATTAAGTGTCTGTGGCCAGATTTGAAATTCGGTCCTCCTGAGTCCAGGGACAGTGCTCTATTCACTGTGCCACCTAACCACCCCCTCACAGAAAGAAAGGGAGAAAGGAAGGAAAGGAAGAAGAAAAAGAAAGGAAGAAAGGAAGAGTATATGTCCAAGATGTCTAGATCGGTGGTATATACTTTATCCCATCCCCACTATGTTCTCAACACTCTTCATGCATTTCCAGGCCAGCTAGTATGTCTTTCAGCTACCAGTGCTAAGAAAATAATACATTTGCTTCCTCTTTTTTTTAGTCTAGATCTGTGGTTTCATTGGTATAGGGATCTTCCAAGGAGGAAGCAACTTTTGACAATGTTGATCTTCAAATATTCTGTAATTTGTAGTCAAGAGTTGTCTGTGAACTTAGAGGCTAGACAGTTTGCCCAAGGTCACGTAGCCAGTAGGTGTCAGAGGCTGGGCTTAAATCCATTTAGTCTTAAGTTCAAGACTAGCCATTGTCATCATAGCTTGCATTTATATAATACTGTAAGATTTCCAAAGTGCTTTATAGATGTTACCTCATTTTAGTCTCACAACAACCTTGAGGTAAGCACTATTATTATCACCATTTTGCAAATAAGGAAACTGAGGCTGAGAGAGGTTAAGTAACTTGCCCAGGTTCACACAACTGGTAAGTGTCAGAGATTGGATTTGAACTTAGGTCTTTCTGATTCCAGAACCAGCATTCTATCCACCGCACCACTCATTTATTAATTAAACCAAGTTTTTCCTCACTTGGCCCATATGCCAAAATACTCTTTTTGTGTTAGCAAAAAATTGGAAATAAAGTGAGTACATGTCAATTGGAGAAGGATCAAACAAACTGTCTGTATGTGAATGTAATGGAATATTATCAGGTCATAAGAACTGACAAAAGTAAAGAATTCAGAGAAACATGAAGACTTGTGTGAACAGAGGGTAGAGTGAAGTAAACATTGTAAGTAAGTGAGAGCCTCAAAGATGATGACTACAATCACATAATTCAAGAGAACATGAAAAGGAAGCTAAAATCTGAGTAATTAATTGCATCTTGGTCTTGGAGAACAATTAAATGAATTTGCTTCCCTTCTAAAAAAGTGAGACTATGAGTGTTGAATGTTGCATAAGACATGGGTTTTTGTGTCCTTTGGTCTTGCAAATACAATGAAGCCTCATTGGGGAAGATGACAGATGTTATGAAAGGACTGGGGGTTATATTTAGAATTGTATCTGGAAGTAAATGACATCATTAATTCTTATTGTAGCAAGGCTCATCCCAAATACTCGCAAATACAAATATAGCAACACTGAACTCTCTCAAGGCCATTTCTGGTGGGCCACCAGTCCTGTGGCTCAGTGAAGAAGACTTGGCATTTGGAGATGACAAAGAAATCCCATTCTTGGTTGTAAGAAGTATCCTGATGTTTTTCTTTAGAGGCCTGGCTTCCCAAACACTGGGTCTAGTTCATGTGCATGAGTCCAGAGGTAGAGACTCCTTAACAGGCGAGACTCAGTGTCCTAGCTTCCGTGGGTCCAGCACCAGTCTTTTACACTTGGTGACCTTGTCCAGAATCTGAGGGTCTAATTCTAATCAGTGCTGAGTACTTAAATCTTTTTGGGGAGCCCCATGAATGTTTGGGCTCCTCTGAGTTTGTTTTCTTGCTTTTCTGAGCTAAACCTACTTATCATATGAGCTAGTCATACCTCCATTTGGCATACCCCCATGGCATACCAGAAACACTTGGAGAAATCTTATATCAGACTTCCATTTGGCTGAACTGGCAGGGGTTCCTTTTGGGAAAGTCCCCCTAGGTGCTTCTGGGACTTATGAAGGAATTTTCACCCAGGACAGTCTGGTCTCTCATATGAGGATGAGAAGGCAATTTCCAGTCAACAATAAGTCCCTAATCTATAGTAGAGAAGCGCCATATGCTTGTAGAGTTCATTTGAGAATAGATTTGAATAGATTTGCCTTACGAGAGGCAAAGGTTGTTATTGGCCTCTTTGCTATTTTTCATTTTTGTTAGTTGTTTTCTTTGTTTTAATTTCACTTTTTGTTTTTTCCTTATTGCTTGGGCTGAAACAGGTTCTTATAAATATTGATAACCTGTGAAGAACCTTACAAAATGCCATTTATTTGTCAAACATGCACAACTTTATAATTTTTTTTTATTTTTGCTTTTTTTTTTTAGAGGGCAGTTGGGATTAAGTGACTTGCCCAAGGTCACACGGCTAGTTTTTGTGTTAAGTGTCTGAGGTTGGATTTGAACTCAGGTCCTCCTGACTCCAGGGCCGGTGTTCTATTCACTGTGCCACCTAGCTGCCCCACAACTTTATAATTTGGAATGACTAAAATCCACCAAGCATAGTAAGTCTGTACCTTCACAAAACAATTGTTAATTGTAGGGTTGTCTAACAGGAACTGTGTTGAATAGACTATTGGTATACTTTGCATGCCATTTAGAAAGCCACATTTAGCTTGTTGAAACCCTTTAATAAAAGGCACTGGAGGAAGGCACTCCAAAGGGCAATGCTTGAAGCTCCCAGGTCCCCAAAGTACTTTCCAGAATGGAGTATATGGACAATGTATCAAATGTACTCCAAGTGACTTGATGAGGAAAGCAAATATTTAAACTGGAGAAGAATGTGTTAGGGGCCATTCCACTAAACATTCTGGTAGCTGAGCCGAGTTCCCCTGGCCACTTGGGGTAATATATGTAGTTCATCACTGGTGGACTTTCACTTTGAGAAAATGAAATAATCCCCTTGTTGTGGACCAGGTTTGACTCACTCTAGTGAATCAGGCTCTGGATTAGAGCAAAATGAGCCACTAGTAGAATAATGTTTACCAAAAAGGAAGTGTATTTAAAAGTAGCATAGGAAAGATATTCACCAAGGATATAGTGTAGGTTCAGGAAGAAAATACTCCACTATCCCACCCCACCCCCATCTCCATACAGCAAGGGAACGGGGTCAGAAGTGTGTGTAGACTCACACTGCAATGGAATATTCATCCAATCTGAGGGGTCCCAGCTTTTTATGGCTTTGCTTTTTTATGCCCTAGGCGACAAAGGAGCTGAGTCAACGGCTTGAGTTCTAGTTCCCTGAACCAACCAAGTTTCAGGAACTTTCCCTTCCTTTTAGGGAAAAACAAGCCTAATTTACACGGTAGAAACCCAAGCAAATGGTGCTCCTACCTCAATAGAACTGAGTTCAAAGTTCACATATGTGCCCTTATGTTTCCCTTAAATGCCTTTACTATCTCTTACACATCTCCACTTTTGCCCCTGCTGTGACCCATTTCCATAGGTACTGGCAGCTCTGCTCCTTTAATAGTTCTTTTTTGCTCCCAGCAAAATAAATGGTAGTTAAATCTTAACCGTGCCACTTCTACTTATAGCTTAGACAAGACTGTCCAGACAGTCACTCACATTCACAGGGGTCAATCATCCGAAGACTTATACCTATCTAGGTCAGAAAGACAAAATAAACAGTTTTTGAAATCTAGACACAGTAAACAAAGTCCAGTTTGTTGCACTTTCCACTCGGGTAGCATTGTTGTTTCTCTCTCATTTTATTCTTATTCTCATGCGTTACCCCTGAGATTTCTGAATTTCAACAGAGAAATATCTCTTATTGGCATCCAGTACTACTCTGCTGCTCCTCTTTCTGGTCTTTTCTCTCATCTTTTTTGGGTGTTAAGAAAAATAGAAGTCTAGCAACAGTGGAGGTGAGTGTTTTAAATCTTCTTTTTTAACAATTGAGTCTGAAAGGTGTTGGGCTGAAGAAGAGACCTGGCTGCTGCCAGGTTCTGTCCCAAGCCCTCCTCTGGGCGGTGCTACTCTTTCCCCAGCTTCTCCCTTCAGGCTTCCCTGAGGACTTTACTTTTCCTTGAGTCAATGCCTTTCCTCAACCCCTTAGGGCCTGGTGTCTTAAATTCATTTAAGGTAGCTAAGGACTCTCTAACTATCACATGGGGTATATGAGGGTTTCCCAAGCCCTTTTCAGGGCTGTTTATTCACCTTTGGTGTCCACCTGTCACTCAACTCTCACCTTTGGCTCCAGTGAGTTAAAATGTGGCCTGGGCAGTGGCCACACCCTAGTAAAACCATTTTGTTACACAGGATAATTCAAGTTGAGCATAACCAACAGGCCTCAGGCCCTGTCAGTTGAGTTAGTGGAATGTCCGCCCCACCAAGCATGTGAAGACCTCCCCCGACAGAATGGGCAGCTAAGAATAGTTTGTTACAAAGGTCATGAAGGGGACTGAAGCACGAGCTGTGGAGCACTTAAGAGCTTGGTCAGACAGGAAGATGCCAAGGTCATCCGCGGCATCCCAGGCATCCTTTCTTTTGTCTTGCTGCTGGACTTTAATGACTATGGAAAAGAGAGTGTGGTTCACCTTTGTGCAACTCTGTCTCACTTAAATCCAATTCAGGAGCAAGTCAAGGTATCACCCCATGATGTCATTGGTCCCCTCCAAAAACAAAAGACAAACAACCACAGCAAGGCAGTCTGGGGTTCTTTCAAACCTGCCTGGGAAGAAATAGTTAGAAGTCTTTGCTGTTGTTGTTCCTCAGCATATCTGACTCTTCATGACCCTATTTAGGGTTTTCTTGGCAAGGATACTGGAGTGGTTTGCTATTTCCTTCTCCAGCTCATTTTACAGATGAGGAAACCAAGACAAACAAGGTTGAGTGACTTGCCCAGGGTCACACAGCTAGTAAGTTTCTGAGGCCAGATTTGAACTCAGGAAGATGAGTCTCAATGAAGACGGCTCCAAATGAATCACTTACCAGACCTTCTTCCAGAAAACTGCTGGCTCATTGTGTATCCAGGATGGTTCAAATTCATTTATTGTTCTTTGCACTAGGAGAACTGTGATAATGTATATCAATAAAATCCCTTTGGTTCAGCTTGAGCCCCAAGCTGCTGGTTTCAACAATTAGAGAAAGAATCCCCTGAGTCACATATACATAATGAATGGTATAAAAACTAGTTTCTCTCTAAAACACATGCATGAGAACCCTAGAATGGTGGTCAGGGAAGTGATAATGTCAGTAGTTTTGTTCTGAGCGACAGGGTCAGCTACCATCTGTATTAATTTGTGGCTTCCTCGTGCCTCACTTCTGGACGAGACAGCGCCAGTGGTACTGGGAGTCCTTCTAATATGGTCAGTCTCTGACCTCATCTGTTCTCTCTCTGTCTTATTACAGTTGAAGCAGTTTGGATGTTGGAGGCTGTAGCATCGCAGCTGAAGCCACTTTGGCAAGGAGGTCTGTGGCAGGGGCAGGTGGTAGCCATCTTGCCTTAACAAACCACTGTAACTGGAACCTGTCTTCCTCTTGTGGTGTCCTTAAGCTTCCAAAGATCTTGACAACCACCCCTTTGGCATGCTTGTATAGTTCTTGCCTCTTGAGAAATTTCAGTTCTTCCCTTTCCTATGGTCCTGGGAGAGGGCCATCTTATTAATCAAAGGTTTATGATCTTCAGGGGCGTGAGGAAACAGGCATTGAGATATTTCTGTCTGCCTGCAGATACCAATGTACAATAACCAACTAAGCAAAGTGAGCTGGGCCTATACCCCAATATGGGACACCTGGGTTTTCACAATATCCATTCTCATCTCCTCCTTCACCTTGTCTCCACATTCCCAGAATGGACCCAGACCTGAAAACCGGGAAATAGGACTTAAACTGTAAATATTTCCCTAGGTATTGTCTTAGGTGTCCTTAGCAGAGGAAGGTGAGTAGGCCTTCAATATAATAGAGTTTAATTACTACAGAGCTACATATTCTATATAAAACCCTAGCTTAGGATCTGTCACAAAATTGTCACTCATATCTTTGTGTCACCTTATATCCCCACCCCTTCCACCCACATTCACCTTGCTCTCTGTTCAAAACAGAACTAGGAAGATTTCAGAAAAATATCCTATTCGGATAAATGAGAGAAGCCAGGATCCAACTAATACCTTTCATCATTGCACCCAGTGACGTTGGTATTCATACTGAGGGATTGAGGAGAGGAAGAGGAGCCATTGTAGATATAGAAATGGCAAGATTTTGAAAATTACTGAATAGGTTGGGTGACTGAGAGTGAGAAAAAGCAATCAAATGTTTCTGATTAAGAACCTACCCACTTTATATAAAGCCCATGACTTTTGGTTGCCTCAGAGAGATACCCTGGTGTAATTACGATCACATGTCAACAAGGAGGAATGATGGAGAATTTAGCTAAGTTGGACATCATGAGTCTGAGAATGGTCTCCCCAAAGGACCATCACTAAACCCCATTCTTTCTCCTGCCATGACCTTATGAACAGGGTATCTAGGATTCTAATGACCTTCATGAAGAGTTGTCATTCCCTTGTCTCCATTTCCTCCAGAAATTTCAAAGACAAAGTGACTTATTCTTTGGGCCTTGGAGTTGACAAACTTCCTGGCTTTTTCAACCATGTGGTGACTCAACCCTTAAAGGACTCTGGCACTTTAGAATAAGGTGGTAGACCCTAAGTGATGCCTTGGTCAACACCCCATCCTGACAGAAAGGAAATGGGGTTTTGTGCTTAATCAAAGAAAAGGCTTCTTTGAGGTGGTCTTTTAAGCTTCAGCTTTCCAAATGATAAGATGTCATATTAATGAGGAAGGGAGGACTCCCAGACATAATGGCAGGGGGTGGAGGTTGGGAGCAGTCCCCAAATCGAATATGAATTTAATTAGCCTGGCTTATACTGTGCTGTTTCTCTCCTTTGCTGCTTTTTTATCTTCCCTTCAAAACACAAAAGATGCATGAGCATACATTCACAAAGACTTAAAACATGATACGCTCCCCAGAGGCTGACACTTAAAATAGCAAAACGTGAAACATTTTATACGACTACTGAAAAACCATTTCACCTTCACCTCAACTTTGCACTGACTGACCAGCTCAGAGTTCATATCTTCTGGCAATCCAGGGCATAGTTTGTGTTTATCTTCCTGGTGGTGGTCATCTTATCTGAGAAGGGTAGAGTCACAGAATACTCTTCTTCTACTAGTCACCTCTGATCTTTCACATCTTTTACTTGCCATACTCCCAAGCAGGCAGCCACTCTCCTAAAATCCATCTTATGATTGCTGTTTGATTATGTGTGCTCAGGAAAATAAAGTTGAAGAGACAGTCAAGCGTCTGAGGTCCAGGCTCAGATTCACTCAGGCAGCACATGTGACTGCTGCCATATTCAAGCATCTGCCATAGCTGGTAGGGTGGGTAAGTGGAGGGACCCTTCCTCCTCTCTCCAGAAGTCTAAGAGAAAGGATCATAGAATACTCAAAAGGAAAGAGAGAAGACACCAACAAGTAAAGTCAATCCACTTAAGATCCACTGCATAATTTCTCTTTCTGGCTCAGTGGCCAACCTTCTTTTGAAGTAGCACCTTATTAAGAGGCCTGTGAAGTTCTGCCTCCTTTTGTTATTATTATTATTATTATTATTATTATTATTATTATTATTATTAAGGATGTGTTTATTAGTCTACTTTTTAAAAAATTCTTTATTTTTAGTTTTCAACATTCATTTCCACAAGATTTGGAATTGCAAAATTTCTCCCCATCTTTCCCTTACCCCCACCCCAAAATAGTGAGCCTATTGAATACCCCTTCCCCCAATCTGCTGTCTCTTTATCCTCCCCCATTCCCTCTCTATCTTTCTAGTAGAGGAAGATGGATTTCTATACCCCAGTGCCTATATATCTTATTTCCCAGGTACATGTAAAAAACAAATTTTTTAACATTTGTTTTTTAAAACTTTGATTTCCAAATTCTTTTCCTTCTTCCCTCCTGTAATGGGAATGGGAATTTGAAGATCTTCCCTGCCTCTGAATAGACCTAGGGGAGAGTTTGAAGACCTCCCCTGCTGTGAAGATAAACTCTGCCCCGATAGGCCAAATGCAGTCACATGGAGCCTGTGGTGGGAGGAGTTTTGCTGAAGGGAAGCAGAGCCCACAGGAAGCTGGTTCAGAGCTGGCCAAATGGTGGAGGACAGAGGAACTCAGGAAAGGAGATAAAGAGTTTTGTGAGTAAATATTGATCTTGTATTGGTTTGTGGGAAGGTTAAAGGATGCTGTGGCTTTCAGTGTTATTATGGCTTCCGAGTATCTTTAGTGCTATGATGGAATAGGCTTACTGCTTTTGGGATTCAGTTTTTAGGTGTCTAAATAAATGCTTCAGTTCTATTCTCTATCTGGAGAACATGGTGTATTTTGTGATTGAACATCATGTGATACTTACAGTCATGGTCTTTATTGTGATGGTGGATGCTGTAAATATTGCTTTGGCACTACACCTCCTCACCCACCACCACTGGGAAGATAAGCAATTCAATATAGATTGTACATGTGTAGTTATGCAAAAATGTTTCCATAATAGATATATGGTGAAAGACTAACTATATTTCCCTCCATCCTATCCTGCCCCCCACTTATTCTATTTTCTACTTTAACCCTGTCCCTTTTCAAAAGTGTGTGCTTCTAACTATCCTCTCCCATAATCTGCCCTCCCTTCTATCATCCCTTCTGTTATCCCTTCCCCGCCCCCTCCCCACTTTCCTGTAGGGTAAGATACCCAATTGAGTGTGTGTTATTCCCTCCTTAAGTCAAATTCAATGAAAGTAAGGCTGACCCATTCTCTTTTACTTTCCTGTTCTTCCCCTCCATTGTAACAGTTTTCTCTTGCCTCTTTTATATGAGAAAATTTACCCTATTCTATCTCTCCCTTTCTCCTCTCATTATATTCCTCTCTCACCTCTTAATTTTATTTTTTATATATTATCCCTTCCTTTTCAACTGATCCTGTGTCCTCTGTTTGTGTATACATGTACACACATATACACATACTCACATATGTATTTACACACCTATGTATACATATATATATATATGTATATATACACACACACACATATATTCCCTTCAACTATCTTCATACTGAGAAAAGTCTTATGAGATACAATTATTATTTTTCCATGTAGGAATACAAATAGTTCAACTTTTAAAAGTTCCTTTTGATTTCTTTTTCCTGTTTACGTTCTCTAGCTTCTCTTGCTTCTTGTATTTGAACGTCAACTTTTCTGTTCAGCTCTGTTTTTTTCATCAAGAATACTTGAAAGTCCTCTATTTTATTGAATGACCATATTTTCCCCTGAAGCATTATACTCAGTTTTGTTGAGTCGGTGATTCTTGGTTTTAATGCTATCTCCTTTGACCTCTGGAATATCATATTCCAAGCCTTTTGATCCCTTAATGTAGAACCTGCTACATCTTGTGTTATCCTGATTGTATTTATACAATACTCAAATTGTTTCTTCCTGACAGCTTGTAGTATTTTCTCCTTGACCTGGGAGCTCTGGAATCTGGCTATGATATTCCTAGGAGTTTTTCTTTTAGGGATATTTTCCAAGAGGTGTTCAGTAAATTCTTTCAGTTTCTATTTTGCCCTCTGGCTAGAATATCAGGGCAATTTTCCTTGAGAATTTCTTGAAGGGTGATTTCTAGGCTCTGTTTTTTGATCATGGCTTTCAGGTAGTCCAATAATTTTTAAATTATCTCTCCTGGATCTGTTTTTTAGGTCAGTGGTTTTTCCAATGAGATATTTCACATTGCCTTCTATTTTTTCATTTGTTTGGATCTATTTTATAGTATCTTGCTCTCTCATAAAGTCATTAGCTTCCATCTGCTCCAATCTAATTTTTATGGGATTATTCTCTTTAATGATTTTTTTGAAATTCCTTTTCCATCTTTTTAAGGCATTCTTCTCCTCATTGGCTTTTTGGGCCTCTTTTTTTTAAGATGTTAATTATTTTCTTCAGTATTTTTGGGAGGTCTCCTTTAGCAGGCTGTTGACTTGCTTTTCCTGATTTTCTTGCTTCATTCTCATTTCCCTTCCCAGTTTTTCCTCCACTTCTCTTACTTCATTTTCAGAATCCTTCTTGAGCTCCTCCATGGCCTGTAACCAATTCATATTTTTTCTTGGAAGCTTTTGATGCAGTTTTGCCTTTGTTGACTTCTTCTGGTTCCATGTTTTGGTCCTTTTTGTCAGCAAGAAAGGATTCTATGGTCTGATTGTACTTCCTCTGCTTACTCATCTTGCCAGCCAATTATTTGACTTTTAAGCTCTTTGCCACAGTAGAACTCTGCTTCCAGAGTGGAGAAAACTGTGTCCCAAATTTCTAGGGTTTTCGCAAATGTTGTCAGAGGTCTGAGGAGGGTGCCCTCTCTACAGCCCCCACAAGCTGTGGCATACTGGTGTTTCTTACCCCAGGACCACCACCCAAGGCAACGATCCAGATCTAAGCAGGTCAAAGCAAGAGCAATTATTCTCTGAATGGTTCCTGAGTCCCCTTATGAGCGGTAGGCCAGGAGTTCTGGAGGCAGCCACGTGGCAGCAGCTCCAGCTGCCTCCATTACCTCTCACCTCAGGGGCGGGGGCTGGACCATGCTTTTCTGTCACCCAGTTCCAACAGAGTTCCCCACTGACCTTTTACTTTATCTTTGGTGTTTATGGGTTGAGAAGTCTGGAAACTGCCACAGCTGCTGGTGATTCACTCTCCTGAAGTCTGGTTTGGCCAGTCTGGGCTGCTGGTCAGGGCCACCTGAGGTCCAGACTCACACAGCTCTTCCAGGACCACTCTCAGATCCCAGTTTGGTGCAACAGACCCTTCCTGTCAGCCTGCCAGGCTGCCTTCAGTGGGAGATTTGTTTCTCTCTGGCACTTCGTGGGTTCTGTAGCTCTAAAATTCGTTTAGAGTCATATTTTATGGGTATTGGAGGTGCAGTAGCTCACACAATTTCTTGCTTCTACTTTGCCATCTTGGCTCCGCCCCAAGTGCATCCTTTTAACAAAGGATCAAAACCCTTGTTCCATCCACGATCCCAAAGGAAGCCTTTTCCAATCCCCCCTTAATTCTCGTGTTTTCCCTTTGTTGATTATTTCTGATTTATACTGCCTACAGCTTGTTTGTACATAGTTATTTGTGTGCTGTCTTCCCATTAGACTGTGAGCTCTTCAAGAGTGGGAGCTACCTATTACTTTTCTTTATATCTAAGCACTTAGAGCATGGTACATATTAGGTATGTAATAAATGCCTATTGACTATTGACACTCCAATAGGATCAATTCTGTTACATTTGAAATCTCAAAGTCTTCTCTCTGTCACTTTTGCTTAAGTAGTATCTGTTGCACCCCTCCCTGCCTCTCCACTCACACTGTCACTACCTTCCTCGCATTCTTGCCTGGTCTGTTTTATAACAGCCCCATAACTGGTCCCCACCCCTGAACATCCAGTCCCTCCCCACTCTAGGGACAGTCATTGTTCATCCTCAAATCCCAAGCCCTTAGCTTTGCACCTACAGGTAAGTAATAAGTATTGAATTCGCTCATTGTCTTTTGTGTTGTTTGTTCTGCTGTGGAGGAGACCTATCTCATAAATGATTGACAATGATGTAGGTTTTGTAAGTGATTATTTTGTGAGAGTCCAAAAATGGAGTGTTAGGAGCCAGAATAAAAATCAGCATAGCTTCGCTGGAACCTGATTGAGGTCAGAATGTGTCAAGGAAGTTTGAGAGAAATAACTGAAAGACTGAGCTAAAATGAGAGAAGAAATGAAAGGGTGGAGTTAGAGTAGCAGCTGAAAAGAGAAGCTTGGAAAAGCTGATTTAGGCTGGATGCCTAGGAAAGGGGGAAAACCCAACAAATTCTGGGCCTGAGAACTTGGAAGAATAAAGCAAACAGCTCACAGTGTCAAGGAATGTTCCTGGGTAGGTGGGTGTGTGGGTAGGAGAGCAGTTTTGGCCCAAATATCTGGTCAGAAAATGTCTATGAACAGAGTTCTTCATCAAAAAAGGGACAGAAATGAATATAAAAGATAAAATGGACATTTTGATGTAATAAAATTGAAAAGTTTTTTTTACAAATACAACACGGAATTAGAAAGGAAACAGTTGACTGAGGAAAAAATCTTTACAGCAAATATTTCTAATAAAAATATGTTACCCAAGATACATGAGAAACTAATACAAAATATATAAGAATAAGAAGAGTAAATAAATGGTAAAAGGATGTGAACAAGCAGTTTTCAAAAGGAAAATGCATGCTATTAACCACCAAAAAAAAGCCCCGTATCACTAAGAATATGAAAAATGTAAATTAAAGTAACTCATCAGATTAGCAAAGATGACCAAAAAAAAAAAAAAAAAAAAAAAAAAAAAAAAATATATATATATATATATATATATATATATATATATATATATATATATATATAAAACAATTGTTGGAGGAATAGAAAAAGGGTAAGCACACTATTTCTTTTTCTAAAAAACTTTTAGTTTATTACTTTTTCATTTTCATCATTTACTTCCATAAGTTTAAATTTTTCACCACTTCCTTCCCCTCTTCCCTCCCCAAGATGGAAAGCAATCTGATACAGGTTCTACATATACATTCCTATTATACATATTTTCACATTAGTCATGTTGTATAGAATAATTAGAATGAATGGGAGAAACCATGAGAAAGAAAAAAAGCAAAACAAAACAAAAAAAAGGAAATAGTCTGCTTTGCTCTACATTCAGACTCCATAGTTCTTTCAGTGCATGTCAATGGTATTTTCCACTGTGAGGCCTTTGGAACTGTCCTTGCATTGGTCCTTGCATTGCTGAGAAGGACTAAATCTATCAAAATCAATCATTGTACATTGTGGCTGTTACTGTGGACAGTGTTCTCCTGGCTCTGCTCACTTCATTCAGCATCAGTTCATATAAGTCTTTCCAGGTTTTTCTGAAGTCTGCCTGTTCATCATTTCTTATAGCACATACATTCATGTACCACAACTTGTTCAGCCATTTCCCAATTGATGGGCATTCTCTCAATTTCCAATTCTTTGCCACCACAAAAAGAGCTGCTATAAAAATTTTTGTACATGTGGGTCCTTTTCCCAATTTTATGATCTCTTTGGGATTGTAGAGTATGCTGGGTCAAAGGATATACACATTTTTATAGCCCTTTGGGCATAGTTCCAAATAAATTCACTATTTCTTGAACTTTGAATTGGTCATCCATTCTGGAAAGCCATTTGGAATTACATATCACAAGTCGTTATACTGTGTATGCCCTTTAACACAGTGATATCACAAATTGGTTTATACCTTAATGACATCAATGACATAGGGAAAGGACCAATAGAAAAATATAGCAGCAATTTCATTGTAGCAAAGAACTGGAAACAAAGTAGGTAGGTACAAGTTGTGGTATATTAATATAATGGAATGTTATTGTGCCTTAAGAAACAATGGAAGTGGATTCAGAGAAACTTGGAAAGATTTTTATGAACTGCTTCAGTGACAAAATAAAATTTAAAAGGTCTGATTATTTAGGTACTTTGTTTCTATACTTACAGAATCTTAGAGTTGGAAAGAACCTTAGAGGTCATCCAGTCCAACCTCCTTTCCAATGCAGGAATGCTTTATATAGATGGTATTCCATACAAGAGATCAACCAGTTTGTCCATCAATTCTTCCAATAGTTAGTAATTTACCCAACCCTAAGGTATTACCTCACTTCTATCAGATTGGCTAATACGACAGAAAAGGAAAATAATAAATGTTGGAGAAGATGTGGGAAAATTGGAACACTTAACGCATTGTTGATGTAGTTGTGAACTGATTTTAACTATTCTGGAGAGCAGTTTGGAACTATGCCCCAAATCAAACTGTGTATACCCTTTGATCCAGCTATACCACCACTATTTCTATATCCCAAAGAGATCATAAAAAATGGAAAAGGTGACAAAAACTTCTGGGAAAATTGGAATATAGTATGGCAGAAACTGGGCAAAGACCATCACCTAACGCTGTACACCAAAGTCAAGTCTAAATGGGTGCACGATCTAGGTATAAAGGCTGATACTGTAATCTGGGAAAGCAAGGAATAGTTTACCTGTCGGATTTATGGAGGAGGAAAGACTTTATGACCAAAGAAGAGTTTGAGAGCATTATAAAATACAATATGGATAATCTCAATCACATTAAATTGAAAAGTTTCTGTACAAACAAAGCCAATGTAACCAAGATTAAGAGGGAAGTGGGAGATTGGGAAAGGATTTTTACAACCAGTGTATCTGATAAAGGCCTCATTTCTAAAATATATAGGGAATTAAGTAAAATCTATAAGTATACAAGTCATTCCCCAGTTGATAAATGGTCAAAGGATATGAACAGGCAATTTTCAGAGGCAGAAATTAAAGATATCTATAAGCACATGAAAAAATGCTCTAAATCACTCTTGATTTGAGAAATGCAAATCAAAACAACTTTGAGGTACCACATCTCTCCTGCTAGATTGGTTAAGATGACAAAACAGGAAAATGACAAGTGCTGGAGAGGATGTGGAAAAATTGGAACGCTAATGTGTTGTTGGTGGAGCTGTGAACTGATACAACCATTCTGGAGAGCAATCTGGAACTGTGCCCAAACAACTATAAATAATTGCATACCCTTTGACCCAGTAACACCACTTCTGGGATTGTATCCCAAAGAGATCATA
>CM053593.1:148943048-148970628 GCA_028646575.1 Pseudocheirus occidentalis
AACAGATTGTGGGAGGGGTCTTACAGTGGGATCAATGTTCTGGGCTGGGGGGGTAGGGATAAAAAGGGGAGAAAATTTGTAACTCAAAACCTTGTGGAAATGAATGATGTAACCAAGAAAATAAATTAAAATTAAAAAAAAATAGAAAGAAAAAAAAAAAAAGAAAAAGAAAAAGATGACAACCTTGTGAAGAACGAGCCCAACCCATAACCTAGCCTTGCAAAAGATATATGTACACTGATTTGCTTAAGTAATGTGGAGCTGAGGTGAAGGTGAAATGCTTGTTCAGCAGCCCAAAGTGTTTCATGTTATAATATTTTAAGTATAAATCTCCCAGAAGAGTATAATTGGAATAATGAGTTACTACATGATGCTTTAAGTATTTATCAGTGCATAAATGGTAGTCTTTTTTGCCATAAGCATATCTTTTGTAGAAGAGAAAATTAATAATTGTCCCATATGGGGGAGTTAAGGGGGATGAAGGAGGAGACAGGCTAGATCAAGACTATATAGAGCTTTAAACACCAAGTTGAAGACTTTTCATTTTATCCAAGGGGTAACAGGAACCATTCTTAAGCAAGAGAGAGAGACATGGTCAGATTTATGCTGTAGAAAAATTATTTTGGTAGCTGTGTGAAAGATGGATTAGAGGAGGGGCAACTACAATCTCAAAAAGTACATGAGCCAATAGTGATGTACCAATAGAATGCTCACCACAATCTATAAGTTAGCCAACAAAACACTGTAGAGACCAGGAAGCACTCAGCAAACAAACCCTAAAGAAAAAAGTCTATGCTCGTATAGCGACTGTACCAAGACTATAGCATGGACCACATTTTATAATAATAAGAAGTTAAATTCTAATTATGTGAAGAAAAATCTATAGGTCAGTAACACTAAATCCTTTAAAACACACACACACACACACACACACACACACACACACACACACATATATCAGAATTAAGAAAATTTAAAAGCACAGAAAATTTTTTTGAAAGATGGGCCTTTGTTTCTGTAAGAAGTTTTTTCTGCGAGAAGGAGTTTTCCATTTTCCCAGTGGCAACACAGCTTGCCACTTCTCTCTCATTTAATTCTGGACCCAACTTACTGTCCATTTGTACTATCTGTCCAAGATACAGATACAGATGAACTCTACAAGTTATCCAACTAACTACACACCATAAGCTGTACAAGACATCCTTTGATTCATTCTTTTGGTTTTTCCTATGTGGATTGTTGAACCAAATTTTTAAGTTATGAGATTTTTTTCCAGGAAGCTCTCTGCAGTAGTTCTAGGATGCCATCTACAATCAAGATCATATGGAGAATCCCACCAAAATAAACTGTTCTTCAACTTGGATTTTGAACTTAGAGTTCAATATATGCCAGTACTCTCCTGTGTTGTAGGAAAGGCAATAGAGATGTGTATGGAGAGCATGAATATACTGAAATATATAAACTTCCCAAAAAAACAGAATAAAGGAAATACAAGATCAAAAAAGAAAATGGGCTGGTCACAGAGTGAGAGAGTAGGGGACAGAAAACAGATAGACAGTCTGAAGACTCTACTGGTATCATTGTAATTTTTAGAGAAAGCAAGAACAATCCTTCCCAGGAGGGCAAGCCTAGATCTTCTGTTGCAGTTATAGGAGCACATGGACAAAAGCCACACAGACAGCAAGGCATGGATGGGTTGCAATCTGCAAAATTAGAAGGAATATTCAAATTAATGTGCTCACAGAGCCAAAAGTCTGAATAGATCATTTATATTATTTCCTATAAGAGGGTGACACATCCTGGCTTCATTTCATCCTGGGCAAGTCATTTCACCTTTAAGTGATCTAGAGAGCTCTCCAAAATTACAAGTTGCAGAAAAGGTGCCAACCAGCTCTGGCAGAACAAGTTCCCTATACCAAGAAACACAAGTCCAGTTCCTATCTCAATTCTTATGTGGTCTGGGGAAGTTTAAGGGACTTCAATTAATTTCCTAGGAAATATATTTAATATTTTAAAATTAGTATTATATTTTCAATCAAAACATAGCTTGAAATTGATATCAAACTGGTTTTATGTTATTCTAAAGTTAAGAGATGGGGTAGATGAGAGGTCGTTAAATATAGGAGAACCCTAAACTTTGAGTCAGAAAACTTTTTAAGCAATGTCAACAATTTCTGAGCTTCAGTGTCTAAATTTGTAAAATTTAGATGGTACCTCCCAAACTACCCTACTTCTCACAGGTTTGCTTCAAGGAAAATACTATGTAGATTGTATTAAACAATTATTTCATCGTATATCAAAAGTCATGTGGAAAATTGTAGAGGGGGAAAGGTGAGAGGTTGTGGAGGTTTTTTCCCCTCCTCAAAAGTAAATAATTAAACCAAAGGAATTTTAAAATAAAGAAAAGGAAATGTCAAAATGTTACTCAATAACCATAACCAGTACTTTGAAATATATGTATTTCCTACTATAACCAGTTAAGGGGCATAGACGGGGAAAGGGAAACAAACAGGTAGGTGATAAAGAAGGAGAAAGTCACAGAAAGAAAAAGAAAGTGAAATGTTATGATCCAGGATTCTAAAGTTCTAACTCGATCACCTGTTGCAGACATGAAACGTGTTTGTAAATTTTTCTACAAGTTCTTTCTTGTCATGAGTGAAATACTTCTTTACATGAAGTAGAAGGAACACATGAGGATTTATCCATTTACTCCTACTGCTTCAAAGAGGGAAAAATTACTTACCTGCTACATTTATCACTGTGCCATCTAAAATAAAATCCGTAGGTCACCTATCAATTCTGGCTCCTACTGCTATCTGCCCGTGAAAATTTTTGCATTAAAAGGAAATGAAACAAGTCAGGAGTTGAGATTCTGTATTTTGGATGCTCAGGAAATGGGTCAAAATCCTAAAACCAAAGACTTTCTTTTTTAGTTTCAAGGAAATTTAGAATGAAGCAGAACCTATGAACTTAACATATCCCAGATGAAATGATCCAAGTGATTTTTCTCTTATTCATGAAATCCTGAAAATTTCATAAGAATACCAAGTAATAAGAATAGCACAATATGACCTTGCAACAACCAAAAAAAAAAATCAACAATTAATGACAAAACTACTGAAAAACCCCAGTTTCTTCAATCTTATCACATCCGCAGCCATGAGCACAAAATTGAAACACAAAGCAAAGAGGCTATACTTGGTTTGCTGGTCTTGCAGACCTTAGTCAGAATTGTCAATGAGGAGCATATACTTAAAAACATTATCACACACCAGGATGAATCACAGTGTTATCAGAACCCACCTTTGACAGTATACTTATGAAGAGTGGTATTTTTACTTACTCTGGTCAGCATAGTTTTTTGCTTTGAGTTCAAGTTGTCTTGTTTGGGACTCTAAGGATTCCACTCGAGTTTGTAAGTCCTTTTTTTCCTGTTCTTGGGAATCTTCAAATTCAATAAATTTCTAATAAAGAAGAACATATATTATTTTCACTAAAGGAACTGAATGTTATTTAGATTTTTCAACTTCTGAGTCCCTTGGTATCAGGGACCAAGGATACGACTGAACTCAACGAGATAAATTTTACTGCTATGAACTTAAAGCTGATTTTCTAGTTTCTTTCAAAATTTTCATGTAAAATAAATTTCACTTAAGGTACACTCATAACCTAATCTTTAAGTATAATACAAAAAAAGATAGAATGTTTTGCCAACATCACCAAATTTCCAGTGCCTTCTTTTCTATACAAAAGTAAGATCAAGAGAAGTAAATATATCCTGCTCCAAATCCAGCAACTACCATAAACCCAGAAGGTTACCTGTACATTTAGCAAATTCAAAACAGACTAGAATTTTGAGCTCATCCCACCTATAAGACAGCACATTGCTAAGCAAAGAGTAGGTAGCTCAATGAATTTTGTTAAATAAATAAACAGACAAATAAATGTTATGAATTACACCTGATATCTAATAGGAAATTCTGAAACATGAAATTAAAGTTCATGTTAATTTGGGGATAATGCTATGGAATTAAAACTCTAGTTTAATCTATCTAAAAGCCTAAAATTTTTACAACTTATACTGACAAGATCTAGAATCATACCTAATGGGCCCACACTTTCATAAAGAACACACTACTAATGAAATAAATTTATTTTCAGTCCTTGGTGTAAAACAACTTATTCTCAAAGAATTCAATCATTTACTTTTTAAAGGGCAAAGATGCTTAATTCTAAAACTTCAAGAAAGTGCTTTTACAATACTAGGGGAGAATTTAACCAAATTGCTTGAAGGCTAAAACCTACATGTCACAAAATTCCATTAACTTATTCCCAATTTATACATTTCAGAAAAAAAAAAACACCTGAACAATCTACAATGCTTGTTAGTTTACATTTACTCAGTTTCAGCCAGAAAACTACGTTTAAGTCAAACCATGCACAATGTTTAAAAGCAACACCAAATACAAAACAAACCTTGTGATAAATCATCCTACCAGTCCTTAAAATGATTCTTTTGATTAAGCACAGATAAAACAAAATACATGGCTACAGAAATCTTTCAGACTGGATTTTCTTTTACATAATACCAAAAAAAAAAAATCTTAACCTTATAAAAAAAAATAGTGTTTCTTGTGATTTTCCTTTAGAAAACCAGATGATATAAGATCCACGTTAGCCAACTAAAAATAAGTTACACTTATATTTGTTTTGTACAAAAATGTCATTTAAGAAATGGTATTTCACAAAGTGCTGAGTATGGACAGATAGTATTTAGAATGGCTTTGCAACTTCCACATACTCTATCGTGGATACATTACCTCTTTAATTTCTATGTTACCTCCCATCTGATAACAAAGAGAAAATATCATGGAAACAGGTTTGTGTCTGTCTACCTTCTTTTTTAACTCTTCTATCTGGATTTTTAAAAAAAGATAAAAATAAGCTATAATCCTTTAGCCATTCATGTTATTTGTATCACAAATGGTTCATAATACTGGAATCTAATGACAATATAAAGAATCCCCAATTGTTTCCCTATCTTCAACATCAATATGACTCCTGGGAATCAGTATTTGAATCATCTTAAATGAATATAGCCAAAAGGAAAAGAGATTAGTAAAAGCCAAAATAACACAACACGCCTATAATGACATAAATAATTTACTTTGACCTCAGTAAACAGCAAGCTCTCATTTCCATATTTCCCTTCAAAGAAAAGGTCTGTTATAATGAAAAGATTCCAAATTTTTCACAGGCTTCTCCATAAAGCAACGGGCAAATACCATCAACCTCAAAAATATTAGTTATACTATTTTCTCTTTTTTTCTTGTTTTTTTTCTTCCTTGTGGTTTTTCCCTTTTGTTCTGATTCTTCTTTCACAACACATGACTAATGTGAAAATATGTTTAAGATGATTGTATACATATAGCCTATATCAGATTGCATGCTGTCTTGGGGAGTGGGAAAATTTGGAACTCAAAATCTTATAAAAATAAATGATGAAAACAAAAAATAAATGAATTAAAATTTTAAAAAAGAAAGTGCCATATTGTATTAATCATATAAGTACTTTGATATAAAAGTGCTAGGAGAGGTGTAATATTATAGACAAGATTAAAAGCAGTAATGAAGAAAAAGTAGATTGTACAATAGCTAATGAATCTTTTAAAATATAATTTAAAAACACCAGCTGGCTGACTAAAATGGTTTGACTGGGAAAAAAGTTTATGCCACTATGAAGTGAATGAAAATTTCTACAATGGTCAAAGATGTCAACACTGTTATTAAGCAGAATAACCTAGACTGTATTTACAGTAGCCTGAAAAGGCCCAGATTTTGTGACATATGGTCCAGGATCCCAATGTATCTCATGTGGTAGGTATAGTTCAAGTCTAAAAGATATTACAAGGTGGAGTCAGGAAATGGACCATAACAAGTAGGAAGAGAGAAAGTGAAAAGATTTATTGGGAGCATAGTTAAAGCACATAATCATTGATTATGAAAATCGAAAAAGGAATGACAACAAAGGAAGCTGTTAAAACTGTGTAAAATTCAGTCAGATGACAAACACAAGCACCCTGGAGGAAAAACATTTCAAAACCACTGAACCAAATCAAATTATAAATCACTGTTTTAAGGGCAGGGAGAACCTGAGAGAGAAACTTTATTCTATCCTCTAAATCCTTCCTTCTCCCCATCCTTTTCTGAAGTAAAGATGATATGTTTATATTCATTAATAAACAGCATGGATAGTATTCCATGACAGGCCACTAACTGATCTTTTCCCCTCTAATTTCTCCCTTTTCATCCATGCTCACAATATCTCCTAGTATCCTAGTAATAGATCTCCTAGTAGCATAAATGAATTTTGCCAGTTCCAGATTACTAGCAGGAATACCTAACAGATTTGTCTCCTATTTAGAAAACTTTATTGGCTTGCTTGTTTATGTATTTAGTTGAACTTTAGTTACTATCCCACTCAGTCTAGTTAAAGGAGGAGGGAGGGTTTGCTATTATTAAGCTTAGTTCCCATAGTTGCCCCTTCCTTCTTACTCCTTTCTTGCTTTCTCTGTTCCTAACTATGTGTAGGCTTCTCATTCACCCTCTGCCATCACTGCTCTCATTTCTCATTTTTAGTTTTTTTAAAGATAGTAAATATAACAAAGATAGTAAATAAAATTTTGTTTTGCCTCAGATACTTTCGAAAACAAGATTCTATACCCTTCCCTCATTCCACCTCCCAACCCCACACCAAGTACATTCCCCCAAATGTTTGAATAATTCTTAGTTTATTTAAACAAATGCATTCTCCCTAATCCCTGTAGAAATAAAAATGACTGAATTATCTGAAAATAAGAAATAAACCCTACCTATTATTTAATAATCAAAACGTGCTGTATTTTTAAGGTTCCTTTATATTTGCTGTTTTCTAAATGTTGGGGAAAGTAGCAGAAATTGGAGGAGATCAGTGTTTAATTCCCAGATCTGCTACTTACTAGGCTATACAACCTAAGTAAATCACTGAATCTTCTGGAATCTCAATCTCTTAATCTGCAAAACTAGGGAAATAGTATTTGTACTACCTACCACAGAGGGATATTTTGAGGAAAGTGCTTTGCAAAGTGTTATAAAAATACGAATTGCTATTGATATTGCTGTGAAAATGTATTACTGTTAATGTAATAAGAGAGCTGTCACACATTAACTAACGAAGTAGCTATTGAAGGGTGTCAGTTGTTATTAAATAGGAAAACAGATTGAAGGGAAGAATTAAAGGTGTATTAACTCTGGAATTCCCTTTTTAAAATTTCTATCTTCCTTTTTTTTTTTTCTTTTTTTTTGGGTGGTAGAGGATGGGGTGGGTCTCCCTATCTCACTTAGACTGGAAGGACAAAGACCACTCAAGTGCTATTCTCAAAACTGACTGGCAAAGAAACTTTAACCTGTTCCATTATTCCACCCTGGACCACTTTACCTCTCTTTAGACAGCCTGGTGGTCTTCTATTTCCTGGGGTTCACCATGTTAGTGATGGACTTTGTGAAGACAGCCAACTGATTTTAGACCTATTGCTACTCATTAGTGAACTCAAGTGATCCACCAGTATGGATCATTAAGCCCAGACACCAATTTCTAGCCACAGCATTTTCTCCATCGACTGCAATCAGTACCTAAGAGACAAATCTTAGAGGTCAGAAGGCAGCCTCTGTGACCATAACTGAATTCAGCAAGAACCCAGAGAAAATACCATCCTCCAAGGTCCCAATACTGCCATACTTCCACCCAGCTCAGGAGGCTCTGAGGATATGCTATGCTCATAGCACCAATCCTCATAGCATAGTGACTGCTTTTGGTACTGGAAAGCTCTTTGTGGTGATAGTAATCCTCACAGGTATGCAGCAGCAGACACTCTACATAAATTAAGAGATTAGGAAGAATATTACGGTGGTAAAAGGAAGAGAAGAGACTAATTTAACATGAAATCTTCTGAATTCCTTAATGTCTAGAAGTCAAAACGTTTTCCATAGCAATATGTCTGTGATTTTGTAATGAAAGTCAATACAAAAAGCAGGATTCAGTTTGCAAAAATTCACTTTCCATGAAAAAAAGGGAGTTCCTGAAAAATTGTCTTGAAAGGTTCCCAAGTAACCTTTGGAAAAAGAAACAAAACACTAACTCCGTAAAGGTACAACCAAGCTCAATAAAATTTAAAATGTGCTACACTTAACAGTTTTTTTTAAAAAATCCATACAGTTAGTACTCACAAATGAGATCTTAAAATTTTACGATTTAACATTCCAAATAAGAAAATCTTACATTAGTCTCAGTCTTGTACATTAAACAAAATGTGTTTGCCAAGACAATGGAATTTTTCAATGATCCCTTAGATTTAAAAGTAAAGTGTGTTCCCAAATGTCATAACCAATGCCAAGCCACCATAATTCAAGATCTTGTTCTATCTTGGTCCTGACCTGGTTCAATCACTTTCCAAGTAGCTAGCTAACTTATCCCACAATGGGAGAATTGCCTAATGTTTACACATTGCCTACATTTCACTGTGATAAAAATTTGTCTTATTAAGCTTTAATATTTCATATGTATATGATCAAAGAATTTCATGGGTCATTCTCCAAACATAATTAAGCTAGATTCTAAATCTGAATCACAATGCAAAGCTTTGAGGATGGCAGAAATGCTTCCATTTTAGATTTTCTGCAACTCATACTACGTATGTTATTGGGTCAATTTGATTTGAAGTCCAGAGTTGGAACACAAGAGTAACTGAAACCCAAGAAACAAGCATAGAAAACTAATAGTGAAATTTGCAGGAATATCTTTTACAAAATTCGTTTATTTTCTCACATACTATTATTCTCCACTACATTTTAAAAGGTCACAATGACAAGGAGATCAGTTTCAACAAAGCTAAATTTTCCATCTCAAATTCCAAAAAAAGGAAGACATGCTTGACAATAAGACTTAAACCCAGGCCTTTTGGTCCTTGGAGCCCCCTAAGATGTCTTTTCTTTCTGCACCTCACATCCCAGACTTTGTGGTAAGTGTGAAAAACCTAAAAAGAAGGAAAAAAACATAGATAAGATAAACTTTTTGCAAGAATTATTAAAATGAACACTAAAAATATGTGAGTAAGTACACTTAAAATATATAATCTATGAGGACTTGAGAATGTTTTGAAAGTAGGTCACCGCCACTAACTTTTTCAAGTACTAGTAATTACAATGAACATCTTTAATAACTACCTCTTTCTCTTATCAGTAACAAAAAGAACACTTTACAAGATAGCAACACTAACATTTCTTCTAAGGCATTATTCCAATGAAAGTAACTAGATACTGTAAAAAGAGCAGGGAACAATGCAGGCTGATGTCAGGGTTTTAAAAAGAACAAGCCTTGTGAAGAAGCAAAATACCTGAAAAGTCCAGATGGCTTACAGGGGCTGTTTGGTTGTACTACACTGGAGGGGACTCAGAGAGAGAAAATGAGAGAGACAGACAGACAGACAGACAAGACAGACAGACAGACACACACACACACACACACCTAAATATTGTCAATACAAAAACTCCTCTAATTAAGGAAAAATATCACAAAGATAGTTTCTCAGGACACACACACACACACACACACACACACACACACACACACTCATATCCCTAAATGTTTTCAATACACAAATTCCTTTAATTAAGGAAAAACATCACAAAGATGGTTTCTTGCAAGGCCAAACATTCAGAAGACTATGGAAAAGTGTGTTGTTGTTTTTTTAAGACATCAAAGAACAAATAATTCCTTTTAAAAGTCATAAAGTAGTTTAAAAGGAAATACAAGCTCCTATTCTAAATTCATTATTAGGCATATGACATACTGCTAAATATCATCTAACATTATGATCTTCCACCTCCCCCAAAAGGATACATTTGAAAAAATGGATTTCATTTATACTGAATAACTCATTGAGAAATTCTAATAAATTTGTAATGTGCTTGGTTTTGTTCCTACCACAAACTAAACAACAGTGCTTTCAAAAAGGCTGATGGAGAGCTATCATGAGATCTCCTAAATGGTGTTCATGTGATCATCTTGAGGCAAAAGCTTAACCAGCATCAAGATCCAACATTCAAAAAGCAGGTGAACAAAACTTTGTGGCCCTCTGGACTTAGATTCTGATACCATGGTGTAAAGATAGATTACAATTATTCAGCTACTACTAAAGAAGTAGACAGAATATTGGTTTTAGATATTTTAGCATACTTTAACACATGATATATTCAGCAAAATTCTATTGTGGAAACTCTTAAGCTGTAAATTCTATTAGATTATTGAGTGTTTTGCCATTGTTCCCTAAAATATTTTACATACGGTAACAATAGTATTTCTTTCTGAAACAGACTAGATCATTTCCTTAAAGAAGGGGCAGAACAAAACTAGTATTTTCTACTTAAATATGTTTTAAAGACAAAAGTAAACCTTTATCTTTCCCACTTTATACTAGACTATCACTCATCATAAAGTTTAAGACACTAGAATCCTGTTAATATTTGAAAATTGAAAGAAATTTTTTTTGAAAAAGGACAAAAAGTGAATCTAACCAAGATAACCATAAAAAAATCAGAGCCTGAGAGTTCCTATAGTTCAGTTTGTCCAAGCTAGTCCCCTCTTGTTTCATGTTTCATGTTGGAGCTAAGTGAAATTCTAGTAAAAAGTGTGTCTTGCCTTAATGTTTATGCTAAAAGTTCTAAAAGCTTTTTTCACTTAAAAAAAATCCAATCATGGAAGGACTAATGCAAAAGAATGAGGCAAGGGAAACAAAAGAAAAGGAAGCAAAGGGCATTTATTATGGTAATCTGAGCCATTATAAATTTTCATGCCGATCTACACAAAATATAGCTAACACAATTTCTCTGAAAGAAAATCTAAAAAGCATTCTTATGTGTGTCTTATTTTTAAGACAGTCATGATTTTAGTTTGACTGCTACTTTTATGTTTATTTTCTTTTTATATAACCTTTATTTCTGAAAAGATCCCTCTTCTTCCCTCCTACATACAGAGATTTCCCTTGTAACAAAAGAATAAAAAAAACTAAGTTCAAAAATAAATAAATAAATCCCCAATTCAGTAAAACTAAGGAAGACACCAACCAAGTCTGACAGTAGATGCAATGTTCCATACTTACAGCCTCTCACCTCTACAAAGAAAAGAGATGCAATTTCTCACTTCTAGGGGAAAATGTGTTGATTTCAAAGCATTCTATTTCTTTTTGCATGGGTCTTTCCATTTACATTATTACAGTCACTGCTGTATTCATCATTTTTTATGGAACAAATTATTCCTTATCCTCATGAACCACAACTTGTTTGTTCCAAGATCAATTGGCATCACTTACTTCCAAGCACAAGTGAGTGAGCGTGCGTGCACGCGCATGCATGCATATGCACATGCACATGCACACACACACACACACACACACACACACACACACACACACACCCCACACACACACACACACACACACACCTATCACCTGGCATCTATTTTGTTTATCCTTACACATGTACATGTTGTCTCATCCAGCTAGGCTCCTCAGGGCAGTCAGTGCTAGTTCCCCCTTGGTCTTTACTGTGCCTATAACCATGTCTGGCATATACTGTCTGGACTTAATAAATGCTTTTTGATTAGCTGCTTTGCAAATTAAAGAACTTTTTAAAAATTTAAAAATTAAAGAACACAATTCTGAGATGGAAAAAAATCTTGGAAGCCAAAACATAGGAGGAAAGTTTCTAAAAGTTAACTGTTTTATTTCAAATAATCTTTTTCCGGCAAACTATTTTGTCAGTCCATTGGGAGAGGAGTGTGGTTTAGATATGTGATTTCAGTAGCTAACATTTACATTGCACTTTTAAGATATGAGAAGCACTCTACACATATATTACCCCATTTTACAGCTATGGAAACTTCAGTTAAGATATGTCATAGGTTAAGTAGGGTCATAGGTTAGGCACACTCAGGTAGGATTTGAAATCAATCAATCAACCAATAAACACTAATCTAATGCCTACACAGTGCTAAGGGGCCAGGATACAAAAAGAGGCAGAATATAATCCCTGCCCTCACAGAAATTACAATCTAATGGGAAAAACAATATGCACACAGGTATATTACAAATAAGCTATATATGGGATAAACAGTAAAAAATTAAGAGTGAAGGCACTGGAATTAAGGGGAAAGGGAGGAAGGCTCTTGTAGAAGGTCGGATTTTAGTTGGGACTTTAAAAGGAAACCAGGAACGTCAGCGGCTCAAGTTGAGGAGAGAGAGGGTTCCAAGCATGGGGGAAAGTCAAGGAAATGTCGAGAGCTGAGGGACAGAGAGTCTTGTTTATGGGACAAGCAGGCCAGTGTCACTAGATCAAAGAGAATGTGATAAGGAGTAATGGATAAGAAGACTGGAAAAGTAGGAAGGGACTAGGTTATAAAGGTCTTTGAATGCATCCCACCTTGCTCCCCAAGTAGAGTAAGCCAGGGAGGTGGTGCAATGGAAAGAGCACTGCGCCTGGAGTCAGGAAAACGGGGGTTCAAATCTGACCTCAGATATTTACTTTCCTTAACTATAAAATGAGAGAAATCACAGTGCTTACTTCAAAGCTGTTGTGAGGCTCAAATGAGACAATACTGGTAAAAGTGCTTAGCACCGTGCCCGGCACATAATAGGTGCTACATAAATGCTTATTCCAGCCCTACAATAGATGAGTCCACTTCCTTTCCTGTCACTGTCTTCTAAACTCTATACAATTAGATTTCTGACCTCATCATCCAAATGAAATTGCTCTCTCCAAAGTTACGAACTATTGGGGTGGCTAGGTGGCACAGTGAATAGAGCAGCGGCCCTGAAGTCGGGAGGACCTGAATTCAAATCTGGCCTCAGACACTTAACTAGCCACGTGACCTTGGGCAAATCACTTAACCCTAATTGTCCTGCCTTACCCCTCCAAAAAAAAGTAAATAAAAATAAAAAACACAGTTACCAATTATTGGTAGAAGCTTTAAAAAGATTTAGCATTTAAATTTATCAATTAAAAAAAGAAAATGAGTCCTCAGCATATTAAGTACAAACATATAACATTTAAATCAAACATTTATATGCACACAACTGAGGTTTTCCTGATTATGAAATAAAAACAAAGACACTTAAAAGTGTTGACTCATCTTCAGTTTGTTCAGCTAGATATTCTAGTGTTCTTGCTTTATTTAGCAAGAAGGTAACTCCATTTATAAAAGCTAAGCACACTTTGTGTAACCTTAAAGAAAGAGTCCTAGCTAGGTGAAGATTCTGAGTGCTACTCAATGGGATTAATCAAACAAGCAATTATTAAGCACCTACTACATGCCAAGAATTGTGCTAGGAACAGGAGGCACAATCACATAATTTAAAAGTCCCTGCCCTCAAAGAGGGCCATCTAGATGGTAGCCCGGATATAAGGTGGAGGGTGCACTATACCAGAATCAGCAAAGAAAACCTAAGAAATGTGGAAGGCAGCACAACTATTCAGCATACTTGTAGCCACTGCCTGCTTCTGCTGCTCTTTTCTCTGGTAGGCCAAATAGTTAGGAAAACATGAAAGGAACCTTTCTCCACCTAGCCCTACACCCAATGCTCTGGCCACTTTCCTGTACCTTTACCAGAAGCAGGAGACTCCTAAGTCCCCTGGAAGTGCAAAAACAATTTTTCATACTCTTAATAAAAAAAAAATCATTTAACGTCCTTTGTTTAATTTCCATTTTTGTGTGTTATTATTTATAATGTACAGCACAGGTATCAAACTCATGGCCTGCAAAACTCCCAAGTGTAAATTAAATTTAACTGAGATTAAAAGGTAATGGAGAAATATTTAAGAAAAATAAATGCAAATTTGGTTTTTTAAATCAATATGGTTTTTGGTTTCCTAAATCAATATGTGGCTATGGAGTCTGTTTCTATATGAGTTTGATACCATTGATGTATATAATATAGCAGTACAGTAGTACATGTTTAATTATAAATATGCATACACTGAATTGTGTACTCAAACTTTTTATCAATGGGTACAATAAAAAAAAAACACCTTAGAGATTATTTCTATACTGGTAGACATGTTCACATAAAAGTATAAGTAAAAGAATAATGCAAGTCAGAGCCAAGTTGGCGAAGTAGGAGGAAGTATAGAGAATTCTCCCCCTTCCCCACTAAAAAACTTCCAAAGAGATCTAGAAAATGCAGAGACCAAAGACTAATAGGAAATCTATGAAATTAGTGAGTCATTTTTCCAGCCCAAGGCAGCATGAAGAAGCAGACAGAGAGAGTTCAGTGGACACTGGAGAAGGATTAGAGCCAGGAGTACTATATAAGCTACTAGAAGCATTCCAGTGCCCAAGAACAGGCTATGCACCAGAGCAAAAGAAGGTTCCAAGCCCAGTCCAGGTCACTGCAATGGGAACAGGTGCCAACTGGTAGCTTTGTCCCCTATTAGCCAGTTCCAAGTCACATACATACAAGGTGACCTAAAGAGGGGACCTATGCTTAGAGGTGGCTTTCCAGAGTAAGAAATGGTCTCGGGCCCTATACAGAATATCAAGAGATGAACAAGTTCAAAAACAAGCAGCAGCAGTGTGGCTCAAACCCCAAAAGCTGAGATGGGTCTCAGTTCCAGCTTCTACCCTAGTCTGAAGCTGATAGAGAAATAACTCTAAATATTTATTGTTACTTTTAAGGTGACAAAGAATGGGAAACTGAGGTGAAGTGCCCCTAAATTGGGAATGGGTGTTGGGAATGAAGGTATATAGATATGACAGTATACTCTTGTGCTTTAAAAAATGATGAAGGAGATTGTTTCAGAATAACCTGGGAAAACTTGTATGAACTGATGGAAAAGTTTACAGAACCAGGAGAGCAACTGGTAGAATAACAATATTGATGACCAATCACAATTCCAAAGGCCTAAAGATGAAACATGCCACCCACCTCCTTATAGAGAGGTGAAGGAATTGAGAGTGAAGAATGAGTCTTTTTTTTTTTTTCTGAGCAGGACCAATGTAGAAATGTGTTTTGCTTAACTATTCATGTTTCTAACAGGACTTTTGTTTATTCTTTGTTCTCAGTTGGGGAGAGGTTGGAGGAGTAAGGAGGGGGAAAATTTTGGCTTGTATAATTAAAGAAATAAATGTTGTATTCGGCAGGAAAAAATAAGTATATCCAAAGTACACATAAAATAAATACAAAGATACAAGGTGAGAAGCAGCATGAGGTAATGGATACAGAGCTGGTATCAATCACAAAGATCTGGACTCTAGCCCTGCCTCTGACAAATAATGGCTCAGTGACTAGGGAAAAGTTGCTTAACCTCCCAGTGCCTCAGGCAACTCTCTAAAATTACAAATTACAGAGAAGGTGCTGATCTGCACTGCCAAGCAAGAGATCTCATCCATTAGAATGAGTTATCCATTTGAGCTATAAAAATAATAAGTATAATGATAATAGGTAATGTAGTTAAGGATAGACTTCCGTATGCACATTCAATACACGTAGGAATATATCAAGGATAAACATTTATTAAGCACTTATCATGTGCCAGGCACAATCTAATAGGGGAGGGGAATAAACATATTTACAAACAAGATCTACACAGGATTAATAGAAAATAATTAACAGAGGGAAATTTACAAACAAGATTTATGTAGGATAAACAGAAAATAATTAACAGAGAGAAAGTACTAGAATTGAGAGGTGGGGGAAGGCTTCCTGCAGAAGGTGGGATTTTAGTTGGGATGTAAAAGCCAGGAAAGCCAGTGGGTAGAGGTGAGAAGAGAGAGCATTTCAGGCATGGAGAACAAGAGAAGGAATGTCTTGTTAGCAGAACAGCAAAGGGGCCACTATCACAGGATGAAAGAGTACATGTTGGGGAATAAGGTGTAAGAAGATTAAGGAAGGAGAGGGCAGGATTGCCAAGGGGCTATGAACCCCAAAGAAAGGACTTTGTATTTGAGCCTGGAGGTGATAGGCAGTCACTTGAGTTTACTGAGTAGGGAGATGACATGGTTGGACCTTCACTTAAGGAAAATCACTTTTAAATGAAGGATGAATTAAAATGGGTGGAGACTAAAAGCAGAAAGACCCACCGGCAGACTACACAAAAGTAATGGCAGAGTCACGAGGGAAAGAAGGAGCAAAGGATATTGAAAAGGTAAATCTACCTAAATTGTGAGCAAGAGGTACTGAGAGGTTGGTGTTGCCTTCAACAGAACTAAGGAAGGTGGGTGGGGAGAAGGGTTAGGGACAAGGGTGTGGAACCTGCAAGTGTGGCTCTTTGACTCCGACCTTCACAGAACAAATCCCCTTAATAAAAGGGTTTCTTCCATAAAACTTCGACTCAAGTCAAAAGGCAGCATCTAAGAACCTAGAAGGCCATATGTGGCCTTGAGGCCACAGGTTCTCCACCCCTGGTTTAGGAGGAAAGATAATGAGCTCTGATAGGGATATGCTAAGTTGAAGTTATTTACTGGACATTCAGTTCCAGATGTCTATAAGGCAGTTGGAAATGTGAAATTGGAAGTCAGCAGAGACCAGGGCAGGAAAGGTAGATTTGATGGTAATAGAGATGGTAATTAAATCCATTGTAGCTAATGAGATCACCCAGTGAAGTAGTACACAGGTGGAACAGAAGAGGGCCCAAGATAGAACCTGTGGGACACCTTCAGTTAGAAGCAGTGGTTCTCAACCTACCTAATGCCACAACCCTTTAATACAGTTCTTCATGTCGTGGTGACCCCCAACCATAAAATTATTTTCGTTGCTACTTCATAACTGTAATTTTGCTACTGTCATGAATCGTAATGTTAATATCTGATATGCAGGATGTATTTTCATTGTTACAAACTGAACATAACCCACAGGTTGAGAACCGCTGATAGAGTGTGGAATCTGGATAAGGACCCAACAAAGACGACTGACAATCAGAGGGATAGGTAGGAGAAGAACTAGGAGAGAATGGTGTCCCAAAAACCTAGAAAGAAGAGAACATCAAAGAGAAGGTGACCAAATTTCAGAGGCTGTAGAGGTTAAGGAAAATGAGGAACGAGACAAGCCCACTGGATTTGGCAACTAAGAGAACAGTGATAACTTTGGGAAGAGCAGTTTTTGTGGAATAATAAGGTTAGAGTATCATTTGTAAGGGGTTAAAAAGGGAGTGAGAGGAGAGAAAATAGGAGCACTTATTGTAGACTGCTCTTTTGAGGAATTTAGCCACAAAGGGTTGGGTAGATAAAGAAAGACAGTAGGGATAGAAGGACCAATTGAGACTTTTTTCAGAATTAGGGAGACACAGATATGTTTATAGGCAGTGGATAAACTGAAAATAAGTGAAAGAGTAGGGATGACAGAGGGGAAAATCTGTTGAAGGAACCCGGAAGGAATGGGATCACCTGAACAGGTAAAGGGGTTAGCATTGGTAAGGATTAAGGCCACTTCACCATGTGAGACAGGCAGAACATGGCAGAAGGCATATGATTGGTTATAAAATGAGGAAAAAGGAGCTAAAGGAAAATGGCCTCAATTTTTTCTGTAAAATGTGGGTAGGCATATGCGCATACCCATGTATGCAAGAGAATAATAAAAGCTCACATTTATAAGACACTTTAAGATTTACTATGTGCTTTTTTTTCACAATAATCTTTGTGAGATGGTTAGGTAAAGATTATTCCATTTTACAGATAAGGAAACTAAAGCTCAGAGGTGAAGGGATTTGTCCAATGTAAGACAGTAAAATGTCAGAGGCAAGATTCAAGTCCTTGTCTTTACAGGATAACAGATTTAGAGTAAGAAGAGGCCTGTGCATTCACTCATTTAAGAAATGTTCTCATTTTACAGACAAGGCCCAGAGATGCTAAATGATCTGCCCAGTGTCACATGGATATATTACACAGTAGAACCAGAATTTGAACTCAGGTTCACTGAATCCAAATGTGACACTCTTTCTTATATACAAGAACTTCTAAACTGATACCAATCTAGCAGTCATTCACTGTTGGCCATGCAACCAGTTCCAAATTCTCCTTAAGTACAATACTGTCTAATTCAATTTTCTACCTTCTCCTGAGCAGAATGGGAGACTATCTATAACACTCTCCTGATATATCACTCTACTCTTATCAAAAAAGGAAAGGAGGCTAATCTGGCATAACTTGCTCAAGTTCAAATACAGCATGTTTTCTAAAACAGCAGGAAAATAACCTTAGATTTTTATATATGTGACAACTTGATCTGCACAATTCCTGAAAATTATAAAATGCAGTGTCAACAAAGAAAAACCAACATTTCAAGAAAAACTGCAGTATAATGCTTGTATTTTCATTTACATGACCTTAAACAACTCTTCTCAGGACCTTAAATAACTCTTCTCAGGATCTACAGTAGTAATAGAACAGCACTAAGATATGCTAGAGGAAAACATCCAATTGAGAGGAGAATCACTTTCTAAATTACAAAAGTTCAGACAAGCTAAATATTCTCTGATAGGAGGGTAAAGGGAGATATATAAAGTTTAACAGCAATTTCAAACCAATTTGTTCAGATTATTTCAAGACAGTTTTATTCTTTAATTTAAATTCCTTAGTAGGAAAAATAGTTCAAGTAAGCAATCATTTTTTCCAAATGCGAGGTAGATCTGCAGTCCATTTCTGTTTTTAGCCATCTTTTTATTCCACAGTAACTCATCTACAGAATTAAATAATCATCTTTTTGCAGAGGTTGGGGGAGAAAGGGTATTTACTGAGTATGAAACCTTCCATAAAACATCAGCCTTTTCTATGTATTGGTTAGTTTAGCTGAACTTTTTTCTTTGCTCTTTCTTCTTATAAGGGATAGAGGGGAGGAAAAGGAAGTGTTAATAAATGTAGATAATATAATAAGAGAAGATAACAATAAGCATTAATTTTTTAAAAATAATTAAAAACTGACTGAGTAATAGAAATGGAGTGAGTTCTGTTATCAGAATGTCTATTAGGACTAGAGTCTGGGACCAGGCTGCCTGCCCAAGTAAAAGGCAGGGGGGGACCAAGATCCAGGTTATGAGCATAAGGTAAACCCAAAAATTATGTGCTTGGGTATATACTTAGAAATTAATAAATTCCTGGGATCCAAGGATGGTGGTTTGGAAATTTAGGATGTCTTTATTTCATAGCAAGGGTGATGGCAAAAGTATCAGGGACTGCAGAAGCAAGACCTCCACTCTGGTTGCAGAAATGACCACTAAGAAACAAGTGGAACCTCTGTTTTGGTAGTACTAGAGGTGAAGGTAGAACAGCAGCAATGGTTGGAGGGGCAGTAGGAGGTGGAGGTCCCCCAGGTTTCAATGCCAATCACTCCCCTCCTGCTCCAGGTGTTGACAAGCTTCTTGATCAGTTACAACAATGATCCAGATACCTCCAGCTATTATTCACATACCACTGGAAACTGCTTCCCCTAGATGACTTGGCAAAAGCCAAAGATACCCCTACTGAAGGGGCTGACATGGATGCATTTGAAACATATTTTGCAACTGGCTATCCCAGAAAGAATATGTGACCCATGTCTGGTTGGTTCATCCCATAAGACCCATACTAATGAATCATCTCATGCTAGTGTTAAGAACTCCCTTTCAAGCTTAAAGTTATCACAGTGCCTAGGTGATAGGCATTTAATAAATGTCTTTTAACTTCAGGTATATAAGTATACAGACTAAAGAAAATCCAGCAAAGCAAGGCAAGGGTCAAGAGTCCAACTAAATAAATACTGGCATGCTTGGCATTTAAATTTTTTTTTCAGGATTTTAAGCTTCATGTTTTGTTGGAACATAAAAAGGTCATATATGAAAGCAGAGATCTCTATTATGTATAGCTTGTCTTTAAAAAGAAATATACATATATATGTATGTATATATGAAATTCAATATACTGTTAGTTCCAAGTTATCCTGCTTGTCTGTCATCTCCTTCTGGACTTCTTCTATCTGTTCTCTTCTGTGCATTTAGTTAAATTCTTCATTGTGGATGATTTTAACTTTATTTTCTCTTTTATTTTTGTATATGTTTTTGTTTTTGGAGAAGAAGGCAGGTCAATTGGGGTTAAGTGACTTGTCCAAGGTCACATGGCTAGTACATGTTAAGTTTCTGAGGCCAAATTTGAACTCAAGTCCTCCTGACTCCAGGGGCTGGTGCTCTATTCACTGTGCCACCCAGTCACCCCTAATTTTCTTTTCTTTCAGGCAAAAGGGTGCTGGAGGGAGGGTATGAGACAGAATCTCTAGCTCCCTCCCTCTCCCCAAGCATTTAAATTTAATAGTAAATACAGTTTCATATATAAACACTATTTACTTTATACTTACTTGTTTATTTAGCTTCTAACTCTCTCTACAAAACCTTAGGCTTAAATGAACAGCATACCACTTCTAAGAATTTGCTTGATCTCTGTTCTAGTTTAACTAAATGAGAATTAATCAGTCACAGATAAGTCAGCACTAAGACAAATCATCTGGTAAACAGCTGCTAAAGGTGTAACAGGAAGTACTGCTATTAGTAACTTAAATGATGGCAATCTTCCCTATAAGTCAGAACATAAATAATGATTCATGATCATAATGAAAATGGTACCTTGTCGTGTCAGTCAACAAACATTTTATTAAGTCTTTATTATGTACCAAGCACTATGCTCAGTACTGAGAACAAAAGAAAGCCAAAAACAATGTCCCTTCCCTCAAGAAGCTCACATTCTAAAGAGAGAGAATCCACAATATAAAAAAGTCTTATATAAGGGCAAATGGCAGGTAATCTCAGAGTAGAGGGAGAGGACTCAGAGAAGTTCTCTTGCAGAAAATGAGACAGGAGTTAAATCTTAAATGAGGCCAAGAAGCAGAGGTTGAGGAGTGAGAACATCCCAAACCTGAGAGATAGCCAGCGTAAACGCAAAACAAACAAACAAACAAAAAACCTGGATGATGGAATGCTCCGAACTAAGAACAAGAAAGCCAGTGCTGCTGAACTGTTAAAGTACATCAAGGAGGAGTAAACAGTGAAAAGACTGGAAAGGAAAGAAGGGGCCAAGCTGGAAAGTGCCGAATAGGGCAGTTTATATTTGAACCTGCAGGTCATAATGAGTCACTCTGGTGACATGGTCAGATCTGTGCTTTAGGAAAATCACTATGGCAGCTGAATGGAGGATGAACTGAAGTAGCAAAGAAACTTGAGGTAGGAAGATCAACCAGAAGTCGTCATACAGCAACAGTCCAAGAGAGGTGATAAGGAACTACACCAGGTTCACAGATGTTTGAGTATAAAGATTTGTAGAGAGAGGTCGTGAACGTAAAAACAATAAGACTTGGCAATAGATAGGAAATGTGGAATGAATGTGAAAGAGGAGTCAAGGACTACACCAAAGTTTCAAGTCTAATATTATATAAACAGCGTCTGGGGCCTCCTAAATACAAGTCTAGTGATTTTTGTTGAAAGGTTATACAGATTTGAGAGCTTAAAGTTACAGATAAGGTAGACTGAAGCCTAGAGAGGGAGAGATATGAAGTGACTTGCCCAATCTCATACAAGTAGTGAATAAACAGCAGAAGCAAGATTTAAGCCTAGGTCATTATCTGTCTCCAAACACAATGCTCTGTAGCATTCAAGTTAAATGATTATATGCTATTGATCTAACATACCAAAGTCTCCAGTAGATATGTTTGCTTTCTTCCTTCAGATGCTATCTCATTTTAATTAAATGAAATGTACATGGAACAACTAAATTATAATTTATTTAGGATTCTATTAGATAACAAAAATTATCCAGAGAAATATAACTAAAAATTATAATTAAATGCTCAAGTACTACTGGCTAATCTAGATCTGTAGGGAGTTTTCTTAAAAAAGGAGGAAGATAAATGAAATATTAATGTAATTCTTATCTTCACCAAATTTCACTTTCTACTAAAAAAATACTCAAAATACCTATGACAATTTCATTCTACATATTATAAACTTACTCTTTCATTAGAATCTAATCAGAGAAAAAGTCCATAAAAGATGCCCCTTTTTAAGGGTCTTTGGTCAAAACCTCACTTATCCATGTCTTCTGAACAAAGGTCCAAAGGAAAAATTTAGACAAAACATAAGTCATAATAATAAGGAGGTATGACAAACTTAAAAATACAAAACAACCCTCTACTAATGCCCTACTATGATTATAAGGTAAAGGCCTCATTACAAGGTAAAGTTCTCAAAGGTTCTGTCATCAGAGCACAGGCTCTGCCAGTTTCTACATCAAGCTGCACATAAATGCTCAGGCCCAGACCTAACCATAAGCCATATGTCAATTATCCAAGGAGCTAGATAAATGCTGAGAGGCTCAACATCAGAAGGTTGGCTAGCAGGTGATGAATTCTTTTGGTCACTCAAAAAGATAGCATATTGGGACCCAGTGAGGCCTTGATCTGCTTTGTTTTAGTAGCACATATAAATGCTAATTTATATGTGATTTTTATATACCTATATATGTATGTAAGTATTTATCTACCTATCATATGAGTATATAGATATAGGTTCATCTACCTATCTAGTCTCTCCAGACTTGTGATTTTATCATGCTAACCTTCAATCCGACATAGCACACTACAAATTAACTCCATGTGAGTGTGACATAAAATAAGGGGGACAAAAAACATATCAAAGAAGACCTAGGATGAGAAAAAAAAAAGTCAGCTTTTAAATCAGGAAATGGAAATTAATTTTCAAATGCAGTGATTATTTACAAAATATATTACTTAAAACACTGATTTTGAAGCCTCATGCAAGAGATAAGAAAAACAATGTTTACCACATATACCATCTGTTTACCATCACCAGTGTTTACCATCTGAATCATTCATCTGGATACCCATGGTATAGGTGGCAGCTCTGCAGATAGCAGTTTTCTAGGACTTCACCTCTGGTTTATATTTTGCAAAGAATCTTTATTAAGATATTAATCTTTATTGTCTTTGTTCATGTCTATGTTTATTACAGAATCACATAACTTAGGGTTGAACCTTACAGAACAAGTCTGACCCATGCCCAAAAAGAATTCCCATGACAACATATAGGACAAATGGTTTTATCCAGGCTTTGTTTGAAGACCCTTCAATGGGGGGAAATTCATTCCTATGATGCCATGATAACAGTGCCTGTTACCTCCCCAGGCAACCCCATTCCACCAAGGTACTGCTCTAGTTGTTGGAAAGTTATTCCTGACATCACACCTACATTTGCCTCTTTGCAATTACTACTGCAGTCAAATGGAAGCAAGTCTAATCCTGCTTCCACCGGACAGTCCTTTAAATGCTGAAAGATTGCTATCATCCATCCCTCCTCATACACACACTCCAGGTCTTCTCTAGGTTAAACATCCCCAGGTCTTTCAATCAATGCTTCAATGACATGGGCTCAGGAGCCATCACCATCCTGAGTCCCCTCTTCTGTATTTCCTCCAGTTTATTAATGTCCTTAGTATGTGACATCCAGAATTGAATACAATATTCCAAATATAATCTAAACAGAGCAGCAAATTAAGAAACTGTCACGTTTTAATGACCCAGAAAACAAAAAATAAATACATTTTAAATAAAAATCAACTCTCCTAATTTATAGCTTTCTATTTTTAAAAAATTTTGTCAATTCATTTGAAATACTAGAAGAGCAAAAGACAAATAGTTTCAAGTTCTGCTTTCCAGCACATTTATTTCTCACACATTCATCCTCATCCACACCAGAGAAACTTATTCAAGTCAGTATATATAAGAACAATTTTGTTACTGCTTTAGATCAAACACTGATTCCTTAAAAAAATCATTTTTTTAAAAAAGTTGCAGGTAATCTCTTACCACTACACTCAATCACACAGAATGCAAATCTTTAAAATAATAAAGTCATAAAATAGGAAGGAGTCACAACAATATAAATTTAGATTCTACCTCTCTTCCACAGCCCTAAAACTCTTATGTCCTCATTACTATTATGAGCAATAGTGGAAATGCTTATACTCTGCCCACACCTAAGAATATTTACTCAGTAAAACTGGTGATATAAAGCAAGCCTAAATTACTACAACTTCAAGGAAGCAAATTTTCAGATAGTACATAGTACCCTAACCCTTTTCTAAACAAATGATTTTAAAAATTCCTTAAGTTTTCTCTGAGAAAGAATTAAAAGATTAAACTCTGAATCCTGAAACTAGGATTCTGTAAACAGCTCATTTACAAGTTTCTGGGACCCCTCTTTATTAAAGAGAATTAACCCCACTACAATTTAAAAATAAGAGCAAAAGGCAGAAAATATGTTCAAATACCAAGTCACATTATTATTGCAATAAAGATGATATTTCTAATACCTTGCTAAATAAGAATTTAGAGAAGAAAGGTTCTAACAACCTGACTCATTCATGAAACATTACTGGGTCCTACTGATCAGAGAGAGACAGGCAATTCAGAGCCAGGGTATCTAAATT
Source organism: Pseudocheirus occidentalis (assembly GCA_028646575.1). Classification (NCBI taxonomy): domain Eukaryota; kingdom Metazoa; phylum Chordata; class Mammalia; order Diprotodontia; family Pseudocheiridae; genus Pseudocheirus; species Pseudocheirus occidentalis. The sequence continues at coordinate 148,967,596 of CM053593.1, forward strand.
TGAATAATACCTGACACTGAGTCTATGACTTTGGGGAAGTCACTTAGCCTTTCTAAACTTTCATTTTTTTATCTGTAATATGGAGATAATCAAAAAAACTAATTGTAAATCTTAAAGTGCTATACATAAAACGTGAACTATTATTATTAAGGCTCATATGTGCTAAGAATCTTAAATTATAATTACTGACATTTATATACAGCGTTTTACTTTTTTCCATAATAATCAGCAAGGCATGTTATTGCACTTGAGACTCCCTTTAAGGAAGGTGCTACAGGTATCATGATACCTTCTTTCCTGCCTTAGAGAGGTTAAGTGACTTGCCAAAGAAAGTAAGGCAGCAAGGGTCAGAAGGTGGATTTGAAATCAGGTCTCCCTGATGCCAAGTTCATCAATCTTTCCACTCAACCACATTGACTATCAGAAATAATAAAACAAAGTACTTTCCTCAGGAGCACAAACATTATCTCTACTGTACAAGTAAGAAAACTGAGACTCAGATAGGCAAAGTGACAAGTCTGTGTGGTAAGGCCAGAAGCCAGGCCATGGATTTGTGACTTCCAGTAAACATACTGAAGACACTGTATTTTCAGTTGGAATAAAAGTGCCATCCTGAAGTTGACCTGAGGCATTCTTAGTGACACAGTAGCCCCTTAACCTGAATCCTACAAGTACTGATGCAGCATCGCCTTGGAAACATACAGAATTTACCCCTCCAATGGGGTAAATGGCCAAGTGAACAATCTGGTTTCAGGATCCAATCCAGTAAGCACCCACTATATGCTAACCCCTGCGGTAGGTGGTAGAGATACAAAGACAACACAGAGAAAATGAATCAAGACATTCACGTTTTGGAATGGTGGGGGAAAGCAGGGTTGAGAAGATACAATATAAAAAGAGGCACATGCATGATTATTATTTAAAATCAAGAATATTAACAACTGGCAAGGATTTCCTACAGGTTGTGGCCCATGAACTGAATGCTGAAGGAGACCGGGGATTTTACAAAGTGACAGTAAGATGAGGGTTCACTCTTGGCAGAGGGGGCAGCCTGTGAAAAGGCATAGAAGTGAAAAATGGCATGATAAATTCTGGAGAAGAAAACAAATAAACCGGTGTGAAATGAGAGCATGTGAAGGAGTATAACATGAAATTTATATGTAAAGGTAAACTGAGGCCAGATTGTGATGAACTTTAAATGCCAAACTGAAAGGGGTCTGCATTTTATCCTAGAGTCAATAAAGTGTCAGAGAAGTTTCTTGGGAAGGGAATGATATATAGTGTGAAGAATGGATTGAAAACAGGAAAGAATGGGATCCTAGAGTCCTAAGTAGAAGGCTATAGTAATAGTACAGAAGAGAAGTGATAAAGGCCCTGAATTAGATTCACTGTGGAGATAAAATCAACAAAATTTTGTTTAAGGACTGGAAATTAGTTCAGTTGATATTTTATCTAGGTGTACTGCTCTGAGACCATTCAGAACCATGTGCTCAAAGTTTTTCATAGCAAGGGCATTATGCATTTGTTTTTCAAATTATATAAAGTGTAAGGCTGAATACTAATTGTTGACAGACTCTCTTATTGAACACTGTAGTAAAAAAAAAAAAGTTTTCAGTAAGAAATGAGACTACATAAAATTTTGTTTTGAATCCCTCTACTTCCTAGACTAGGATTTGACAACCTGAGGTCAGCAAAATTGTTTTTTCATAACTGAGTATACAGGTTTCTAGAAGAAAGTGAGATACAGTTGAGTTCACTTAGGGAAGCAGGTAGACTCCCACCTGTCCCTTTTCTTTCTTCTTCTGTGGTCGCCAGTGGAACACTAGGCCTGGAGTCAGGAAGAGCTGAGTTCAAATTCAGCCTCTGACACTTACTAGCTTTCTGATCCTGGGCAAGTCACTTAACCTCTTTCATTGCCTTAATCCACAGAAGAAGGAAATGGCAAACCACTCCAATATCTTTGCCAAGAAAACTCCATGGACAGTATGGTTCACAAGGTCACAAATAGTTGGATGTGAATAAACAATAAACAGCAAAACACTGTGAGAAACCTGAGGCTAAAGGGAGCATTTACACAGGATGTCTGCCCTCAACAATGCTTCTATAAACAGACAGCCTCCAGAAAGTTGCTACCTTCCCTTCAGGGACTGGCTAGGGACCTAGATGCAGTGTGGATTCTGATATCTTCCCTACTGACTTCACCTCATCCCAGGACCTGTCAGCCCCATCAATTATCAACCCTTTGCACCTTCCCCCCTCCCCCAACCACAAGACCTGGCATATCAGTTTGAAATGGATGCTAATCCCTTGACAATAACAACTAAGTCTTTTGACATTTGCAGCATTCTTTTTCTGTTTGATTTCATTATACCTGCCTTTCCTTCCCCTTCCCCCTCCTCCATGTGCTCATATGACAGGTGATATTCTTATTTTTAAAATTAAAGTGAACTAAATTTAATCTGGTTTTGATATGCTCATGACACTCCTTGAAATGAATATTTTTTTAAATGCTCTAGATAAGTACAAGTTTAACCTAATTTGACCTGGTGAAAATTATAGGGGAATAAGGACACATTTATTATACATCTGAAGATATGAAATGGGTCATAAAACAAATTTCATCTCAAAGAATCTTATAAATTATTTTCAAAAATTCAAAAGTTATTGAAATTCAATTATTCAGTTGAAGATTCATAGAACTGAGTATGAAGCACAAAAGAGCAGCTGAGATGTACAGTGCTTTAAGGTTTACAAAGTGTACACATTCTCATAATACGCTACACTAAACAGGCAATACAAGTATTATCATTCCCATTTTACAGATGAGAAAGGTGAGGCTCAGAAAGGTTCAGACTTGCCCATGGTCAACACAGCTGTTAAATGTTCAATGGAAGATTCAAAGTCTTACGGTAAGGTGAATCCTGAGTCAGAGGTCACTGCCACTACAGCTCGACCCCTTGAGAAGCCAGTCAGTCCCTCTGGGTCTCAGTTCTCTACTCAGTAAAACGAAAGGGCCGGCTTAAATGAACTCTA
>CM053593.1:148970728-148988470 GCA_028646575.1 Pseudocheirus occidentalis
TCTGTTGTTTTTGCTTTTCTCTGTATCCCCAGCGCCTAGCACACAGCAGGAACTTAATAAATGCTCCTTGTTATTGACATTACTTCAGCTTTCCTCCTAAGTTACACAAAGGTTCTGGTAGCCAGATCCACATTAAAAACCGAAGTCTGCAAAAGGAAACGGGGCAGAAAAGAGGAGGGTCCCTCTCTTCCTTCCCCCACCCCCCGCCCCTGCTTGCTCTTCTCTCCCCTCCACTCCCCTTCCTCCAGCCGTTCGGAATCCACAACAGGTGAAGGAGGGAACTGTCCAAGGTTATCTACCTGACTGGGGGGGGGGGGTAGGAGAGGCCTAATAAAACAGCACCGGAGGCTCTAGAGGACGGACCAACAACTTCTAGGAGTTAAAAAAAAAAAAAGACTTCACTCGAAGGCATTTATTATGCTGACCGAGTGCCAGACGCTGCACGGAAAAACAAAACCAGCTCCCTGCTCACTCCTCGGGGTGGAAACTTGAACCACGAGCAAGGCCCGAGATGAGCAGGGGGGAGCCCAAACAGAAAGCGGACGGCTGCCCTGGGAAGGCGCTGCGGGGCGGGCCAAGCCAGAGCTCGCTGGGGGCGAGGAGGGCGGGCGTCTTCGGCCTGGATGCGGCTGGCGGGCGGCCGGGCGCTCCCCTCCTCCCCGCGGCCCTCGCCTCGCCTCGCCCCGTGGGTCGGTCCCTCCCACCCTCGCTCGCTCACCTCCTCGGCGTGCTTGCGCAGCGCCTTCTCGCGCTCGTACTGGGTGATGAGCTGCTCGTTGTCGTCCCGCAGCAGCTCGAGCTCCACCTGGTGCTCCTGGTCCTGCGCGAACACCGAGTCCAGGTTCTCGAGCACGGCCACCACCAGCGGCATCAGCTCCTTCACCACCTCCTCGTCGTAGCGCCCGATAAGACGCTCGAACTCGCGGTAGATGGAGCCCGCCAGGCCGGACACCCGCTCCGACATCACGGCCCCGGAGCCGCCTGGCTCCTCTTGGTACACCACGCCGTCTTCCAGCTCCATGGTGCCGGCGCGGCCCAGCCCGGCTCCGGGGAGACCGCACGGGCCCGGCAGGGGAGGGGAGAGGGGGAGAAAGGGAGGGAGGGAAGCCCGCTCGTCCCAACTGCCACCCGCCGCCACCGCCGCAGCGCCGCCAACTGCCCAAGCTGTCCAGCCAGCGGCGCAGCGCCCGCGTCACCGGCGGAGGGCGGAGCTTCGGGACCTCGCGTCACCGAAGAGAGGCGGGGCTCTGGCCGGCTGCAGCGGCGGTATGAGGTGGGGCTTTCCCGGGAGGCGAAAGGGGGCGGAGCGGAGATGGCCTTATGTCATCGGTAAAGCGAAGGAAAGAGGAGGTACTGGAGGAGTGAGGAACGTCCCGACTCTGCTCGGGAGCACGTGGGGTGGAAGGCATCCGAGACTTGGACAGTGCGAAGGTCTGCAGAAGAGGAATCATACGATAGCGCTTGAGGGCGGGACTTGATTGAAGGGGCATGGCTTTACGCAGAGGGCGTGCTTATCGAGGAAGGTCGAATAGAAGGAGGGGGAAATTCCATTTGGAAAGGGGGGGCGGGTATTCCTAGAGTGGGCGGGCCCTCTTGTGGGCTGTGGGCGGGGTCAGTAATGGGAGGGATGGTCTTAGGGGAGTGGTTTGGGAACCCTCCAGTAGAGGAGAGCTAGATTTGAGGGGGAAGGCTGAATCTGTCTTCGGGGTGGGCGGGGAGGGTAACACCCTGTCTGGCCTCCTTCGGAAATTCTGACCCGATGAGTGTGTGTGTATCTCCTCTGCTCCGGGAGGGCTGTGCTATTTCCTTTCTAATGCCGCCCTCCTTTTCCACCCTTTCCTGTAAAGCTCCGGAGGAAAGGGCGGCTAGGGCTCCTTAGGGGGAAGAGGCCTGCTGGGATAGGAAAGTGGAGTGTGGGGTGATTAGTAAGAAAAAGAGAAGAGAACCACGGAGAGGAATTGGGATGAAGCCCCTAGCGAGGAGTCTTCTGGGCTCTGTGTGCGAAGTGTCGGGTCACTGGGGCTGTATCCTATGCCGAGGATGATGCAACCCGAACCGCTAAATTGAAAGAGTCCGTAAAGGTCACCTAGTCCACACAAAAGCCTGGGAGTGGCTTAGACATGGAGCCCTTCCAGGCTTTCTTAGTGTTCCTAGATACATAAACCAGAGGATTTTCCAAAATTAGCCCTTTTCTATTTAGCTCCTACTTCCCTACTTATTTTCACTATCTCCGACGCCTGGGATTCTCTTCCTCCCCATCACCTCTTCCCCGGACTTAGCTCGTTTCCGTCAAGACCCAGCTAATATATCATTTTCTTCAAGGAACTTTTACCGAGTCCCCTAAATTCAGTGCCTGCCCCCAGTGATTATCTCCAATTTATCCTGTATATATATTTATATATTTGTAAAGAGCTTATACCAAGCCTGATTCAGCAGGCGCTTAATAAACGCTTGTTCCCTTTATTTCCCTTATAACTATACATAGTTATTTGCCTGTTGTTTTCCCTATTCTGTGGTGAACCCCTTGAGGGTAGTAACTGTGTTAGCTTTTCTTTGTATCCTCCAGATTTAGAACAGTGCTTCGCGCTTAGGAGGACCTTAATAAATGCTTCTGTACTTAAGCTGATTTAACACATTATCCCTTTCCAGTACTTCTTAATTTTTTTTCCTCAGTACCTTGCAGAAGGAGAAAAGACTCTCTCTCCTCCAGTCATCTTTTTTTTTTTTTTTTGCAGGACAATTGGGGTTAAGTGACTTGCCCAAAGTCACACTGCTAGTGTGTTAAGTGTCTGAGGTCGAATTTGAACGCAGGTCTTCCTGATTCCAGGGCTAGTGCTCTACTCACTGTGCCACCTAGCGGCCCTAGTCACCTAATATATTACAGGATGGTGACCTAGGTATTCCCATTCTCTCTCTCCAGTCCTGATCCAGTCACATCAATTAAATTCTTATTGTGTGCAAGACTGAGAGGCAATATGCCTTAACAGGTAAAAAGTTGGTTTCCAATCCCGACTATCAGAGTGCAAGTCTTACCTCTGACAAGTGCTAGCTGTAGGATCCAGAGCAAAATCACTGAACCTCTGAGTGCCCAGGACAACTCTCTAAAGACAGTTACTGAGGAATTGTTAGCATGTCCTGGTAAAGAGAGCTACTTCATTAAGAGTTCCTCCTACTTATAAAATTACAGATTCAGTTTTTTTAAATGTTCTAGGCAATGGAGATTCAGAAATAAAAGTTTAAAAAGTTTCTTTTCTCAATTCAAGAAGTTTATATTCTGCTGGGGATAGGAGGTAGGAGATATGATGTGTACATAGATTAGTATAATATAAATTTAGAGGGTGTAACCTAGGGTAAGCCCAGGCAAATTGGGTAGGTTAAAAGATGAGGCCTTTGTCTGGGACTTTGAATGACTATGGGAGGTATCTATTTGGCCCTAAGGGAATTTGGTGACAATACTCATAGAGGCTGCTGAACTCTGCTTCTTAAGGGGAAAAGTAAGAAATTTGGATCCCAGAGTCCTGTGTCAAGACTCCTAGAGTGAAGAGGAAGTAGTTTTGAATATTAGGGAGTGTTTGGACCCAACTTCTCAGGGAGAAGAGGCAGAACCTTATGACCTCCATTACCAATATGAATTACATGTCTTTGTAAGTCTCAAGGATGAAAGTATATTGCTCATTGGATCTATCACTCTGTGTCTCTGTCTCTGTTTTTCTGCCATGGCGGGGTGGGAGGGATGTATTTCTTCCTGTCTGCCCCTTTCTGCCTAGAGCTTAGCATGCATCATGGACCTACTTTCTGGGAGCCTGGCAAGGCAAGGGGAAGAAAATAGAGAACCTGTGCCCATGTAAGAGGGTAGTTCCTGGGCTTTTAGTTCCTGACCACCTTCTGCTTTCTGAAAGTTTCCTTGCCAGAGTCCAGGAAAATGATCAGAAACCTGATAGTGGACTTCCCAATTTAAGATATGGAAGCAACTAGGATACAGAGCAATTTCCTGCTGAAGAATATAATATGGCAGAAGCAAATATATGCATGACCATCCAGCCCCAAGTCTGGGTGGGCATTTCCAAGCTAGGGAGTTCAGAGAATTCTTTCAAGAGAGAAAAGGGGATTTCTTGATGCATCATACTTCTTAAAGGAAAAAAAAATTTATAAGGATAATCCACATAGTACCTGCATAGCATCTTACTTGGAGAACCAAGCCAATGATTTATTCAGGCTGTGCTGGCAGGTCCTGCAGGCAGGGTTTTGCTAGTTAAGCAACCCCACCAAGTGTGTTTACCTGAGGGTGGGGTGAGAAGAGTCTAAACCACAGGACTGTGCCTTGAGTGTGGGACTGTGTATGACTCAGGGATAGAGGGATTTTTTTTTCCTCTCCTTCAGACTTCTCCAAGACAACTGAGGTACAATGAAGGGAGATAGCTAGGTGAAAGTTAGTTAGCCAAAGAGGCCAAAATGAAGGATAATGTCTTGAATCTTCTTGCCAAGGACTTGAAAGGTAAGGCTTGAGGGTTGTGAGGCTTGACATTCAGCCAACTGATCAACATTTCTAACAATCGTAACACACGTTAAAAAAAGTCAACAAACATTTACTAAGTTTGTAATGTTATGTACAAGACACTGTGCTAAGTGCTGGCTGGGACAATGAAGATGAAATAAGCCACAGTCCCTGTTCTCAAAATGCTTACAACCTAATAGGAGTCATAAGATATATACCTATGAGTTAGGACCACCTCCCCACCATGAAGCTCTCTGCCCAGCCAAGAAAGTGACTTCTATTCACGTTTTGAATAGTCTTTTTACCTACTCTTCAGTACTTAGCCATATCATCCTTACATGTGTCTATGTCTTGTGCCTCCTGTTAAATTATATGCTCTTTGAGAATCAAGACAGGGGCTTGTATCACCTTTGCTGCCCCCAGCACCTAACACAAAGTCTTGTACATAATAGATATTTAGTAAATGTTTGTAGGCTGTAGTTGTTTGTGTGTATGTATGTGTGTATGAATGTTAGGAATGCTGAGTAGCTGGCCTGGTGTCAAGTCCCAGGTGCCCTTTCTCTGCTTTACCAGTCCCTGGCAAAAAAAAAGAATTCAAAGACATCAACCTCCCTAGCTTTGCCTCTTCTAGTAGCCTCCACCCAGCCATCTCCCCTTTCTGTGCCTCAGTTTCCCTAGGAGTAGCCAAAAAGGGAGAAAAGTCCCTTGTACTGTATGCTATAGAGGCAAATTATGGTTAGGGAGTAGGGGAAAGAGGTAAAGATTTGTGGTTGAGTCATTTGGTAACCTCGGAATTAAAAAGGGGAGGTAGTGAGCCTACTGGACAGACAAATACTGAGTTAAGTGCCATTGAAAAGATACAGGTCACTTCCTGGTCATAAAGACAAGCCTCTTGTAACCTGAATGAGCAGGAGAAGCTACTGGAAAGTGTAGTTTTTCCCAGCTGAAGGGGAAGGCTGAAGAATACTGAAAAGAAAGAGCTAAACTCTCAAGCCCAGTCAGACCTTGGTCTTTGTCTCTTTTAATTCCCCTCCCTGTTTCCTTCCCCTACCCGCCTCCCAGAACAGAGATATCGTAATTCTGTGGGTGGGGCTTCCTGACTAGGTCAGGTATGGGAGGATTACAAGTTCCTATCCTCTGGCTCATCCCTAATTGATTATCTACTTCCTACAGTGACTGTTCAGAATCTCCTCTTCTCAAGCCACCTTCCCTCCCCCATCGCCCCTTCCTCTCATCAGAGGACCTCACCCAGTACTTTAAAGGAAAAGCCCCACACTTCCAGCTCCACATCATTCCTTTCTCTCTCCTTCTTCTGCTCTAGTCTTGAGGATCAAGGGACCCTTTTCCTTGCCAATATATCAACTCTTCTCCTTGTACCTTTAATCCCACCTTCTCATCTCTTCAAAAGAGCTTGTCCGGTAGAACCTTCCTTTCTTCTTCCTAATCTTTCATTTTTTTTTTTTTTGAGGGGAGGCAGTACAGGGAGGGACAGTTGGGGTAGGTGACTTGTCCAGCGTCATGTGGTAAGTAAATGATTTGAATTCAGGTCCTCCTGACTCTAAGGCCAGAGTTCTATCTACTGTACCACCCAGCTGCCCACCTCCACCTCCCACCTCCCACTAATTTTCAATTCCTTATCCACCAGTTCCTTTTCTACTTCCTCTTGCCACTAGGTTAAAATACAAACTCCATATTTGGTATTTAAAGTCTTCTACAGTATTTCTATCTAGACTTATTGGATGTTATTTGTCTTAGACACTCATATGTTCTGGCCAAACTGGCACATTTGATAATTATAGGCAACATTTATCAAGCACTTTGGGATTTGCAGAACCTTTATCATCTCCTCTGATCCTAACAACAACCCTAGGAAGTGGATGCTCTTATTTTACCTATTTTATAGATGAGGAAACTGAGACTCAGAGAGGTTAAGTGATTTGCCCAGGGTCACAGCTAGTAAATGTCTAAGGTAGGATACAAACTCAGGTCTTCCCAACTCCATGGCCAGAATTCTATGCCAGCGATGCTGCCTATTTGTTGTTTCTGTCTCCCATCTTGGTGCCTAGAACATGTTTCATCCTCACCTCTACCTTTTAGAATCTCTAGAGCTTTGCAACAATATAACAGGGATGATATAAAAACTTTGCAAGTAAAAAAAAAATAGCTTAGGGTGGGGGCTTCAGCACAAGGACCCCATCCTTCCTCCCTCAAACAAATGGGGCTCAAAATCTTGGGGTAAGAAGCAAAGGTCTTTTCTCCAAAGCTACTTCAAGCTGAAAGTGGACATAGAGCTGTCCCTGACCCAGGAGATCCCATTTGAGAGGTCAGTTCTTTAGCTGTCATCCAGAGCTGGGTCAACACCAGGTTCAGGAGGTCCCATTTGAAAGATCAGTTCTTTAGCTGTCATCTGGAACTTGGTTGACGCCAGGTCCAGAGGCAGCACATCACAGTCATGGACAGGGAATAACATCTGGCTTAAGCAATCAGGTATCTGCAGGTAGAGGGTACCAAACCTACAGAAAACAAATCTTGCAAACAAGTTTAGCAGACAAAAAGTCAAAAAGAGACAAACATAGGGTCCACCATGCTTCTGGAGTCCATGGACTCACTATCATAACCTCATTCACAGGAGAATATTTGACTCTGTCTTCCTTGCTCTATTCCAATGACTTGATATACTGCCAAAAGTTCAACACATTGACCACTTCCACCTATCCCAGCATTTTCTTTAATCTGAGTCCCTCTGAAGGTGTGACAAACTTGGATACAATGATTCAGGATCATCTGTAGGGGTAGTTCTCACTTCTCTATTCTGTCTAACATCAAGCCCATTTTCTTGATACATTTTGTATAATACATTAGTTGGAATACCATCAATTTTTCTAAAAATCAACCCCTGCCCTCAATAGAGCAATAAATAGTTCTTTTGAGTACCAGGATAACTCCTCCCACCACAGGCTCCATTCAGCCTATTAGGGGGCAGAGTTTATCTTCAAAGCAGGGAAGCTTCCTGTGGGCTCTGCTCCATACTTCAGCAAATTCCCTCCATCATAGGCTCTATGTGATTACATTTAGCGAATTAAGGGGCAGAGTTTACTTTCAAAGCAGGGAAGGTTTTCCAATTCCGCCCAGCCCTCCCCCCAGCCCCAGTCTTTTAAGGGGCAGGAAAGATCTTCAAACTCCCATTCCCATTACAGATGGTGAGATAACCAATGGAATAACATAGAGGGAGAAGAGAATAAGACCTGACTCAGTTCCTATATAGGGTAGTCCCACTAAATTCCAAATCCATAGTTCCTTTGGGTTTCATCCCAATACTCTGGCTTCTCAGGGCTTACCTGCTGGGCTGGCAGCCATATGCATTCTGGAATTCTGTCCTCAAGGTCACCATGTCTGGCGCTTCTGAGTCTGGAAACTTTACCACCTGTACACAGAATTGATAAAGGCAAAACAGACCCAAATCCCAAACCTGCTTCTTGAGGTCACAATGCCTAAATGAGTACCAAGCTTTGCTTATAGATGACAGGCTGTGTGTGGGTTAACAGGAACTTCACCCTTTTGGACAAGCCAGAAAGTGAGTCTGTCCCAATCTGGTAGTTATAAAGGCACAACCTGTTCCCGTTACACATCCAATGGAAAGAAGTTTTTCCCACCCATAGTAGGGGAACTCAGAATGTCTTTTCCCAGAAGCAGATCCCTGGTATCTGCCATGTGAGTGCTTCTTCCATCTTGGGTGATCTGGGTATACATCAAAGTCAAATTACTATCAATTAAAATTAAAAAATAAATTTAAAAATTAAAAAAAAAGTCAAATTACTATCAAGGCAGAAATCATTCATAGCAGCAAACATTTAGAAATGGAAGGCGTCTTAGAAGTCATTGTATCTAGCTTCAACATTTTACAGATGAGAATTTCTCATCTTTTTTGTCCATGGAACTAGAACCTTAGAAATCATGTTAGTGATTTTTCTTTCTCCAGATTACAGTCTTGTTTCTTTCTGTAGGAGGAGTGTTCCTGGGGAGATACCTAGAGCACAGTACAATGCTGAGCCCCTTTGTGGCCATAGCTAAGTATGGAAGTCCTTCTAGGGACTAATTGTGGCCTGAAGCCTTTCAAAGAAATGTGGGAATGAGTCTTCCTCACTCATACTATTGCAAGAGTTGTTGAGGTGCCAAGGGAAAGGGATTAAGTTTATAAGGGAGCAAATAGAACTCGAGATAGGAAGATGGCCTCCTGGCAGCCATGTCTACCTGAGCTCTGGCAAGGCTGAAAAGGTCTGATGGAAGAGAGTCTCTATATATTAAAGATTCTAGGTATGTTGAACTATTTCCATGGGATCCAGGAGCCACTGGACAAATTTATAGTTCCAGTTACCCTTCCTATTCCCATTGTAGAATGAATACCAACCCATATATCCAAAATCTAGTATGTCTAGAGTAACCATATCTTCTAAAGCAAAAATCAAGATGCTTGATATGACAAAAGACTCAGGCTTTAGGACTTGTGAGTGACCTAAGAAATTATTATCTAGGGGTGGCTAGGTGGCGCAGTGAATAGAGTACCAGCCCTGGAGTCAGGAAGACCTGAGTTCAAATCTGGCCTCAGATACTTAATACTTACTAGCTGTGAGACCTTGGGCAAGTCACTTAACCCCAAATGCCCTGCCTTCACCCCTCCAAAAAAAAATTATAATCTAGTCCAACTCCCATTGGAGTTGAGGAAATAAGGAAACTGAGGCCCTTAAGACTTGCCTGAAGGTCATAAATAGCAAAAATCACATACCTGTTTGGATCCCCTGACTCCAGATCTAAAGGAATCAATACAAATCAACAAACCTTAACTTCTTGCTAGGTGTGCAGTGTGTTAGATGCTTGGAGAAATATAAAGTTTCGATTACATAGGGTCCCACCCTTGACAGAATTTGGACATGTGAACTTGAAATCCAATCCAATAAGCTTTAATTAGTTAAGGAGACATCTAAAACACTGCTGGTCAATGAGGATATAGAAAGACAAAAAAAATCATTCTTATCCTTGAGTGTACATTCTACCCAGGGCATAGCATATAACCAAAATAAGTGCAATGGAAAGGTAGAAAACAAAGTGTGGGGGGGAGGGGGGGAGGAGTGGGCACAGACTCACTGAGGGGGTTTTCTTGCAATCTAGACTTTCAGAAAATGAAATATCCCATATGACATTAGGCAAGTCTCTTGACCTCTCTAGGCATCTGTTTCTCCTCTGTCGAATGATCTTTGGCTAAATTAGGGGTGTCAAACAGAAACGGGCCACTAAACCATATATAAGGATCCTTACCAGCAACATAGTGACTAAGATGAATTATCTGTGTTCTATTGTATTTTGATTTAATTTTGTTAAATATCTTAAATAGATTTTAATCTGGTTGAGGTGCCTTTGACTCCATGACCTCCAAGGTCCCTCCTTGTTCTAAATCTGTGATCCTCGAAGCAGCTGGTGGCAATATCAAGCCAGACAGGCTGAACTGTCAATCATTCACTGAGCCACTGGAGTGACTAATTATGCCTGTAAAACTTGTCTTCCTCTCAATTCCTCTTGGACTGTGGCTTTCTTTTAGCTCCCTCAGGGGAACAGTTCCTCTTTTGAAGACCACCTTCCAACCACCCACCACCTTCCTACCACCCTCCCTTTTCCCCAGTGCTAAGAATGGTAACCATTGGTTTGAAAGTGAAAGTAAACCACCCCAAGGGTTAACCCACTTCAATTTGGGCCTCTTTTTCACCTCCTATCTCAGGAGGTCTCAGATCTTCATTATTTTGAATATTATTCTCTTTCTTCCTTTAATACAATTAATTAAATACGCAGCTTGAACCTCTAGCCTGTTGGCACCAGCAAGTTCCAAACTGCTTTCATAAAACCTCAAAACCTGTTCTCCTTCTAGATACATCTTCCCTCTACTTCCAGTCTCACCACTAGCATTCAAATAAGCAGAAGTGAGACAGATTTCAGCAACTATCCAATTTTATTATTTTCTCCAAATACAAAAATGCTTAAAATGACATAGTTTACAGAAATAGCCCCTCTAAAAGCCAAGGCTGCTATCAGTAAGGAAGGGGAACTGGTGGTATGAAGAGCACTTTGCCTCTATTCAGTTCTCTAGATAAAGTATCAGAAGGATTAAATATAGCAAATAATGAAGTAATATATCTCAGTCATAAAGGTCAGGGAGTAAGTCTCCAAGGCAGTCTCCCCCAAATCCCTGTTTCCTGCATCTTAGATGATCAGTAGACATTACTGAAATTCTATCCCCTGCTCCATATGGCTTGTCCCTGTTATTAGGGCACTGTTATGCCAAAATAGCAGAGTTCAACATACAGACTCTGGTTCAGATGCTACTCTGGCTCCAACCTTCACTATTTTTCACTACCTACCATTCTTTACTCTTCTCTATTTTTCTCTGGCTTTTCCTCTCTAGTCCCTTTTCAGGATCATTACCTGGGGCCATATGGATAGTTTGCCCTCAGGTAAAGCCTGAAATAGTGGTTCAGGGCATAATATGTGGGCATCTCTGCATGTGGGCAGACTGGCCTGGAGACTAAGACCATGGAAATATATGTTTTTGAATGGTCTTAGGCAACCCCTGTGAAAGGGTCGGTCAAGGCCCAAAGGGGTAGCAACCCACAGTTTGAGAACCGCTGGTCTATAAAAACCTGAAGCTGACTGTCAAACCTCAGGTAACCCCACCCCCCATCTTCCCTGACTCCACAGCCAAGCCCTTTTGGTAGAATTCCAAAAGGTGGGCTACAATGCTATGTTTCTATGTACTTATTTTGGGATGATTACTGGTCTCCATACTCTCTGTGGGAGACAAAACTCCAATACTTGCAAGTCTGTGATTTCATTGGTGGGGGTAGCTCCTCCACTGGTAAAGTTGACTACAACACACCACCTCTACCCTCCACCCAAACGCACAGTTTAGTAGATAAATTATTTTCATGATTTGTTTGAGCCAGAAAAATTCTTTACCTGGTGTCCAACTTTCTGGTGATCAGTATGAGATAAGTGAAATGCTTATTTCTGCTTATTTCATAAAACTGAAACTACTTGAGGGCGGGACCCTTTTCAGTTTTTGTGTCCTCAACACCAAGAAGAGTCCCATGCACATAGTAGGTACATTAATTAATTCTTATTGAATTGAATTGAATTGAATTGGAATCTTTCCTCATAGGATTATTATGCTCTCTGACTGAGTTGGATATGTAATCAAGAATAGTCTAGTTTCTGCTCTTATATCAGCAATGCCCTAACCCACTTGAAATTGAGTTGGGATTTTTATCAGCAGCCAACTGCTTTTCAGCAAACCAGATTAGTCATTCAGAACACATCAGAAAACAAGATAGTTTAACTTTTCAGAGGGATCTTTAAAGGTTTAGAAACACAAGCTACTATCCATTCTAGATAAGGCTCACATTTCTGCACACTCAGTAAATCATGGTTGTTAACATTTTATGTAGCTTTTACTATGTGCCAGACAGTCTGCTAAGCACTTTACAAACATTGTTTCAGTTGTTCCTTGTAACAACCCTGGAAGGTAGGTGCTATTACTCCGTTTTACAGAGGAAGAAATTGAGGCAGACAAAGGTTAAGACTAGCCCAGGGTCACACAGCTAGTGTTCGAAGCTGGATTTGAACTCAGATCTTCCTGCCCAGGCTGGATGCTCTACCTACTGTACCATCTAGCTACCAGTATTTGGGCTGTTAAGGGAAAACTAGCATTTCCAGTGTGAGGGTTTGCTTCCATTCGCCTTTGGTGTCTGCCTTTCACCCAGCTCTCTGCTGTGGCTCCAAGAAGCTCCAGCATATGTATCAGCCACACTCCAGTAAAACTGCCTTGGCAGATGGACTAAGTCAGACTGAAGGTAACTGACAGGCCTCAAAACCTGTCGGTGAGTTGGGGGATGTCTGTCTCAAGCCTGTGAAGACTTCCCCCGACGGAAAGGGCAGATAATGGTTTGTTGGAATGGCTGCGAAGGTGGCTGATGCAGATGCCGGGGAGTGCTTAGAGCTTGGCCAGACACGGCAGTCACCCTGACTTTTGTCTTGCCACTAGATTTCAGTGACTCTGAAAGAGAAAATGAGGCTGATGACTTTGTAAAACTCTGGCTCATTCACATCCAATTTATAAGGAAGGCAAGATATCACCTGAGGTATCCTTGGTACTCTGTGAAAATGAAGGACAAACAACAATTGTAGTTATAGAGGGACAGAGGTGACTGACTGCGTTGCTGTCCCCTCACACCTGCCCCCTAGCCTGCTCCTCTCCAGTGCTGCAAACAGCAAAACCATCCCCATCCCCTTTTTAAGAAGGGGCAAGGGGGAGGGGATGGTTTTTACACCAAAGGCAAATTAAGAATTGCCTTTTTTGTATAATTTGAGGGAAATTTGAAAGGAAGAAGGGGGTAATTGTGGAGGATGAGGTACTGACAATAGTAATATTAATCACATGTTGTTCTTTGGTCATTTCAGTCATGTCTGACTCTTCACGACCCTATTAGGAGTCTTCTTCACAAAAATAATGGAGTGTTTTGCCATTTCCTTCTCCAGTTAATTTTACAGATGAGGAAATTGAGGCAAACAGGGTTAAGTGACTTGCTCAGGACCATACATTTAGTAAGTGTCTGAGGCCATATTTGAACTCAGGAAAATGAGTCTTCCTGACTCCAGGCCTGGCACACTATCCACCCCCTAGCTACCCCATTAATAACATAGTAGGTTACTGATGAACTTAATTCTGGGAAGACAAAAAAAAAAAACGGCATGAGGGCACTGTGCACCTGAGAGTAGAACAGGAGACCAAAGGGAAATGAGGAAAGGGAATATGTATTTTATGTAGAACCAGTATGTGTCAGACGCTATGCTAAATACCTTATAAATATCTCATTTGAGACACCAAGAAGTGAGAATAGCCCCCAAAAGATGTGGGAAAGACCCCAGACAAACTATATTACTATAATAATGCTCTGGACTCACTCTCCCAGAGGGAAGCTGGCTACATTACCTCCTCAGGGTTCTAGGGATATCACTGAAGGATTGGGCTTACCTCTTCTGCAATGCTATTGACTCAAGCTCCATTCTGGTGTGGCTTGCCTGTGGTTAACCAGTGGTGATTAGTGCCCTGGTTCCATTTAAATAGTTCACTTCCATTAGCTTTAACAAAGGTGTATTTACTGTGAAGATATAACCAGAATAGAAATACAAACATTCTCCCCTCCCCAACATCTTGGTAGGATATCCCCTCCTCAACACCACATGAGTCTTTGGTGAGAGTGGGTTCAAACTGATCTCATTTTCTACATAACATTCACCCCACCAAGTTCACATCCAAATGTAGCATGTCTGATGGATGAATGAGTCTGCATTTCTTCCTACTGCTGGGCCAGGTTCAAGCAAGTCCCACAGGACTCCTTTCCTCACTATCTGACTTCTTAAAAATCCTGGCATGGATTCCAGTCCCTAGATTTCTGGTAGCTCACTGACCTACCCTTTAGAAACTCACAAGATCATAGCCATCTGCCAGTCTCCTTTACGTAAAAGCAGGAAATAACTGCTTTTATTTATTTATTTATTGCCACAACAGAGATAACAAGGTCAAGCAAGTGTTTCATGCCAGTTGGAGGTGAGAGGGCCTGAGGTCCTTTATCAATCTGGAGGCTCACAAGAGCTTTTCTTCTTTCCCCTCTACCAGCCAGGCCAGAAGCAGACAGAGCCAAGGAACTTGTCCTGGCTGGCTACTGCCTTTTGAATACATCCCCATTCTGGCTCCTCTTCACCACATGGCCAGCGGCCTGGAACCAGCTGCAGAAGGGCTGCCCAGACTCCAAAGTCCACATGGAGTAGCTGTACAAATGAATATAAGGACTGGGCTCATTGGCCAATCTCCACTCACCCCATTCCCCTTCCCCATTAGAATACCAAAGAATTGTTGTTTTATAAATTATAATTTTGCCGAGGACATCATCCTGTCCTTATACACTTTTACTGACCCATTGACCAGTGGTATCTTTGATATGATATGTCACACTATGAGGTATGGTATTATCTGCTAAAATCACTGTTTTCTCCCTTTTGGAAAAAGTGGAAAAGCAGGGTAGTCTCACAGGCTCAAAGACCCTAATGCCCTTTGAAGGAATTCCATTTTCTGAGGTCCAACAAAGCCAACAAGGCTGTTTTGACTGTGAGCTCCTTGATAACAGGGCCTGTTTTGTATCCCCAGCATCTAACACAGCACCTACACACAGTAGGTGTTTAATAAATACTTCTTGGCTCCTGCAGTTAGCTGCTACTCATCAATATTTACCTCATGCTTTCTGGTTTTACAAGGTATTGAACATACATTATCATACTTGAGCCTCACTACAGCTAAGTGCTAATGGGACCATGGGCACTATTATCCCTGTTTAACAGGTAATGAAACTGAGCAAACAATAGGGGAAGTGAATTAGTTACACATGATCACACAGCCAGCAAGTGTCAGAGGCAGAATTTAAACCCTTGTTTTCTTAGCATTCTAGGAAAATAGTCTAGCCTTCTCTTCACTCTTGTGGCTGCGACAGTTGGCCATCAGAACTCCCTCGGTTGATAGAAATGAGAGTGCTACACAAAGAGGGTGAAGAGATCTCTCCAGCATCTTGTACCTTCTTGTTTTAATTATTTTGCTCACTAGGTGCTAAACTAATTTTTTTCACATTGCTGAAGAAGTACAAGTGTTCTTAGGACCCTTTAAGTTTTTTGCCTAGGGGGAAAATCCCTGTCACCTCACCCTAGTTTTGGCTCTGTTATCCTGTAACCTTGGAGGTGGGAATAGGGGATAGACAAATAGTTGGAAACAAGATGCGGAGTCTGCTCACAGATAAAGTAACCACAGAAACATCCATAATTTTTTGCCCATGTTTTTTTCTCTACCCATACATCAAACTCTAATCTCATTCACCTGGGCAGAACAGGGCCCCCCCCCCCCCTTGAGGCACAGGTAGAATGGAGGCTGGTGAGAGCAGAGATCTGACTTCTCTGAATGAAACTATGCTCAAAGCCACTGTCAGAATTCCTCCTTTGGCTATAGGCATTATCTCCAGAAAGCCTCTGCTAAAATAAAAATTGTGCTCCCTGAGGTTAGCGCATTAACACATCATTTTTCATTATTAGCAGAAAAGAGGATGCAGGAACATTAGAAAAAAGGTAAATTTTGATCTGGGGTAGAGAATGGATCATAGAGAGATGACTGAGGAAATCCTAGAGGGCTGTAGTGTTGTTGTGAGTTATGGGGTACCCCTAATGGGATGAAGGTAAAAACCTACGGCAGAATCACACTGTTTTTCCCCATTGATATTTTTATACTGGGTTAAAATGAGTAATGAGGACAGTTTTAAAAGGGGAAAAAAAGTTACAAAGAGGAAGCCTGAGGAATGTGTGTACGATGGAGGGATGATCATACCATTCTATAGTAACTCATATTTTTATAGTATTTTTTATGGTTACAAAAGTCTTTTCTTCACAACAACTCGGTGATGTAGGAAGAGAGTACAAGCATATTATCCAAATTAAACAGATGAAAAAACTGAGACTCAGATGAAAAGGTTTAACTAATATCATATTGCCAGTGCCAGAACAGAATCCAAACTCAGACTTCACCTGAGATCTCAGGTCTCACCTGACCTGAGGGTGAGAAGGGAAAGGGAAGAAATAGGGGAGGCCAATGTTTAAGGTCTGATTAATATGGGCCTTAAGGCTTTTTTCAACACTGCCTTCTCTGAATCGTTGCCTAACCTGCTTGCTGGGCCCCTAAAACATCTGTACCCTAGGTACCACTGACTCTATATTAATAAAGAGTTTCACAGAAAAACTCTCCTTTGGGCTCCAAGTCAATCAAAGGGTATCTAGGATTGGAGCGGGTTGTGAAGACATTTTTGAGAATTAAGCCCAAGTGCTACCTCCTGGATAGGAATTGTGGGGGAGCCACAAAGACTCAAATGGTGCAATTTCTCACAGTTAAAGAAATGTGAAGGCAGAAGAGGAAAGTCCCACTCCAGCCCTTGCTGACTACCCCTAGATGAAACACCAAGAGGCAGACCCAAATAGTGGCCTCTCTGCCTTTCTTCCTTGTCATCTCTGTCGCCACCAACCATGGAATTTAAAGTTGTTGTTGAGTCGTCCCAGTCATGTCCAACTCTTCGTGACCCCATTTGGGGTTTTCTTGGCAAGGGTACTGGAGTGGTTTGCCATTTCCTTCTCCAGTCCAATCTGCAGATTAAAAACTGAGGCAAACAGGGTTAGAGTCAGAATGACAACCATCTGAAGCTCTAGCCAGTTCCAGCCACCCTATCAGAAGTTGTTTTTTCTTCTAGTTCAATGCTCTATGTTCCATACCACCTAGCTACCCACTATATATGCAAGAAGGTTTATATGGATGAATGAGTGGTGGTCACATTGGTAGAGAGAATACCCACCTTAATGGGAAAAATGGTCCATTTTTGAGTCAAAGTAAGCAAGGAATCTTGGTATAAGGAGTCTCATTCTAGCTCCATTGCACAGGAATAAATCTAGCTTTGCTCAGCTGAGCAGATAAATCTGACTTTTCTTCAACTTTGATAGTAGGGGTACACTGGGATACTTCCTGTGGAGACAGCTTGTTCCCTGGCGCCTTTCTGAGGGATGGATGCTCTGGCATACATCATCCCAGCCCTGGTCCTTACTTTCTGGACTTCAAAACCAAATCTGGGGTGGGGGGAGGGTAGAGCCAAGATGGCAGCGTAGAAGCAGCAAAGCACCGCAGCTCCCACACAAACACGCTAAAAACTCATAAAATGGAACTCTAAACAGATTTTCAAGCTCCAAAACTTTCCAAAAGACAGAAAGCACATCTGTTGCTACAGGCAGCTCAGCAGGTGGGGCTCTTCTCAGGAGTCTGGGAGCCGCAGCCGAAACCCCAGCTGGCTCAGGCCCCAGGGCATTGGGCAGGGAGCCGCATCTATAGGAGAGCAGATCTGCTGCACTGGAGGCACAGTTATCACATTTATCAGGCCAGAAGGAAAAAAGGCTAAGAGAAAGGTCAGTGGATTTTGCTAACTCAGGAGGAGAAGAGCGGGTACGGCCAAACTGCTCCCGGGGCAAGGAAGTAGTGGGAAGCGGCTGTGGCAGCAGGAATGGAGCAGCAGCGGCCTCCACTGGGCTGCTTCAGAGCCCCTGGCCTGCAGATAGCAGGGGGGGGGGGCTGA
>CM053593.1:148988970-149033376 GCA_028646575.1 Pseudocheirus occidentalis
AGCGCACCCCAGGACCACCACTCAAGACCCCGATCCAGATCCAGGCCGCTCAACGCAAGAGCCCTTGGCCTCGATGGGTCGCGTCAGCCCCCCTGCTATCTGCAGGCCGAGGGCTCTGAAGCAGCCGCTGCGGCTCTCAGCCGTTTCTGGTGATACAGCCGCCTCCCACTGCCTCCTTGCCCTGGGAGCAGTTTGGCCGGACCGCTCTTCTCCTCCCCAGTTAGCAAAATCCACTGACCTTTCTCTTAGCCTTTTTGTCTTCTGGCCTGATAAATGTGGTAACTGTGCCTCCAGTGCAGCCGGTGTGCTCTCCTGTAGCCGTGGTTCCCCGCCCGATGCCCCGCCGTGGGTCCCAGACCGCTGCGAAGAGCCCTGCCTGCTGTGCTGCCTGTAGCAACAGGTGTGCTTTCTGTCTTATGGAGAGTTTTGGAGCTTGAAAATCTGTTTAGCGTCCCATTTTATGAGTTTTTTAGCGTGTTTGTGTGGGAGCTGTGGTCCTTTGCTGCTTCTATGCCGCCATCTTGGCTCCGCCCCTAGGAATTTCTAAAAAAAAAAAAAATGGGTGTTCTTATCAGAGATAATACAGGGAACCCATGAGGAAGAGGAATCTATTCTGTGAGAGTTTTGGTGGTGGCAGATGGAGTCCCCCAAAACTATTTCTTTTAGAAATTTTACCCCTGCCACTATTGGTACCCAGGAGACTAGAGGCAGAGGGAATTCATTTTTACAGGACTAGGTACTCAAAAATCTCTCTTAGCCATTTAGAAAGGGACAATCCAGGGTTTTTCACTAATTTAACTTGCTTTTCAAAAGAACATCTGTGAGTTTTCCAAATTGAGAGAATTCTGCAGCCTGGAGAAGCTAAGGAGTTGGTCCAGTTTGATCATACTCTACTGACCTTTGTTGTAAAAGTTTATTATTATTATTATTATTATTATTAGGTTATGTGTTTGAACTTTTGAAGTTCCTCTGTGGTGAGACAGCTCTACTCATGGTGCTCTTATTATCCTCTAATATTCCTAATTCTCATGCTTATTTCCACTTCCATTATATTCACCTGTTACTCTAAAATCAGAAAGATTCTATAGATTTTTCTAGTGGGACCACTGGATTAGAGACCAGTCAGTCAGCCAGCATTTATTAAACATTTCTTATGTGCCAAGTGCTGTGCTAAGTGCTGGGGATACCAACACAAGCAAAAGGCCCCTGCTCTTCCTGAGGGAGCTCACAGTCCAATGTCTGATTGGGTCCCTTTTGTAGTCTGTTGATCTCTGACCTGGTTAGCATTGTCCTTATTTGTGCTGTTACTGAGTCCCTGAACTACTTTCCTTAAAAACCAAAAGTCAGTTAAAACCTGTTCGTATGTCTCTGATTGTTGAATGCACAAAGATAATTTTATTTTAATTTTTCTTATGTTGGTGATCCAGATTTCTGAAACAGCAGGAGCCAGGTCATACTAGGTTTTGCCTTTACTCTTCCTTTCAGACTTTAGCATCCATGGAACTAATTCTCTATCCTTTTATCATTGAGAAGCCTCCTCATGTGAGTGATTACTAATTTGCATCATAAGAGGGAGTTTCTATACCAGTGAATTACAAGTTAGTTAAAAAATTATATGGAATATAGTAGACATAGTCTGGTTCCATTTAGCTTTATTAAGCTGATCCTAAATCTGTATAAAATGTTAGTATTGAGACCAGTAGTAAGCTGAGCTGGTTGTCCTCATGTGTCTGTGTTTAATAGTAGTAGTAGTTGTTATTGTTTCATGTCTGACTCTTTGTAAACTTATGGACCATATACTGTCCATGGGGCTTTTCATGGCAAAGATACTGGAGTAGTTTGCCATATCCTTCTCTGAGGATTAAGGCAAGCAGAGGTTGAATGACTTGCCCAAAGTCACACAGCTTAGAAAGTGTCTGAAGCTGGATTATCCACTGAGACATCTAGCTGCTTCATTATCTGCTGCCATCATCAGTGTGATTATATAAAATGTAAGCTAGTGCCAATGATAGTATGGATCCTTTTTTTAGATGAATGTAATTTTGAAACAGGGAGAAAGTAAATGGATAGATGGTTCATCATTTATCGGTTTGAAGTGACTATAAGAATGTCACATGGCAGTGAATTGAGCAGATTTGCTTGATGTGTGAGAGGGGAGGCATAAAGAATTTAGAGACCAGAATAGATATGTGCTAAAGGGAAAATGAATGATTAATTAGAATATCAGAAATTATTTCTGCATGAGTTATACTATAGTCCCTTCTTCCAAACAAAGTTTTTTTTTTTGATACTTAAAAAATACTTGGAATCAAGCATCAGATAGAATATGGACTGTGTTTTCAATGAAGGAATACAGAGTTAGTGATGTTACTTTAAAATTTCTTCACCTTGATAGATACTTTGATACTTAGCAATCCTTGATCAGTTGCTTATTGACCAGTTGACTTATGGCTAAGAGTGGCAGAGACCACCTTTCTCATTAAACTACAATTTCCCATCTAACCTTAAACTTTAGGAGATAGTGCTTTACTAAGAAAATCAAGCATCTAGTTTGCCCAGTTATAATTAACAAGCCTGTATAAAACATCTGTTACTGGTTAGACATTATGCAGGTTCCAGGGATACAAAGACAAAGGAAATAGATCCCACCCTTTGGAAGCTGGCTGTCTACCCCTGGAAATAATATATGTAAGCATAAGTAAATACAAGATATACCCCAAGTAAATATAAACTGATTTCTAGGCAAGTGAAAGAGGCACTAACAGCTGGGAAGAGTTGGAAAGGACTCATGTTGGAAATGGTGCTCAAGCCGATCTTTGAAAGAAGCCATGAATTTTCAGAGACAGAAGTGAGAAGAAAATGTATTCCAGTCCATAGGGAATTTTGCCTATACAAAGTCATGGAAAATTGCAATGTTATATCCTATTTGAAGGAAGGTGAGTAAAATGTGCATTAGAACCACTTGAGTTTTTTGAGTGAGAGAATGACATAGTCACATGTGTACTTTAGGAATATCACTTTGGCTGTGTGGAGGACTGGATTGGATGGGGAAGCTTGAGATAGGTAGACCAGTTTGGAGGCTTTTGCAGCAGCCCAAATGAAAGGTAGGTGATAAGGGTCTGAATTAGAGTGGTGGCCATATAAGTATAGAGGAGGCAATGTGAGAAGTACTGTACAGAATTGACCTTTCTTGGTAACTATTTGAATATGTGGTGTGAGGGAGAATGAGGAATTGAGGATGATACTGAGATTTTGAATGGTCTTGAACTTGAATGACTGATGGAATGACAGTATTCTTCACAAAACACAGAAGTTTGAAAACGGGTTAGATTTTGGGAAAATGATAATGAGTTCTGTTTTCACATTTTGAGTTTTAGGAGCTTATAGGATATCCAGTTCCAGAAAGTTGAGAGATAAAATTGTTGATGTGGAACTCATTCCCAAGAGAGAAACTAAAGCTGGATATCTCTAGCTGACTAGATTATTAAGATAGAGTATAGTGAGGAAAATAGATTTGACAGAATAGAACCTTTGGCGTATGCCCACAGTAAGGGGCTAGGACATGGTTGATGATCCAGCCAGATAGACTGAGGAGTGGTCACATGGGTGGTGGTCAGACAGGTTAGACAAGAAAACTAAGAGATTATTGTTATGAAAACTCGGAAAGGAGAGTATGCATGATGGCATGATATAGTTAATAGTGTTAGATGCTGCAGAGAAGTCAGGAAAAATGAGGATTGAGAAAAGGCCACTGGATTTGGCAATTTAGATGTCATTGGTATGAGTTCCTTCTCTTTTCCTTCTTAGTTTCCCTCTCATAATTCTCTGTCTTCTCAGAGGAATAATTTTGTTCTTCTTGTCTGATGTAAATCCTAAGCCCTTTGTCTTTCCTAAGGCAGAGGAATATTCCTTCAGTTATTTTCTCTGCTAGCTCCTCTTCTTTTGCCTTTGTTTTCAGACATAAGAAGTCTTCCTTATTTAAAAAAATCCTTTTAATTCGACCCAGAAACTCATTCTAATATTCTGCTTTTTCTCCTTCCTTTTGCTGCCTGACTCTTGAAGAACTGCCTACCTTTATTTTTTAACATACTACTTTTCTATTACCTGGCTTCTTTTTCTACCATTCCAATGAAACTCCTTTAGCCAGTATTGCAGTGACAAGCCTCCGTTTCAAATCCGTTGATCTTTTGGGGGCTAGTGTCCTCTTTCTTTGTATTTGATACTATTGATCAGTCCTTCAGTCAGTCAACTTTGTCACTGTCCTGAGCTCTGGGGATTCAAAGAAAAAAGCAAAAACAGTTCCTGTCTTTAAAGAGCTTACATTCTTCTAGTGGAATTGGGAATAGATATCTACATAGCTATATAGAAGAAATCTAGAGTGTATGTAATCTTATAAGGGAAGGTGCTAAAAGCTGGTGACTCTGTGATAGGCCTCTTACAGAAGGTGGCATTTGAGCGGAGCCTTGAAGAAAATCAGAGGTTCTAAAAAGTGGAGGTGA
This sequence comes from Pseudocheirus occidentalis, assembly GCA_028646575.1. Taxonomy (NCBI): domain Eukaryota; kingdom Metazoa; phylum Chordata; class Mammalia; order Diprotodontia; family Pseudocheiridae; genus Pseudocheirus; species Pseudocheirus occidentalis. The sequence continues at coordinate 148,993,470 of CM053593.1, forward strand.
GAGGGAAAGGCATAATGTCAGTCATTGAGAAGGCATGGAGATGGATGATAGAATATTCTGTGTGAGGAATAGTCAGTCAGAGCAGTTTGGCTGGACTGTATGTAGTAAGGGAGAGGCTTAAAGTATGAGAAGACTGGAAAGGTAGGGGGTGGCAGGTTGAGAGGGGCTTTAAATGCCAAACAGTGGAGTTTATGTATGATCCCAGAGGTAATAGAGGACCATTCAAGTTTGGGTTAAGATCAGAACTACACTATAGGAAAATTAGGTTGACAGTTGAATGGAGGATGAATTAGAATGGAGAGACACTTTTGAGACAGGGAGACCACTTAGGATGCTATTTTAAGAGGTGATGGACCTCTGAACGAGAGTGGTTTCTGTGTGCTGGGGAGAAGGCATCATGTATATCCAGCATGTTGTAGAGAAATAGATTGCAAAATTTGGCTAGCAGTTGGATGTATGGAGTGAATAAGAATGTTAAAGGATGACACTGAAGTTGCAAACCTGGGTAATTAGAGAGATGATGGTACCCCAAACAGTAATGGGGAAATTGAGAAGGTAAAGGATGGTTTGGGAGTGCAAAGGGAAGAAAATGAGGTCTTTTTTGGACAGAATGTTAAGTAGGCTATTGATAATGCAGGACTACAGCTCAAGAGACTCCTTGAGGAGGGCAGCATTTATAGATCTGGGAATTATCTGTCTAGAGATGATCATTGAACTCTTGGGACCTGATGAGGTCAACAACTGAGAGAATATAAAGAGAAAAGAGAAGAAGGCCTAAGATGGAACTTTGGGAGATACTCACAGTGAGCAGGGGTGATGTGGATGAAATGCAGTAAAGGAGACTGTGAAGGAGCAGACAAGTTGGAGGAAAACCAAAGGAGGATTGAGAAAGAAAGGAAGGAAACAAGCATTTTTGAAGCTCCTACCATGTTCCAGGTGCTGTTTTAATTGCTACAAATATCTCATTTGATGTTCTCAGTAACCCTAGAGAGTAGGAGCTATTATGATCTCCATTATACAGTTGAAGAAACTGAGGCAGAGAGAGGTTAAGTGATTTGCTCAGAGTTACCCAGCTGCTAAGTGTCTGAGACCAGATTTGATCTCAAGTCTTTTTGACTTCAGGCACAGTAATCCATCCATCATGCCACCTCCCTACCTCAGAGGAGAGGAGAGAATGGTGTCCAGGAATAGGTGATCAGCAATGTCAGATGCTACCAAGAGGTCAAGAGGGATGAGAACTGAGAAAAGACCAGTAGAATTTGGAAGTTAAGCTCATCGGTAGCTTTGAAGAGTAGTCTTATTTGAATTATGAAGTCAGAAGCCAGATTGCCAGAGGTGTAGAAGAGGATGAAAGGAAAGGAAGGAAGCAAAAGCACTGAGTTTGGCTGGTTGAATAAATACCTTCTTGAAATCTTTTATCTCTTGGTTCGTGACACTCTTGTTTTTATTTTCCTCTTACCCTTCTATTTTTCTGTCTCTTTCACTAACCATTTTTGCTTTTGCTTTAAGTATAAACACCTGCCATTTTATATTTTTGGTTTTCTCCATGCATTAGCCTTTCAGCTCTCCACTTTGGAGAATTAACCTATTCTGTATCTTTTTATTAACTTGCTGTGTCAAATTCATAGGACCTGACCCCTTTACATTGATATAATCCTATAATTTTAGCAACTTATAACATTTCTGATTGGATTTCCTGCCATCTTTTTAAACTTAGAATATTTAAAAGTAAACTTAAAAACCTTTGTATTCCATTATGGTTCCTTTTCCCATCTTCCTCATTTGTTTCAATGGTAACTCCCATTCTCCCAGTATTCCAGCCTCTCATACACATTTTTTTCATATTTCTAATTATATTTCCTGCCATCACCTTAAACTTAGCGTTATCTAAAACTGAACTTAAAACCTCTTTATCTGGAGAGCAGTTTGGAATTATGCCCAAAGAATTATAAAATTGCCTATACTCTTTGACCCAGAAATACTCACTGTTAGGTCTGTTTCCCAAGATGATTAGGGAAAAAGGAAAAGAACCCATTTATTTAAAAATATTTATGGCAGCTCTTTGTGGTGGCAAAGAACTGGAAAATGCAGGAATGATCATCATTTGGGGAATGACTGAACAAGTTATGATATATGATTGTAATGGAATAATACTGTGCTATAAGAAATGATGAGCTTGATGATTTTAGAAAAACATGGAAAAGACTTGGATGAAATAATGAAGTGTAAAATGGCAGAACCGGGAGAATGTTGTATACAGTAACAGCAATATTGTTTTTAATAACTTTGAGTACCCAAATTAGCTAAAAAGGACCTATGAAGGAAGATGCTATCTGTATCCAGAGAAAGAAGTGATAAACAGAAGCATGTATAGTATATACACACATACTAATATATATAGTCATGTGTGTTTGTGTCTAGTAGCCATCTTGGGGGGAGAGGAAAAAAAGTTACATGATACCTTTATTATATTTAGAAGGAAAAGCAAGTTGTACATAATAAATTTGCAGTTTCATGTGTAATACTCTTTTTTTCTATTCTACTTTGTTATGGAAATGCTTATTTTATTTCTTAAGTTCAGAATAACAAATAAACAAAACCAGAAAAACTTCTTTATCTTCTAATCTAGTTCCTTTTTTCATCTTTCTCATTTGTTTCAATGATAACTACCATTCTTCCAATATTCCAGGCTTTGAGACACCATTTTCCCCCCCTTAATTCAACAAACATTTATCAAATGCTTATTCTGAGGTCTTCATCACTCAAGTATTTTTTTACATTTGTATCCTTTTTATTTCCACTACTATGACACAGGCTCTCCCTATCATGTTGAAGTTACCACTACTAATTGTTTTCTTGGCTCAAGTCTCTTCTTCTCCAACCCATCTGACATATTGTTGCCAGATTAGTCTTGTATCTTCTCCTCCTCTTAACTTACTAAACTCCTTTCCTGTTACCCCCTAGCATTAAACTTCTCCTCTTACCAAGCCTCTCTGTACTGTCCCTATATATTATGCCTACTTTTTCCTCTATCTTTGTGCTTATGTAATTCTTATCACCATGGATACTTTTCTTACCTACCAGGTTTTTTAAGGTACTGCTTGATCCCTGTCTTGATCATGAAAGCCTTTTCTGATTGCCTCACCCCACATTGGTTTTCCCCCTCTGACCTATCCTGTAGCACTTGACTTATAACACATATCTTGTATAATGATATTTGTATATATATGTTAACTTGTATTTTTCACTGATTGTTTTGTGTGAATACATCTTATCTTCCTTCCTAGACTGAACACCATAGTTTTATCTTTTATGTCTCCAAAGTGCTTGGTATAATGCTGAGTGTATACAGGTATCTGATCAATTCTTGTTAAGTTGACTCCACTTGGAATATTCCATTTTAGGAAAGGGTATTTAATTTTAATAAAAAATGTTTTTTCTTTTTGAAAATAAATGAAATAAAGTTAGATGTCCTGCCAGGACATTTATTTTCTATATATGTCTTCCTCTGCATAGTGTAGATGCTCAGAATATTCCATTGGTTTAGTTTTTCTTTAAACTTTCTTTTTCAAGAAACTTCCACAGTATCAAATGAACAAACTGAAGTATTTACCAAAAAGCATCAGCAGAGGGAGCCAAATTTGCAAGAGGATAAATGCAGAGTGTAAAGTATAAGAATAAAGAACTTGTAAAAAAAATGTTGATGCTTTCACATATTATATAGTGAAAAAAGATAACTTTCTGGTGTTTGTAATATCATTATTTGGTTTTTGAGTTAGGACAGGGAGGTCTCCATTGGGATTTTTAAGAATGATTTGATAAAACAGTTGATTTTTTTCAGAGGCATTAAATGTATGGCAAAGCCAATGACTTATTTTAAACTAAATTACATTAAAAAGTGAATCCTAAGCAATAATTTTTTAAAAACAGTTTCTTCTCTATAAGATTTTGAATTAAGCATGAAGAATTAGATGACTCAGTTCTTCATGGAAATTAACTAGAATATCCTAGAGATGATTAGGGGTTGGTAAACCCAATTTTTGACTTCAAGATTGACTTTTTTCCAGGTAAATTTTGTATAATTTGTTGATATTGATCTCTCTTTTTTTCTCCATTTCAGTTAGCAGACTTGAGGAGCGAGAATCAGAGTTGAAGAAAGAATACAATGCACTACATCAAAGACACACAGAGGTAAGGCTCTAGACTTCTTTTATGCCATTATTTAAACAAAGAAGTTCACTGTAGTTTATATTAAAGTTCTTTTGAAATCTAGAATAGTTTATTTTCTGGGAAACAGTTGAATTTTATTGTATTTCCAGAAAGACGCGTTAACTTGTTCTAAAGTATCCAGTTAGCAATAATAAAAGCTTCCTGATTTTAAAGAACAATGACATTTAATTCCTAAACTCTAGGAAGTCTTTGATGAAACATTTATTAACTCTTCAGTGTTCCCTGATAGGTTCCATTCTCCTTTCATCGGAGCTTGCTTAATAATAATTGGACTCTAAAAAGGGTGCTTAAATTGACTTAAAGTATTTTTCTGGAAACCCTCCCTTTCCTTGGACTCCTTAATAGCATGATACAGTTGTTCACTTCTTACTCCAGTGGTAATCTATTATGGTTCCCTTTAGAATCTCCAAATCTGTATTTCTAACTTAGATTTGTCTCCCAAGTTCCAGTTATTTATGCTGACGTTTATAGCTAGATGTTGTGCTCTGCCTTTTGATTTAAGATTGTTTAAACCTGTATCCCTGATCTCCCTGAAACTGGCAGTGTGACCTGACTTACCTGTTTTTGTCAATGATGCAGGCATTCCCTCTCTCAGGCATCCAGGCTTTAAACCTATGTGGAATATTCGAATTTTTCAATTGCTTAAGTGCCCACTTCTAATTTATCTGAAGCAGTGTTGCAGTGAATAGAGAGCAGAAATTAGGGTCAGGATTCAGGTCTTATCTCTGACATTTACTGATTTTGCAACCTAGAGGGTAAAGTTCTTATCTCTCAGTACTACCCACATGCAACTTTCATGTCTTGTTTCCACCATAGGGTCTACCATCCAGTCTGGACTTAGAGTAGGCATCAGTTTGTTTGATTGAGAGAATACCCTGTGTACAAATGATTAACTGTTAGAAAGTTCACAGGCCTAGGTCAGAGACAAGGAGAATTCAGATTTTTCCATAACAAATTACTGATCTTTTCACAAGGAAAATGAAGTGAAGTTAGTAGACATTACAGCTCTGTGGAGGAAATTTCAAGGGGGATTAGGTGCCCTTCATTTAAAAGAATAGCTTTGATTTTCCAATTTTGATTTCCTTCTTGCTTATCCCCTAATACAGGGATGGGGAACCTGTGACCTCAAGGCCACATATAGCTGTCTAGGTCCCCAAGTTTAGCTCCTTTTATTAAGGGGATTTGTTCTGTGAAGTTTGGATTTAGTCAAAGGGCCACACTTGGGAACTTAGAGAACCACATGTGGCCTTGAGGCTGAAGGTTCCCCACCCCTGCCCTAAAACATCCTTGTGACTTTAATTATTCTTCTTCATACCCTCTTCTGGGAGAACCAGGGGTATGGCCTCTTTTTTTGTGTGTGTGTGTGTGTGTGTGTCAAATGCTTCTTCATCACTTTCAACTCTTCCTTTCCCCACTCTGTCTCCCCCTCCCCCCAATCCCTTTTTGCCTTGTTTGGCAAGGTCTGCCTGTCAATCTTAAAGTTATTTTTTTAAACATGCTAATTAGTTTGCTGAACTGCTTTTTCTTTTCTTTTTTTAAAAGGCAGGGGAGAAGGGATACTGGAAAATGTAGATGCCAGTAAAATAGTAGATTTTCTTTTTTAGAGGGGGGGAAGGCAAGGCAATTGGGTTTAAGTGACTTGCCCAAGGTCACACAGCTAGGAAGTGTGTCAAGTGTCTGAGGCTGGATTTGAACTTGGGTCCCCCTGACTCCAGGGCTGGTCCTATATGCACTGCGCCACCTAGCTATCCCAAAATAGTTTTAAAAAATTAAAGGAGCCCTTACTTTAAAAACTAGTTTTGCTGTTATCTTGCTGGCTCCCATTTTTGTAGATTTTCTTCCCCCTTTCATTAGACAATTATTTACCAAGTTCCTACTCTGTATATAGCACCCAGATTTAGATCATCAGACTATTGTGTTTCCATATAGTAGTGTGTACCATATAGTAGTCTGCACAGTAGAACCTTCCCAATGTCTTCATCAGAGCAAAAACTTCAGCAATTCAAAAAAACATGTGTTATGCACCTACCCAGCATACTGTCCTTCCCCTCATATTATTTATGACATAGGAGAACTAAACATACACAGACAAGTTAACACACAGTAATAGGTGATCTGTGCAGTAGAGAAGTTTAAAAAAATGTTAAATGAGACCTAGGGGAAAGGTGATTACAAAAAAAGGGTTTAGAGATATGGGAAGGAAACAACAAGTAAGGCTTTGTGGAGGGGGTTACATTTGAACCGAGTTTTAATGGATGGATAGGAACTTGGCAGGCAAGGGAAGGGAAGGCATTCCAGATAGGAAATACCTAGAACAAAGGCACAAAGACAGGAAAGGAGAGGGTGTGCAAACTACAAGGTACATAATAAAGTACATCATAGATGGGGGTAATATGAAATCTCTGCAAAAGCATGATAGTTCCAGGTCAAAGAACTGAGGAACAGAGGGAGGGCTTTGCAGAGCAGGAAAGAGTTAGCAGAACAAAAACAAAAACCCAACCAAAATGTGTGACAGGGAGTTACTTATGTTTTTTTGAGTAGAGGAGTAATATGATTAGATCCATGACCAGGATTCACTTAAATAGCAAGCCAGTACATGCATGTAAAATGATTTGATAGAAATAAGGAAGTTCAGAAGAAAGCTGGGTTTTCTTGGAAAGATAATCTGTTTTGAAAATGTTGAATTTGAAATACCTATGAGATATTCTGGTTGAAATAGTCAATAAGGACTTCAGAATGACCAATAAGATGGGAGTTCTAGACATTTTTTCCCTAGACCTCACTAACTCCCCAAAACTCTCCCCAAACAAGAGTTATGCATCACAGGAAAATTAATTACAACTATTTCTATAGGCCAAGATTATCAAAGAAACCTAAGAAGGTAACAAGTCTTATGAATTAATAACAGAGAATGCTAGTCAATTCTTCACATCTACTGGCCTGTTCTCTAGGATCCAACATTTTCTTTGCTGCTGCTACAGAATTTGTCATTTCACCCTGCCCTCACCCCCAGTGTTTTGTGACAATGCAGCAGATGTCTACTCTTGCCCACCCAGTTGTGGGCGACGAAGAGCTATAGGAAGGAGGGGGGCCTTAACTTTTCTGATGGTGGCAGCTTTTAGCCAGAGAATTAAGGAACAAAGAAAAGTGGATCACAGTGTTAGCATGTATGTATGGGGGACTGTACCAGACCTGAAAGAAAAAAAAAACACTTCTTTCCCTCCAGAAACCTCTTGAGGCAGGTACTGAGGGCAGTGAAAAGTAAATTCTCTTGAGTGGGGGGGAGCTGAGACATCATTGAGGTACAGTCACCCAGGATACTTGCTTTCGGTGCAGGAGGAATAAGAGATTGAGTGACAGGATTATAAGGGGGTAAAAAACAACAACAAAAAAAAAAACTAAAAGCATCAGAGGTCTTGGGAGGAAGAAAACTGAGATGAAAAAACCTAAAACACAAGCAGAGAGACTTCAGGTCATGTAAGTAACAAGATAGAGAACTAGATATTTTCTCTGATCCTTGTGACCTCTTACATCTCTCCAAAACAGAAATTATGTACTTTCAAAGATAAGGCAGTTTCAACTGGCTCCACATACTAGGATACCCAGAATCCAAAAGAAGGTTTAAAAAAATCCCTTTTCCCCCAAAAAAACCCCTTACCCATGAACTGATAGTCATTAACCTTGAGCTTACTTGGCATCCCTCCCCTACCTCCCATGCTACTGGCAGTGAGACTATACCAGCAGACCCAAGAGCATGACACAGACTTAGAAACGATTCCCAAGAACCTGATCCCTCCTCCCTTCTTTCTACAGTCGTCTCTATGACTCCCTGGCCATGAGAAACAGCATGGTTGTAACCATTCAGGAAAAGAAGCCTGCCAGGGACCACAGTCCCATAGAATCAGTACTGCAAAGATCTGAACAGTAGGTACCAGGGCAGATAACTGTATAATACCGTCAGAGCCAGTGCCAGAATACATAACCCTATAGCACCAATGCTGCAGTTCTCTAAACTGCTCATACCAAGTCTGAGAAATGAGGAACAGAGGGAGCAGGACAGGACACAACATGGTGTGTATGAGGAATACACTTTACTAAACTTGATGGAAAAAGCACAGCATCCCACTAGGGTCACTTCTGACCACCCAAAAGTTGTTTGGGGCAGAGACCCAGGCTGGTTGAACCATTAATTGCCCAGTGAAGGAAGTTAAGATACTTTGAAATCTATCTCCTAAGGAAACCACAGTCAGAAGGGAAGGAGTCAAAAAGTGAACAAAAGGAAAAAGCGGAGTGGGGGAGGGAGATGAAATTTTTCAAAGATTCTGGGGAGAAAAATCAAAGTCCTTGAATCTAAGCAGATAAATCAATAGGGAAAACAGTTACAACAGCAGGAAACATAGTAGCCTCTAGGGATCTAGTAAGTCATTTATGAATAAATAATTATAAAACAAAAGAAAGTGATTCATCTCTTAATGAGATGGGGGACTTTGTTAAATGTGAGTAGAATAACATGGAACCACAGCACACTGTTCTTGAGTAATTAAAAAGAGAAACGGGAATTAAGAGAGCAGAATTTGTGACCTACAAAGCACAAATAATGGTCAGAATCCCTGGGGCAACTGGTATCTGGAATAGAAGAACATGGACTCAGGGAGGAGAGATTTTAAAGAAAACGGGGAGAAAAAGGTAACCAGGGAAGAGTATAGATTAGTAGCAGGCTGCATAATCAGGAACATGATAGGAGAGAGTCCCTACCATAGGTAGTTGCTTCTCTTACCCCTGCAATAATTGGCACTGTTCTGGGAATGAGGCACAATGGAAAAAAGTGAATTCATAGGGCAAAAGTCTGCAAGTCAGTGGCAGAAACCACCTAGAATAGAGACCTTAGAATTGATACCTCAAGAGATTTCATGAGAATTACAGAGAAAAGAAAGAGAACAAATAATTATATAGAACTTGAATGAAAGAATGAGGGTATAGAGTAGATAGGGGATGGATGATGAAGAGAATAAGAAAAATCCTTTTTGGAAAGGGGTACAAAAATGAAATTTTAAAAACTAACTGTACTAGTAGAAGGGAAGAACAGAATGTGGGATCTGCTTGACTGAGAGGAAGAAAAGACAGAATTCTATAACCATATAAAAGTTGGAGAGAAAAAAGGAACAAATAAACAAAACCCCAAAGGACAAGGAGTAACAAATGAGTGGAAGGATTGGGGTGAGAAGAGAGCCAGTTCGAAGAGGATCATTTTAAGTAAAGATTAAAGTAAATAACTGAAGGAACATAGTACTGTGTGTATAGCAGAAGAGGGGAACAATCATAAAGTGAAAAAAAACAATGCATTATTAGAGGAAGATGGAAGAAAATATAGACCTAATTCTCCTAACTTTAAATGTGAATGGATTAAACAGTTTAACAAAACAAAAAAACCTGACAGATTGGATAAGAAAATGAAGCTCTACAATCTGTTGCTTACAAGAAACATACCTAAAAAACAAAGATATATGCAAAATAAAACTGAAAGATGGAAGTTTTTGTTTTTTACTGTGTATCAAGTGAATCCAAAAAAGCAGAAGTTGCATTCTTGCTGGAAAAAGCAAAAACAAACCTTCCAGTAGTAAGCAGGAATAAATAAGGAAACCATATTATGCTGAAAGGAACCACAAACAACAAACCAACATCAATAATAAGTATGTGCTCCTAATGCCTTAACATCCAAATTTGTAAAGGAAATATCTGAGCTACAAGAAGACACAGATAGCAACACAATAGTGGCAGGAAACTTCAATATTCCTCTCCAAGTTTTGGGTAAGTCTGATAGAAAGATAAACAAAAAGGAAAGTATGGAACTGAACAAATTGCTGGAGAAACTAGACTTAAAAGACTTATGACATTTTCTAAATGGGACAGCAAAAGAATATATACATATTTCTCTGGACTACATATTACTTTAACAAAAATTAACCTTATGCTAGGGCACAGAGATATTGTAAATAAATATAAAAAGGAACAAATAATTAAATATATCCTTCACAGACCAAAATGAAATAAAAATAGAAATCATTTTAGGGGCCTCAAATAAAAGATACAGATCCAAATGAAGACCTAAATTTTTTTTTTTTTTTTTTTTTTGCTTTTTGGAGGGCAGTTGGGGTTAAGTGACTTGCCCAAGGTCACACGGCTAGTTTTTCTTGTGTTAAGTGTCTGAGGCTGGATTTGAACTCAGGTACTCCTGACTCCAGGGCCGGTGCTCTATTCACTGGGCCACCTAGCCGCCCCTGAAGACCTAAATTTCACACCATATCCAAATGAGTACATGATTTAGACATAAACAGTGATACCACAAGCAGATTAGGGGAGCATAAGATAGTTTATCTGTCATTTTTATGGATAAGGGAAATTAAAGGAATATAGATAAGAGGGGATAAAACTATCCCTATTTGTTGATTATATGATGGTTTACTTGGAAAAATCCTAGGGAACAGCAAAGATACTAATTGAGACAATAGCTTCAGCAAAGTTGTAAAGCTACAAAATAAATCCTAAAAAATTGGCAGCATTTCTGTGTGATAATAAAACACAAGAAGCAGTGATTGGAAGGGAGTCCCATTCTAAATAGTTGCAAAATGCAAAAAGAAAAAAAATCTGTATATTGATCCACCAGAATATTACTGTGCTGTACAAAATTGGGTTACGAATATAGAGAAACATGGTTAGAACTGTATGGACTGATGCAGTGAAGTAAGCAGAACCCAAGAAATAATATACTTAGTATAACTACAGTAATGTAAATGGAAAGACTACCAAAAAATCAGAAGTAAATATAACAAAATTACAAAGATTAAGAGGACTCAAATGAAAATATATGTGAAGACATCCCCAGCTGATCCCTCTGTGGTGGTAGGAGGTCTACAGGTTTTATACATTGCACCTGTTGTCAGACTTTTTCAATATATTGATTAGTTGTGCTGATTTTTTTCCCCTTTACTAAAAAAAACATTATATGTTTATATATTATATTTATATTATATGAATAGTTTCTCTGGGAAGGGAAGAAGGATATATGGGATAACTATGCTGACTTAAGAAATAGAAAATATCAATAAAAGAATTATTTTTAGAGGGGTGCAGTGAATAGAGCACCAGCCCTGGAGTCAGGAGGACCTGATTTCAAATCTAGCCTCAGACACTTAACACTTACTAGCCATATGACCTTGGGCAAGTCACTTAACCCCAATTGCCCCGACTTACCCCCTCCAAAAAAAATATTTTTTTAAAGTATTATTTTAGAGAAAATAACAAACAGATAAATCAATAGGAAAGATATTAAAACAGAAGGTATAGTGGCTACTTAGACATCTAAATTAGGGCAAATATCTCTAAATCATTATTGCAAGACAAAGGAAATTGAACCAACATCTAATAAATAGAGCGCCCTGTGGTCCAAGAAACCTTGGAACCTTGACAGAATGTTCCTAAATAGTTTCAGAAAAATCAGAATCTTGAAAAGGGAAGCAGATAGCAGAATTTATGGCCTATACATCAGAGGTAATTAACTGAAGAGAAAAATCTATTTTGAATGCACTGGAATCCAGAGATGTAAAAGAAAGAATTATGGAAATGGGTAATGAAAACATACTAAGTGAAGGAAAATCTGGAAGAAACGATGCGTTTAAGCAGTTGGAGAGGTAGTACTGTAGATCAGAAGAGAAATTGAAATTGATCATTTGCATAGATACGAGAGCTGATAAAATTGCCAAGAGAGAGCATATAAAAAAAAAAGTGAACAATGACCAGGACAGAGCCTTGCATTATACTTCTAGCTATTGGACAGTATTTGGATAGTGATTCAGTAAAATAGGATAACCAGGGGAGAAACAGTGTTGTCAAAATCCAGAAGGAAAAGATTATCCAGGACAAGAGGTTGATCAACAGATTCATATGCTACAGAGTGGTCAAGAACGATGAGAGTTGGGGTGGCTAGGTGGCACCATCAATAGAGCACTGACCCTGAAGTCAGGAGGACCTGAGTTCAAAGCTGTCCTCAGGCACTTAACTCTTACCAGCTGTGTGACCTTGGGCAAATCACTTAACCCCAATTGCCCTGCCCTCCACCCCCCAAAAGGGAAAAAAAAAGAATGATAAGAGTTGAGGAAATGCCATCAGATTTGGCAATTAAGAGATGACTGGTAACTTCAGAAAGAAATTTCAGTTGAGTGAGGTTGGAAGCTAGATTTCAAGAGGTCAAAAGTGAGTAGGAGGTAAAAGACTAGAGAAGAGTTTGGCTGTGAAAGGAAGGAGAGATGTAGGGCAACACTTTTGGGGCATTGGTAGAGTCAAGAGAGAATTTTTAAACGTAGGAGAGGTCTGGGCTTGATTATATAGACAGCTGGGAAGGATCCAGGAGAAAGGAAAAGATTAAAAATTAAAGAGAAAGAGACTAGGCTTCAACTCTCCTAGAGATTTTTGTTTTCCTGTTAATTGCCAGGTTCCTGAATGTCAAAGATTTTGCTTTGGTAAATTGCATTTCAGACATAGACACCATCCTTAACATCTCACTGTTCCTCCTCCTCCTCCTCCTCAATGGCTTACTAAGAAATCATTTCAGACCCACTTTGTAGTGTTCTCATCCATGGTTGTGATACTTTCTTCCTCAGATACAAGGATGTTCAGCTGATTCAGTCCTGATAAAATAGCATGCGGGTGTGCAGTAGTCCTCTTTTAGAAAATACTTCCTTTTTAGGCATGTGTGAATCCAAGTGACCAAAGATCAAAAGCTACAAACAGCTTACCATTGTAAAATTGCAAATATTTGTGTTACAGATTATTTTACATGATTACTCATAGTAAGGATGTGAACACATTCTTGTTTGTTGTTTTGCCCTCCCTTTTAGTGGGTTTTTTGGTTTTGTTTTGTTTTGCTTTTTGGAGGGCAGTTGGGGTTAAGTGACTTGCCCAAGGTCACACGGCTAGTTTTTGTGTTAAGTGTCTGAGGCCGGATTTGAACTCAGGTACTCCTGACTCCAGGGCCGGTGCTCTATTCACTGCGCCACCTAGCCGCCCCTTACTGGTTATTTTTTAATAATTAATTTATTTATTCCTAGTTTTCAACATTCACTTCCATGAGATTTTGAGTTTTAAATTTTTTCCCTCTCCATTTCCTTCCCTCTTCTCAAGATAACATGCAGTAAGATATAGGCTCTATTTATAGATTCATATTAAATATTTTTTCACATTAGACATGATGTAAAGAAGAATTAGAACTGATAGGAGGAACCCAAAAAAAGAAGAAACAAAACAAAACAACAAAAGAAAAGGAGAACAAATAGTATACTTCCATCTGCATTCAGATTCCAGAGTTCTTTCTCTGGATGTGGATAGCATTTTCTATCATGATTCTTTTGTAATTCTCTTAGATCCTTGCATTGTCTGTCAAAGTCAGTCATCACACAGTATGGCTGTTCCTCTGTACAATGTTTTCCTGGTTCTGCTCATTTCACTCAGCATTAGTTCATATGTCTTTCCAGGTTTTTCTGAAGTCAGTCTGCTCATTATTTCTTATAGCACAATAGTATTCCATTACATTCATATATCACAACTTGTTCAGCCCTTTTTCTTATTCTCATGAAAGCTTCATTTTGACTTCTTAAAGCAGTGGAATATCATCTACTGACCTTTCAGTTTTGTAAAACCTATCAAGTTTCCAGTCACCTCTTTTTCTCTTCCTTGTTTCACCCCTTCATCTCATTCCTCTCTTCATGACTTCTAAAAGATAACCAGTAGTGGTTCTGTGATTTTACCTGCTAACAGCAATAACTTGGCAATAATAATTTTTCTGTACTTGGGGACCTGAACCTATTTAAAGAGCATAAATTTTTGTTTTGGTTTTTTTTTTAATTCTTGACTATTTTGACTTTTTCTGTTTAGCAATTAAAGTTCTTCAAAAACTTTACTCCCTGCCTACCTATCCGTTCTTATGCTCTACGGTTCATATACTGGCCTGCCTGCTGTCCCTCATGCAGGATGTTCCATGTTCCATCTCCATTGTAATAACTGTCCTCCATATTTGGAATGCACTCTCCATCTTTACCTACTTGAATCTCTCCTTTCATTCAGAACTTAGCTTATATACTACCTTCTATGTGAACCCTTTCCTGTTCCCCCTACTGCTAATGACCTCCCTCCCCAAACTTACTGGTATGTATTCTACATGTATTTATATATGTACATATCTCCCCAATAAGAATATAAACTCTTTGAGAGCAAGCACTGTTTCAGTTTTGTCTTTGTATCTACAGGGTTTAATGTAGTACCTGGCACATATTAGGCATTTAATAAACGTTTGTTGCTTTTTTGATTGATTTATTGTTCTTACTAGTGCTTGTTCTACCTTTTATATTTTGAGAATTCTAATAGTTGGAATTATGGAACTGGAACTCTGATGAGAAGACAAAGATTAGAGTGATTTTAGACTCATATACAGAAAGTCTTAACTTTAGAAAGTCCTGTTCTGTTGCCTCATTGTGGCATGGAGATAACCCTAGGTTCCTGGGGACAATGTAAGTGGAGTGGATTCTCTGGCAGTTTCTACTGTCCTGGAAAGTTTTGAATATGGCTTTGGCAGCAGACTGAGTATGCTTTTCAAGAACCAGCCTCGTGAAGTAACGAGTCTCATCATCATATAGGCTGGCTAATTTTGGTGACAAATTTCTTGGCTATGGCAGTCCACAAAACAAAATTTCGAAATGGTCTTCAGTCAGCATATTTGTCCCCTTTGTTTCAGTCATCAGAGCCAAAGATGTGGAAAAGAGTTCAGAGGGTGCTAAGATTCAAAAAGTTTTAGACTGTAAACTTTTTTTTTTGACCCTCTAAATGTGGAATCTTGGTCCAATGAACAAGTGGACATACTGCTAGAGGAACTGAGTTGTATCAGTCTTGACATTTTTGTTATAAATGAGACGAGAAGAAAGAAAGATTTTGCAGCTAAATGAAAGGATGGATCACATATGTCCTTGGAAAGGCAAAGAAAGGAACTGGTTGATTTGGTTTTATCATATGTCTAAAGGCAACAAAGAACATTATATAATGTGAGGTGTGGTCATCTTTGTTGAGTATTTGCAGAAAGATCACCATGAAGATAGTTGCAGCTTATTCACCAATATCAGATGGTTAGGATAAAGAGATAGAAAAGGTAATGAAAAATTTATAAAACCTTCCAGATTAAATTTGTAGACAGGCTAATATTTGATGACATCAATCAGAAGTTGGGGAAAAAGTGAGAATGATGAGAAAAATATGTGAGAAAAAGGAAGAAAGATGAAAGAGAGGCTAAAAATTTATAATTTACAAAGAAGTCTCACATCTTTACATCATGAACGCAGTTTGTGAAAAGAATTGATTGGCCCTGGAAATTCAAGTACCAAATAGTTCACAAAAAAATATTAGATTGTATTGTTGATAGCCAGGGAAAAACTTGTTATTGTCATCATGGGAGTCATCCCTCAATCAGTTAACAGCAGACAATCAGAGCATTATCTTCTCAGGACAAAGACCAGACTCAGTAAAAAGCAAGAAGAAAGAATGATATTGAGAAAAAGATGGTGTATCATTGATACAACTCAATATTGAATTGTTTCAGCAAGTAATCAGCAAAGGGAAATGGGAAATGGACATTAGAAATGACATGAACAAAGATCATAATAATTTCATACAGAAATTTAACCATTACAAATCTATTTTTACAATAAGAACATGAAAAGAACCCAATGAATACCTTACTCAGCCAGCCTTTGACTTGCTATGTGGAAAGAGATGGCTGTCAAAGACAACAGTAGGTGAGAGTATAAACTTATTTTTAAAACCTTTCATTTATGAACATTATTATTTCATAAAGTAGACAGAAACAGTACAGAGCAGAACCATTTTCAAGAAAACTTAATGTGACATATACATTAGTAAAATTATCCTAAGGGTGAATCTATGGATCAAAACAGAAGAAAGAGAATAGAAGAAAAATGAAAAAGATTCAGCAAAATTATCATGGCAAACTTTTCTTCAGCATGAAGGTCAGTAGAACCACTGCATTTGGAACCTAATATCACAATTACAGGAAGAATCTGGGAAGTAGAAATAGCACTAAAAAGAACAAAGATAGGGAAAATAGCCAAATTGTACCAATAAAATATACTTTGCTGGAGAATACAGCCATGAGAATTCTTAGGGATTGATGTGATGTCCAAATACATGAATTGAAGACTTTTTTTATAAGGATATAAGTAAGGGACAACTAATTTTTCACAAATGATATTCAATAATCAACATATCTTTGCCATTTTGCACTTAACCAAAAGATGTATAGACCATAAAATCTTATTGTACTTATTGTTGATTATGAAAAAGCACTTACTTTGGTAGGGTTAATGTTAAAGTCTACCAATAAAATGGCTCTTATCCACACATCAAAATCATTTAAGATTTCTTGAAAGACAAATCAAATGTGAGGTTGTGCAGTGATCCTCTGATTAAAAAAAGAGAAGCATAAGACAGCTAGATAGATATAGGCTTATCAAAGGTATTCACTATAATGATGAAGATCTCACACAGATTCCAAGTTGCAGAGGGTTTCTCTGTGGATGATGAGCTTTTCCAGATGATCAGTTTGCAGATGACATTATTGCACCAAGTCTGTAATCATTACAGAATCTCTTAGAAGAGATTTGTGACCATTCTAGAAGTCAGGATGTCCTGACCATCCATACAGGGAAGATCAAGTGGATTAAGAATGTCTATTTCCCAGATCAGGACGTGCATTTGGATTGAAAACCTGTAAAACTCCTCCACCAGTTACGTATACCTGGCAGAGCTAGAACAGAATAGGAGAATGGGATGGATTGCTTTGGGGAAGTTAATAAACCACTTAAACCCCAGTCTTTCAGTGAAAGCAAACGACCCATCTTTTTAAAACATCCATTTTCTCCATGTTGGAGCAAGACATAGAATAAAAGTCTCCAGATATTTAAGAATGATGATCATCAGGCAGCAGTGGAGAAACACAAGATGGGTGTGAACAGGCTGCAACATATGATAAATGAAGAACTTTGAAGCACAGGAATAAAAGTTGTTGCTGAGGAATAGATGACAGGTGGAATGCTAGAGTGCGGCACTGATGCCGTTGTGACATCAGGAGATCTCAAGGAAGGCCTTTAGGACATTGGATGAAATCTCTGTGGCAAACTCATGAAGTACATGAATATGAGCTGCATGCAATGAGCAGGATTTAATAGGTTATGGAATGCATTATTAGAGGGCTCTCCCAAATTAATTACAGATTTGTTTCATTATTAAGTTCATAAGTAGATGAGTTTTTGTAAAGGATGGCTATGAAGATAAAAGAGTTCTAGGTTACCATACCACTATACCAGGGCACAAGGAACCAATGAGAAACATGAGGAGACACTGGGGATCAATCAATGACTTGTTTGAGTGGTTGATGGTGTGTGGCTAGGAGAGTGTTAGACTGTGAAGAAGGTTCAAGTCTTGGCTTTTTTTTGGGGGGGGTATAGGAGCAAGTTCCTTCATCTGAGGGATTTTGAACTAAATGATCTCTTAATATTCCTTTCAGCTTTTAACATAGTGTGAATAAAATACTGTGAATCTTTCTTGCAAGGTGAAGAATTCTTTTATAAAGCAAACAATCATCCCTTAATTTACTGTTAGTGAAAATAACACCTCAAGTTTATATGACACCATAAGGTTTACAGAAAACTTCATATATCATCTCTTATTTGAATTCTCACAACAATTTGTGGTTAGTAATTTTTTTATTCTTATTTTACATATAAAGAAGCTGACTGACTGTGTAACTCTGAGTGAGGCAGTTTACCTCCATAGGTCTTGTTTTCCTTATTAGTGAAATGAGAGGTTGGATTAGGAGAGGTCTGATGCCCCATTTTACTCTTAATCATCTCTTTTTTTTTTTTTGGAGGGAAAATGGGGTTAAGTGACTGCCCGAAGTCACACGGCTAGTGTGTCAAGTGTCTGAGGCTGGATTTGAACTCAGGTCCTCTTGACTCCAGGGCCAGTGCTCTATTCACTGTGCCACTTAGCCGCCCCAATTGATCATCTCTTGAGGCTTAGAACATGAAGTACTTTGCCTAGAAAAACACAAGTATTAGCATTTGAGCTCAGGGCTGCTTAACTTGAATTCAGGATTTCATTTTTGGGGTAAGTTTTCAGTATAGCCCCATTTATTTCAGGCAAGAAGACTGAATGAGAGCTTACATCTAAGTACAGTTTCTTTTCATCTCAAAACTACAAGAAATGCTTCAAATAAAGTAAAAGAATGACAGCAGAAAAAAGAAACAAATCTTCATAAGGAAAATCCCATGGAAAAACCAGCAGAGAAACTGAAGAAATGAGTAGAAACATAAGGGAGCTCAAAACATAACAGTGAAGAAATACTATAGCAAAGAAGAATGAAAGAAGTTACTGGAAGTTCTGTAATTATTGCATCTATTAACCCTAGAAAAATAAAATGGAACAGTAAGAACAAGGACAAGTAAATATGCATTCACTAAGCTTAAGTGTTATCCTCATAACAACTCTAGGAAACAGGTGCTTTCATTGTCTTTGTTTTACGGTTGAGGAAACGGAGACAAACAGAATTTAAGTAGGTAACTTGTCTGGGGTTACACAGCTAGTAGTACGTGAGGCAGGATTTAACTTCAGATCTGTGCCTCTTAACTGACAGCATTAGCAAATGGGGGAATTGGAAAGGCCTGCTGTAGTGGCTAGTGTTTGAACTGTTTCAGAGGAAGCCAGGGAAACTAAGAAGCAAAGGTAAAGGGGCAGACTATTCTAAGATTGTGCAAAGCAGCAGAAATGGGAGATGGAGTGGCATGTGCATGGACCAGCAAGTAGGTCAAACTATCTGGATCAGAGAGTGCATGCTAAAGAAGACTTAGAAGGTAGGAATGTGCCATGTCGTAAAGAAAAAATACCAAAGAGAAGATTTCACATTTGATTCTAAAGCTTTTGGGGAGCCACTGGAGCTCCTTAAGCACAAGAGTGACATAGCAAGACCTATACTGTAGAAAAATCACTTTAGGTTGGGGAGTAGAGAGAGACTTGAGATAGGGAGACTGATTAGAAAGCCATTTCAGTAGTCCAAGCAAGAAGTGATAAAGGCCTGAATCAGAACTGTGTGAGCAGAGAAAAGGAGATGTATGTGGGCTTGTGAAGACAGAAACAAGATTTGGCAACAGAATAGACTTGTGGGATGAATTAGAAGGAAAAGTTGAAGATGACATTAATGTTTATCTTCAAGCATTGAGTGACTACAAGGTTAGTACCCTTGACTGCTAGGGAAGTTTTGAAGAGGGGTGCATTTAAAGGGAAAGATGAATTCTATTTTGGACATGTTGAGCTCCAGGTGCCTCTGGGATAGACATTTTGAGATGTTCGAAGGAGGTGATGGACGACAGTATTTCAGGAGACAGGAAAAAGACCAATCTAGGAGTCATCTGCATAGAGATGACAGTTGAATTCATGGGAGCTCATGAGATTGCCAAGTGAGAATAGCATGGAACAGAAAGGGACCCAGGAGAGAGACTTTGGAGGCACTTATTGTTAGTGGGTGTGACATGGCTACAGGACCACCAAAAGAGATTGGAAAAGAGTGTTTGGACAGATAGGAGAATCAGAAAAGATGAGTATAATGAAAACTTAGAGAAAGAACCTATCCAGGAGATCTCCTATGAGATTGGATTAGCCTGAGTACTCATCTTCTGCCCCTTTGATTGGAGGGTGGAACAAAGAACTCTTCCTAACGCCTTGGTTTAAAGAGAGTTCCCAGACCAGTCATCTCTTCAGTTTCTATAGACCTTGTACTGGACTTTTATCTCCCTCCACTCTACATGCACTGCCCCATCCCCCTTCCCCCGGTTTCCTTATGTATATTGTCCTCCTTCATTAGATTGTAAGTTCCTTGAGTTCAGGAGTTGGCTTTTCTTTTTCCTATTTGTATTCCCAGGGTTTAGTGCAGTGCCTGGCACATAGATGTGCTTAATAAATGTTTATTGACTGACAAGGTGATCAGTAGTCTCAAATGTTTAAGATAGCTTAAGAATGAGAATTGAGAACAGAGCCCTTTACATTTGGCAGTTAAGAGAGAGTTGGTAAATTTGGAGAGGGAAATTTAATTTGAGCAATGATGTAAGTCATGTTTCAAAGACTGTCCCCTCCTTAGAAGTCTCAGAGAATTCCTGAGTGGCTCCTTCTGAGTATCTATATTGCGAATTCCTTTGCTGTGTTTGTTGGACTTGACATGACTGTTGATGGTTGACATGACTAAGATTTGCTGGACCTGTGATTCTGATAATTTGGAAGCCAAGCTGGATATACTCTTGAGAACTATTTATTTAAAATGAGACCTGGGACCAACTATCTGAAAAGGATATTTTGGAATTCCCCATTTTTCAGTTGCTTTTGGTTAAAGTTTCAGAAATAGCTTTTCTGATTTCAGAGATGAGCAGCTGAGAACTTTGCTGTTACAATTGTAAAGAGTCTTCTCTCTGCATCTAAGATGTGTATGTGCCTTAGCAGTGTTTGGGATGCTTTCCTTCATCATCTTCACTTGTTTGACTGCTTTAGCTCCCTTCAAGGTTCAGTTTAAGATCTATCTCCTTCCAGAGACCTCATCTGATTTTCTCAAGACTTTTTATGTAGTCTGTATTTCCCTATCTGGGGACATGTAACACATAAACTCTTTGAAAGAAGAGGCTGTCCCTGTTTCATTTTCCTGTCTCTAGTGCTTATCAGTGACCAGCACAGGCAATTAAATGCTTACTGCTTGACTACTATATTTATAGAAAAATAGATATTAATGATGAGGAATGAAGAAGGGATTTCTTGCCTCTTTTTTAAATAGTTAAAGAACATCCAGTTTTACCATTTAAATTCATCTGTGAAGCTTAGAAATGGTTGACTATTAATTGACTGAATTAGCTTTATTTTTAAAGAAATTTTAAAATTTATTTCTTATCCATTCAATCCCTGAATAATAACTCTTAATCATTATATTGGTTGATCTATTGACTCTTATAATTAAGTGTATTTTGTTGATGATGGGACAGTAGTACCACAGTAGAGTTAGATGAAAATAGCTACAACTTTTACCCAATGTAAAATCAGACATAAATTATAGCCCATTTCCTTATGCTTTCAGAAAGTTTTAGTACTTTTTCTATTTAAAAGAAAATGACTAAATTACTTCTAAGATTTGCTGGACACAGAGTCTCCAAAAAACCTTTATGACCATAAGCACTGCCTTTATATAGTATAGTAAGAAATTTTTCACTGTAACCCCCCAAATATTGTAATTATTTTATAATATTTTCAATGTATTTCAAAGCATTGAATGCCTTCCCTTCTTATTCCCTTTAGTTTTCTCCCTTCTTCACTGTGTGTCTTCTTGTAAAAGTGTTTTCTATTTAGAAATAGCATGAAGGATTTTTTTGATAATTTTTGTGCCACTTTTTGACTTATCAATAAAATAAGGGCATAACTGTTACTGGTTCAAAAGAAAAATGTAATTTGATCAATAAATTGCACTGGATAAAGTAATTTGCATGTCTCTTAAATAACACTGCTTTACTCAAGATTATTCTTTTGATTAGTAAAAAAATTGGTTGTTCATTTTCATTTTCTTCAGTCATAAAGTTTTCTTTCAGTGCAGTCAAAAATTTTGTGTGTGTTGGTAAATATTTATAGCTGTGTCCACATTTACATCTTTTCTTCCAAATAAGTAAGGATATAGTAAATATCCTGCTTCCAAGAATCTACCCAGAGTTTCCAAATAATTTTTCTACATTTTTTTTTTTTTTTTTGCTTTTTGGAGAGCAGTTGGGGTTAAGTGACTTGCCCAAGGTCACACGGCTAGTTTTTGTGTTAAGTGTCTGAGGCCGGATTTGAACTCAGGTACTCCTGACTCCAAGGCCAGTGCTCTACTCACTGCACCACCTAGCCGCCCCCAATTTTTCTACATTTTTAAGTCCCTTACAATATAAAACATGTAATAATACCCTGCTTCCTACATAAACATTCTTATGTGAACTTATATTCATGGTCCACTCTTTTTTTTAATATAACACATTTCAATATGAGGCTTCTAGATTCTAATTTTTAAAATGTGTACTTGAAATATATGTTGAATTATGTGCATTTTACTTTTGTCTTTAACTTAAAATTTGGAGATTATTTTAAAAAATCATACTGGGTACTTCACATTCCCTTAGAAATTACCATGCATATTTTAAGGTTCCAGGCAATATTATTCAAGGTACAGTTTCCTAAAATTTAATCCTCTACCTGAGAAGTCAGAGAGACAAGTATATTCCATAAAAATCACCTGAAGTTAGCATAAAAGCAGTATAGAGGAGAAATGTGTTTCATCCCTACTGTTGTTTAGTATCTTAATGGAATTTTTTCATTTCAGAATTGGAAATAAAAAATTTCCGTTTTTCACAGAACCAAGTTAAAACTACGTATAGTAATTCTCCGTGCATACTGGATTAGAAATGATTTTTACACTTCTATACTTTTGGCTGATTGGTGAAAAATCACATCAGGACATGGCTCATTTCAAGTTTCACATATGTTTCTTTCTTTTTTTTTTTCTTTCTTTACTTTATGGATAGTTTCCAAAAATGTTAGTTTCTGCTTTTAACCAGTGACCTATCATTTTCCCTTTCATTCTTATTTTCCTGAACTACTTATCCAGGACTAGTCAGAGTAGTGATAACATGTAAGCGATTATGAAAAGTGTTTTTATCTGTTAAAGATGTTGGTTTCAGCAAGTGCTATTCCTAAACTTATATATTACTAAAATCCTTTTGTATATCACTGAGTACTCCTCAGATATAAAGACATAAATATGAAACTTGTATAGAAGTGAATTATTCCTATATACAGTATATCTTTTAATTCTGAGTAATGTTCATTTTAATTCATGTTTTTCCTTCTTTTTTTAAAATAGATGATCCATAATTATATGGGATACTTAGTTATGAAAAGTGTTTTGATCTGTTAAAGCTGTTGGTTTCAGCAAGTGTTATTCCTAAACTTATATATTTCTGAAATCCTTTTGCACATCACTGAGTAGTCCTCAGACATAAATATGAAACTTGTATAGAAGTGAATTATTCCTATATACAGTATATCTTTTAATTCTGAGTAATGTTCATTTTAATTCATGTTTTTCCTTCTTTTTTTTTTAAATAGATGATCCATAATTATATGGAACACTTAGAAAAAACAAAACTTCATCAGCTATCAGGGAGTGATCAACTAGAATCCACAACTCATAGTAGAATTAGGTAAGCTTTGTTATATATTTTTGCCTTGAAAATGGGCAAAAAAATCTATTTATTTCTGTGTTGCTGTGTTCTTCAATCCTAGAACAACAGTCAGGCTGATTCAGAAAGTTCTGTTCTATGCTTGGAATGTTGTGGGAGAGAATAGAGTAGAAAAGGATGG
This sequence comes from Pseudocheirus occidentalis, assembly GCA_028646575.1. Classification (NCBI taxonomy): domain Eukaryota; kingdom Metazoa; phylum Chordata; class Mammalia; order Diprotodontia; family Pseudocheiridae; genus Pseudocheirus; species Pseudocheirus occidentalis. Next base: position 149,017,233 of record CM053593.1, read on the forward strand.
AAGCAGCCTTGACTGTTTCAAAGACCAATCAGGGGATAGCCAGATAGGCAGCTTTGAGACGTTTGTATGTTTAAAAAAAAGAAATTGATAAAAGATTTTTGTTTTGGCGATTTTGAGGTTTTTAAATTATCCTCAGAGTTTGAAAATAACTTTCATTTCTCCCATTGTGTTTAGTTTAATTTTTGTTGCCAGGGTACGGGTTTGAAAGGGTTATTAGCCGGATGTCTATTTCATGTGGAATTGTGAATAAATTATGTAGATGAGCAGGCTTTGTGACCAATGAGCTAAGCCTGGACAATTCGTGGAGGGGGAAAAACAGTTAATAAGCTGGCTGTCTCTCGAGGCTGCTGCACAGATGCTAAGAGCGGCAGCTCTATGGTTGTGAGGTGGGGAGAGTAGGGTGATGTCATTGATTGGGAGTCGCTGCTGCCGCTGCCTCTGCCTCTGCCTCCGCCGCTGCTGCTGCTGCAGAGCCCAGTGGAGAGCTGCTGATGGCATTGTTTTTGTGGCCGTGGCTGCTGAATGACAAACTTGCCCTGCAAAGATCCCACTGTGGCCCCTGTTCTGTAGCCTCCTCGCACCTCCCAGCGGCGGGTCACCATGCCCGCACAGCGCCATGAGTCCTGGATGCATGCTGCTATTTGTGTTTGGCTTCGTTGGCGGGGCGGTGGTCATTAATTCAGCTATCTTGGTGTCGCTCTCTGTTCTGCTTCTTGTGCACTTTTCTATTTCTACCGGTGTGCCAGCTCTGACGCAGAACCTGCCCAGGATACTCAGGTACTCACCTTCTCCCGCTGCTGCTCCTCTACCACCCGCCCTCCCGGGGCATCTTTCCCTCCCTCCTACCCTGCCTCCCTACCTCGGTCCTTCCTCCACTGGTCCCTAGCTCTGGAGGCAGCGGCAGCGGCAGCGGCAGTTGCAGCGGCAGCGGCGGTAGCAGCAGGGCTCCCCTGCCCCATCCCCCCTCCTGCTCGCTGCTCTCTGCTGTATTCCTTAGCTTGCAGAATGAAACAATGGGGCCCGGAGCTAGGCGCTCTCATTTTGTTTAAAGTGATTTTGGAGCTAGGACCTGGGGAGAGAAAGCTTTGTGTGGGCAACCTGAGGGCAGAAGAAGTAATGTTCACTTTGGGCTTAAACGTGAGTACAAGGACAGCATGGTCTTGGAACCTGGATTATGGCAAAGTGAATGAATAAGAGAACAGTTATGGAGCCCGGCAACCCAAGTTTATCCTGTCTCTCATTAAGCACCTAAGCCTTTACCTAGGCTTTTAGATAATAGATTTTGAAATACTCAATTGTATTTTTTAAGGATTTAGGGGACTTCTTATATCATTGGGCTCATTATTTCATATCACAATTCCTGGGAACTAGCAAATTAATTCTTTTCCTCGAAAAAGAGACTTTTAAACCGAAAGGATTTTGAAATATTTTTGGACAGTGAGCTCATTTTTTCATTATTTAGGCATTAAAGCTGTGAACGCTTTATAAAGCCTATTCACTATTGTTTTGTCAGATGTTATCTTTCTTTTCTTTGTAGAGACTTGGGTGGCAAATGTCCATGCTTGTTGGGGGTTGGGGGTGGCGCGGAAACACGGCATTTGTTAAATCTCTTTACTTTGGCTGATATTCATTCTGTTGGTACAAAGCAAGAACCACTGTCTACTTTTTAAATTTAGCTAAAGAAAAGCGCCAGTAAAGTTAAAAAAAAATTAACTCTCCTTCCCGTGTTTTGCTCTGGACAACTTTAATAGTTAAATTTCTGTTCTTTCATACAAAAGAAAAGTTTACAAAAAGTATCCTAGCAGTGAATTTAATACATTTAAAAAGAAATACTAAGAAGTACCATTTCATATAAGGGTATTTGTCATTATATGTTTGTAGAACCAAATTATTCAATAGCTATCTTAAAACTCAGAATTTATGTTTATAAGTCATGGTGGGGATATTTAATTCTTTGTTTCAAATTGATGTTAAGATTTTATAGAACATATTGTTTATGAAACTAAAGACTCAGCCCATGAATAGAAACTTGTTTCATATTTCTCATATTTTAAAACCTCCTACTTAACCTCCTTGCTATGTCTGTATAAACTCTTAGAAAACACATTGAATATTAACTATATGAATTAGGTTTTTAACATTCTATAGAGAAAGCCTGCTTTTTAAATCTTAATTCAGTTGAATAAAAAAGTTACCGATCTGTACTTGATCGCTAGTAAAATTTTAGATTCATTTGACTTTTGAAGCAGTCCTGTTGTAATTCATATATATGTTAAGAACTGGGAGTAGCTGGCTTAACTATAGATGTAAGACTTGCTTTGTATTGATTTCACATCATTATGAAAGTCTATATTATTATTGGCCACATGATAGGAGAAATAGCATTGTACTAGGACTTAAAAGTTCTGGGTTTTAAGTCTTAACTCTCACTGGCCATGTGACAGTGGGGAAGCCACTTAACTCTTTACCTCACTTTCTTCATCTGTAAAATGGTGTTAATAATGCCTTTATTTCTCAAATGATTGGTGTGATGGACAAATTAAATAATGTGAAAGTGTTTGGAAAAGTAAAATGTTGCATAAGCAAAAAGTAGTAGTATAATTATTATTGTACAGAGAGAGATCTTTCTAATTACTTGTCTGTATATTTGATTTTAAAATGAAAATATTTGAAAACTATCTGCGTTATTTATGAAATAAACTTTAGTTTCAGGAAGTTTCCATAATTTTCAGATCTTGAAAGTGATTAAGTTAGAATTGAATTTTTTTTAATGTACTTAGATTTCAATTTTATGATTGAATGAATTTTTATAAAGAAGCAGATAATCTGGTTTAATTATCAGCTTTAAACTATCAGTTGTTTTATGTAATTTTAGTTAAAAAAAACTACTATAAGAAATTGTTGGCTGTTAGTGGTTTCTCTGAATTCCATGCCTTTAAATAATCATAAGGCATGTAAAAGATGAAATTAAAAAAAAAATCTATTGGAGTTTTATTGGTTTGGACCTGTTAAAATGCAGTTATCAAATTATTTCTGCATAATTTAGGAAATCTTAGTGGGAGACAATTTAACTTAAAAGAAGCACATTAGGCTTCCAATTTAAGATGAAAATTTCTAAATAGCTTTATATAGCACATGAAAATGAAGCTAAATATTATATCTTGAAAAACTGGTGTATCAGGTAAGCTACTTTATTAAATCTGATACTTTTAAGCAGCTTTTCACTTGAATATGGTTTATGTCATCTTTTAAACCTTTTGATTTCTTTAATTCTAAGGAAGCCATTTTGTTTCAAGGAAACCACAATGTTTCAAATATACACAATCTTTGGACTTTGAGTTTTTATTCCAAAGTATAGGACACATAAAGAGGGCGAATATTTAGTGATATTGTTCTGTAGTAACAGAATGCGAATTAAAACTCTCTTTGTGGTAGTTTACTATTCTCACCAGCCAAGTCTCTGTCAGAACATAGCCTTTTCAGGTTTGGTAGCACTGAAAAAGCTGTGTATAACTTTTTAAAAATATGTATTTTTCCCCCAATTATATGTAAAAGTAATTTTTGACTTAAAAAAATTGGGCAGAATTCCAAATTGCTGTTCAGAATGTTTAAATTAGTTTACAATTCCACCAGTGTACTTTAGTGTCCCAATTTTCCCACATCCCCTTCAGCACTTATCATTTTCCCATTCTGTCATATTAGCCAATCTCAAAGGTATAAGGTGGTAGCTCAGTTGTCTTAATTTGCATTTCTCTAATCAGTAGTGATTTGGAGCATCTGCTTAGAGATAGCTTTGGGTTTTTTCTGAAAACTGCATATATTATATCTTTTGACTATCAGTTGGGGAATGACTTTGTATTCTTACAAATTTGACTCAGTTCTCAACATATTTGAAAAATGAGGCCTTTATCAGAGAAACTTCTATAAAAATTTTTCCACAGTTATGATTACTGTGTATTTCTCTTCATCCGATTTTCCCCTTGTTTATCCTTCAACTCTCTTTCCCTCTTTCTCTTCTCTTTCTCTCTCTCTTTCCCTCTCCCTCTCTCCCTCCTTTCACCCTGTCCTCAAAAGTGTTTTGATTCTCACCACTGCCTCTTCCAATCTGCCTTCCCTTCTATCAGCACCCCCATTCTCTTATCTCCTTTCCCTCCTACTTCCCAGTATGGTAAGACAGATTTCTGTACCCAACTGAGTATGTATGTTATTCCGCATTTGAGCCAATTCCCGTGAGAGTAAGATTCAAGTGTTGTCTTTTACTACTAACCCCATCTTCCCCTCTACCTTAAAAGCTCTTTCACACCTCTTTTAACCTGAGATAATTTACCCCATCCTGCCTCTTCCTTCCCTCTTCTTTCAGTGACTCCTCCTTTCTTATCTCTTAATTTTATTTTTTAGATATCATCCCATTATAGTCAGCTCACACCCATGCCTTCTGTCTCTGTATACTCTTAACTGCCTTTTGTGATTTCTCTTTATTGTTTACTTTTTATGCTTCTCTTGAGTCTTTTAAAGTCAAAATTTCTATTCAGCTCTGGTCTTTTCATTAGGAATGCTTGAAAGTCCTCTATTTCATTAAATATTAGTTTTCCCACCCTGATGGATTGTACTCAGTTTTGCTGGGTAGGGGATTCTATGTTGTAATCCTAGCTCCTTTGCCCTCTGGAAAATCATATTTCAAGCCCTCTGGGCCTTTAATGTAGAAACTTCTGAATCTTGTTTTCCTGATTGTGACTCCATGATATTTGAATTATTTCATTATGGTTGCTTGCTATATTTTGCTCTTGACCTGGGAGCTCTGGAATTTGGCTGTCATATTCCTGGGAGTTTTCATTTTAGGAAGTGATGAGTGGATTCTTCCAATTTCTATTTTACCCTCTGGTTCTAGGATATCAGAGCAGGTGTCCATTATAATTTCTTGAAAGATGTCATCTAGTCTCTTTTTTTGATCATTACTTTAAGGTAGTCCAGTCATTCTTAAATTATCTCTCCTGGGTCTGTTTTCCAGGTCAGTTGTTTTTCCAAAGAGATATTTCTCATTTCTTCTATTTTTTCATTCTTTTGATTTTGTTATATTGATTTTTTTCTTTCTCTTTGAGTAGTTACTTTCCACTTGCCCAATTCTAATTTTTAAGGAATTTTTAAAAATTGAGTTTTTGTATTTCCCTTTTCATTTGGCCAATTTTGCTTTTTAAGGAGTTCTCTTCAGTGAATTTTTATACCTTTTTTTTTTTTTTTTTACCATTTGCCTATTCTCTTTTTTAAGGTGGTATTTTATTCAGTATTTTTTTGTGCTTCTTATACCCAGCTGTTGATTCTTTGTTCCATGATTTTCTTGTTTTACTCTCATTTCTTTTCCCAATTTTCCCTCTAGCTCTCTGAGTTTTAAAATCCTTTTTGAACTCTTCCAGGAATTCTTTTTGAATGAAACAAATTCATGTTTTATTTGGGGGATTTGGATATAGCAGTTTTGACTTTGTTGTTTTCTGAGTTTGTATTTTGACCTTCCCTGTCAACACAGTAATTTTCAGTGGCAGGTTCTTTTTTTCTTGCTTGCACATTTCCCCAGCCTATTTCTTGATTTATGACTTTATGTTAAAATTGGGCTCTGCTTCCAGAGTAGAGGAGGAATTACCCCAAGGTTCAGGTGTTTCATGCTGCTATGTTCAGAGCTTGTTCTGGGGGATCTTCAAGTCTTCAGTTCTTCCAAGATGGTATTTTCTTTTTTTTCTTTTTTTAGTTTTTTTTTAGAGGGCAGTTGGGGTTAAGTGACTTGCCCAAGGTCACATGGCTAGTTTTTGTGTGTGTGTGTGTGTGTGTGTGTTAAGTGTCTGAGGTCGGATTTGAACTCTGGTCCTCCTGACTCCAAGGCCAGTGCTCTATTCACTATGCCACCTAGCCGCCCCTAAAGATGGTATTTTCTAAGGAGAGATGTTGTCATGCCACAGCTCTCCTGGCCTGTGCTCTGGTTTGTGAGTAACCATAAGCATTCTTCTCCACTCTGGAACTGTGACCAGAGCCCCTGTGCCCCTGCAGCAGCACCCTCTAATGTGTTAGTACTTCTCTTCACCCTGGAACTGCAACCTGGTACTGTGTATGGCCAATACAGTCTAGCACCCAGTGCCCACAAAGGATTCCATGTAATTTTCTTTTGACCAGTCGTCTGATCCTTTTACTGTCTGTCTACCGAAAGTTTTGGAATACGCTGCTGTCAATTCAGTTGCCCCTAAGGCCTGATGCTGGCTTCCTGTGGTGTGGCCTACACTGATGCAGCCTATGATAGATTGTTGTACTCTCACCCCACTGAGACAGAGCTTTCCTTCCTACCTTTTTTTTTTTTTGGAGGGCAGTTGGGGTTAAGTGACTTGCCCAAAGTCACACGTCTAGTAAGTATGTCAAATGTCTGAGGTCAGATTTGAACTCAGGTCCTCCTAGGGCCGGTGCTCTATTCACTTCACCAGCTAGCCACCCCCTCCTGCCTACTTTCTAAGTTTTCTTGGACTGGAAAATTATTTCATCCCATCCTTGGTTCTGCTGTTCCAGAATTCATATTGAAGCATTTTTTAAATTTGTTTGAACAGGAGTTTGGGAGAGCTCAGATTAATCTTTGCCTTTACTCCACCGTCTTGGCTCCCCAGTATATAACTTCCCTTTTTACTTCAGATAAATAATACTTAAATGTAGTTTTAGAGAGAAAAGAGATCTTTCTTCCTTAGTTTTTTAGTGTGAAATGCATATATTTAAGTTCTTCATGTTTTTATTTTAAACATTTTGCTTTAATTTTGTATTTGAGTTTAGGAAAACAAGGAACCATGGTATATGAGAGATGGAAGGGAGAATTCAGAAGTCAAACTGTACCTCTCAGTCAGATGACAAGAGTTTATTAAAATACACCTACAATGTTCCAGGCACAATGTTCAGTGCTGGGGATATTAAGGCAAAAAATGAAATAATCCCTACTCTCAAGTCACTTACATTCTATCCTGGGAGAGAATGTATGAGTATGTACAGAATGAATGTACACAGGAGAGATGGGAAAAGGGGCTAGACATGTAATTTGGTTTTTTATGGAACTCTTAGGTTTGAATACAAAACAAATATAGGAGAATTAAATTTAACAAAGTTGAGGAGAGATGAAGACATTATCAGGAGGACCAGAAAAAACATACTTTGTTGTACTTAGAGAGTAATTCTATGAAAAGAGGAAGTGAATTCCAGGCTTGGGCAGTGATGGCCAGTGCAGAGGCTCAGAGGTGAGTGAGATGAGTCCTATGAGATAGCCAGATTGAATGGACCGTACAGTGAAGGAAGAGGTGTAATTATGTGATGTCTTTAGAAAGATAAGTTCCAGGTTGTGAAGGGTTTTAAACCCCCAAGAGGAGTTTATATTTTAGCTACTGATGAAAGGGAGTCATTGGAGTAGAGGGAATGACATGGCCAGTTTTGCAGTTAAGGAAATCATTTTGGAAGCTCTGTAAAGGGTGGACTGGAGCTGGGGAGACTTGGAGACTCTAAAGAGTCTCCATAAAAAACCAAACAGAATTCTTTGCAGGAGTCCAGGCAAAAGGTGGTGAGGGATCAGATGGAAGGGATGTTGCAGAAATAGAAACAGCATGATCAGTTGATTTAAAATGAGTGAGAGAGAGTAAGATTCAGGGATAATGTCAAGGTTAAAAACCTGGGAGACAGGAAGAATGATTGTGTGCTTGGCAGAAATATGGAAGGCTCAATTGGGGGAGAGATTTGAAAGGATATGATACTGAGATATCAGTAGCATGATCTTTTCCACAGCATATTGTATTGGTCATCTAGCTTTTCCTTCAAGTTCTTTTAATGAAGGGCAACCTACTGCCTGTCAAGGTTATTCCACTTTTGAATAGCTTTAATAGCTTAGGAGGATTTTCCTTAATCTGCCTTTGCTTAACTTATACTCGTTGCTCTTAATTCTGTTCTCTGGTGCTAAGCAGAGCACATCTGATCCATATACAAACCCTTCTCTGTACTGGAAGACATATATTAACTTCTCCAAGCTAACTATTCCTAGTTTCTTTAACTAATGGTCATGTGTGATTACTTCAAGACTCCCTTGTATTCTGGTCTTCTTGCTTTGAACTCTGTCCAATCTGGCAGTGATTTTCAAGTAGGTTGACACATAATATGCAAAGATTGGGATTCCCCCAACAGACCCTGACTAGTCTGATTAGACCTCTTTTTTAGGGGGGGGGGGCTTTTTGGAGGGCAGTTGGGGTTAAGTAACTTGCCCAAGGTCACACGGCTAGTTTTTTGTGTTAAGTGTCTGAGGCCGGATTTGAACTCAGGTACTCCTGACTCCAGGGCCAGTGCTCTATTCACTGCGCCACCTAGCCGCCCCCTGATTAGACCTCTTAAAGGTGGTACAATTCAAGGAGGAATTTGAATGAGAGTCTGAAATAAGAAATACTGAGGAAGAATCTTTTCCACCATATCCCAGACAAATAGTCTCTGCTTCAGTATCTACGGTAAGAGAGAAACCCATTACTACTGGTGCTGCTGCTTCATATATTTTTTTTAAGAGCTGGTAGGGTCTTCAATTGAACATCTAGTTCAACCACTTTTTTTATTTTTTTAATTTTATTCAGCTCCAAATTCTTTTTCTCTCTCCTCTTTCTTCCTTCTCCAAACAGAATGCAAAAAAACCCAAAATCCATTACAGACAGTACAAGCAAAATAAATTCCCATGTTGACCATGTCCAGAAAAAAAATAATAAATCATTCATCTGCATTCTGAGTCTATCACCTTTCTATTTGGAGGTGGGTAGCAAGTCCTCTGAATTTCTGACTGGTTATTGAGTTGATCAGCATTCTTCAGTTGTATATCTTTATATTATCATTGTGGTTCTACTAAATTCTCTTTGCTATTAGTTCATACAAGTCTCTTCATGTTTCTCTGAAACTATCTCCATTTTTAATAGCACAATAACATTCCACCACAGTCATGTACTGTAACCTGCTCCCCAGTTGATGGGTACTACCTCAGTTTCCAGTTTTCTGGTACCACCATGAAAAGAGCTGAGATGAATATTTTTGTATATATAAGTCTTCCTTTTTATCTGATCTCTTTGGAGTGTAGCCCCAGTAATGGTATCACTGGATTGAAGGGTATGTAGTTTTAATATCTTTTTGGGCATAGTTCCCAATTTCCTTCCAGAATGGCTGAACCAGTTCACAGCTCCACCAGTAATACATTAATGTACCTGTTTTCCTATACCTTCTCCAGCATTTTTGTCCTTTTCTTAGGTTTTTAAATCAGTGTTGACAATCTCATAGGTTTGGGGTGGTGTCTCTTAACTGTCTTATTTTGCATTTCTCTAATTACTAGTGATTTAGAGTTCCTTTTAAAAATGACTATTGACAGTTCAGATTTCTTCCTATGAAAACTACCTATTCATATTTGAGTGTTTTCAGTTGGGGAATGGTTATTTTCCTCTATGTATCTAATAACTGAGATCTTTATCAGATACTTGCAACAAAGACTTGTCCCCATTTTTCTGTTTTACTTCTAATTATTGCAGCTTTGGTTTTGTTTGTGCAGTACTCCTAACTTTTTCATAATCAAAGTTTTCCATTCCTGTGAACCCCTCTATCCCTTGTTTTGGTTATGAACTCTTCCCTTGTCTATACATCTGACAGGTAATTTCTTCCATGCTCCTTTAATTTGTAAGTATCCTCATTCATCCTTTATGTCTAAATCATGTATACATTTGGAGTTCTTCTTGGTGTGTGTGTGTGTGTGTGTGTGTGTGTGTGTGTGTGTGTGTATTTATAGTTATATGATGTAGGCCTATATACCTAGTTTCTGCCAGGCTGCCTTTCAGTTTTCCTAACAGTTGTTAAATAGTGAGTTCTTGCTCTATCCTGAGATCTTTGTTGTGCATGTTTCCTTCCGTATATTGTATATTCCACTGATCAACTTTGCTAATTCTTACCCAGAAACAAATGGTTTTCGTTATTACAGTTTGAGACATGATACGATTAGACCATCTTCCTTGTCCTTTTTTTCACTAATTCCCTTGATATTCTTGACTTTTTGTTCCTCTGGATGAATTTTTTTTCTAAGCATTATAAAGTAATTCTTTGGTAGTTTAATTGGTGTGACAGTGAATAAGTAAATTAAGTTAGGCAGCATTGTCATTTTTATTATATTAGCTCGGCCTGGATGTGAGCAATTGAATATTTCTGCAGTTACCTAGCCAACTTTATTTGTAGAAAGAGTGTTTTATAATTCATATAATTCCTGTGTGCATGTGTCAGGAGTTAGACTCCCAAGTATTTTATGTTATTTGTAGTTATTTTTGGTGAAATTTTTCTATCTTTTCTTGCTGGTAATTTGTTGGTAATAGATAGAAATGCTGATGATTTGTAAGGGTTTATTTTATATTATGCAACTTTGCAGCATTTGCTAATTGTTTCACTTAGTTTTTTAGTTTACTCTCTAGGAACCCAGTGCTTCTCAATGTAGCCTTTGCATGTAATTTTTTTTTTTTTGGCAAGTAATTTTTCAAAGAGCTTTTATTGTTTGGAAATTTTCCCCTACCTCAAGCCTGTCTTTCTTCTGGGATGAAACAAAACAAACCTAATCCCCTATCCATATGACAGCCACCAAATATTTAAAGACAACTGGGATGTTCTTCCTTCTCTCAGGTAAACATTCCCTATTCAGTCTATCTGATCCCTTTATTGCCATCCTGGTCATCTTCTGTGACAATGGCAAAAGTTGTCAATGTCCTTCTAAAAATCTGATACCTATAAGTGAATAAAATACTCTTAGCAGGGTACAAAGCACAGTGGGATTACCACCTCCCATATTCTGGATGCTGTGCCTCTGAATGCAGCCTATGATCACATTGGCTTTTTTTTTTCCCACAGCCATAGTGTATTTTTTGACTTATTTTTGAGCTTACAATTCAATAACTATCCCCTACTTTTTATACTCAAGTCATTGTCTAATCATACTTTGCTCATCCATTGTTTGTGAAATTAATTTTTTGAGCCAAAGTACATTTTATATTTATCCCTATTAAATTTTATCTTATTAAACATTCAATCTTCTAACCCACTGAGTTTTTTTTTATGCTCCAGTGTCATTAAATGTGTTAGCCTCGTATCTTGTCGCCTGAATATTTGATAACCATGGCATCTGTTCCTGTATTGAAGTCATTGATAAATGTTAAACAGCAGATTCCTTTGGTCCTATACTAGAAACTTCCCTCTAACTTGATCTGAACCATTAATGATTACTTTTGGGTCCATACTTCAACTATTTCTGAATCTAACTAATTTTGTTATCATATCAATCAAATTTCTCTATCTTGTCCACAACAATAACATGAGGAGAACTTGGCAAATGCTTTAACTGAAATCTAAACTTTATGTTAGCAGCCCCTGATTTTTTAGCCTTGCTGCCATTTAGTTTACTAACACATCTTATTTAGTATTTTGTTTACTAACTCATCTACTAATCATCTATTTGTGACAATACCATCCTAATGCTTATCTTTAAATAATTTAGGTTGGATCATAGAAAACCATTATAACCCACTGTTGTCGTAAGTTATCATTCCAGGATTATTATGGTGGTTCCCTTGCATTATATTGTCTTGCCTTTTAAAGTCCCCTTGTAAAGAGTAGTATATATATATATATATATTTGTGACCCAACTACTCAGAGTTATGAATAGAGTTGGTGTCCAGGGTATCTAATAAATCTAACTGACAAAAATTATAATCATAATAATACATCATTTATATAGCACTTTTTTAGAAAGTACTTTTATATGCGTTTTATTATCATTGGGTTCTCCTCCCACTTCAGAAAAAGAACAATTAAATAATGAGAAAGGTCAATAATCTCTGATTCCAGATACAAAGGAGTGTAAGTATCTCTTAACCTCCAAGATAGACAATCTAGTTCTCCTTCAGTACCTCTTAACTCTGTGGCATAGTTGGAAGACACATTCACTTTGCCCTCACAGATAAAGGTGGCTCATTATAATACTGTTTTCATAAGAAAAAGAGAAATTCCAGAAAATAAGTACTGGAGTAGCATCCTACTTTGGAGTAGGTTTTAGTTCCATTTTCATTTTTATTTTGAAAGAAGAGGAGAAATTATGTTACATTATTGCTTATATAATTTTTAACATTGGTAATTATGTTAATAGAGCCATATATAACTTGGGCTAGCCTTACTCTTAGGAAGCCATATGCACAGCTTGATTTAGTAGTGTCTGCCTACCTGAAAAACCTCTTGTCAGGCTGACGATTCCTAAAAATCCCAATATTAGATTCTTCTTCATTTTTAAGCATTGGCTTCCACAAAGTCATTATTGAATGTAAATGTGTTACCTGGTTAGGTAATTAGACCATTGCCACCTACAGATATGATGATGACAAATTGTTTACTAGACTAGGTAGAGACAATGAAACATAGAATTTTAGGCCCTTTTCATAGAGGGGAAGAGAAAATATTTGAATGGAATCAGTGTCCAAGAAAAGTGGATCATGGTAATGTTCCACATTTGAAGTTTTCCAGATAGCAAAGGGATGGTGTAACAGCATAGAGTATGAAGGTGAGAAGTTAGGATTAAGATTTATCTTTTGAAACTAAACTTCAGAAAGACCAATAAAAGATTAGTAAAATTTATTCCCATTATAAAACTATAGAACAGTTTCTTCAATAAAACCAAAAGTGGTTGAGAGAATATTTGAGACCTATCACTGCCCCCAGTCTGTCCACAGATGTATTTAATAGTTCTACATAGGTAATGAAGTTTATTTGAAGGTCATTAGGTTTAATTATAAAATAATGAGCAAAGACCACTTGCCCCCTCACAAAACCAATTTCATTACTTTTTAGTTAATTGTATTAAAAGCTCTAACTTTTCCCCCAAAACAGAAAAGAACAGCGCCCTATATCATTAGGAATCTTCCCACTGCCTGCAGGAGATGGACTGCTTACCCCTGATACTCAGAAAGGAGTTGATACACCAGGATCAGAACATTGGAAATTCCAAGAATTAAGCCAGCCTCGTTCTCATACCAGCCTTAAGGTAAGATTTGTTTTGCTTAACATCTACTTCTCTCCTGTATTTATATATTTGGAGAATTTTAACAAATGCTCATTGCATGCTCATTGATTGATTAATTCTTACCCAAGTTCATAAAAACGTTGCATCATAGTTTTAAAAAAATTATGAACTGAAGCAACTTTACAAAAAACATTCTTAACATTAAATGCCTTATAACTTAAGATGTGCTTCTGTTTATTATTATTATTATTTTTGCTTTTTTTTTTTTTTAAGAGGGCAGTTGGGGTTAAGTGACTTGCCCAAGGTCACATGGCTAGTTTTTGTGTTAAGTGTCTGAGGCCGGATTTGAACTCAGGGACTCCTGACTCCAGGGCCGGTGCTCTATTCACTGCACCACCTAGCTGCCCTGTTTATTATTTTTTAATGTACATGCATATATACATACACATTCAATATGTATCTATACATATAAATGTATTATACGTAGTCTACTTAGTGATGTCCTGTGTAGGAATAGGATTACCTCAGTATCCCGACCCATTATTTTTACCGGTATGTGACAGAGCTTTTTAATCTGGGATCTGTGAAGTGTTTTATGTTAAAAAAAATTTTTTTTGATAACTGTATTTCAGTAGAATTGGTTTCCTTTATAATCCTGTATATTTTGTTTTATATATTTAAAATATTATTCTGAGAAGACGTTCATAGGCTATGTTAGATTGCCAAAAGAGTCTAGGACACAAAGAAGGATCAGGCAATCCTGGGGAGGAAATACACAGAGACAATGCATATGTGCCTCTCCTCTGCAATTTATAGACTTAGAGAGTTCCCTGTAGTGCCCATGTGTTGTGAGAGTTGCTCCAGGTCACATAACTAACGTGCTAGACGTCTTCATATAAGTTTACATAGTTGAAGTTAGTGTGCACATGCTGTTATCTGCTTAATGTTCTTTTTAAGGATTCATTTCAGCATAGATGTCACATACTTACCATTTACAATGAATATGTATTATTTTATTGCATGACAGTGCTCCTAGCCAGAATCTAGGCAGAAGACCAAATCTCAATCTTCTTGCTTGTTTCTGTTAGGTTGGAAACTAAGAATGGTTTTTACATTTTAAAATACATATAGATTTTAAAATAAATTTAGCATTTTAAAATTTATTAACAACTTAAAATTATTCTTAATTCTTAAACAGTACAGGATTTGACCCACATACCCTTGCATTATACCATATTGCCTCTGTTATTATGCCTCAGGTTCCTTAAAATGTTCATATATGTAGTATGCATATCAATTATGCTAAGAGTTCCAGTGTAACATAAGCTATAAAATGTGTAAAATACAACTAGTCTATATTATTAATTTTACTTAAAAGTATTATAATAAACATTAATATGTATTAGTAATAATTTTACTTACCTTATTAGAATTCAGGAGCACATTTGGAGAATGATTTGGGTGTGTGTTGTTTTTTTTTTTTTAATGAAAAAGTCAAGGAATTAATGTCTTTTTCTTCCCAGATTCTCTTGCAGAAACTTTCTGAATCATTGGCTAAGCTCAGATACTACTGTGTGCTTGATAAATATTTTTTCTTGATGATGATGTTGTGGTGTGATTCTCTCTGAAATACTTTTTGAAAGTAAAGGCTGATACAGTCTTTCTCTCTTTTCTACCTCTTTTATCTCCTAAGTTTGTTCAGAGCTAGATGTGCAGTTTCTCATTATCAGTTCAAAGGAAGAACATCAGGAAACAGGGAACACTGTTAAGTCACTTTTTCTTATCCTGCCCTGCCACAGCCAGCTCTCCATCCATTGTGGTTTTGTTTGAGGGTTTTGCTGAAATAGGTTTGGATGTACTGACCATATCTTCTTCTTTCTCTGTCCCATGATCCTTCCCAAAAGGCAGGAACAGAAGTCCTGTGTCACTTTCCCACCTTTGAGCTGCACCCCATCCTACAAAATGAATAAAGAAAATTTTTTTAATACAACAAATATATCTTCTGTAGAGTAATCATTTTGTGATATAGTATTGAAAATATTCAGCAGTGGCAAAAAAAAAAGCAGTCGCAGTATGTGTTCAAAGAAATTTGTGTGACACTTCATACTTTATTAACATATAATTGCAGCATATAACATTTCACTGGAAAAGATAAAAGCAGGTCAGTAGCAGACTTTCCAAAAGAGATCGTCAGTCTATCTCTTATTAAAGAATTGCCAAGTATCCTGACTTCCCACAAGTTTGTTTGCTGGCTTTAGCTACCTCAGTATGGGGTGATGGCTGCCCTGTCCATGTAAATGCTATGAAAAGGGAAGAAGAAGAAGAAGCAGCAGTCTTCCCACATTGTAGAATGAACGAAGAAGAAAAAGGGCAGAAAGTGTCTGTGATTCCTGGCTTCATAAAATGTTTCTAATATTGGCAGATTTGTATTATTTTGCTTTTTTAAGTTGCAGACTTTTTTTTTGGACTTCTGAACAGTGATTCTGCTTTTCCATGGAGACAAACGTCTGTTTTGGAGGCCTTACTTCTAGATTATTTAAAATAACCATTACTGAGCTGTGTGGCCTTTGGAAAAGGTCACTTAATTCTTCTGGGAATCAGTTTCTTTAGGTATAAAATGAAGGGTTGGTCTAGATCCCTAAGGTTCAGCCCTAATATTCTGTACAAGGACTCTTTGAATTAACTCTGTGTTGTGAAGAGGTAAGGCAGCCTGTTTTATATGTGTATGTTCTGCCTTAAGCAAGAAAGTCTTAGACAAGTATTTTTCAGTGTAGTTTTGTTAGCCTAGTTTTTCTATGAAGTGATTGAGATCGAAAATATTCTGAAAGGAGGGGTGGAGCCAAGATGGCGGCGTAGAAGCAACAAAGCACCACAGCTCCGACACAAACACGCTAAAAAGCCAAACAGATTTTCAAGCTCCAAACCTCTGCACAAGACAGAAAGCACTACAGGCAGCGCAGCAGGCGGGCTCTTCGCAGCAGTCTGGGACCCACGGCTGAAACCCCGGCCGGCTCAGGCCCGGGGGCATCGGGTGGGGA
This sequence comes from Pseudocheirus occidentalis, assembly GCA_028646575.1. Classification (NCBI taxonomy): domain Eukaryota; kingdom Metazoa; phylum Chordata; class Mammalia; order Diprotodontia; family Pseudocheiridae; genus Pseudocheirus; species Pseudocheirus occidentalis. The sequence goes on from CM053593.1 coordinate 149,033,335, forward strand.
GCCGCGGCTATAGGAGAGCAGATCAGCTGCACTGGAGGCAGA
>CM053593.1:149033876-149056698 GCA_028646575.1 Pseudocheirus occidentalis
GGGAGGGGTCTTACAGTGGGATCAATGTTCTGGGCTGGGGGGTAGGGACAAAAAGGGGAGAAAATTTGTAACTCAAAACCTTGTGGAAATGAATGATGTAACCAAGAAAATAAATTAAAATGAAAAAAAAAAAAGAAAATATTCTGAAAGAATAAAACAAAACAGATCAAAAGTAACCAAGGGAACTGAGAGCTGAAACTGATACAAAAAGATTTTGGCAACACAAGTGACTTCTCAGTTAATACAAAGTTCTTTATTTCTCTGACTTTCTAATAGAAATTTGTAATTCAGCAGTAGGTATCTTCAGATGAAGTTGTAAACAATACATATTGCTATATCTTCAAGTAATTAGCAAATGGCAGAAAAGCATAAGCTCACTCTGAGAAGAATGAACATGTTTTATATCTTCACACAAACTAAGAAAAACTTATAGACCTTGATGAAGAGGTGGCCATTCTTCTCAAGGCCTGATTGTTTCTCTTTATCCTCTATATTTCCTCTTGAAGATTTCATGGCACTGCCCTCCTGTCCTCTTTCTTGTCTGAACACTTATCATTCTTGTTCACTGTATCTTCCCCTATGACTCAGCTACTAGCTGTGGGTATTCCTGAAGTTTTTGTCCTGAGCTCTTTTTTCCTCTTGTGTTGCTCTTGATCTCATAAGGCCCTCTGGCTTCAGTTATTATTTCTGTGCTGATAATTCCTGCTTCTATATATTTCTACCTACCTACCTTCCTACCTACCTACCAACCAACCTAATTGCTTTCCTGAACTGTATTCCTGTATTGTCATCTATCTTTTGGATATTACAAAATGAACATTCCATAAGCATATCAACTGAAAATATCCAAAATAGAATTCATTTTTTTCTTAAAACTTCCCTCTTCTCCCAAACTTCTTTCTTACTGTGGAGGTTACCACCCTTTGGTAGTCTTTTAACCTTGATATCCTCAGTTCCACTCTTCACTCTTTTTCATATAGCCAGTCATCTGCCAAATCTTGCCATTTCTACCATATAGCATCATATACCTCCTCTTCTTTCTAATCAAACAACTCCCACCCTAGTTCAGACTCTTATCCTTTGCCAGGGCTATTAAAAATAGCCACCTGAAATTGTTTCTTCCTTAGATTCTCCTCACTCCACTCTATCCTTTACATAGCTGCCAAAATGATTTCCCTAAAATAACCTCTGACCACATCAGACCGTGATTTAGTAAACTCCAATGGCTCCTTCTAACCTCCAGGATCAGATACAAAAATTCCCTCTTGGCATTTAAATAATTTAATAATCTGGTCCCTTCCCCTACCTTTTTAGATTTCTTACGTACTGCTTTCTGTGACATTCTGTAATTTAACCATACCATCCTACTTGCTATTCCTCATACAAGATGTGCATCTCTTGTTTCTGTTCATGGGTGTGGCCTACACATCCCAACCCTAGTGTCTGAAAGAAAATGGAACTCGTTTTCCTCACTAAATTACCTCTTCTCCAAACTTCTCTATTTCTCTATTGTACCACCATACTCTGCATAACTCAGTTTCATAACCTCAGAGTTGTACTTCTACTTTCTTTCAGCCATCACATACATTATGGTTCTGCTCTTAACAGTTTTAGAGGGAGAGACCATCCCCAGGAGAATAGAAGGATTACCCTCCCTATTTCTTGCAGTATCTTAAACCTGCTGATGATGCTTCAACTTGCTGTGAGAAGCAGGGCTCTCAAAGTATCCTCAATGTAACAATTACTATAATCTGTTGAAAGTAAAACTAATCTCCTGAGGGCCTCATTGTGCCAGAGAAAAGAACAGATTAAAACTCCTCCTCCTACAGCATCCTCCCATCCTTAGCATATTAAAATTATCTTTAAAAGAAATGAAAGAAGAAAGGAAAAAGTAACCCTGAACATCTATTAGGTATACAGGTAAAAGAGAAAAAAAAATCAGTGAAGTGCTTAGAGTGTTTTTTGTCTCATTTCCTTTAAGCTAGTGCTTTTGTAAAATTCTTTCTATTGAGTACTTTTTATCTTTGACTTGGATTGCCTTTTGATTTGGAACAAATAACATTCTTTAACATTTGATCTTAAGCTGTCCTCCAGTTTCTCGCTGTAATTTTTCCCATCTGTTTAGTGGGAGCTTTTTGGTACATTTTCTGACTTTTTTTAGTCCTTTTTAAATACTTTACCCCATCCAATAGTCACATTTTCTTTTTTTAAAAATATTTTTATTTTGTTAAGTATTTCTCAATTACATGTTAAAAACGTTTAACATTCATTTTAAAAAATTTTGAGTTTCAAATTCCTTCCCCACCCCCTTCAAAGAGAAGGCAAACAATTTCATATAGGTTATATTCCCCCCTGTTTGAAAAGACAAGCCCTTTGATATTGATTATACATGTGAAGCCATGCAAAACATATTTCTGTATTAGCCATATTGTGAAAGAAAACAAAATAAAACCATAAAAACAAAGAAAGTTTAAAAAAGGTATACTTCACTCAGCCTTTAGAGCATTCATCTTTCATTATGGGTCCTTTGGACCCGTTTTGGATTACTGTCTCTTATCAGGGTAGCTAAGTCTTTCACAGTTGATCATCCTTGCAATATTGCTATTACTTAGTACAGTACTCTCCTGGTTCTGCTTACTTCATTTTATATAAGTTTATGTATGTCTTCCCAGGTTTTTCTGAAACCATCCTGCTGGTCATTCTTATAGTATGCCATCAGTGAGTTCCCTAAGAAAAATCCCCAGGATTAGATGGATTTACAAGTGAATTCTACCAGACATTTAAGAAATTGTTAATATCAATACTATATAAACTATTTGAAGAAATAGGTAAAGGAGTCCTTCCAAATTCCTTTTATTACACAAATGTTTTTGATACCTAAACCAGAGAGAGCAAAAACAGAAAGAAAACTATAGACTGATTTCCTTAATGAATATCAATACAAAAATTTTAAACAATATTACCAAGGATATTATAGCAATATATCACAAAGATTAGACATTGTGACCAATGACCAGGTGGGATTTATGCCAGGAATGCAGGGCTAGTTTAATATTTTGAAAACTCTTAGCATAATGGGCCATATCAATAACAAACCCAACAGAAATCGTATGATTATCTCAACAAATGCAGAAAAAGCCTTTGACACAATATGGTACTCTTAAAAACATTAGAAAGCATAGGAAGCAGTGGAGTCTTTCTTAAAATGATTAGTTGTGTCTTATCTAAAACCAAGAACAGGTATTATCTCTAACAGTAATAAACTTGAAGCCTTCCCAGTAGTGAGGCAAGGATGTCCATTTTCACCACTATTATTCAGATTGTACTAGAATTGCTACCTGTAGCAGTAAGACAAGAAAAAGAAATTGAAGGAATAAAAATAAGGCAATGAGGGAACAGCTATTGATATTTATAGATGATATGATAGTATACTTGGAAAACTCTAGACAATCAACTAAAAAACCAGTTGAAACAGTTAACAACTTAAGCAAAATTGCAGGATATAAAATAAACCTTATATACTACAAACAAAACCCAGCAGCAAGTGATAGAGAAATGCCATTTAAAATAACTGCACAGTGTATAAAATACTTGGGAATCTACTTGCTAAGACAAACCCAAAGATTATGTGAACACAATTATAAAACACTTCACACAAATGAAGACAAATCTAAACAACTGGAAAAATACTAATTGCTTGTTGGGAGGCCAAGTCAGTATAATAAAAATGACAATTCTTCCTTAATTAATTTATTTATTCTGTGCTATACCAATCAAACTATCAAAGAATTATTTGATAGAGCTAGAAAAAATAGTAACAAAATTCATCTGGAAAAACAGAAGGTCAAGAATATCAATGGAATAATTGAAAAAAAAAGTGATGACCTAGCAATTCCAGATTTCAGACTATATTACAAAGCAGTAATGATCAAAACAGTCTGATACTGGCTAAGAAACAAAATAGTGGATCAGTGGAATAGATTAAGTTCACAATACAGAACAGTAGTAAATGACCATAATAGTTTAGTGTTTGATGAGCCCAAAGATCTAAGTTTTTGGGGTAATGACTTAAAATTTGACAAAAATTTCTGAGAAAAGTGAAAAGCATTTTGAGAGAAATTAAGCATAATTTGTAATTATCTCAACAAATACTGACCTATTAGAATCTTCATTCTATGATTTGCAGGATTTATTTGGTATATTCTCATTATCCTACCTTTAGATCATTCTACTAGCCTGTAAAAATATTGCTTAAGATTAGTGAAATGGAGATTCTTAGAAGAAATTATAATGGGGTAAGAGAAGTTTTGAGAATCTAGTTATAGCACTTATTTCTATAATCCAGTAATATTACTTATGTACCATTTTGTAGAGCCCTTTTCATATGAACTTTTCTTTTATGTGATTATTAATACATTTTAAAATCTTAAAGTCTAGAAAATAGTAAAATGAAATTCCATTATTCATTTGGGTTGCCTAATAGTGTTTTAGCAGAATCAATAAGCTGTTTTGATGCTGATGCCTTTGAAATATGTAGCATTTCTTAGTTGTTACCGAAGTAGAACAAAGGGCTAAAATAAGGAAAAGATGTTATTGTTAAGACCTTTGACTTTTTTTTTTTTACCATTACTTTCATTTATAGTTACCATTCAGTGAAGTATCTGAAATGTTTTTAAATTGTCTAGAGGTCATATTTAACTGGCAAAAGGGAACACATTTAACATATACTAAAATGATATTATCTGCACCTTTTATGAAATTTAAAACTTGCTGACCTCGAATTGCTTCAGCAGAACTGCTGATAGGAAACTCTGATTTGTTAGGTTTTGTGTGTCAAGTTAATGGGCAATGCGTTCTGCATTCTTGTGTAGATGTGCTTAGCATACAGAAAAAATAAATGTCTGAACAGAGCTCACATTCACCTTGAGGATTTTTTTCTCCACTTTATTTGGATAAGTTTAGAAATGATTTCTATTAGGCTGGATTCACGCATTTGAATCTGTATATAGTAGTTGGACTTTATTCGTACTGCTCTACCATGATTGATTATTATTATTAAATAGATTTTCATCAGCATAATTAAATATTAAATACTCAATTAGCAGTTCCTAAATTTGGGGGATAGTATAATACCTCTAATTGTTATTTTTTACAGTATTACTCCTCTGCCTTACCACCCCCCTAAAAAAATCCTCACATCACCAAATGGAGCTTAGTTTTAAACGATTAAATTTCTTGAAGTTACATTAACTTTGAGAATTTTGTGGCATCATTTACAATAACTAAAAGTGCCATATGAACATTACAAAAATAATTTGTAAAATATACTGTAATAATAAATATGGAAGTAAAATGAAATGTTTTTTTTCTTTTTTGCCATTGGAAAAATTTTGGACGTTATCAATGAAAGTGATATGAAATATTTCCAATGTATTTTCTGCCTCTTATTTCCTTGTGTAAAAGGGAGATATAGTGGTGTGTAAATTACTTGGGGGAAATATTAATTTAGATGTGGTCTCATTTGGTGACGGCAGTAGTCATGTGTGAATGTGTATCTGTGTATATATAGGAAACATATCCTTCATACTGAAGCACAAGTAAAGTATGATAAAAAAAAATTACAACTACAAGAACTGACAAACTATTGCTGTAAAATAGCCCAGTTATATCCTCAGGAAACTAACAATTAGTTAGTCTTCAGTTAGTCTCCAGTTAGTCTTCAGCCTCTCACTCTTACCATTTGTTGCCTTTGCCCCTACACAGATGTTTCTGTATGAAGGTAAAGGAAATCACAAAACTATTATGACTGTGTGCACTGCATATTTATGTTACAGAACCTCAGCTGGGTCCACACTGCTGCTAGGCATGCTGCTGTACCTCCCCTATCAATTTACTGCCCTACTCTCAACCAGCAGTTCTTCTAAACCTTTTTATTCCTCTTCAGACTCTTTCCCCTCAGTGTCACATCTGAGAATCATGCCTTATATTCTACAGAGAAAATTGAGGTACTTAACCATCTTATCCCTACTAACTTATTTCCCATCATTCAGGTTCCTTCTGCCACTATCTCGTCCTTCACCCCATCTCACATGATGAAGTGGCGTTAATCTTTACCTCTACTTCTTTAAGTGATCTCATTCTGGCTTATCTCTTCCATTGTGGGTCAGGGGGATCCAGAATATGACACAATTGTAACACATTTTATAATTTTATCAAATGTGATTTATTGATACAGAATACACTTATTGATGCCTTGTTGGGTTGTTGAGGTAAAAAAAAAAATACACTACTTACTGGCTAACCTCCTGGCAGTAAACCTCTTACTGGTGACATAGACTAAAAGTACTTCTAAAAATCTATTAAAAAGCTAGATAGTTTCTTCTATGCCTGTGATTGTTGTGAAAAGCTGCAGTCACTAATTCAAGATATTTATAGTTCTTATTCTTGACTTGCCCCTTCAAAGTTCTATTACTCTGTTTTTTTTAGTTCAATTGGTCTGAAGTTTCAAAAGTCTGAATTGCCTCAGCACTAGAACCAAACTATACTTTTACCATTTTAGGGTAGACCAGTGGTTACATCAGTTGATGATAGTCCCCCTTGCAGGTTATCAGAGTAGACAGACAAATTAATGCTATAAAACACTGGATGAAGAGCCTGAAGATACATGTGAGTTTGAATCCTGGCTCTACCATTGACTTACCAGGTGGCCCTAATGTGTCAAGGGATTTTGGCATGAAGAGAATAGGAGAAGAAGGAGACTTAATTTTCTCAGTAAAGCAAGAGGCAAGGTCCATAGCTGAGAGAGTAGAGGATTTGTGAGAGGCTGTAGCACCAATGTGATATTCACAGTGCCTACAGTGGCTATAAATATGCTGGTATAATTCTGAATTGCAAAATATAATAGACTCTTCACATGGAAGACAGAACCAAAACATTCATTCAAACATCAAAAAGCCAAATCCATCATAGCAACAAAGAAATCTATATACAGTAACAATGCAGAAGCTACCACCATCCCCAAGCCTTCCCCCTACCAAAGTCTTCCCACAAATACCCTCTCACTCACAACTTGCTGCTAGCTTTCTTCTCTCTCTCCCTCAGCTCTAAACTACTCTGACCAATTTCCTCTGTTGGAAATTCTTCATTCCTGCTGTTTATTGGGCTCTGCTCCACCCTTCCTATTCTACCCTTCCTATTCTACCTGTTCAATAAGCTCCTCCCACCACACTCATGTGACTCAAGCAGGTCACATGGACCTATTAATGGATGGGAAAGATCTTCCCATTAAGCAAAAAGACATTAACAGTACAAAGGCCTGAAGGGAGAAGAGAGCTGTGGGGAGTGAGATGGGAAGTCAAGTCTGACAAACATTTATGTGCCTTGTTCATAATAAAGTGTTTAGTAGTAAATGTTTTTTTGATTTGACATTTTTATGCTAGGCTTTTTGCTCATATATTTCAAGGGAACTCTTTTCAGAAGTCGTTTAAACCTCTGCTCTCTTTCTCTTGTTTATTCAAAAGTTGTTCACCTATCCATAAGTCTGATAAGTCACATATTCCACGTTCTTCAAATTTTCTTGTAATGTCTTTCTTTATATCTAGGTCATATATTCATTTTGACCTCATCCTAGTAAATGGTATAAAATATTGGTCTATGCCCAATTTCTGCCTTCCTGCTATTTCTAGTTTTCCCAAATAATGAATTCTTACCCCAAAATCTTGTCTCTAAACTTGTCAAATACAAGGTTACTGTATTTATTTGCTGCTACAAATTGTATATTTACCCTGTTCCATTGATCTAGCTTTTTATTTCTTAGCCAATACCAGATAGTAAGATCTGGTATGGCTAAACCTCTTTCGTTTACATTTTTTCCATTGTTTCCTTTGATATTCTTCACTTTTTGGTCTTTCAAATGAATTTTGTTATTTTTTCTATCTCAATAAAATATTTTTTGGTAATAAAAAAAAAGGTAACCAGAATTAAACGACTTGCCCAGGGTCACACAACTATAAAGTATCTGGGCCAGATTTGAACTCAGGTCCTCCTGACTTCATTTATTATGCTCACTATGTGCTAAACACTGGGGATACAAATACGAGCAAAAATAAAGATTGTCTCTGCTCCCCCCACCAGCTTACATTCTAATGAGGGAATATAATACATAAAAAGAAGCTAAATTGGGGGAAGGGGTTGGTGGGAGAAAGGAGAATATAATACAGGGGTATGGTGATAAAATCTGGAGACCAAAGGATGGTTACTCTGAGCATTTCTCAAAATGGAGATTCTAGGAGGAACTCGGCCAGTGGGAGAAGAGGGTTACATGGGTGAAGGAAGAAAGCAGATGAAGCATAGAAGAAAATGGGAGAATAAAAGAAATGCCTTTTATTCCTACACTGAGAGAATGAGAGCCCAGTTGAGGTTGGATAAAATGAATTTTCAGTTTTACCTAGTGAGCATGGTTGTGAGACTTCCTTCAGCTGCTTTCAACAGTTATTTATTAGGAAAAGAGAATGTAATTGGTGGAAGTAATCTGGAGCTAAGGTTTGGCAGGTGATTAGCCAAGATAGGACATGGGGGCAGAGAGATCCAAGAGTAGAGGACAGTATAGAGTTGAAGTGGTTAATACTGAGTAGAGATTGGAAAGGGAAGAAAGTATGGTCATGTCTGGGGTAAGGGATGGAGGGATTGGAGATCTCAATGAGAGTGAAGAATAGATTTGGGGGGTGAATCATAGGAAGAGATGACAGGAGGTTGTGATCAGATAGGGCAATGTCAGAATTTCTCATTAGGGAAGGGTGGAAAACATATCTGGATGAGATTTAGTGCATGACTATCCCTTTGCGTGGATAAGAATGAAGGAGCCAAGAGATTTAAGGAGTATGTTAAAGAAGTAAATCAGTAAGTGAATCAATAACAAGAATTTATTAAAGCCCCTCTTATGTGTAGACAGTGCAAGGGGTTGGGGATATTAAGATAAAAAAGTGAAAATCCCAGCTCTTAGAAAGCTTGTGTTTTCCTCTGGAATCAGGAGGCATGTTTCATCATCAGTCTTCTGAGGTCATGATTGGTGACTGATGGGCACCATGCTGGGACATAAGGAGAATAGCGAAATGGTTCCTGCCCTCAAGGAGCTTGCTTCAATAGGGAGAATCAGTGTGTGTGTGTGTATGTAAATTTGACGAAGATACAGCTGAGGGCATGAGACAAGGCTTCTTATAGAAAGTGGCACTTGGGTTGATTCTTGAAGGAAATAACAGGTTCTAAGAGGTGCTGGTGAGAGGGAGCGCATTCTTGTCTTGGGTTGCAGATAGCTAGTGCAAAGATGCAGATTTGGATATTGTTATCATGTGAAGGAATAGCCAGAAGGCCATTTTGGTTGGACTGAAGACTCAGGAAAGGGAATAACGCATAAGAAGGCTGGAAAGCTAGGTTGGGGTCAGATTGTTAAGGGCAAACAGAGGGGTTTACATTTGATCCTAGGGACAATAAAGAACCACTAGGGTTTGTGTTAGGGGGTCAGGGTATGTGGGATGGGGGGGTAGGTTAGAGTGATATAATCAGACTGTAGGAAAATTGTTTTATCAGCTGTCTGCAGGATGGATTACAGTTAAGGAGACTTGAGACAGGGAGTACCTGTTATTATTACAGCTGGCTAGGTCAGAGGGGATAAAGTCATGAACTAGGCTGTTGGTTGTATAAGTAGACAGAAGAGGACAGATTTGAAGGCAGTTGTGGAGGTAGAAATGACAAAAAATGTAGCAACTGATCAAATATATGAAGTGTGCAAGGATTGAGAATAACGCTTTGTAACCCAGAGTGACTGGAAGCATGGTAGTGCTCTTGGGAGAAGTGAAGAAGTTCAGAAAATAAGTTAGTTTTGAAGGAAAGAGAACACTATCAATTTGGACATGTGTTTGAAATGCTTGTGCATCATTCATTTTGATATGTCTAATTGGTGATTGGAGATGGACAGCTAGAACTCAGGAAAGATACAAAGGCAATAGAGAGATCTGGGCATCATCTCCATGGAGACAATTAAACCTGTGGGTATTTGAGTCCTGAAGACCTGGTCCCCAGACTTGCCTCCACCACATGCTGTCTTTGGGGCCCTGGGTAGACCATTGTCTCAGTGCCTCAGACAGCTAAGACTAGAAGTATCCAAGAAGCTGCTGATCTTCTTTGCTACAGGTTTCTCATAGGGACCTTTCTAATTCCTTGATGAAATCATAGGTCTGGTACCAAAAAAATCTGATTTTTTTTTCATCAAGGACCTGTACATCTTTTGCAAGGCTTTCCTTATGAAATGGTAATTTAAATTTGAAGACCCCTTTTTGTTATGTCAAGTAAGCAGGTACTTAGCCCTTAGTAACTAATCAAACCTTTGTAGTTAAGAGGCAGTGGGTATGAACTTTGTCTTCTGATGCTGACATAACAAGAAGAGTTTGGCTGAAACAGGAAGCCAATGCTTTGTGTGTATATAAGAAGAACCCCAGAGAGTCAGAATCAGAATTTTTCTCTTGGTGGGCTCCTGGTGGAGGAAGCAGAATTTTCCCAGCATCTGGAAGCTGGACTGCTACTTGCTGGACTGAGTACTGGGTTGGAGTTTTCTTGAGGCCAGAATCTGGTGAAGGCCGAATTTGCTGCTGAGAACGCTTCCTGGAAGGCCGAAGTGACTCCTGCCAAATTTCTTCTGGGTCCTAGGGCCAGCCAAACTGCTGGAGGACTGCAGAAGCATGACCAGGATGCTAAGATTTTGTTTGTGGCTTGGTTGATCCTTGATTTCCCGGGAACAGAAGTAGTGAAGGTTTTGAGATGTGCTGGACCCTGTGAACTTCAGTGAGTAGCAGGAACTGCCCGGAGGACTGGACAAGGACCTGAGAGCTGTCTGCCTCTGAATCTAGGTGACTGGTAGATTCAGGTAGGAGCTGGGACCATGGAAGGGGATCCAGGGAATCTGAGAGACCACCCAGAGTCAAGATGAAGAAAAGGCCTCTCCTTGGATATTGAATGTGGTGATGAAATTAAAGTTTATTAGAAACCGAGGGGTGGAGGGTTTGTATAATTTTCTAATGATTGTATTTAGTGATTAACGATACTTAGTGACTGATTGCTAGATAAGTGACTGATTAAGTTAACTAATGATTGCCCCATGAGTGGAAGACTGACTTGTATTGTCAAATGATTGAATGACTGAGTGAGGAGGCAGACCTTAGGGATACCAGATGATTGTTCTTTTGTTCTTTGTTCTAAATTCTGTGACCACTTTGGTTAAAACTATGTGGCCATTTTAATGGTAAGCTGTTGTGAACACTATATTGTGATTTTCTCTGTTAAGATGTAATGTTGTGAATGTTTGCCTTGATTTGTTATGGAATAAATGGAGTGTTCACTATACCGCATAATCAGAACCTTAAAAGTTGGTCACAGTAGTATTCTTTTGGGAAACTGCTTGTGTATGGCATTACACCTTATGATGGTCAAACAACATTTGAGTTAAGAGCAAAAGGTGCAGTGTAGTAGAAAAAACCAGTTGATGGATAGGCAGAACCTATAACCCAGGCCTTTTAGTTCAGATTCTGTTATTCTCATTACTCAGCCTTGATCTTTTCGCTTTGGGTTACATGATCTCTCTGACTTCTAGCTCTCCAGTTATGATCTGACTTAACATTTAACAAAACTTGGAGAGAAATTTTTAAATGTCTCTTAGATTGTTTTGTTTCAATATCCATTGAATTCAAGTTTCTAAGAAAAGTAGAAAGGGAGTCATAGAATTGCAGTTAATGTCACTAGTATTTTTCTCTCAGAAAGTTTCTGTTTTATGCTTTATATTTAAGGATGATGGTATTCCTAGTGTTTGTTAGATGTATGACTGTAAAGGCTAATGGTACATATAAATACTTTCCACAAGCCTACAAGCTGTCTTTGGTTTACAGTTGGCACCAAGCCTAGATCTCATCATTCTTTGTCTTGCCCATTTGACTTTTGTTCAGTCCTTGGCCTTTGCTTTAAAATCACCCCATTTCAATATGTGCCAAACTATCTGTATTGCAGCTGCTTCCCAGAATTTGGCACTTTATCTCTGCCTCTACAACAGTACATCTGCTGAGCCCGTTTAGGCCAAGCTTAATGTTATTGAATTGGAAAGTATGGTAGATACTCTTAGAAATTCTGGAAGTGGTGACTTTTCATGCCAGTTTCCTATGAATTATATTTGATGCTCAACTTATTTTTTTAAGGTTAATTTATTTTTACTTTTCCACATTCACTTCCATAGGTTTTGAATTTTCTCCATTTTCTCCCTCTCCAAAACAGCATACAAGCTGATAAAGGCTCTACATATACATACATTCCTATTAAACATATTTTCATATTAGTCATGTTGCATGGAAGAATTAGAATAAATGAGAGGAACCATGAGAATGAAAATGAAACAAAACAAAAAAAGAAAATAGTCTGCTTTGTTCTGCATTGAGACTCCATATTTCTTTGGATGTGGGTGGCGTTTTCCATCATGAGTCCTTTGCATTTAGTCCTTTGTTTTAGGTCCTTGGGTTGCTGAGAAGGGCTAAGTCTATCAAAGTCAGTCATTGCACACTGTGGCTGTTACTGTGTATAATGTTCTGAATCTGCTCACTTCACTCAGCATCACTTATATGAACTGATATAAGTCTTTCCAGATTTTTTCTGAAGTCTTCCTGTTCATCATTTCTTATAGTACAATAGTATTCCATTACATTTATATGCTACAACTTGTTTGGCCATTGTCCAGTTGATGGGGATCCCCTCAATTTCCAATTCTTTGCCACCACAAAAAGAACTGCTATAAATATTTTTGTACATGTGGGTCCTTTTCTCATTTTTATAATCTCTTTGAGCTACTGACCTTGAAGTGTTATTTCTGGGTCAAAGAGTATACACATTTTTATAGCCCTTTGGCCGTAGTTCCACATTGCTCTCCAGAATGACTGGATCAGTTCACAACTCTACCAACAATGAATTAGTATTCCAATTTTCCTACATCTTCTCCAGCATGTATCATTTTCCTGTTTTGTCATGTTAGTCAGTCTGATAGTCAATCATATCTGTGATGTGAGACCTCAGACCTGATTTGCATTTCTCTAATCAGTAGTGATTTAGAGCATTTTTTCAAATGATGGTACCTTTAATTCTTTTCATATGATGATACCTTTAATTTCTTCACCTGAAAACTACCTTTTCATATCTTTTGACCACTTATCAATTGGGGAATGACTTGTATTCTTAGAAATTTGACTCTGATTTTTTCTTTTTGCTCTTTTGATTTCCTTTTAAGAGGATATCCATTATGTGCATCTGATAAGAATATATTTTTCATTATACATACACACGCGTGTGCACATACATGCACACATGCCCATGCCCATGTGACTGGACTGAATATGTCTGCTTCTGTTACTTCCATCTATATTCCCCTAGTGCAGATTTCATCCTAAGTATGCCTTTTCATCTTTTAGGCACCTGGGAAATGTCATCTTCTAAAATCTACACAGGGAATCACCCCCTGTGCTGGGAGTATGTATCTCTTGTCATTATGTGGGCACAAGTGGGACACACAGACAGTCCATTTTGTTATCATCCCTTTACTCTCACACTATATGATGATGATGATGATGATGATGATGAAGATGATGATGATAACAGTATACTACATACCTGGCTTGTCTCCTTTTCCATTATGTCTTCTCCCACTTCTTTGGTGTAATTATTCATTAGCTGTTTATTCCTTGATTTTTGTTTTAATTAGTGAATTTTGTTTAATGTTGTCTTTTCAGTATTCTTTGACTCTGATTCCGTAATTTGATGTTTTAGAAATTTATTAGAGAATTCTCTGAGTAACTTGACTTTCCAATATTTTTATATACCCATTCAAAATAAGACTGAGATATTCAAATCTACTTACACAGTATGTTTACAATTTTTAGGATGAACTTTCTGATATTAGCCAAGGAGGATCAAAGGCTACTACTCCAGCGTCAACAGCTGCTTCAGATGTTGCAGCAATTCCTGCTGATACTCCCTTGAAGGAGGATGGTGAAGGCTATTTGAAGGCTGCAGATAAGTCAGAGACAGGCAAGCATATTGAAGTACAGGTAGCTCAAGATACTAGGAGTGTGTCAATTGGTAAGTGTCTCTTGGTTTTGTTTCTTTAGCATCTGGGTTGGTTGGTTTGTTCTGTGCTTTGATTTTGCTTGTTTTATAGTGTAAACACAGACTTACCCAGTAACTAGCAAAGTCATGGTGATGGATATCCTTAAAACAGCCTTTAAAATGACCGAGGTTGACAAAGGGAAGGAAAGGAAAGGAGAACTGCAAGGAAGGAAGCTTTTGCTTGAGATACACAGCATTTTGTACTGTGGAAAAGCTAGAGAGGCTATAACTCATGTTTCCTTTTCTTTGTTTTAATCTCACCTGATTAAACATGGAAGTGTACTCTCTTTGTGTTCTTTGCAATGTGAAAGTTCAAGAGAACTCTTAAAAATGTTTGTAACTTAATGATAATGTGCAAGCATAGAAACGTGACATATTTGTGGCTAATGCTTACACAAATATTACTCTTTTCTCAGGCTCTAATGAAAATGAAGATAAATCAGAAGTGCAAGCAATCATTGAATCTACTCCTGAGCTGGATATGGATAAAGACCTCAGTGGATATAAAGGCTCAAGGTACTTCAGGATGTTGCTACTTTTACTTAGCCCTTTCATTTAAGTGTAACAAAAACACGAGATGCTTCTGTTCTTTTCTCCTTCTACAGGCATCCTGCTTTCAGTCAGTTTTGACATATGTTATCCTACAAGAGGAAATTCAGTTCCTTTCTGTGGACTAATAACAGATAGTAGTGGTGGGGCAGCCAGGTGGCACAGCGGATAGAGTAGTGGGACTAGAGTCAGGAAGACAATTCTTCTTGAGTTCAAATCTGACCTCAGAGGCTTACTAGCTGTGTGGCCCTGGGCAAGTCATTTAACCTGTTTGCCTCAGTTTTCTCATCTGTAAACTGAGCTGGAGAAGGAAATCACAAACTGCTCCAGTATCTCTGCCAAGAAAACCCCAGATGGGGTCAGGAAGAGTCGGACATGAGTGAAGAACAACAACAATAAAAGCTTGTGTTTATGTGGCACTTTAAAGTTTGAAAAGTGCGTTATGTATGTTATTTTGTTTTATCCTCACAAGCACCCTGGTTGCACATATTTTACAGATAAGGTAAATGAGGCTGAGAGAAGGTTGTTGGCTTACCTCGGGGCACACAGCCTGGTAAAGTGTCTGAGGCAGAATTCAGACTGAGGTCTTCCTGACTCTAGGTCCAGCATGACCCACTACAGCACCGAGCTGCCTCGCTGAATCATGTTAATGAGCGCCTGTGCCTGTTACTCCTGAAACTGAACTCTTGGGTAGTTTAGACAACTTTGCCAACAGGTTGCTTTATATAGTTATCATTAGGCAGCTAAGAGTGGATCTAAGAACCAGGATAGTGTTTGTTGTTGTTATTTAGTTGTATCTGACTGTCTGTGACCCCATTTGGAGTTTTCTTGGCAGAGATACTGGAGTGGTTTGCCATTTCCTTCTCCAGTTCATTTTACAGATGAGGAAGCTGGGGCAAACAAGGTTAAGTGACCTACTCAAAGTCACACAGTTAGTAAGCATCTGAAGCCAGATTTGAACTCAGGAATTTCTGGATTCCAAGCCCAGTGCCATGTCCTCTGCACCACCTAACTGCCCCTTCCAGGTCAATATAGAGATGTAGAAAATGACAACTAAGGGCTGTTCTTGGGTGGTGTGAAAAGACAAGTGGTGATAAGGGAAGTATCACATTTTGGGTAATTAGCCATGTTTCTGGACTTCTTCCTTAACCCTGGGAGATTGCAAGCCTTCCCTGATCTCCATATGTCATTATTAGAGATAATCGCAATCAGTAATTAACAGAGGAAAGAC
Organism: Pseudocheirus occidentalis; assembly: GCA_028646575.1. NCBI lineage: Eukaryota > Metazoa > Chordata > Mammalia > Diprotodontia > Pseudocheiridae > Pseudocheirus > Pseudocheirus occidentalis. The sequence continues at coordinate 149,049,844 of CM053593.1, forward strand.
CTCCACTCTCCCTTTATAGGCTGTTTGTCTGACTGACGAAATGAGAATCAGTTATCTACTGACTTAATCAGGTTATTTGAAATTACACCAAAATTCAGGGCTTTGAGATCATTTTTTTCATTTAGTGCTTTGTCTATATTTCTGCAAATTTTAAAACAATTATTCTGACAGATTTTTGTGGAAACCTTCTCTCATTCCTACTCCCCACAAATGTTGACAAATATTTATTAAGCTCTCTTAACTATAGGCTCAAAATTAAAAATGACCTACCCAGTACTCATTTATATTATATTGAAATAAAATAATTGTTTTATTCCTAAATAATGTAGCTTAGATATTTATTTTACAGTGTTGTAAAAGACCTTAATTGTTTTTTATTCTTTTGCACAGCACTCCTACCAAAGGTATAGAGAACAAAGCATTTGACAGAAATACAGAATCTCTTTTTGAAGAACTGTCTTCAGCTGGCTCAGGCTTGATTGGAGATGTAGATGAAGGAGCAGATTTACTGGGTATGGCAGTTTGGGCAAAGAACTTTTTTTTTTTTACTGGTAAAAAAAGAGTTTCCAAGTTTGTTGATGTATACAAGCCTTCTGATCTTGATTACTCCCATAAGAGGAGTGCTATGACTCTCATAGCTTACTGTGAAGGTGATATTTATGATAATAGAGATCTTAAAAAGCACTTCTGAGTAAATCCAAAAACTAGCTTTATTTGAAGTTGTATTTGTTCTCATTATCTTATAAGAGCTCTTATCATTAAAGCTGATAAACATTTTAAATATGTAGCATTCTGATTTAAAAAATTTTTCTTCTAAAAATATAAAGTTTAAAAATAATAATTACCCAGGCAGCTTAAATTATATGATCAAACATTGTAGTTTGTTTTGTGCACAAATGCTGCTATTGCTTGATTTTTTAATACATAAGAATCATCCCATAAAGCTATATTTACCATTTTGCAAATACTTTTAAAGGGAAAATATGTAGTAGCTTGCATCTAGATTTATATTTCCTATGGCTCTAGAAAAATTTTGGTGTACCATCTTAAACTTAGTGTGGTGTTATGCCTTTACCATTTTGGTTAATGATCCTAATTTTCCAGGTGTTTGGATGTTGAGAAATAATAGTTCTCAGATTTTAGCAACTCTTAATTGATAGACAAATCAAGCCTGGTTTAAGTAAGAAAATCAGAAATGAAAAGTTATATAAAATTATTTGCTGTTTGACCCATATCAGCCCGTGTGCCCCCTGCTTTTACTAGGCAATATATTTCCTTAAACAGCCAGCTCCTTAGGTCATTTTTCTTGAACACTTTCTAATGATATAAAAGTCAAATGAAAAGGTGTGCTCCTTTATCTTGATTCCAGTAGATTAGTATTCTTTACTCTGATTTAGTTTTTGTAGTTTAAAAAAAAGTTATCAGATATTCTCTTCCAATACTATGCAAGGATATGACTTTAAAAAAAGTCTTCCTGCTCACCATCAAAATGATGGGTTTTCTGCCCACCAAAAACAAAAAACCAAACCTAAGATTATGCTTATTTCGTTTAAGCATTTTATTGAAAGTTAGGCTATCCAAATTCCCATTTGGGTTTCTGTTGCTGATAGAATAGAAGAAACATTGCATTTCATTTAAAATGAGACTTTTCTTTTTACTGTGTATTCATGTTAATCATATCTTAGATTGTTATTTGGAACTTTGTTTTAGGAGAAATCTTTGTTGGAAATATGTTTTTATTAGCTATGAATTTCATAGAATACAGTATAGGAATGTGTTTTCCATGTAACATCTTAAAATTTTTAGTACTAGAATGCCATGTTGCTTAATATCTGGTGTGGTTAACCATTTCTTTTCTCTCATTTGAAATTAACATGAGCTTAGTTATTAGTTTCCTAAAACAAGCTAATTGAGATTTTCCAATCTCTTTTCTCTTGGGCTGCTTACCCAGGGGAATATTCTGGTGTGTATGTTTTTAAATGCATTCAAATTGCTGCTTCTACAGCTAGGCGTTCTTGGCTGCTGTTTTCATTCAGTGCATTCTCTTCATTTTTCTGCTCACTGATATTTTTTGCCCTGCATATTTTTTCAGCTTTTAAGCCTTTTCTCCCAATTTGTGGAAAAGTTTCTGCAAACATGGTTAGCCAGGAATTTTTTTTTCATATTAAGCTAGACCCTATTTCATCTATCTATGTACTTCTTTTATCAAGTTATTTAATTTTCATATGTTAGCACAAATATTTACCAAAAGGCTTAGTTTGGATTTGGAATTTGGAATCTTTTTTAGTATCTGAAGATGAAACATTTCTAACAGTGAATAAAATAGATATCAGAGTAAACTATTTCTGATTTTAATTTAAAATTATTTTTACAATCTCTCTTAAAAAACATTTTTTATGGATCCCCAGAGTTTGATCTAATATGTATTATTGAGTGGGGAAAGGAAAAGAAGGAAAGAAACATTTATGTAGTGCTTAGTATGTGCCAGGCATTGGGCTATAAACTGTACAAATGTTATCTCATTTAATCTGAGTGATCAAATTTTTTCTCTATGAAAACACTGATTCTTTTTATTTTAAAATTCTTTTAAACCATTAAAAATGTTTTCCTCCTTGGGGATTTGCTGACATGAATAGGATTTCTTTAATTATCCTTTTTTTTATGGTACTTTTCACCCAACTTAGTCCTGTAAATGAGAAATTAGAAATATTGCAGTTGTCATAGCCTTTCTTTCCAGAAACTGCCCTTCAGCACTTTGGGGTCAGTGCAGTGTGTGGGGTGTGAGAGTATGCCTCTGTATCTCTGTCTATGTGTACATGAGAAAGAGACAGAAACACATACATTTTTTGTTTGCTTTTTAAAAAACTTTTTGGGGTTCATATAAGCTCTCTAATGCATAGTTTCACTTCCATTTTTCTTAATATGCTTCAAATGAAAAGTTGACTATGGAAGTTGTTGCTTTGAATGTCATGCATGTAGATTTTTTAATGTTTCTAATATTACTGAACCTAATCATCATTGATTTGACACTTTACTACAAACTAATTGATTTGTGGATTTTAATCTAAGCATATTTATTTTCAGTATGAGGCAGAATAGGAAAAAACATATTTGTTTGGACTTCAGAATTTGCAGCATTCCTGGGAAAGGGCTTACCAGTAGAATAGTAGGTCATCTTCCTAAATACAGAATGCCTCCTCCATCACTTCTCCCTGCCCTCATCAGTATCTTCCAGCCATCCCATCGTGATTCTAGTCTTTGTCATTAGCTGTGTTTTTCACAGAGTTCATAAAACTTTATAGGTAATCAATTTACACTCATACTTTTTCTTACATGAAACGTTTCTTGTTCTTTGTTTTTGCTGTACACGGGATGCATGGGCTTTAAGACCATAATTTCTTGGGTAAGGTGCCATCTGCTTTGGGGTACTGCAAAGCTTTTTCACTTTCTCTGTTCCTTGTTTAAATATCCTCTCTATTTGTAGACTCTATTTGAATTCAAGCTCTCCAATTATTCATCTATATTGTCTATATTTGATATAAAGCATATTACGTAAAGTATATGAATGTATATATAGTGTATAAAGTATAAAGCTTTTCAGATTTCTACTCCTTTCATTTCCTCGTTGATATTTTTAGTAATTCATATTGACTCATGTTTACATCATCTTCATTTCATCTATTCATTAATTGGACTGAGTTTCAGCTTCATATAAACCACCATTTCCTGTTTTGATATTTAGTCGAATTCTTGATTTTTAAAAAAATACTGTCTTTGGAAAGGGAAGAAAGCATCACTTATGCAGGATAAACCAATGCAATTTGTGACCTTCTATTATTCCAGAAGTTTTATAGGTTCTTAATCTATGGGAATTGTCAAATGAAATTAAAAACAAACTTAAATTAAAATTATAAAATGATATTATAATTAGCATAGTTTTAAGTTGACCATATTTTGTTTTTCTAAATTCACTGTTATCTTTTTTCTTGCTTTGAAGGAATGGGTCGTGAAGTTGAGAATCTTATTCTGGAAAATACACAACTTTTGGAAACCAAGTAAGTATTCACAAAATTTTAATAATACAACTAATGTTATGTCATTACTTCCTCTTCAGCCACTTCATCCAGCCAAAGGATGTGTTTCCCAGTTTCTGTTTCTCATTTTTATCTGTATCCAATTAAATCACATGCTGTACAATCCACACATAGGCTTTTTTTGGTGCACCCTAGATCTTGATTTCCTTTCTGGTCTTTGTATACCTTTCAGGCTATATTCTGAAATCCTATGTCAGTCACCTCTTCTGGATTTTGTCTTGTTGGAGGCCAAATGGTATTCTTATGCACAGTTTCTCCATTTCTGATCCGGCATTTCTCCATTTCTGACACGTTATACTGAATATAGCAATAGATTGCATTTATAGAGCAACATTAAAGTTTGTTGAGTACTTAATATATGCTATCCAGGGGAACCTTCAGCTTTGAAGCACATGTGGTCCTCTAGGTCCTCAAGTGTAGCCCTTTGACTGAATCCAAACCTCAGATCCCCCTGTACTTGGGGACAGCTAGGTGGCACAGTGCATCGAGCACAGGTCCTGGAGTCACGAGGACCTGCATTCAGATGTGGCCTCAGACACTTAATAGCTGTTTGACCTTGAGAAAATCACTTAACCCCATTTTCCCTGCCTTCCTCCCTTTGGAAAAAAAAGGATTTGTCCTGTAAAACTTGGACGCAGTCAGAAGGCTGCACCCAAAGACCTAGAAGGCCACATATGGCCTCAAGGACCATTTGGTCCTCACAACAACCCTGTGAAATAGATGCTTTTCTCATTTTACAAATGAAAAAACTGAGGCTCACAGAGTTGAAGTCACATAGTTATTATGTGTCTGAACTTGGGTTTTCTTGACTCCAAGTCAAATTTTTTATCGTCTGAACTCCTTTATGTGTCATATCTAGTTTCATTCTTAAAACAACCCTGTGAGGTAGAAGTGTTATTTTTATCCTCATTTTCCAGGTGGGAAAACTGAGTCTGACAAACTTTACGTGACTTACCCAAGGTTGCAGGCCTAGTGTATTGAAGACAGTATTCAAACTTAAGTCTCCCTGACTCCAAGTCTAGTGCATCTACAGTACTTCACTGCCACATTCAAAAGGCTGGGGTTAAGTCAGGTTCTCAGTTCCATAGCATTTATTACATTTGCATTTATCTGAGACAAATGGATTGAAGATAAAATGGCTTCTATTGCCAGAGAAGGGGAACAGTGTGCAGTTTTATAGCTTTTAGGCATAGTTTCAAAATGTTATCCAGAATGGTTTGACTTGGTCACAGATCTCAACAGTACATTAATTAGCTTGCCTGTTTTCCCATGTCTTTTCCAGCATTTGTCATTGTCTTTTTTTTGTCATCTTAACTAATCCAGTAAGTTTGAGTTAGTACTTCATTATTGTTTTAATTTTCATTTCTCTATTAGTGGTTTAGAGCATTTTTATATGGTTTTTGATAGTTTTGATTTCTTCTGAAAACTGTCTGCTCATATCCTTTGACCATCTGTCAGTTGAGAATTACTTTTATTTTTATCAATTTGATTCAGTTTCTATATATTTTAGAAATGAGACCTTTATCCAAGAAACTTGCTATAACTTTTTTTTTCTCAGTTTCCTGCATTTCTCATTTGAGCAGCTTTGGTTTTGCTAATGCAAAAACTAGCATTTATGTTGTTTACTATAGTGTCCAAATATTTGCTCTGTAGAAATGCTTTGAATGTAGTGAAGAATGATCTGATTGCAAAAGTGGATGAGTTGACCTGTGAGAAGGATGTACTACAAGGGGAACTAGAGGCTGTGAAGCAAGCCAAGCTGAAACTGGAGGAGAAGAACAAAGAATTGGAAGAGGAGCTTAGGAAGTGAGTGACTCCTTTACTTTAAATAACTTCCCCTTAAATTGAATTGAATGCTCATTCCATCATGGTTTTCCTTTAATCTTGACTGATCTATGGGCATAGCATTCAAATAACTTACCCCCAAAGGGGGCAGCTGAATAGCCTAAAAAACTTGTTGAAAGAGCTATCACCAAGTAAACAGTGGCAATCTTTTAGTGCTTAATCCTGGTTCTGTGCTCTTCAAAAAGATTTTCATAACTCAGTTTGAATCTTTTTTTTTTTTTTTTTTTGCTAGAGCTCGAGCAGAAGCTGAAGAAGCAAGGCAAAAAGCAAAGGATGATGATGATGTAAGTATAACATTTTAACCAGTCTTGTATAACAAGCTTTTTTCCCATTGCAAATATGTGTTGTAGAGAAAGTTGGTTTATTTAGTTTGGGGTTGTAACATTTTAAAAAGGGAATGTTGTTATTTCATCATTTTCAGTTGTGTTTGATCTTCATGACCTCATTGGGGGTTCTTCTTAGCAAAGATACTGGAGTGGTTTGCCATTTCCTTCTCCAGCTCATTTGAGAGATGAGGAAACTGAGACCAAATTTGAAATCAGGGAGATGAATCTTTCTGACACTGTACCACGTATTGGTCCCCAGATAGTGAATAAAAACCTCTGTAAAGAAAAATGGATGCTGTTTTGTTGACAGCATAGTTAAAGAGTCTCTTGGGTAACCTCAGCATTGCTCAACACAACCCTGGACTTTTTGCCTCCCCCCAGTCAGAGTTATGGAAATCATTAGTAACACTAATTTACCTTAGTATACACTTGCTACTTAATCATCATATTCCTACACTGCCTTTAAAGAAAGATGACACTGCTCATTCTCTACCAATATGATACGTGCTTTAAGTTACTTTTGGGGCAATGATATAAGTTTATGCTAAGCCATTCCTGTATGGTAAGAGGCATTGGTATGCTGGAGCTAG
>CM053593.1:149056798-149101557 GCA_028646575.1 Pseudocheirus occidentalis
GGTGGGAGAGGACTAGAATGAGAGGAGACAGGGAGAGACAAAGTGGGGTTAAATCATCCCGTGTAGAAGAGGCAAGGGATAACTGTTACAACTTCACTTTCATTTACTCTCATTGAATCTGGCTTAGGGAAGAAATGGCATAAACTCTAAACTGGGCATCATGCCACACAAGAGAGTAGGGAGCGTGGGGATGAAAGGTGGGATGACGGAGGGGAGGGCAGGGTCTGGGGGAGGGATGCTGGATGCTCACACTTAAATAAAGGAATAGGGACAGGGTAGAGAACAGAACGGGGCGGGGAGGGATAGGAAGGAGGGACATATGATCACTGTCACACTATGTCCACTATGAAGATATCCTATATAATCACATCTACACAGCCTGTATTGAATTGGTTGTCCTTCCAACGGGGGTGAGTGACAAGGGAGGAATCGAAAGAATCTAGAATTTAAAGCTCTGCAATACCTGCAACTAGGAATTAAGATATACAGGGGCTGGGGTAGGGAGACCCTCCCTGCCCTACTGAAAGTTAGAGAGCAGACCAGGGGAGGGGCTCTACAGTGGGATCAGTGTTTTGGGGTTGGGGTAGGGGAAAGACGGGGAGAAAATTTGTAATTCAAAAATCTCATGAAAATGAATGTTGTAAACAAGAAACAAATAAAATTTATTACATAAAAAAATAAAAAAATTTCCACTCTGAGCATGTACACCTTAAAATTGGCAAATGCTACAGATTGGGGCTTGATTTATTGTTTTGTTGATTGTCTAGACTTTAAGAAGTGATAGATATAATGTTAATGATAAAAAGTAAACTCTTTTTTTGGAGGGCAATTGGGGTTAAGTGACTTGCCCAAAGTCGTGAGGCTAGAAAGTGTGTCAAGTGTTTGAGGCTGGATTTGAACCCAGGTCCCCCTGACTCCAGGGCCAGTGCTCTATCCACTGCCCCACCTAGCTGCCCCAAAAAGTAAACTTTAAAATGCATTATGTGCACGTAATTTCTTCTCCCCCACCCCCAAGCCAGTTATTAAAATTTGCCAGTGCAACCCTCCTAAGAGTTCCCTCATTTCACTTTAGCATGATTATGTGAGGCACTTAGATGGATTTAAGAATAGATCACTTGATTATGGAACAGCAAAGCTAACAGTCCTACATGGCAATCAAACCCCTCCAAGCCCTTGGCAAATTAGCACAGTAACCTCACTAACTGGGCCAACCAATCAAAGTAATACTCATTTTCTCTCCATGTTCATTGCTGTTAATTTACCCTAAACTGTTACATCACTGGATCTGTTTTCTCATTCCTGTGGATACAGATTGCAGTCCGTCCCAAATCAAATAAAAAAAAAAATTTGAATTTCCCAAATTCTTTAGAGCAAATGTTTAGTCCATCCTCCCTCACTCTTGACATTGTGTCGGCAACGGTGGACCATATGGGCTACCCATTTATTATCTTCTTTTGTTTTTGGTTTTATTTTTTTGACTCTAAAAATGTAGTAGATTTGGTAGAGCAGAGTACTACTTTAAAGGCTCCCAAATGAAATACATTATTACTCAAAAAATAGATTGTTTGTGAAATTCTTCTATGTATTCAGAATGCCCCAGGGTCCAATGTAAGTTATTTTTTTAAGTCTTTGACAAATAAATAAGACTACTTCTAAATTTTCACAAAATTTTTAGTGCCTCAATGCTTAATTGAAGCCCTGTCTTTGGAGTCAGATCACCTAGATTAAAAACTCATCTCTGCTGTTTACTACTCTGTAACTTTGAGCAAGTTACTTAACTTACCCAGTTCTGTTTCTTTATCTCTAAAATGAAGTAGATGACCAGGAATATTTCTTTTAGCTCTAAACCTTTGGTCCTGTAATCATATGTTGCAGCAAGCAGTGTACAGTCATTAAAATTTTGCAATTTTCTGGTGTTTTATTGTTGTTCTTTGCAGTTACATTTTTGGTAGCATCCTATATATAATTTTCCTGGTTCTTCTTATTTCACTTTTTATCAGTTCATATAAAATCTTCCATACTCCATAGTCTTCATTTCTTGAAGCACACAAATATTTCATTACATTCATATGTTGCTACTTGTTTAGCCCTTCCCCAGTTAATGGACATGTACCTTCTTTTCCAGTGTTTTGCTTTTATAGAAAGTGCTGTTAGATTTTGTTATACATGAAGTTGTTTTTGTCATTGATCTACTTGGAGATATCACCAAACAATCAGTAGCTGCTTATTAAGTATCTGTTATGTCTTATAGACTATATTTTAGTCATTATTTTGTCTATTCCAAATTCCTGCACAATATTTTAATTTGTGTCCAATTATTTATACTTTGCATTTCTAGCTGGTTTTCTAATTCTTTGCCCTCACTTAATCACCAATACCTGAATAATTTATCTTCATCCCTATTCATCATTAACAAGGTAGTAAATTATAGTCATTTTATGTCTTCAAGTTTTAGAAATTTATCTTGGTGGAATGGATAGAGAGTTGGCCTTAGAGTGATGTCACACAGACTGGCTCTGTGGCCCTAGGCAAGTCACATGATTTCTCAGTCGCCCAAGCAACCCTCTAAGACTAGAAGTTACTTGCAGGTGCTCACCCCTTTTGGTAGAAGTACTTCCTCCCTACACTGATGAAATCACAGGTGTAGTTAAAATTTTTTCTCTTAAACATTTTTCTTATAGGCCTTGAGGGAATCTAGAAGACTAGTGGGCACACACAAAAATGTGGAATAGATGACCAAGATATTTGAAAAAGTTATGCAAAACTCATTAACTCATTAAGAGTTGTTTTTTTTTTTCACTTCCATAAGCAATATAAAGTCTATGGATCTCTTCAAATCCAGTATGAACGTACAGATGATCCTGTTATTTTTTTCCTTTCCTTGTAGAGTGATATACCCACAGCTCAGAGGAAACGGTTTACTCGAGTAGAGATGGCACGTGTCCTTATGGAAAGAAACCAGTATAAAGAGAGGTTGATGGAACTTCAGGAGGCTGTGCGATGGACAGAAATGATAAGGTTAGTGTTGGAAGGGGCTATATTTGTGCTTTTATTTTTTAGTGTCATTTATTCCTTCTGTTATTAGATCCCTGCTTTGCTATGTGCTTAGTCCAGTGAGAGAATGGCTCATGCCCAAAGTAATGTTACCAAACTAGTGACAAAATTGGGCCAGTGAAGGTTGTGTTCATGTGGCCACACTAATGTCATCTTGGTAGCTTAGCACTAGTTGAGAGACTCATCATTCCAATAGTACTTTATTTTATTTAGTAAAAGTTTTAGAGTATATTTGGTCTTTATTAATGCCTGTTGTTTTTGTCACATTCCTTTCTTAATCTTCTCTCCCTCCCAAAAAAAGTTTTTAAAGGGAAAAAAAGAACAGTTTAGCAAAACAAACCAATATGTTGAGCCTGTATTTACATCCATAGTCTGATAGCACTTTATAAGTGATCACATTATTTTCACTTTTTCAAAAGTGTTATAGTTCCTGTTGGAATTCTTCCCTCTCAGTTGTCATGCAGAGTACTTCCTCCATCACCTAATGCTGCCATCTGTTGGTCACATGTACCTAGTACATGTCAACTAGGCATTAGTCAACATAATGGGCATGTTCCTGAAAAGTTGTATGTAAATACAGTTTTAAAAATTCTATCTTAGATAAAAAAAGGGAGCTTATTATTTAAAAGAATTCTTTTGTGTGAATAATTTTGTAAAGTGGATAATCTTTCTGTCATGGCAAATCATCACACATTTTAATTTTGAGTTTTCATCTTAATGGGACATGCCTATTCACTTGGATTTAAAATTGTGTAGCATGGTTTCTTTCTTACAGTATTGACTTCCTTGGTGTCATGTGTTTTTATTTAGGAAGAATATATTTCCCTTATATAAATGATGTACAGTATGATTCATTATATATTTTACAATTATTTAAATGCTTCTGAGAGGATTCCATTTTCTAATCTCTTTAACAGATGAAGAAATTAAAATATCAAGAATCATGTTTTCAGTATACAGCATCAAATAGACAATATAGCATCCATATATCAGGGACAGGGATAAAGACTAGACTTGTGATTTTACTGTTCTAAGGTGTCAAACTCAAATAGAAACAATGCTTACTTGACTATATGTAAGGATCCCTACTGGCCACATGTTGTGGTTTTCTAAAAACCACATATCAATATTAATTATTTTATTATATTTTTATTTATGTTGTTAAATATTTCCCAATTATCTATTAATCTAGTTCAGATGATACTTAGGGGCCTGAGGGCCACATGTTTGACACCTCTGATCTAGGAAACTCCTGGGTAAAGCAGTTCCCTCTATCAAATGTAGGTCAGTGTCTTCTCTAGGCAACTTAGATTACTGAGAGGTTAAGTGACTTGCTGTTATGTTACCAGTAGGTACTAGAGGCAAGACTTGAACTCAGTTCTTTATGGTTTTTGGGTCGGCTGTTGGCTACCACACTGATTCTGTAGCCTCTAATTGATGATTATGCCAGGCTTTCTTCTTTTTTAGAAGTAGTAGTATTTTAGTATTTCACATAGCCATCTTCTGTGCACATTTTGTTTCCTGACTGCAGAGACGTTTTAGTTTACTTCCTGGTCATTTTAGAATGTCTAGCTGTTCCTTGAAGTAAAAGTTTGAGTTCACATTTTACTAATTGATCTTAGTCTGTCCATTTACCAAACTAAATGAAAATTGTAGTTTACATTTTAAATGCATATGAATCTTTTAAAATTTGCCTTACTTTTTTAAAACAAGATAGTGAAGCTTCTGACCACATAAGTGAAATTTTCATTCTTTTTCCAACTCAGAGGAGCAAACTATATCTTTTCTGAAATTCCATTCAAGTCATGACCGGCCTCACTTCTTCACCACCCTCTCCCCTTCCCCGCCCCATTTTGTAGCTTTTTCATGTTTCTGAGATCACTAAACACTTTCTAACCTGCCCAAATTACAGTTAGTACCGAATAGTGCAGTTCTGTGTTTAGTGTCTATTTATGGTATTGCCACCAAGACAGCAATATTTGAGATGTGGTAGGGGATGTCATTGACACAAGTATGACTCCTGATGGAAAACTATGGAATGAGAACTGAATACCAGCTGAGTACTGAGACACATGCATGTAGTGCCAAGTATCCCAAAGTTTGAGACAAGTTCAGGGGTCTGTGCCTGTCAGCCAGTTCAGGTTCAGTATAGTGAGCTCCCAGGAGAAGCGGCCACCTAGGGGCCTAAGAAGGGGCAAACCAACCCAGGCTGGAAATGGAGCAGGTTAAAGCTTCTGTGTAGTCCCATTGAAACTAGGCCCATGCCCATGAATAGCCAGTACCCTTTAGCTTAGGCAAGCCCTGTCTTTTTTTTTTAATCCTTTTTTAAAATATTGAAAGTTGTTTGTTCTGACAGAAAAGAGGTGTGTGGTGTAGTAAAGCATTGGACTGGGAGCCAGAAGGTCCTGGGTTCAAATCCTATCTCTCTGAGCCTCAGTTTCCTCATGATACTACCTATGATACTTAACTAAAAGGATTGTTGTGTGAAGCCCAAGTGAGATTTTGTATGTAATGTTTTGTAGACATTAAAGCACTATCTCAGTCATTACTAAAAAATAATAGTTTACACACAAAAAAATAAGCAGGCATGTCCACTCATTGTTAGCATGAGTCTCATTAGCATTTTGATACATGCTCAAACATTTGGTGCTTGACTTTATTTGTGTGCATTTTACTTTTTTTTTTTAGGGCATCAAGAGAAAATCCAGCCATGCAGGAAAAAAAAAGGTCAAGCATTTGGCAATTGTAAGTATCTAAAAACAAGTCAGGATAATAAAGAATACTTCAAAGTAGGAAATTATATGTTAAAAATGACTTATCCCTGATAGTTTTTATGTCTTGTTCAATTTTCCCCTCTATTGTCATGTAAAGATTGCTAAATTGAACCTTTTCTTTTTGATACTTAGCATGCCAACTGGGTAAGGCTGTTCTTGAAGACAAAAATAGGATCTCGTAAGCTGCATCCTCTAGTGTTGGTTATGCACTTAGTGAAGTAGTGAAAGTCTATGCCTAAATTGCATTGAAGTGATGATGAATTCATGAAGTGAATGACAAAATGGGCCCCATAAAGTATTTGATCCATTGACTCAGTGATTTATAAGAAATTTTGAATTTAAGATGGGAAATACTGTTTGTGGGGTTTGAGTAGTGTTTGTGTGTTGAACCTTTGCATATGGTTATGCTATGATGATTGTGTTACTGTGCTTATGACATGTCCTTCTCCAATTAACTTGTCACCTTCATTGAGTTGTAATTGCTTTACTTGATGTTCAGTTAGTTTATTTCTATTTCTGTTTAATCAGAAAAATGAGACCAATTCAAAATTATGTTTTCTCATTTTATTTTAAGAGTTGAAACATTGAGCCTAGACTCATGTTGGGTGCTGTTACCTTATCTTACCCCTCACTAGCACCCACTTTTACATTGTACTAGTCACATCTTATTAAGAATCTGACTCAAATAGGAAAGTTCTTCTACATAAGATGGTTTTCTCTCAGCAAACATTCAGAAGAGTGAAGGAGATTTCTTCCATTATTTTAACTTATAAATAATCATTTCCAAGTCTCTTTAACGACCTGTCATGCCAAGCATGACTTTTTTACCTCCTAATCTCTGTGGATCTGAGACTGGTTTTGAGTCATTGCTAAGCTAAAAAGCTGCTAAGAGAGGCTGCAAATTCGCATAGATAATATAGACAATCTTCCAGTTCTAACCTATAATACTTAAAAGCACTTTGACTTTGCCAACTCTGAAAGAGTTGGTGTAGAGCTAGGATTGGTTCTTCAAGTTAAACATGGAATTTTTATTTTCTCTTTTCAGTTTCAGCCGACTTTTTAGTTCCTCAAGTAATACCTCTAAGAAGCCTGAACCCCCAGTTAATCTAAAATATAATGCACCAACCTCCCATGTTACCCCCTCTGTCAAGAAAAGAAGCAGCACTTTATCTCAGCTACCTGGGGATAAATCCAAAGCTTTTGACTTCCTCACCGAAGAGTAAGTGCCTTTGGGCCAGATGGTCATGCTCTGTGGGTTAGAAAACCTGCAGAATGTCATTATTATTACATGCCAGAAGTTATGAACAATTAAGATAAAAATCTGCAAGGAAACTGCTTTTTAATAGAAATACAGTTTGGCTAGTTTTCATATGGAAAAAGGAATCAAAGTGCAATATTTGAAGTTCTTCTAGCATCTTTATGTTGAATTTCCTAGACTTATGATCTAAAGTAATAAGTATATGGGGAAATTATCTGTATTTTTAAAAAGATTAAAGTTGCCTTGAATATTTATGCTTTTGAAGCAAAAAAATTGATTAGAGAACCATGATCTTTTTTCTTTCCAAGAAAGTTCTTTTAGTCATTCTTTCTAGTAGTAACTTTTTAGCTATGTGAGGGAGGAGGTGAAGTAAACATAAGGATTGATCTTTTTTTTTGTATAACTAAATCTTGAAGCCTTAGTGAAAGTGCTTAGCTGATGATTCATCTTTTTTCAGTTATGTATATTCCAACCAATTAAAATAAGATAGTAATCTGTATTCATTACACAAATGTGAAATAGGTGCATTTTAAACAGAAAGAGAAAATGTCTTTCAAAACAAACAGCATGTGAGTTTAAAAAGTCTTTGTACTTCACTTTATTTCATTAGTAGGGTAAATGGTGAATTAAAAAGAAAATGAGATGGTGGTCATATAAATTTTGTTTTCTTTTTAAAAATTCTTCTTGTCTAGAACTGAAGCCAGTATAGCTTCCCGAAGAGAACAGAAGAGAGAACAGTACCGCCAGGTAAAGGCACATGTTCAGAAGGAAGATGGCAGAGTACAAGCTTTTGGCTGGAGTTTGCCCCAGAAGTACAAACAGGTACACTATTGATATGCTGAACACATTGGAAAGGTGCATGTATGTTGTTCATTCTTACACATATAAAGCTTGCCTATGAAAAGCTTTGTGGATAGATGCTTGCCCATTTTTAGACTTTCAAGTCACTAAAAGGAGAAGAAAAACTTTTTAAGTGGAAAGCCCTTTTTCTGATTCAAAATCATCATAAAAAATTTCAAAACCTAAATACTTTGTAAATGCCTTTATTGGGCTCCCTGTTTTGTTCTGGGAAGGTAGCTTGTTACATGCAAGTTTCCACTTGGGCTGTTATGTGTGTGAACACAAGCATCTACATATGCATATGTTGAGAACACCTATGTCGTATTGATTTTTTTCAAGTTCATGAAGGAGAAATCAAATGTTTGCTGCTTTTCAACACAAACAGAATTTTTCTCCATTTCACTTAACTCTAGTGAAACTAAAGGACTGTTTTATTAATTTTGTAGGAACGCTGAATTTTAGTTATAATCAAATTATTAAAGCCAAGCACTTCCTCCTCTTGACTCCTCTTCTACCTCAGTCCAGAAGAGCAGGCAGTGGGATGACCAAGAAGACTCTGAACACCCTTGTTCTCTTAGACCTTTCTGTGCCTCCCAGCCCAGTGAAGTAGGTGGATGGCCAAGGTCCAGCACTCCTAGCCTTTGCCCTATATACCATCCCATGAAGACTGTGAGCAATGCAATTCATCTGCCACTTACTGTTACTCTTATTTTGTTCTCCTTATCTCTGTATGACTTCCTCATTAGGTGTAAACTATCCATCTTCCCTGCCTACCCATGTCCTATTCCAACTCAGCCCACCCCTTCCACAGTGGCCTCAAGTTCCCATTTCATAATGAACACATTTCCCTTCCATTTACTTATTCTCATTGAGACCTCATTTCCCCAAATGACACTATGTCTCTGGTCATGCTATTCAGCCCTGGCTGTAGGTTCCCTCACATCTCAAAATACTCACATTCTGGTCCTGGAGAGGGAATCAGACTTCTCTCTTTCCTTTAACATTTTCAGACTCTCCTTTTGCTGACATTCAAAACCTCTTCTTGAAAGTCATACTATTAACATTTTTCGTCCTGCAGCTATGGTAGGGGCTATTGTTTACTGACCTATAGGTCTTTCTCCTCTGTTTCTCTAGGAGTACAGCACCTAGATCACTGTCTTCCTCTCTTCCCCTAACCCTAGGAGATTATATTCTTTATTCATGTTGGTACTCTATGCTAACCTCCCAAGTCTTGTAAGGCTCCTCCATGCTCCCTGAGCTTTCTTAGGCATAATCAACACCCTGTATTTCATAAACATTCTGTTTTCTTACTTCCTATTTCCTTATTATCAGGTATTAACAATAACTGATAATCCTTGATTTGACCATAACCACTCATCATTCTGTCTCTCCCTATGCCCTAAATTGTCTTGAAACATTTTATTCATTCTTATGATCTCCAGTTCTCTGCTTCTCAGTACTTTCTTAGATCATTACTCATCCCTGACTTCATTTTCCTCCTTTTCCAGTCTCAGCTCTTTAATCACTTTAGCTCCATACTGTCCTCTGTCCTTAAATCCCTCACCCCTTTATCCTTTGGCCACTTATCTGTTGCCCTACTTCAGCCCTAGATAATTCCATCACTCTCCCTCACATCTCCAGTCATTTGCTACATCTCACTACTCCTACTTTGCTGCCATCTCTCCAATCATTTCCTTTCCCTCTGTTTACATAGCTACCACATTAATTCAGGCCTTTACCACCTCTGGCCCAGATTATTGAAATGGCCATCTAATTGTCCTTTCCCTGCTTAGGAAATGCCAGTGGCTCCCACTGTACTCTAGAATCAAATAGAAGCTCCTCTTTTTTGGTTTGTAAAGCTCTTTACAACCTCCCCCTAACTTGTCTTTTGCTTCCTTCCCATACTGTATAGTCTATCCAAACTATCCTTGTCTTTATTCCTTATACATAGCTTTATTTCTCATTACCATGTCTTTCTCCTGGCTGTCATCCTTCTTTCAGGACTAAGTTCAAGTTCTACCTTCTGCGCAAAAGCCTCTACTGATTCCCCCTTCAACTACCTTATATTTATGTTGTACAAGTGTGTATGTGCATTTGAGTGTATGTATGCATGCATGTGTATGTGTGGTCTGCTGATATCAAAATGTGTGTGCTTATACATCTGCACATAGACATAGATGTGTCCATATATACACAGATATTCCTTGTGAGCAGAGATGGTTTCATTTTTTTGGTATCTGTATTTCTAGTGCCTTCCTTTAGTAAGTACTTAGTAAATTCTTGTTGATTAATGGTTAATCAGTTAAATGAGAAGGATTTATTAAGCACTTGCTCTGGGCTAGGCACAGGCATAAGTGCTGTGGGTACAAAAAAATGTCCCCCAGGGAGATTCTAGAGCAATGGTTTTCAACCTGTGGGTTGTGACCCCTTGGGGGAGGGGGGTGTTGAACGACCCTTTCACAGGGGTTACAGGAGTCACCTAAGACCATTGGAAAACACATATTTCCAATGGTCTTAGGAACCAAGATACCTATGTTCCTCTATCTGGTTCCAGGCAGGTCTACCCACATGCAGATATACCCACATACATGTATTAAAGGGTCATGGCATTAGGGAGAAGACATTTATAAATATTTATATGTTTATAAAGTAATTATATACAAAAATCTAAAGAAAACGAAGACAAGGACTTTGGGGAGGGTTATGCATTAGGAAAGCCTTCATGGTGAAAGTGACACATGAGTGTAGTTTTGAAGAAACCTGAAGTGGGGATGAGGAGGGAAAGCATTCCAGGCAGAGGCCAAGAGATGAGAGAAGAGGGAGTTGTTTCGAGGAAGAGCATGGAGGGCAGTGTGGCCAGAGTCTGTGACCATGGCAGTCAAGTGTAAGAAGACTGGAAATGTAGGAGACCAGATTGTAAAGAGCTGTAAATAGTAAACAAGAGTTTATGTTTGTTTCTAGAGATAATGAGGAGCCACTGTAGAAAGGTTCGTATATACTTAAGTGATAACATCATTAAAATTCCAGTTTAGTCAAAAAATAAAAATTCTAATCTAAGGAGAAATCTAAATATCTTTTGTTCTCCATATCCAATAACATGCCATCTACTTTTTCTATATAGAAAGAATTAGGGATGGCTAGGTGGCACAGTGAATAGAGCACTGATCCTGGAGGCAGGAGGACCTGAGTTCAAATCCAACCTCAAACACTTGACACACTTACTAGCCGTGTGACTTTGGGCAAGTCACTTAACCCCAACTGCCCTGCATTTCCTCCTCCAAAAAGCCCTTTTTTTTTTTTAAAAGAAAGAGCTACTATTGTGTAAGCTGAGATGAGCAGACTCACAACAGTATTCATTTGACTATAATTATAGTTTTAAAGAAGAAACCAAAAACAGAAAGTACAAACAAACTCAGAACTACAAATGAACTCAACAGTTGGCACAAAGCTTTTTTGGTAATTTGTTTGGTTCTGTTTTGCCAAAATGTTCAACATGATATATTAAGGATTTTATGTGTTATTTATGTACTCTATTTTGTTGTTGTCAGTGGCCATCAAATTTATAATTTAAAAAAATTAAATGAAAAAAGTCCATAGTTAGCCCTTCTATATTGCAGGAGTTTAGTGCCCTCGTGATCTCGAAAATCTACATAAAATTTTTGGCCCTTAAATTATGGCATTGAAAGATAAACTATGTTGATATTATATAATACTATACATATATTTTATAAGCATTTCTACATTTCTGAACTTTCTCTGTGTCATCTGCTGGCCTTCATGTGTCATCTGTGGCTTCTGCAAAACTCCCCCAAAATTCCCATTTAATTTCTTATGCTGATCTGTGATGTGTTGAAACCATGATGGGGAAAGTTGCAAGATGGAAGGGATAACTGTACTTTTATGATATCCTTTACCTCTCTCACCTACCTTTTATTCCTATTATCATCCCTATAATTCAGGCCCTGATTACTTCTTGCCTAGGCTGTTAGAACAGGCTCCTAATTAGTCTCTCATCTAATTTCCAGCCTCTTCTCCCTTTAATCTATTCTTTGCTGTTCCCGTAAGTTAGCACATGTTCCAGGGCTAGACTGGCTTCCACACTGTTCCACCAAAGACTCATAACCTTCCCGTCTCATTATATTACATTCATCTAGAAAGCCACTCCCTTCCCCCCAATCCTCTGACCCCAGATCTCTGCCCATCATAATGCCATCCACTTTAGGTGGCATTTATCCACCTCCCTGCCTTCCCGCTTGTCCAGATCTGGTGAGATTTCACCTTCGTTTGCTCCTCCAGACTATAGGTCTTGGGTAATTTAACTTATTGGGCCTTTTATTTTGTTGACTTGTGCATTTTTGTTTTCTTCTCATAAATATAAGCTCCTTGATTCTTTTTTTTTTTTAACAAGCATGGTATTATATTTTAACTATAGAGAAGGTGGTAAGTGTAAATAAGGCTTTCAGTTTATATTTCCTCATTTTATAATGTGAATGTATGCCAAGTAGCCATGTCCTCTTTCATTCAGAAATAATTTATTGAGTGTGCTATGTGCTTGGGGAAATAGAAAACTTAATTATGATCCTTGGCCTCATTAAACTTGTTAGCTAGCACCATTCTGATGGATTCTGCTTAGGCTCCTGCTCTTCTAATATTCTAAAGACTCAGTTCTTATCTCTAATGCTTTCAACAATTTTTGTGTATAATTACTGCTATAAGTATTTCATTCACTCCAATGCTGCTGCTATCTCATTATTTGAGGAAGGAGAAAAAAATGATAAAGTCCTTCCTTGGCTTTCTTGTAGACTTGCCAGGTTTTAATTAGTCTTTTACCAGTCATCAATAACTGCACACATGATATTCAACTGAATACATTTCATTCCTTAGTTTGTTGTATTTGGCTCAGGAGCAACATAATTCACAAAACTTTTCCTCCTTATTAAACAAGAAATGGACATTGTTTGTTGGCTGATGAAGATGGTTTCTGTACCCATGTTTCAAATCAGTCACAGAGTAGCGCTCAAGGAATAATTAGGGAACTCTAAACACAGACAATAAGTACCAAGAATTAATTCTTAATTTGAAGTAGTACTTTTAGCACTGAGCCCTTTAATTAAAGATACACCCTTTAATCACTGGATCCTATCTCACAGGTTCCTTTTTTTTTTTTAATAGGTAGCAAATGGTCAGGGTGAAAATAAGATGAAAAATTTGCCTGTGCCTGTCTATCTTAGACCTTTAGATGAAAAAGATGCATCAATGAAGGTAGGTCCGTTTTACGAAGTTAAGCATGATTTCCTAGTATTCTAGGCAGCTTTAATCTTATAAATTAGAAAATGGTTGAATTCCTTTTACATAAAAGGAAAAAGACTATAGTGAATATAGTAACACCTTGTGCATAATTTTTCTCTTTCCTTGCTATGATCTTAGACTTTGGGTTAAATCTTTTCCTAAATAATGGTTACACCAAAAAGATTTGGAAAGATATAAATATTTGAGAAACTAAACTACTCCTTCATTTTTTCCCCTAAGCTGTGGTGTGCTGTTGGAGTCAATTTATCTGGTGGGAAGACAAGAGATGGCGGCTCTGTGGTTGGAGCCAGTGTGTTTTATAATGATGTGACAGCTCTGGATGCAGAGGACAACAAGCAGCGCAGTGCCTCTCAGAGCAGCTTGGACCGCTTAGATCAGGAGCTCAAGGTGAGCTGGGGAATTAGAGGGCTCCTGGCCACTGGTCTAAAGGGACTCATTTTCTTTCTTAACTTGTTTTCTAAATCTCACAAATGATTCCAAAGTTAACCTGAGATAACATTGCCTTGCATCAGAATAGCTGCACGAGAGCCTCTCGATGTAGTAGACATACTTCTTACAAGCCACTGCCTCTTCATCTTGCTTTGCCCACATAGGAGCAGCAGAAGGAATTAAAACATCAGGAAGAATTATCCAGTCTCGTCTGGATCTGCACCAGCACTCACTCGGCCTCCAAAGTGCTTGTGGTTGATGCCAATCAGCCTGGCAACATCCTTGACAGTTTCGCTGTTTGCAATTCCCATGTTCTTTGTATTGCAAGTGTCCCAGGTAAGATGAAGGTGTAGTGAATCCAGAAAAACTCATTACTTTATTTATTGTATTAAGTTTTCTACGCCAGCAGAATTATTCTGAAGTTTCAGAGAATGACTCTTATAAGAAAATAAATACATAGTGACCAGAAAAGAAATTTAAGCATACTGTAGCCAGTGCAAATACTCTTTTCAATCTATCTGTGACTTTTAATCCACAAAATGCTGATTCATTTTGAGTTGTTCTTTATCTGTAGTGGAGAGAAATTAAATTTACATTGACCAGTCTACACTAGGGATGAGGAGCTTGCGGCCTGGAGGCCACATGTGGCCGTCTGGGTCTTAAAGTGTGGCCTTTTGACTGAGTCCAAGCTTTACAGAACAGATCCTTTTATTAAGGGGATTTGTTCTGTGAAGTCTGGTTTCAGACAAAGGGCCACACTTGAGGACCTGAGGGCCACATGTTTTCCTCAAGGCTACAGGTTCACCACCCCTGCTACATACTACTGCCTGGTCCTATTATGACCATGATTCACATATATGACAATCAGTTTGTGGGGCCATGAACAAACTGCATACTCTTCTGGGTGCCCCAGGTAATTCTGCCAGACTAGAGCAGGGTCAGAGCGGTTGCAGCATTGGTAGAAGGAATTCTTCACCTTGCACCACTGGAATTACTTTTCTAGTAAAAGAAAATAAACCAACCAACCAAGGAGTACCCCCCAGAAACAGGGTTAAAAAAAAGATATCTGGCTAGGGTGAGGGGAGTAGTCTGTAGTCATGGAGAGAAAAACCAATTGAGAACTCAGTTCCTCACCTTGGACTCATTAACATGGTTCCCTGCAGCTAAAAATCAACTTAGATTACCTGTTCTAACTTGAAATTTAGGATTACTTGCTTTATGGGGTGGGAAAAAATACTGCCCCAGGAAATTGCATGTTAGAGGTCTTTGTAACCATGTAAATGTAAATATAAGTTACA
The DNA here is from genome assembly GCA_028646575.1 of Pseudocheirus occidentalis. Lineage (NCBI taxonomy): Eukaryota > Metazoa > Chordata > Mammalia > Diprotodontia > Pseudocheiridae > Pseudocheirus > Pseudocheirus occidentalis. The sequence goes on from CM053593.1 coordinate 149,071,762, forward strand.
GACATGTAAGCCATTACTCTTTTTTATTTTTATCATAAAATCAAGTGTATCTTTTTTTTAGGGGCACGAGAAACAGACTACCCTGTAGGAGAAGAGACTGCAGAATCTAATCAAGTGGACAAAGCCTCTTTGTGTGGAAGTATGACCAGCAACAGTTCAACAGAAACAGACAGTTTGTTGGGAGGCATCACTGTGGTTGGTTGTACTGCAGAAGGTGTTACAGGACCAGCTGCTTCACCAAATACCAATGGTTCTTCCCCAGTGATAGAAAAACCACCAGGTATGCCAGTATTTCTCCATTACCTTGGTAGAGACTTAAGCTTCCCTTAGCTTTTGTCTAAGAGGCATCAAATTAAAAGGCAGTATGAAAGGGAAATTGAAAATGGATCAAAAGAATTATGAGTGAGTGAAGTTAATTTGGTGAATAGACTGTGTACTTGATTCAGTTCTTAGAAAGAGTATTCCTTTAATATCCTTCAAAAAACTCATATAAAGGAAATATGAAAGGTATATAATGACTTAGGGGAATAGCTGGCCTTGGAATCAGGGTGGCGTGGGATCAGGGCTTTCCTTTACCACATGTTATTGTTTTGACCATGAGCAGACACTTTATTCTTAGTGACTCAGAAGACTTTAAAACTAAGTTACAGGTGAGCTATCGATCTACATTGGCACAGGGAACTTCCACACACATTCCTTTGATGATGAAATCACAGGTCCAGACCATAAAAATGGAAAATAAGAAGAAAAAGAGTCCTTACCTGGGAACAGTGAGGGTCAAGGAAGTATTATCCAGGGAAAATGGAAGTTAACAAGACCTGGCTACCTAAAAGAGTTGCTCACTTCCATTTTTATATTACAGAAACAGAAGCAGAAAACAGTGAGGCAGATGAGACCATTCCAACAGCAGAAGAAGCAACTGAAGCAACAGAAGGAAATGCAGGATCTGGGGAAGATATTGTGGATCTTACCCAGCCGGGCGTCTACACAGAGCATGTCTTTACAGATCCCTTGGGGGTACAGAATACTGAAGAGGGATCTCCTGTATATCATGCAAGGTATTCAAAAATAGACCAGCATATTATGAAACTTGAACAAAAATTCATGGATATAAATAATCAAAAACTCTCAAGCTGCAGAAATCCTACTAATTGTTATTGTTGCAAGAGACTAAGATCTGTCATCCTTGATTTGTTTCCCCTGTGTTTCAGTTTATTCCTTCCCCTTTATCCTTTCTGCTGACTTTACTCTCCTTTTCTCCCTTCTCATTCTGAGACTTTCAGTCAGGTCTAGAAATTGTATTAGTCTTGATCTTCTTGGTCATTTTTCCTCTATTATGACTTCTTGTGATTGACATTTTCCTTTCTTTTCCCATTTTCTTCTCCCAGCATATCCTTATTGTTTTAGCCATTTTTTTCCTTTTGCCCTTGTATGATTTCTCATTTAAATATTTTACCTTTTTGTGTATTATCTTTCTGGATTAATTTATATTTCATCAGAGAACATTTTGAATGATTTTGTGCATTGTTTAAAGGATGGAATTCTTTCTTAGAGAGCTTTTCCAGCAATTGTCTTGTCATTCTTCAAATTGCAGAATAGGAAACCGTCTAAACAGGATCTCTTTTGTAATAAATTAAACCACCTGCCCATTGGATAGGTAGATGATGATGGGGGAAAGCAACTTTTCTCTTTCTTGCCCTGTTTGGCCTGGTTAAATCTTCCAAATTAACCACTGCCTATTTAAAAGGTATGGAATCAGATATAAAGAATGAATATTGTAAGCAATCTGGGAGTACCTGTTAGATTTATGGAGAAAGGAAGAATTTATGACCAAACAAAAGATAGAGAGCATCCCAAAATGTACAAGCAAAGCCAGTATAAGCAAGATTGGGAGGGAAGCAGAAAACTGGGAAAGAATTTTTACAACCAGTGTCTCTGATAAAGGCCTCATTTCTAAAATATGCAGAGAACTGAGTCAAATATATAAGAATACAAGGCATTCCCCAATTGATAAATGGTCAAAGGATATGAACAGGCAGTTTTCAGAGGAAGAAATCTATAATAATAGGAAAAAAATTCTCTAACAGGCAGCTAGGTAATGCAGTGAATAGAGCACTAACCCTGGAGTCAGGAGGACCTGAGTTCAAATCTGGCCTCAGACACTTGACACAGTTACTAGCTGTATGACCTTGGACAAGCCACTTAACCCCAATTGTCTTGTCTTCCTCCCCCTCCAAAAAAAAAGAAAAAGAAAAAATGCTCTGAATCAGAGAAATGCAAATCAAAACAACTCTGACGTGTACCACATCTCACCTGTCTAATATTGACAAAGCAGGAAAAATGATAAATGCTAGAGAAGTTGTGGGGAAATTGGAACACTAATGCATGGTTTATGGAGTTGTGAACTGATCCAACCATTCTGGAGAGCAATTTGCAACTGTGCCCAAAGGGCTGTACAAAAATGTACATACCCTTTCACCAGCAGTAGCACTTCTGGGGCTGTATCCTAAAGAGATCATACAAGTGGGAGGAGGACTAGTATGTACAAAAATATTTATAGCAGCTCTTTTTGTGGTGGCAAAGAATTAGAAATCAAGAATGCCCATCAGTTGGGGAATGGCTAAACAAGTTGTGGTATATGAATGTAATGGAATAGTATTGGAATATAAAGGAATACACAAGAAATGAAGAGCAGACAGACTTCATAATAACCTGGAGGGACTTATATAAATTGATGCTGAGTGAGTAGAGCAGATCCAGGAGAACATTGCACACAATTACAGACACATTGTATCTGTGATGACTGACTTTGATATCCTGGGCCCCTCTCAGCAATGCAAGGCTGTGAGATAACTCCAAAGGACTCACGTTGGAAAAGTCTGTCCACATCCAGAGAAAGAATTACAGAGCGTGAATGCAAATCAAAGCAAACTATTTGCTCTCTCCCATTTGTTTTGTTCCTTCTTTCTTGTTCATTCCTTTGGTTATAATCCTTCTTTACAACTTAACTAATGTTTAATGTGAACATATTTGTAGAACCTATATTGGATTGCATGCCACCTTGTGGGGGAGGGGAAGAAAAATTTGGAACTCAGAAGCTTGTGGAACTGAATGTTACAAACTAATAGTAAATAAATAAATTTTTTTAAAAAAAGTATGGGATCTTTGAGCAGAATTTAGGCATATTTCATTTGATTCACAAGCTTCTCTTGAAGCATTTTACAAGCACCTTTTTAGATTTTAAGAAATTTTTTTTTAAAGAATACTGGATCAGGTCTTATTGAACTCTATCATAAACTTCCAGAAGCTCCCTGCATTAGAATTATAATTGCATTTTAAGGTTTGGATACTATCTGTCTTCATGATTTCTTACCCACATATTAGACTAACCCTTCCTTGACTTTTTAATGCTATTTCTGTCTTAATTGATATAACAGGGTACCTGGTTTTAGGTTTCCTGGGCTTTATTTTTAGTGATTTTTTTCAGACTAAGAAGGAAATATTCATCCTCTAGAAAATTTCATTTATTAACCACAGATTTTATAATTTTCGTTCTCTTTTCCCTTCCCAGCAATGAATCAGATGTCTATAAAGATCAAATAACAGTATTGCCAAGTGAACAAGACCTGGTGCGAGAAGAGGCTCAGAAGATGAGCAGCCTTTTACCAACCATGTGGCTTGGAGCGCAGAATGGATGGTAAGAGCAGAGAAGCAAAAGTTTAATCTTAGATTATTTGGGGCTCTTAATATGTGTTCATCTCCTTTTGAAATGTGGGGACAGTAACTTGGGGAGCAATATGACAGCTATACCTCGTTTGTTTTATGTTAATGGAAAGAAATTTTGCATATGTGCAAATGCTGAGGTTGTGAAGCAGCTGGCTCTGTAACTGTGTTTGCTCTGATCCTAAATGGTAAACCATATGACCCTTTGTCATTGAATGTTCCGTTATTACATAACAATATTCTTGGAAAAGGAGGTAAATTAAACATTAAATGTGGATGATTCAAAATTGGGAGACCTTAAACACAACAGAAGAGATGCAGAAGGGAACTTACATAGACTGGAATGTGAGAGGAAATACCAGAAATAAAAGGAATATATTTAGGAAGGCCCAATCCCAAACCAAGAGTTTTTAGAATAATTATGAAAGAAGGCTAAATTGTCCAGGCTCTATGGAGTGAGCATTTTACAGTTTGGAAGTCTGTTTACTTGGCAGTAGAGTGAGGTCTTTTTATTTATGGTGTTATGCTCTTGCCTAAGCATGGATAGGTATGGAAGAGGTGCCCTCTTTAACATTCTAAGGCTAGCATCTGTCATGGACAAAGATTCTGTAACAGTGGATAAAGAGAGGCTGGCAGCAACCAGCACATGGCACCAGCTTGGCTTCTGTTGGCAGCTTGTAGAGCACTCTGTTTAGGCAGGGCATTGCCCACATCACTGTTTCCTTATCACTGTTTGTAATAGCATGAGAGCAGCTGTCTCTTATTCTTAAATTTTCTGTTGTTTGCCTTTTCCCTGCATTAAGTGAATTGTCAGTGGCTAGATGTAAATGATTTCTTTGGAACTCCTATATAGAGTCTAATTTTTCTTGCCTTTTGTTCTTGCAGTTTATATGTCCATTCATCAGTGGCCCAGTGGAGGAAATGTCTCCATTCCATTAAACTTAAAGATTCAATTCTCAGTATTGTGTAAGTTTTATTTTATAAAATTTCTTTTAAAAATGTTTATCTTTGTATACAATAGAATATAGTAGTCACCATAATATTTTTAAAAAATCAATGTCTGGCCCAAATAATCTTCAGTTAAGTGGTGCCAGATCAGGAACAAGTCATCTTTGTTACATGTTCAAGGCCACAGAAGTGAAAGAGAATTCTTAGTTTTTAGAAGGGAGACAACACAGAGCATTTTAAATAAAAGAAAACTGAGATTCACTCCATATGTTATAAATTCTTTGTTATGATGAAAGAACAAATGAGAATCTTAAAGGTTGCAGGCTACTTCTATGCATTTACTTTCAATTCAGTTTTTGGCATTGTCTTACTTACATTCTAACTATCACATAATAAAAATCATACCTCCTCACTTGATTATCTCACCTTGAGTAGGGGTTTTGACAATATTTGGTGCCCTTTGTCCCCAGAAATTAAGTGTACTTTTTTCCCTTTATTTTTGCAGACATGTGAAAGGAATTGTATTGGTTGCACTGGCTGATGGAACACTAGCAATTTTTCATAGAGGAGTTGGTAGGATTTTTACTTGTGTATTATTTTCATAAATTCTCACAAGATGCTAAAAAGAGATTCCATTCTAATATCTAAGTATTTTAAATGTTCCCAGATATGTTGCATTGTGCACTGTTTTCATGCAAAATACCCTTTTTGTATTTCAAGAGAATTAATAGGGGGGGAACCCCATAGTAAAATAGTAATAATGATGTGTGAGGTCATAAATAAAATATTTGAATTTTTGTTACCATTATATCAGAGTAAAATACATTGTCTCTAGTTTTGCAGCCACATATACAGTACTTTAACAGCTTCCTTTTATAAAGTGATCAGATTGGAGGTTGTTGTGGGACAAGGAATAGAATAGGCGATATATCTAACAGAGGCAGCTGTGGGCATCACAAAATGTTGAATTGAACATTCAGAAGTCCTCCCTCTTAGCTTCCTGACTAAGTGACTGTTGGCAAGCTCTTAAGCTCCCTCTACCTAGAAAGCCACATAATGTAGTAGAAAAAGCATGAGACTTGAAATCAGTAAGTAGACCTAGCACCAAATGGAATCTCTGCCACTACCTGGGGGGCCATGGGTATGAGATCTGAGCTCTTCCTCTGTAAAATTAGAATATTTGTACTAGGTCTCACAGGGTTGTCATGAGGAAAGTGTGTTGTAGACTTGAAAGGGCTCCAGAAATGTGAGTGTTCGTTGGGAAGAGGTCACATCCAGCTTGGCTTGTGTGTGAAGCCAAACTTTTATTCAGTCAAACATTTTGTGCAGAAATTTTTGTTGCCCTTGTCCAGAGTTAAAAAAAAAAAGTATATCCATTTTATTAAGAGAACTTGTTTGACTAAGAAGTAAGTCCATTTTAAAAGCAGACTAGATTTTGATTCATGGGATGAGTTTTTGTTATTTCATGTTATGTTTCAAATAATAAATTACTTATATTCCTTATGAGTAACTCCAGTTACTTCCGCCATCCAGGTATAAAGGTTGAAAGGTTGTAGTGTTATTGAATGGAAAACCAGCCCTGAACTCACAGTAGACAGGACTCATAGCATTCCTTACTTCGCAGATCTAATAGTCTAAATAAGTGAGGATCGACTAAACAGAATTTCTCTTAAGAGAAAATGGTACCAGCAAAAGGAGAGAGATGCTGAAATTATTCATATGTATTTTGTAATGTTTCATTAACAATCAGAATTGTAAACCCAAATGAAATTTTTCTATTTATAGAGTGTGATTTGCCCAAGAGGCATAATATATATGTGCTCATATACCACAAATCTGCAATTTTATGTTTTTTTCCCATAACAATTTCGTTACTCAATTAAACATTGTTTTGCTCTGTTTCTTATTTTAAAGATGGTCAGTGGGATTTGTCAAACTACCACCTTTTGGACCTAGGACGACCACACCATTCAATCCGATGCATGACTGTGGTACATGATAAAGTCTGGTGTGGCTATAGGAATAAAATTTATGTGGTTCAACCAAAGGCCATGAAAATAGAGGCAAGTTAAAACTCATCATTTGCTGATGCAGTGTCCTTTATCCTCTAACGATTGTGAGAACAAATCATTTTTCTCTGATTTCAGAATGCTTCAAAGGTATACTTTGTATGTCTTGTCATGCTGTGTTTCTTCATACATCTTTGCCATGTTTTTTTTTCCCTCAAGGAGGATATCGTGGTAGTAAGTTGAAATTAGAGGAAAAAGAGATTGGTTTACATGTATACATTTAACTATATGTAGAAATGTAGAGGGGTGTGTGTGTGTGTGTGTGTGTGTGTGTGTGTGTGTGTGTGTGTAGACATATTGGCAGTCAGTATGGTGAACCTAGAATCAGAACTGATTTCAGAGCCTGCAGCTTACTAGCTATGTGACCCTGGATAAGTCACTCTTTTACCCTCAGTTTCTTTACCTATAAAAGGGGGGTGATGATAACAGCACTTACCTTATAGGGTTTTTGTAAGGGTCATGTGACATCTGTAAAGCACTGTACAAATGTTAGAGCAACATGTAAAACTTTTCTCTCCATGAGAAAATTGTAGCTGAACAACCCTGCTGTTTAATTGTATCAGAAAAAATTGTCTCCAAGTTCTCTGTCTAGTGTGTGTGAGAACAGATTCACAGGGCTGTCTCAGACTGAAACAAACTGGGAAACACTGTGGGTGTTCTTGGATTCACAGAGCCATTAAAGTGTTATTGATGTTGGTACTGCCAGTCATGGAGATCACAGCCCATCCATGCTTTCTTATTGCAGAAGACTCTTGTCCATATCCTCTCATCGATCCTCCTGAGAGGAGGTATTGTGGCAAGTCATGTTCTCATGTTCTTGGTCTTACCTGGAGTCATGTGGGGCATGTGAGCAGGTCCTCATCAGATGAACCTGGCCCCTTCCCTGTGACTACATGCTTGACATACCTCCTTTTTCTTCTTACCTGACTCATGGTATCCTTTATGCTCTTCATAACCTGCTCCTGCCTAGTTCTTCATTTTTAATATATATAGTAGTGCATTCAAATCCATCTGACAGTTCTTTCTTTCCCTTTGAGTGACCCATGACTTTGCTTCTTCAAAGACTAGTATTTCCCAATTCACAGTCATACAGCATCACCAGCCCAGTACTGATGCAAAGATGTTTCACAGTGAAGCTTAGACTTGAAAGCACTGGACAGTTTCCCAAAAGTAGTCTAGTGATTCTCCTTCCCTTCAGTTCTCAGCCCCATCCATTGTTTATATACAATATCTACCCAATATTATAAATCATCCAATCAGTTGCATGTCATAGTCTGAACAGTAGAAATTCTTCCTCTTTTTCTTTTGAGTGTTTCTTGGTTTCATTTATGAAGCCTTGCTTGTTCTAGGGCTTGATGTGATTAGCACAGTATTATGCCTAAAAAGGAGCATCTGGATAACCTGGCCTTCTGTAAGGACTACTGCTTTCACTTGGATTCCGCAGTGGAACTTGACCGTGATGGCAGCTGATTCCTTTGACTAGCATGCTTCTCCTTATTTTAAGCCTTACTTACTATTACTGATCACAAGCCACTAAACAAAGGTGTCTCTCATGCTGCGTCTTTTTTATATGATTTTGTCATACATACATGAGGCACTTTTGAGGAGAACTTTTAATCACACTTAGCATCAGTGGCACCCTGTGTGTATATTATCCTTAACAGTAATTTTATAGAAATGGAAAAAGGAGGTACGTGGGTTGGTAGTTAAATGATATTTTCTCAGTCTCATTTTTGAGCTGATATTAAGGCCTGACATTTTCCCCTTTGCTTTTGGTGTTTTCCTCTCTTTAAAATGTCTCGAGGACCAGTCTTTACAGATGCTATATACTTATACTATGTACTTGCATGTGTGTATGTATATATAGGAACTATTATCTATATCCATATCTATATATATGAACTATATACATACATTGGGTTGATTGAGTTTAGCTTATTTGACCATGAGTTGCTCAAAGAATTCGTGACCTAGTGGCCAGACAACTAAATGTATCAGCAAGCACCCTAGCATACCCAGGGTGGCTGCTGGCACAGGTTCTTAGATCTGCTTTTCTAAAGGAAAGCAACTCAAAATGGGTTAACAGTCTTACTTTAGTCAATCAAACATATATCATTTACCTAGTTCAGGGGAAAAAGTCAGCACCCTGAACTTCAGAGAATGCAAACACAATACAAACAGAAGTTACAAGCAAAGAAACGGATCAGCCGACAGGCTTCCAGCCGTCTGACCATTACATCCATACCAAGTCAGTTACCAGAGAGGGAAGCATCAACATCTGGGTTTTCAAAGCCGGAGGGGCTGAATGGCTTCCCAGAGTCTCATCTGGCAAAATCACACAACTCTTCTCAAAGTGAGCCCCCAAAGCAAAACCTCACACCAGGGCCTATATATAGCCTTCTCCTGGATCAGAGAATGTCACAACCCTCTTGACCCACTGCCCAATCAAAAAGTAATAAGATGTGGCCATTCCTGAAGAATAAGCCTCCTGCCACAGGCTCCATGTGACCACATTCAGCCTATTAGGGGGCAGAGTATATTTTCAAATCAGGGAAGATTCTCAGAGCCACTTAAGCCTATCAAAGGCCCATAACACTAAACATAAGCTTTTCCTTACTTGAGAGGCAATAGATAGAAAGGCAGTCTTAGGTTGGGACTGTACTTGAAGACCAGTGACTAAATACAAATATTCCACCAACGTAGGCTATAAAGCCATAATATGACCATGGTGGGAGTTTTTCCTCAAGTTTATGTTTTTGAAGTAAATGACATCATCTCCTCAATGCCACCCCCTCCTCTCCTTCCCCAGACCAAGGTTACACATGTGGGCCTGAATTGGGGAGACAAATAAGAGGCAGAGTAAAGAGAGCACTAAATTGAGCATCAGGAGACGGGTTCTGGTCACGACTGTTTATTAGCATTAATCTCAAAGTCACTGGTTATTTCCCCTTCGTAGGACCCAGTTTCTTCCTGTAAAGTGGCAGGAATGTGACTTCATGGCCACAAAGATCCCTCCATCTCTGCCATTCTACTCTTCTCTGTCATACACTGAATTTCTGGGTTCTTTTCTTGTGTTTGTTTATTTGTTTGTTGGAGGGTTTCCTGGCATGTGTCACTCCATCTGTTCCTTACCTACAAGAGATATTATGTCTCACAGTTGGAAGAATTAAGCATTTTCTTTTAAATCCTTAGTATGGTTTTCATGTCTTTGATAATGTGCAATGTTGAGGTATCATGCAGTGTCCAGTCATTACCTACACTTGTGGTCTTTCTTGCAGCTGTTATGTCCCAGAGCTATAGCCAACTTTTTGTAAATGATATCTTTGCCCACCCTTTAGATCATAAGATCAGCACAACTGCCTTGAAAAGGTTATGCAAATGAATTGCTTTATAGCCAAACTAACTGGCATTCGAATCATCTTTCCTAGAAATCATTTGATGCCCACCCAAGGAAAGAAAGCCAAGTGAGACAGCTGGCATGGGTCGGTGATGGGGTATGGGTCTCAATTCGTTTGGATTCTACCCTCCGTCTCTATCATGCACATACATATCAGCATCTACAGGATGTGGACATTGAACCTTATGTAAGCAAAATGTTAGGTAAGTCTCCACGTCCTTTATCTTGTAACAACCCCCCATAATAGCTGTGATAGGGGAGTTTTCAGTTTAAGATTGCTTAAAGTCCTGTGTGGAGAATCAAGGTATATAAATCTGTTGAAGTTCTTATAAATAGAGCTTAATCTCCTAGATGGGAGATAACTTTCATAAAATATATTGCATTTGGTTCTGTATTTATTTTTTGCCTTTAAAAATTTTTTTTGGAGGGGCAGTGGTGGTGAAGTGACTTGCCCAAGGTCACATGGCTAGTTTTTGTGTTAAGTGTCTGAAACTGGATTTGAACTCAGGTCCTCCAGAATCCAGGACTGGTGCTCTATTCACTGTGCCACATAGTTTTGTTTCTATTTAAGTATCTGTTTACAATTTGTTTTCTTATCAACTTCTAGGACCTAAAGACCATTGCAGGTGTTATCTAGAAATGCAAAATATGAACTCCCTGCCTTGGTTTAAAATGAAGTAAACTGATCTGTACTAAGTCTCAGAATGCTGTCTTTTCTCTAGCTAGTTCAAACCTCAGAGAGTTTCAGATAAAGAAGGAAAGTCCAGAAGTGTTGCCAGCAAAGATAATTTTTGTTTATGAAAAGAGACATCAAGCAATAGCTGCACTTCTGTAGCACTTTAAGGTTGTTGCAAAGTGCTTTATATTGTATGTGTTATCTCATATCTTTAAACAGGCCTGTCAGGCAAGTGCTGTTCTCCCCATTTTACAGATAAGGAAACTGAGACTGAGGTTAAGTGACTTATCCTGGGTCATGCAACTGTTTAGTATCTGAGCCAGTATTTGAACTCAGGTCTTCCAGACTCCAAATACAACACTGTATTCTGTGCCTACATCCTGGTTTGGGTGCTCTGCTTAACTGTTCCTTCCTTCCCAACCAATAGTGGGATGCCGGCCAGTTTTTGAATTTGCTTTTCTGTTGACCCTGTGATATTAGGCATATGGACTGATCTGAGGCAAACCCCAATTTGATTAGTCACAGGACACAAGGAGTCAGGTGCCACATTCAGCCAATCTAAGTGCCTTCATTTGTATATAACATTCATTCATATCTCACCATTCAACTAAACTATTTCTGAGGTCACCAGGGAACTTTAATGAAAACATGCTCTTTTTTCAGCCCTTCCCGTCCTTGACACTCAGCAGCATTTAACACTGTCAGCACCCTCCTCCTTTATGACGCTCTCTGCTCTCTGGATCCTCATGTCAGCTGTCATGCTTCTTTTAAATCTCCTTGGTCTCCTTTGTAGGATTCTTTTCTGTGGCCTGTGCTGTGCTACCCTATACCTTCTGCTTTTTCTAGGCTCTTTTTCTTGGTGATCTCACCATTTCCCGGGGATTCAGCTATTACCTTTATGCACATGGCTCCCCAATCCACATGTCCAGCCTCTGTTTCTCTTCGGAGGTCAGTCTCCTGTACATTTCCTCCTGGATGGCTCACACGCAGCTCAGACTTGGCTTTTTTTTTTTAAAGCAAACACTATTTTTTTCTTTTTTTCCTCCTAAACTTGCCCTACTCCAATCATGTAACTTTCTTGGGTTATAGTATAGTACCAAGACAGGGTTCTGGGTGAGAAGTCAGGTGATCTGAGTTAGATTCCTATCTCTGCTACTTAACTGCCGTGTGACCATGAACAAAGCATTTAACTTCTTGAGGATCCTCTTGCTCATCTTTCAAATGAGGACAGTTGGATTTGAGGGCCTCTGAGTTCCCTTGTTCATTGTCTGTGGTCCATCCTTTGAGTGACCCTCATTCACAAGCTCTTCCTCTCACTCAGCCTTGCCTGCCTTTCACGTATTCTAACCCTCTTTTATTCCTTCAGACTCACATCTACTTCTGCTGGATGGCTTGGTGTTCCTTTGACACAGTCCTTTATCCCTGGCCTCCAGCTGCTTCCCATGCCTGGGCTGCTCTCCCATCAAGAGCTCCCCCAGCTCTTAGGCTGCCTTTAAGACTCAGCCACTAAAGCTGTGCATGTGTATATGTGCACACGTGTGCGCTTTATGCATCAGTTGCGTGTTTTCTCTTTTGTGGTCATTTCTCCCCCCTTTCTTTGTCTCCCCAGCACCTGCACATAGTAAGCACTTAGTAAATGCTTGTTGGCTGACTGGATGCTTCTCTCTTCTTTCGCTACTTCCTCCATATCCAGCCTCTCACCATCCCTCCATATTGGTAAATCTTATTCATTTCACCTCCACAACATCTCTTGCTCTCCTCTCTCTCCTTTCTCCTCAGCCCAGTTAATGCCCTCATCACCTCTCTTTTGGGCTATTGTAATAGCCTCTTCATTGGGATCTGTTACCTCTAGGTTTTCCTATCTACAATCCAGCCTCCACACAATAGGGAAATTGATCATCGTGAAGTGTAAGTTTGTCCATATGGCTCTTATGCTTAAGAAACTTCAGTGGATCCCTGTTGCCTTTAGAATAAAGTCCACACTCCTCTAGATGGCATTTAAAGCTCTTCACAATCTAGCTTCAGCCACATACACACACACACACACACACACACACACACACACACTCTCTCTCTCTCTCTCTCTCTGTCTCTGTCTCTCTCTCTCTGTCTTTCTCTCTCTCTGTCTCTCTCTGTCTGTCTCTCTGTCTCTCTCTGTCTCTCTCTGTCTCTCTCTCTCTGTCTCTCTCTCTCTCTCTCTCTCTCTCTCTCTCTGTCTCTCTCTCTCTCTGTCTCAGCCTTTTGGATCTACTTGCTCTTCCCCATGCTTTTGCAGAGGCTGTCCACCAGTCGTGGAATCTCTCTCTCTTTCTTTCTGACTTCCTTTAGGTAGTGCTCTCTCACCTCATTGCTGTGTTTATTTTTCATATATCCTCCCATTTATCTGTCTCAGAATGTGTATCTCCTAATAGAAGGTAAGCCCCTTGAAGGCAGGAACCATCTGACTTTTGTATTTGTATTTCCAGCACCTCTCACAGGTAGGTGCTTAATACATGTTTCTTGCTGTATCGATGATTTTACAAAATGTTTTTATTTATATAGGTACTGGAAAATTGGGCTTCTCTTTTGTGAGAATCACAGCTCTTATGGTATCTTGTAATCGTTTGTGGGTGGGGACAGGAAATGGCGTCATTATCTCCATCCCACTAACAGAAAGTAAGTATATTTTGAATAACAGTCAATGTATATAGGAGTGTTTTAGGAACTAGTTATAGCATCTTAAAGTGTTTACTTTCCAAATTTTAGGTAAAGAAAGGCCTTTTGTGGTCCTAGAACATCTACAGTAACTCCAGAAATAAATTGCTGGCAAAAATCTAGCAATTTTTTTACATATAGCTATGAAACTCATTATCCCCTGGGTAAATAGTTTTCATGTATCAGGATTAATATTGTGAAATGAATATATCTTACTATTAGAAATCTGCCATCCACCTGTGGGTTTCCAACCCCCCCCCCCCCCCCAATACACACAGCCCAGCCACCTTTTAGATATAGGACCCTTGTTTTTAAAGGGCTTTTTTTCTTAGGCTATTCCCTTTTTCCATTCATCTTTATAACTTGAATGTATGTTTTAAATGTACGTTTTCCTAATAAAGATTTGGGTGTTTCCCATATGGCTATACCTAGGTTACATATAAACTCTTGAAAACAGTATAATGACATTTTTGAAAAATAAGTCAACAGGTTCTTTCTTGAGTTTGAAAATGTGTGTTCTGTGCTGTGTTTGGGCAAGATGTGATTGGAGTGCTTTTGTGAATAGCACATGCATTGCGTGTTTCTCATACTGTGTTCCATTGCATTGCTCATCCATTAAATAAGTGTTTTTATGTTGCACGTTCAGTTATGATTCCTGGGAAGGAGAGAAGAAAGGCAGCCAAGTGCCACATTCCATAAAATAAAACTCACAAGTTTTAGAATATAAATAGATTGTTGTGTCTTTTCTCCTTCCCTTCCTACCTTAAAAAGAAACACCTAAACCGGGAACCCTTCAAGAGCCTGATCTGGACTCTGAATTCCCTGCCCTGTTGGCAGACATAGATTTATAGTACTGAATTGTCCATTTCTTTGTGAAAGATAAGGGGTTTAAACACAGTAAATGCTCTCTGTCTTTGGTAAATTTGAATGCACTGTCTGCTAAAAACCAGCATGTTGCTCTGTGGCAGCTGAACTAATAGGAATCATGTGATCAGGGCAGTCAGTTAAAGCCAGACCTTGTGACTTTTAAGTGTCACATTTTAAATGAAACATCTTCTATATCTTGGTGGGCATTTTCATTTTTGTGTAAAGGATGCCAGGTTTTGTCCATCTTAATACTTCATAGGGGGAAGTTTCACTTTGGCATGGTCTAATACAGCAGTATTTACAAAAGAGCGAAAGGGGAAAAGCTGGTATAACAAAAAACTGCCTATGTTGAATTCCTAACCCTCAATTCAGATTCATTGAAATTAATGTTAAGGATTATATTGATTTTTTTTCTATATCCTGAACTTCCATTTGTTTTGCTTTCTCTGATTCCTTTTGGGATTTTGTTAATTTAGTAAGGAGCTTTAGAGCTCCAGTTCATTAGATACCAAAACATGAAAGTGACTCACATTCTCCTTCTCCTCTACTGTCATATGCCTATCCGTTTCCCCTTTCCTCCTTTCTCACTATAGCTGTAATCCTCCACCAGGGACGTTTACTGGGGCTGAGGGGTAAGTGCAGATCCTGAACCAAATTCTATTGCCGGGCTGCTAATGGCCACTATGAGGCTGTGTTTCACTTAGAATAAATACCCCTTCTCTGTTCCTAATGCCATTCACTCTCAGTCACTGCTCCGCAGCAGTTTTCTATGTTTGTTTGTTTGCTACATGGCCACCAAGTCTGCTCAGCAGTTTAGTCTGTTACCATCTTTTGTTGCAGCCGAACTTCCATCCAGGCTTTTGTTTTTCTACCAGTAAAACATGAAACCATCTCTTAAAGCTGTCATTAATCTACATTGTTTACTCCTGTTCTCAGTCATGTTTCTTTCACTCATTGACTAGTCCTTGGAGTAGGGCTGGTTTGTATGTCTAGCTGATTTAAAGTTACCCAGCATAAGTTCTAGCCAGCAAGTTACAGTAGCTGGATTGTTTTTTTGCATTGCTTTCTGGCTAGAGGAGGGAAGTATCCTGCTGCTTGTTACTGAGGGGAAACTTATTGTAAAAAGCAGAACAGTCTAAAGACAGATTTTATTTTTAAAAATGACACTTGGCCATTGGAAGTCTGCATTATAGGCTATAAATTTGGTGTTTTTTCAATTGAGAGAACATAATTTAAAACCAGATGTAATACTTGATCTCTTTAGTTTACAAAAAGGATTTTTTTACAAGATTTGTTTAAAAATTAAGTTTTGATACCTGCTAGACTGGCAAATCCCCTAATCCATTTACTGAGGTACTTTAAAATAACTAGCATGCTCTCTTTTCCCAGCTCTATCTTGAATTGGCATTGCTGCCCTTCTGTTTCATTTTATCTCAATGGCTGTAGCTTTTTAGATGATACCATAAAGATTAACCAATAACCTCTCAAACTAACAACATTTTTCAAGGGAAAATATTTGGTATTTGGTTTTCTGTTTTTAGCAAATAAAACCTCAGTAGGACCCGGAAATCGTCCTGGAAGTGTAATCCGTGTGTATGGTGATGAAAATAGCGATAAAGTAACTCCAGGAACATTTATACCGTATTGCTCAATGGCACATGCCCAACTCTGCTTCCATGGGCACCGGGATGCTGTCAAATTCTTTGTTGCTGTACCAGGTGAGATGGATTCTGCTTGTGAGCTAGTTCCTATGATTCTCTTCATGTGGCTTTTAGATTTACTATGCCATTCTCAAACTGTCATTTTTCATAGTTGGTCAACTTTTTAAAAAATCCCTGCTCGTGAACAAACTTCTAGGTGTATATAGATATAAACATACTTACTTGTGAAAAGCTATGGGGTCTGTTACCTTATGGAAAACACTGTTTCGTCCAGTAATTACAGGAATGTAATTGGACTAAAGAAGAAACTAGAAGAAAACCTGATGCAAAACAGTGTGTTTGTTACATATTGCTAGGTACTCAGTAACTTTTTTGAGTTAAATTGAATATCTAGGCTGGCAAAAGAGAGACATCTTAGGTCAGAACAACCTAAGTATTCTCACACTAAACCATATTGATGGCATTTTTGCATACTCTGAAAACATCTAGCTTTTCTGTTTGATGGTGTATGTAACATTTCATTTTGTTCTTATCTGAAACAGGTCAGGTGGTCATCCCACCAAGTACTACTGCTGCTGGTGGTGGTGGTGGCGGTGGCGGTGGCAGCAGTGGCAGCAGCAGCGGCATAGAACTAGCAGGTGACAAGCCAGGACCACCTGCACCAGAATCCAGCCAGAATCCCTTGAAGTCCATGCTTGTGATTAGCGGAGGAGAGGGATATATAGATTTCAGAATGGGTGAGTATGCAGATCTCTGTTGGGATTTCATGTGCAAGTGTGATTTGGGCCATCTTCTTAAACATGCCAAGAAACCATTCTACTTGGAAGATCTCTAATAGCATAAGATAGTCATAGATTGATAAAGAGCCAAGAGAAACCTTAGAGGTTAACTAGTCTAACTTCATTTTATGAAGGAAGTCCAGAGACATTGACTTGCTGTAGGTCTCCCAGAGGTGTAGGTGTAAAGAGCAGAACTTTAAATCTTTAACTTAATAACAAAATTCGAATTTCTCCTTAAAGCAAAAAGTGTCTATTTGGGGATAGAATTATTTTAATATAAATAAAGGGATATCTTGAGCCAGTCAAAGTATTTATGGACCAGAAATTTCCTAAAACTAAGCCACAAAAGGGTTTAAAAGAAGTCCAAAGTGTATAACTGGAAGCTACTATATTTTTAGGGAATGAATTCATCCAGAATTAAAGGTTTAGGACTTTAGAAGTCATACGCCAATGCCAGTATGTCACCTATGATCACACGTTTGAATATGAAATTTCCAGGGGTTTAAGTTGATATTTTAAGTATTCACTGTGAAGTTTGGTAATACCCTGGTTCTGATACCAGTAGAAGCCTGTTCTAATTGTTGACTAAATCAGTGCATTGCTGAATTGAAAGAAATTGGCTTAGTTTGGATTGCTATTGCCAACTAATTAGTACATACTATTTTGCAAGAAAGATCTCAGAAACTTGTCATGGTGGGAAATATGATAGCTGGTCAGAAGCAGAGCCAGATGAAGGAAAATAAATACTTTAAAAAATACACTTTAAAATAATTTTTAAGAATATATACTTAAAATTTTTTAAATCATTTTTTAAAATGTCATTTTGAGGTTTCGCTCTGCAAGTTAAATATTTTTTCCCATGCTCCACCCAAAAAAAGTGAATAGAAAGTAGATTAACTAGGTGTAAGCAGTATCTCATGAAGATAGGCTGGAAAATAGGTCAATATTTGTAAACTGGGACTGTTCTTAATACTAACTACTGCTTGATTTTTTTGATGGTTGTAGTTAAAGCTTTGTTTTTGAGCCTAGAGTATTTTTTTCTTGTACTGCTTTAATAATGGGAAATTAATCTTAAATGGCTTGTTTCAACAGCTTAAGTCAAGATGATTGGAAAGAAGGCTTTTTCTTCCAGTTTTCTTTGTTATAGTCATTGTATGTATTGGTTTCCTGGTTCCTTTACTCTGCAGCAATTTATACGAATCTTTCCCCGATTTTTATTTATCATAATCATTGTTTCTTAATAAGCACAATGATATGCTTTTACATTCTTGGACCACAGCCTGTTTATTCTCTAGTTGGTGGACATCTATTTTGTTTTTAGTTTTTTGGTATTAGTAAAACATGTTATCAGAAGTGTTTTAGTGTATATGTGGCTTTTTGAAAAAACAAAAAAACACTGACCTTCTTGGGCCAGATTCCCTGTTTCCAAATTGCTTTCTAAAATGGTTTTATCAATTCATCACTCCATCAACACTTCACAAATGTGCTTCTCCTTCCACAACTCTTCTAGCACAAACTATTCCTATCTTGTCATCTTTGCTAATTTGTATCCATTGTGTTAACAGAAGCAAAGTGAAGAAAGTTAAACTTTGCTTCTTAGCATTAGTTAATTAATTCTTTACCTAAATGCCTTCTCCACAAATATTTGAAGAAATTTTATCTTATTCTCCTAGGCCTTTAACATATGTAACTTCTTCAGTCCAACAGACTAAGAAAAGACCATCGTGGGAGTGTATGAAGAGGAGTGTTTGTGTTTAAAAAGGGAACAAGCCAAGTACTTTTTAGATGCTTCCCTTTTACTTCTATTCTTTAGCTGCTCCAGGAATCACAGTGCTTTCTCCTAGCCAGCTGTGATCTCCATGCACCCTATCACCTTCTGAGACTTTAACCCCCCAAACCAAGGAAGTGAGCAGTATCTTTGTGTCTCCAGCATCCATTGATATAGACCTTTTGTAGGGATCCTGCCAGAAGCCCTGGCATAGTAGTGTGCTAGTTGTCATTTGATTATTTCAGAGTGACAGTGCTCTGTAATATCGAGATGAGTTGTATCAATGGATAATCTGCTAAGCATAATGTGAAGTGAGTGGGTAGAGAAGAGTGGAAAAACTTTGCAAATGATCTTCTAAAAACAACATGGTACTTCATTTTTATAAAGCACTTAAGCACGTTAAAAAGAAGAGGCACAGTGTCTGGGCACACAGTAGGTACTTAAATGCTTATTGACCTCTTGGCT
This sequence comes from Pseudocheirus occidentalis, assembly GCA_028646575.1. Lineage (NCBI taxonomy): Eukaryota > Metazoa > Chordata > Mammalia > Diprotodontia > Pseudocheiridae > Pseudocheirus > Pseudocheirus occidentalis. Next base: position 149,090,809 of record CM053593.1, read on the forward strand.
TTGCTTGCAGAAAAAAAAAATCTTTCTTGCTTTTGGGGGGGGGAGTAGCAGTTGGGGTTAAGTGACTTGCCCAAGGTCACACGGCTAGTAAGTGTTAAGTGTCTGCGGCTGGATTTGAACTCAGGTCCTCTTGACTCCAGGGCCAGTGCTCTATTCACTGCACCACCCTACCTTCCCCCCAGATCTTAATTGCATTTTCACCTAGCTTTCCCTGCCTTCATTCCCACCTTACACAGCTAAGTCAAGAGCTGTTAATTAAAGGACTAGGAATCATAGGAAGAAAATCTAAAGTGATTAACGAGTGTGTGGTTCATAACAGATTTGGCTTCATATGGTGTTGGAGGAATACTTAAATTCCCTTTTTCCAGTCTGCAAATCTGGCCTACTAGAGAACCCTCGTATCATTGCTGATGAATCCATGTGCACATTTTGTTTAGTGATTTGTCTTTTTTATAGCTCTAACAGCTTTTGTGTCACAGTTCTAGAGTCTGAGCTAAGTCTGTCCATTTGGGACAGGTACAGAACTAGTCTGCTTAAAGTTGTTTTTGCTTTATATTCTTGTAGATGTCAATAAATCTTTTTTTTTTTTTTAGATTCTTTGCTTAACTTTGCTTACTTGGTTTTTTAAAAAATAATTTATTTACTTAGTTTTTAACATTAACTTCCTTAAGACTTTAAGTTTTGAATTCCTGCCCTTTCTCCTTCCCCCTCCCAAGATGGCATGCAGTCTGATGTGGGCCTAGATTCATATTTTAAACACATTTTCATATTAGTTATGCTGTAAAGAGGAGTTAGAACTAATGGGAGGAACTACAAGTCAGAAGAAACACAACAAAAGGAGAACAAATAGCGTGCTTCTGTATGCATTCAGACTCTAGATGTGGACGGTGTTTTCTTTCATGAGTCTTTTGGAGTTGTCTCAGGTCATATCTTTGCTGAGAAGAGTTAAGCCTAACAATGTGGTTGTTACTGTATCTGTAACAATCTGTAAACAATCAGTCATTGTTTTAGGATTTGTTTCCAACAAGCCATAGTCAACTACCTTTCACAAATCTGGTCTAGAAAATGACTTAGCTCTTTTACAATTTCAGCAGTGGTTTGTGTTAAAAATATTTCTCTCCTGATATTCTCTTGTGTACACTAAAGTGGGAGACAAACCTGTGCTTCAGTTTACTGGGTTGAGCAGAAATGACAGGTCTGCTGAGCTGGTGGCACTTCTGCCCGCTGATATTTGGTACGTTCAGCTCACTTGAATCTGCCTTGTCCTCTTTCCATCAGGTGATGAAGGTGGAGACTCAGAACTCCTGGGAGATGCCCTCTCACTTGAACCCTCTGTGGCCAAAGCTGAAAGAAGTCACTTGATAGTGTGGCAAGTGATGCATGGCAATGAATGAATTCAGCAGAAACAACTGGGGAGGAGAGAAGTCTCTTCTGCATGGTTCCCCCCATCCCCACCCTCCTTTATTTAATGCTCTTTTGTGGAATCAGTTTCACTACATAATGTTTGAGCATTTTTCCTGTTAACTTTATATTACAAAATCTGTCCTACCATAACAATACAGGAACTAGCTGTTTTACGACACCAGTGTTATAGGCAACTTCAGTGTATTATGAACAAATCAAAGAATGTTTACTTTCTTAAAACTGGTGAACTATAGTAAGCAATCCACATGTGGTTTACTGCACCACAGTCTAACATAATTCACTTCTTTTGATGGAATCACTTTTTAGCTGTCACTAATAATGGAGTTGATGGAAAACACTTGATGAATGAAACTGTCTGTACTATTAAGTAAAATAGCAAAGTTTCCCCCCCGTGTATTATAAAACTGACAAAAACTAATAACAGGTGGAATCACCTGGATTTATCTAAATGTCCTTGGAGGGCAAAAAGCAAAGTGTAAATTACTTTAACTTTCATTTTCAAATCTGACAAATCTTGTTTATATAGTATATAAAACTTTGTCGTTTCCATCAGATTTTAGGGGGGGTGGGGTTTGTATTAAAGAAATTAAGACTATGTTATTTAAATAAAAGTTTCATGTTTCTGACTTCTTAGAGCTCTAAAATTTATGAGGACTGTTGCTCTGAATATTCTAAATTGTTTGGAGAACAGTCTCTTCCACTTTCATACTGATATGTTGCGAAGGTGTGTCACTATAAGGCTCAAAAAGATTCTTCAGCACTGAGATGATTTTAAAAAGGAAAACTGAGTTTTGTATTCCTTGTACAGGGGATGGCGGGACATGTTTTTGATTGGGTTTTTTTAGTTGTTTTTTTTCCATCCCATGTAAAAATTTACCTCTTTTCCCATTTGTTTCTGAAGAGGTCTTACCTGTTAATAAGACTAAAGCTGTAATATTAGTGGAGTAGAGCCTAACCAACTGGGAGATCTGATTAGAGAAAGTATTTTCTATTGTATGTGTAAAACTATAGAACAGCTAGCACTTGGCACTCTAGATGTAAATAACACAAGTTTTTGCACCATATGGAGATGAAAAAAAGGCCATGGTTAATGAGGAAAGATTGCATGAGGGAAACCAAGCCAATATGTATTCCTAATTTAAGATTGATACTACATCTCTTCATTCACTGTGGGCATCCCTCTTTGTTCTGTTTTAACCAGATTAAAGATTCTGGTTCTAACACCAATGTTTCTCACTTGATTGGTTTTTAAAACCATAATGCTGCAATAATGATTCTCACCTTAACTTTTTTAAAGTGTATAATCTATAGTTACTTTTCCTTCTCTGTTATTTTAAGCAGAGATAAATTAAGTGATAATTTTTTAAAATGTAAACCTATAGTGTAGATGTTCCAAATTCTAGTGACTGCTTCAAAAAAGGGAAAAGCAGAAGAATGTATGAAACTACCTAAGCATTCTGAACAGACAGGATTTTTTTTTTTTCCCCTGGCCTATCATGCAAAGAAGTTTCTGAAAACTGCAAGAGAGCGCTGTGTCTGCCAATGACTTGTTGCACCAAAATGCTAAGTTGTTGTTTTATGGTAATGGTAAATTGCTTTTTTAAATAGCCCGCGGGGTCCTTAGAAGCCATCTTGTTATAGGTATATAAGCAACATAGAGTCCAGACAGTAAAACTACCACACAGTTGGTTAGGAAGAAGGACTATTTTTAGTCAAAGTTGCATTTTCAGAAGTAGTCAGTTTCTGAATTTTCTGGTCACCTTTGTTTCAGATCACCAAAACTAAGGCCATTCTTTCACAAGTTGTTTGATGTGTCTTTGTTTTTAAAAACTAAAACTGCTTGTGATTAGTTGTGGCACTTAGTACAAAACATTATGCAATGTTATGACCTTGAAGTTGTACAGATGTATGAAATGCTGTATTGAAATCCTGGGTCCCAGGAAGCAAGTATCCCAGAGTTTCGCCCCATCTACTGATGATCAGGCAGTCATAGGTTTGACAGAATCAAATTCAGGAAATCAGGGTTCAAAGAGAAATGTTGGGGGGAAAAAAACCACTAATGATGGAAAAGGCAGACGTTGTGATCACTGCTGTTTTGTGTTGTAGGCTTTAACATAAGAAATGCAACTTTCTTAAGTGTTATCCAAAGCATTTAGCTGATGTAGTGCACTGCTAAATTTTCTTAGGTATTGGTGGTGGCAAGCTTGGAGGTGAGGGTTCCAAGATTTTCTATTGGAGTTTTACGTTTCAGTTGGATACGTGACTGCTTTGACCCCAATGAGGGCTTATTCTCTGTAATGTTCCCCTTGTGTTGGCAGGCTTTTGGAAAGAGCTGCCAAGACAAAGAATTCTAGCATGTAGCAAAAAGGGTAAAAACAGTACCTGTAAAACCGCCACATGAGGTATGGTAAAACAGGGAATCTATTACCTTGTGTGGTTTTTTGTTTGTTTTAATGACAGCAACAACAACTACAAAAACCCTATTGAAAGAAATGAAGGATGATGGAGAATTATCCTTTTGTTACACTGGGTGCTATCCTTGATGGCCTTGTGAGTCTCCAGGCCTGGTGTGGCAAAGGGAGCATCTGTTCTAGAAACTGCAGTCTTAGGAGGACATTGATGAATATCAGTCTCATGTGGATTCAGTTTCGTAGAAAGACGGATGAATATCTTGATAGCTGCAGCCTGTTGATGTTGTGAAAACATTTGGAACGCAAAATATGCAGCACATAATTTGTCAGAATGAGTATGTTTGCATGGTAAAGGTGAAAATGAATTCTCAAAGCTGCTGTATTGTTGTTTTTTTTGTAAAGGTCTTCCTGCATTTGAACAGATCAGAGTTGGCAGAGAGTAGACGCTTTAACTTAGACTGCCTTAGCAACAAAACAAAAAAATTCCCATTTATTTTGCTGTTCTAAAGAGCCTCATCTTTCAAATGCTGTGCAACTGAATATTATTTCCCTGTGAGTATTATAAAAATTACCAAAGGATTCAACCTTATTTAGGATTCTTCTTGATGGACCCCATTGAGATAGGGACAGATTGAGTCCCTGGTCTGAAACTTGGGAAGAATAGGAGAAGACTAAGTGTAGTTCAGTGGAAACCAGAACTTGTTTCCACCGAGATATGCCTCCTGCCCCTGTCACCACTGGTGCTGCCCCTCAGATCATTTTCTATACGCTAAATGTCTTTTCTTTTTCAACAAAACTGTTTCCTTTATTAAGTCAGTTGCATATTTCTCAATCTCGTAAAATATATTTTAAACATTTTTATGGTCAATTTTTTTTTTAAAGTTTTGTTCTAAACATCTTATGCTGAGTTCTACTTGCCTCTGTAATCTGACATGTACTACTACCATACAGCAATTCCCTGGCTGTCTTGTTTGAGGTTGAGGCTTTGTTTCTTTGAGCAAACAGCTCACTAGTAATGTAGTTATTTCAGTATTTATTTCTATTATTGAATCCTTGGGGTTCAGAATGTAACTTTGTACATGAAATATATATAAATATGTATATGAAACATGCATGAGATTGTGTCTTCTTTTGCATTACACCAGAGGCTGAGGCCTAGCTCCTTTTGGAAAGCCAAAATTTACCTTCCCACAGTAAACATTATTCCTGAGGAACCAAAGCTGGCGCTGTTTGGCAGTGACCAAAAGGTTCAGGTGGGGATGACTGGTTTGAAGAATGTCAGTCTGGGTCACATGTTCAGTTGATATGAATAACAACAGACAATTAGGCTTTCTAGCAATGTGGGAGCTCTGAGTCACAGTCCACATATGAAACTAAGACAAGCCATTTGCCAGTAATAACAGGCAGGCTGTAATGTCAGTTTTAATAATATAGTAGAAAAATCCCAAAGGACAATTAAAGCCAGCCATAATGTAGCTCACATTGTAACCCATGTTCAGTACTGCAAGTATAATCTGGTACAGTTTGTGCGCTATTGACTATACTTTGTTGCGTGACCTGTCCTGCGACATGCCAGCTCTTCGTTGCCTTCACCACTCTGTTGCTTTGTGCTAGTCAAAACCATTTAATTCTTGTATGGGTGACCTACCCAGTGAGTTTGGGCTGCCCTAGAATGTAAAGCAATTAATGGCCTTAGTCCTGGGCTGGACTTTATCCTAATTCCCAATCACCTTCCTAGTGCCTAACAAGTCATTGTTTTGGGGCTTAATGCGTATCATTACTCACTGAATAGTCAGCTCCTTCCTGACCAGACCTGCCACTGGAAAACAAAACCAAACCCACTCAGTTTTTTTGTAGACCGATGTTAATTCCTGAATTCTTTCTGATTTTTTTTTTCTTCCCTGTTGGATTCCCTCAAGACCTCATCCAGCAGCAGAGATGACTTTTCACAAACCCCAATAAAGCAATATGGCTGAGGTTCCTGAGTTCTGCCATAATTATCCTCAGGGTCTTTCTTTGTAGTTGGGTCAAAGGACCTTAGTATAAAATAGCTAGTTTAATTTTTAGTAATTACTATTTTCTGTTAGGGAATTTATATCATGGTTTCATTACTAAGGATTTCTTAGAGCACAATCTTAGGCCCTGTTTATTGCACACTGTACTTGATGGCAAGCCTATGATGTTCAGGGGATTTCCCTGTTCATCATGAAGCAGTTTTATTTGGTTTTTTTCCCCCATAACCATAGCTGCCACTGGGTGGATGGAATTCGATTTGCTGGATTGGTTTAAGCATTTCCAGAACAACTTCAAACTTAGAGGGCCAGGTACCAAGGCATTGGCTTCAATGCACATAAAGAAGTCATGATTTTATTTCTCTCTTAGAGAGAGGTGGAAAGACAAGCCTCATCTCAATTTCACCTTCTCTTCACCCAGGCCCAGCAAACCTAGGGAAAAGGAGTTCACTGGCTGCCCAACTCAGTTCATAAGCATCAAAAACTAGAAGCATAGCTTCCAAATGTATTCATAGCTAGATACAACCAGGATATGGTGAGTGGGTATATGTAGCCTTAATGCAGGATAAATCTGATGTTTCCACTCTGTTGTATCTGGAGTAGGGGCATCATATTGGATATGAGGCATCACCTCCATCTCCATTTTTCCTTAGCCATTCACATGGAGTGACTCCCTTAAATCTTCAAGGAAAGTTACTTCCCTCTATGGCCTTGAACTTGGAAATTCTTCTTTGTGATGACAATCTTCTGTCCTTCTGCCTCTCTCCCTGCCTCCCTGCTCTTAGACTAGGTCTTCATTTTTCCTGTGAGACCTGTCTCTATCCCTCTCTTCCCTCTGTCTGTCCTGTTCTAGCCTCCTCTCCTTCATGGTTTTGACCCTGTCCTAAACCAGTTCTAGGCATTATCTTCCATTCTTGTCTCCTGGGCTTTCCTGTGCATGGCCTACCAATCCTCAACCCTAGATCTCTGCTGCCATATGCCTTCTTTGCATCTACTCTTTAGCTGTGGAATGATGCAAAGTCACAAAACAGCCAGCTGGATCTTTTACAGGCTCATATAATCAAACCCTTGACTAGGCCCTCACTGCTGCTCTCAGTCCTTTTATTCATCTGATTGACCCAAGGACTCCCTACAGTGATGTCTAGACCTTTTCCCTTCTCTTCAAGTCCTCTCTCAGCAGACGGCCACACTCCCTGCTTTGCTGAGAAAATGGAGGATTTTCATCGTGAGCAATTTTCAGGAAGATGAGAGGGTCCTTCTTGCCAAGACTTGCTCCTCTTGGGGGCCATCACCAGTCCTGATCTATATCTGGCCACTGGACCCAGATGGCTCTGGAGGAGAAAGTGAGGCTGGTGACTTTGCACAGCCCTCCCTCACTTATATCCAGTTCACTTACATGTCATAGCATCACCTTCCTGATGCCATGGTCCTCTTTGAGAACGAAGGACAAACAGCAACAACAACCATTCACTGATTCCATCTGCTCTTGGCTGCTCCTCCAGTTTGCCCCATACCACTCTGAGGGTCGCCCAGCTAGTAGATGTCTCAGATGGGATTTGAATTCACATCTTCCTAATCTCAAGGCCTATGTGTTCTCCCCTGGCGAAAATGATCAAGTGGGACCATGATCCCTGAAGTCCCTTCTAGCCCTAAAATCCTATGATCCTTCCTCTTAGTACAGACCAAAGCATTAACCTTCAGTGTGTTTCTCAGTGAAATATGGTAGAAAGGGCCCTGGACAAGGGGTTGGAAGAACCTAGAATCTCTTCCTGACTCTGCTCTTTGGCTACATGACATTGATCAAGTCACTTCTAGCTTCAGTTCTGTCATTTGTAAAATGAGAACTAAAATGCCTTCTGTTAAAAGGATTGTTGTTTTGAGCCAACAGAATAATGTATGTGAAATTCCTTTGTCATCTGTAAGGCAGGATCCAAATGTGAGATGTTATTACTTTCACTACCTTTTAGCAATTTTTTTTCTTAACTTTTGTGAAGGAAGGCTTTGAACAAATCGTATCTGCCCACTTGGTGAATCCACTCGCTTAATAAAAAGACCTCATTTTCTACTGATGTTGAGTTGTGTGGTTTGTGTGTGCATTAAAGGAAGAACTGACTCCTGGGGTAAGGCCTGGCAGTGTCCTGAGCCATTCTTGCCCTTCTGGAGAAGTGAGCGCTTGCAGCCTGAGATGGAGCTTTCATAGCCTGAGTGACGCAGGGAGTTGTTACAAGAAGATAAGAAAGAAGGCTGCCTCAGTGGGGAAATCCCAGCCGTGCCTCCTTTTAAGACCAAGGAGCACTTTTGACTTAATTGTTAGTTAACTCAGTTGATCCCTACAAAAACCCTGGGAGGCATGCCATTATAGAAGTGTTTGGCATGACTACACGCGTGTAACCTATATCGAATTGCTAGCCTTCTCAGTGAAGTTGGGGGGGGGAGAGAATTTGGAACTCAAAGTTTTAAAAAATTGTTAAAACCTGTTTTTAGATGCAATTGGAAATAAGATACACAGGCAGTGGGACATAGAAATCTTATCTTGCCCTACAGGAAAATAGAAGGGGAAGGGGCTAAGAGAAGGTGAGGTAAGTGATAGAAGGGAGAGCAGATGGAGGGAAAGGGTCATCTGAATGCATGCCATCTTGGGGTGGGGGAGGGGAAAGACAGGGAGAAAATTTGGAATTCAAGATCTTGTGGAAATCCATGTTGGAAACTAAAAATAATTTAAAAAACAAACCTGGGAGGTATAGGCTATTATCCTTATTTTACAAATGGGGGAACCGAGGCAAATAACAGTTTTGTTTTTTGTTTTCTTGTTTTGTTTCTTAAGTGACTCACCCAAGGTCACATGGCTAGGGAGTAGCAGAGGCTGGATTTTAGCTTGGATCTTGCTGACTCCAGGCCCTGCACCTACTGTGCCACCTCACTGCCTTGAAAAAAACCTTTATGTTTTTGCCTCCACAATCCCAGGCATGGGTAGGCATAATGAGAGCTCCAAAGGGTGTACTAGGCAGCCAGATAGCATAGTGGATAGTGCTGGACATTGAGTCAAAATCCAGCCTCAGGTGCTTACTGTGTGATCCTGGACAAATCATTTAACCTTTCCTAGCCTCAGTTTCCCAAGCCGTAAAATGGGGCTAATAATAGCATCTGCCTCCCAGAGTGGTTGTGAGGAACAAATGATAACATTTATAAAGTCCTTTGCAAACCTGAAAGCACTATATGATTACTGATCTCTGGGGAAGCTTTGCTTTAGCTATACCTTCCTTATAGGGAATGTGTCCCACATTTCCCAAGGATGTGGTAGAAGCAACACGTATTTCATATAAGCCAGGTTAGTTTATCCCTAAGAAAGCGAGGAAAATCTCCAGACTTACTTGGTCCAGAGGACTGAGAGGCAATTTCTCAGTCATCTAAGTCATAAAATCTCCAGCCCACCAGGGAGCCAGTGTTTCCGTAGACTTGATGGAATCCCCGCGGCTATGTGTGTTAGAATATGCTTCTGGTCACTGAAGGCTAGAGACCATACTTTGTGCCTTAAGGTGGGGAGTTGTTCATGGTCACCTCAATAAAGAAGCTCCCACAACCTATGGACAGCTAATGTGGGGCACAGTTCTCTCACCTTTTTGGTGAAGCTTCACCAGAGTGGCTTTTGTGGCCTTAGATAAGGGGCTGCAGTCTCCCATGGCATTCTGGGTCACCTCCAGTCATCCTGATGAATATCTGGTCACTAGGTCCAGATGGCTCTGGAGGAGAAAGTGAGGCTGGTGACGTTGCACAGACCTCTCTCACTCAAAGTCAACCATAAGTCCTATCATCATGTCCCTGATGCCATGATCCTCTTCAAAAACAAAGGACAAACACAGATCACAAACCTCCCCCATGCCATGTCTTTGCCTAGGCAGACCAAATCGTAAAATTTGAGCAATAGAGTGTGACAACCACAGTAGCTGTTCAAGCAAATAGGTGCTCTGTGGATTGTGGATTGAAGCAGGGGGTCTGGCTTGCTGCCCACTTAAGTGGGGGGAAGTTGATGATACCTTCCAGAAAGATCTTTGAGTTTGGCTTATGAAACTTGGGTTGATAAAAGTGAAAACCAATAGCCCTTGGGAGTGCTAGTAAAATTATATTGGTGACGTCTGGGAATGGGATTATAAAGAGTCCTTCTGTCCCACTGAAGCTTAAATCATCCCATAAACCCCTGCCTGCTTGTCAGTCTAGAGCTGCCAGTCTCTGTATCCAGATATCACTAGGGCAAAGGCCAAGGTTTCCCCCAAAGCTTAGGTGATCCTCGCTGTAGGACTGTGAGGGGACCAGTCACAGTGGCTTGGGAGAGGAGGCCCATTCTCAAAAAGAGAAGTTGCTTGATGCCAATAGCTATATTACAGCCATACTAGGGAACCCTGAATGGGCCCATAAGAACTCTCCAATTTCCATCAGGGGTCTACAAAGGAGAAGGGTATCCCCTTGTTCAGGTAGATGGGGGTAGAAGACTCTTCTCCCAATCTGTGTCACAGGTGTGGTGGCTAATGAGAGTGAATATCTTTTTTTTTTTAATTTATTGACTTGTTTATTTACTTTTAGTTTACAAGATTCAGTTACAGAATCACTTGAATTTCAGATTTTCTCCCCTCCCCTTCCCCCTCCCCCATGGTGGTGTACAATCGTGTATGGGATCTGCAAACATTTTCACATTGTACAATAGTTTGGTTATATAGGAGCATTGTAACCAATGGAGCAAATAATGGGAAAAGTAAAAAACAAAACAAAACCAAACATGGAAAAGAATAATAGCATGTGTTGCTTCAGTCTCCATTTAAACTCTGGTCTTCCTAGATCTTTCTCTGAGTGTAGGTATCTCCTTCCATTCTGAGACTTGTAGAGTTGTCTTTTAACTGTGCATTGCT
>CM053593.1:149109193-149142198 GCA_028646575.1 Pseudocheirus occidentalis
GAGGAGGTGGAGGAGGAGGAGGAGGAGGAGGTGGAGGAGGAAGAGGAGAAGAAGACAGAAATAGAGATAAGAGAAACAGTCAAGGAGACAGAGAAAGGAGAAAGAGACAGACACAGAGAAAAGAGAGAGAGGAGGAGGAGAAACAGAAGACAGAAATAGAGATAGGAGAAATAAAGACAGACAAGAGACTGAGGAGCATTGTCTATCCATCTGTGGTGATGATGGTATCTCCTGTAGCATTGTTAAGTTTTGTGAAATGGGCACAGAAGGTAAAGAGGCATTTATTTGTTTGTTTGTTTTGTGAATGGAGACATTTAAAGAAATTTTAACATGTCAAGAAAAATGAAAACCAGCTGGGTGAAAAGTAACCTGGCCCACTGGTGGAAAATCCCACAGTCGAGGGAAGAGCAGGCTGGTGCCAGAAAATGACATATTTGAGAGATCTGGAACCCTCCAGGAACAGGAAGAAAATTCTAGCTATTTCTGTTGGGGAGACACTGGGTATTAAAGCAATTAAACCAGGGTGCCCCTTTTTCATGCAAATATGTCTGGGGAGGCAGAGCAAGGAATGAGCAGATTAAAGGAATGCTTTAAAGGCTGCTCATAAACCGGCTCTGTAAAGCTGTTCACAAAAAGAACCAGCAGGTCGAGAAGGAGCTGTATATTCCTTCAAATATTTACATCTTCAGCACAAAGATGTCTAGCAGGGTGTGGGTGGGACCATCTTGGGGAAGTATTTTCTCTTTTTTTCTGGAGAGGGGCCTGGGTGCTTTGATTGTGAATAACAATAATTTTCTTTCCTATAATACTAAAGGAGCAGCTAGTTGGCACTATGTATAGAGCACTGGCCTTGGAGTCAGGAAGACCTGAGTTCCAATCCAGCCTCAGACACTTACTAGCTGTATGACCCTAGGCAAGTCACTTAACCATGTTTGCCTCAGTTTCCTCATCTATAAAAGGAGCTGGAGAAGGAAATGGCAAACCACTCCAGTATCTCTGTCAAGAAAATCCCCAGGGGCGGCTAGGTGGCGCAGTGAATAGAGCACTGGCCCTGGAGTCAGGAGTACCTGAGTTCAAATCCGGCCTCAGACACTTAACACAAAAAACTAGCCGTGTGACCTTGGGCAAGTCACTCAACCCCAACTGCCCTCCAAAAACAAACAAACAAAAAAACCCCCAAATAAGGTCATGAAGAATCAGACGTGATTAAACAACTGAACAATAAATAATATTAAGACTTCCCCTCCATATTTTCTCAGGAAACCAACCCTGCAAGGGGGGTAATAACAATAATAATATAATAATTATAGCTGACACTTAAAGTTTGCAAAGCACTTCATGTATATTATCATGTTTGAACCTTATCCCCTACCCTATGAAGTAAGCAGGATAGCTATTATTATCCCCGTTTTACAGCCAAGACAACTGAGTCTCAGAGAGCTTAAATGATTTGCCTATGGTTAGTCACACAGACTATAGTAACAGAGGCAAGAGGTGAAGCCCAGGTCTTCCTTACTCTAAGGCCAGTCTACCCACTAAGCCATGCTATAATTCATGTAATGGGGGGGCTGGTGAGCATGGGACAATGTAATCTGCTGATGCAATCCCTGGCGGAAGGCCTGGGAAGCCCGCTTCCAGAAAGGCAGGGTGATGAATAATGCAAGTGTCTAGAACCCTCATTCAGAGCATGCCCAGACATCCTGTGGCTTGTTCTGGTCTACTAAGCACATGATGAAAAGATGGAGAGTTGATTGGCTGAGTAGCCAGAGTTAGGGGGAATTCAAAAGGCACTGGCCAGACAGTGAGGTTGGTCGTCTTTCTGGTATAGGGGTGTTCCAGCAAAGAGGCAAAAACTGCTTGTGGAGGGGAGGGAGGCCTTCATCAATCCATCATGGCCACTGCAATATGGCGCCATGAGCGTGTAGCCTTGCTATTGCTTCTGTCTCTGTTGTATCTAGCCTTTCCTATTTTAGGTAAAGGAGCATTGAAGATAGCTTTGACTTTGTGAGCTTTGAAAAGTCAGAATTGTAAGCCATTAGAGAGCTGGAATCCATACCAGAATTTTCCAGAAAGCCAGACAATAAAGATCAAAGTGCCGAGTAGACCTGCCCAGTGATGGCTGGAACACAGATTTATCCAGAGGCTATGTCATATTTGGAAGACAGTTTGGTGGGCAAAATGCTATGAAGAAACTTTCATCTCCCTCCAGGCAGTAAAGTGGAGAGTGTTTGCCCCAGGTGCTGGAGGGAAATATTTGTAACTTCTGCTCTAGGGATTTCTTCCCAATAATCGTACCTTTGCAAAAAGCTAATCTATGTTAACTGGTTACATGGAACCAGGGTGCTAATCACTAGCATTCGTTGGGGGGGGGGGGTGGAAATCGAACACCTGGAATGTGGACCATCAGCAGATTATGTTAGGAAAACAAAAGTCACTTCATTGCCTTTCAGGAGTATGTGAGAAATCTGAGGTGGAGATGTAGCTGACCTTGATCAAGGAAAGTCAGTTCAGTCTCAGTACACAAATATAGACAACTTCAAAGTGACTTGTCCATATTCACTTAACTAGGAAATGTGGGAACTGGTATTCAAACCTAGATCTTCTGATTCCAATTTCAAGGCTCTTTCCAAGAAACTACAGTGTCTCCCTGAGAAATGGATTACTGGGAAAGAGAGAGGCTAGGCCAATTCCTTCTCCTTCCTGCCAGGTCAGACTTGGTAGCCATATTATACTTTGTTCCCGCAATTCACCACTATGCCAAGATACCAGAAACCTGCTGCTCCCCCTCTCAGTGAAAAGAGGAAGCAGGACAGGTTTCTGTTGGTCACTGGGAGAGTTCTTAGGGTTTGACTGAAAGGAATGATCCAAGTTATGCTCAACCCCAGCTCCTTCACAGTGAATGTGTTCTTCAGTCCAGGCCAAGAGTTTTGTTCATTCCCATGTCAGCAGTCATCTCCAAGAAGTGCTATCAGAGTTGTAGAGCAGTGGTTCTCAACCTGTGGGTTATGTTCAATTTTTAACAACAAAAATACATCCTGCATATCAGATATTTACATTACGATTCATAACAGTAGCAAAATTACAGTTATGAAGTAGCAATGAAAATAATTTTATGGTTGGGGGGTCACCACAACATGAGGAACTGTATTAAAGGGTCAGGGCATTAGGAAGGTTGAGAACCACTGATCTAGAGGATACTTCTTATATTGTAGCTACCACTGAATGAAGGACCTTAACATAGAGCCAAAGTAAAGGTGAAATACCTCTTCAACAGCCCCATCAAATGTTTTCTGTTTTAATGCTCTGAATATCAGTCTCCCAGGAGGATATACAAATAACTAAAATGAGTTGTTGCTTTAAGTGTTTTATTTTGTTGCAGAGAGGAAAAGAAATAGCAGTCCTATAACTGAACTACATTGTATGTATACTCAATAATATCCTTATACTCCCCTTTCTGGAGAGATCCTTGACATGACCCTAAAACTAAGCTGTAAGTGAATGTTTCTAGGGACCCAGGTGAGATATGTAAAGAGACAGAATTCAAGAAAAGGAGCCTGACTCTATCGTTTAGTGACTAGACTCTTGCTAGGTCTGAACCTGGTCTAACCGAGAGTCCAGAGTTAAGGGCCTTTTTAAAAGGAGAAGGTGGGTTCTTCAGTTTCATAATTACAGCAGTAGTTGTGTGTTACCCACTAGGAAACTATCTGCAAAATGTTTTGTTTACTTTGCTTTACAGCCTTGATCATGCAGGACAACCCTAACCGTGTCATCGGCGGGCAGGGAGGAAATGGTAAAAAACAATGTGTCCTCTTTCAGGTGAAAATAAGTAAACAGGATATATTGGGCTCCCAGTATACTATGTTCAGCTCTGTTTTAGGAAAGAGGCTCCCAAACTGAGGTATATATGTATGTATGTTTAAGTATACATATACCCCTGGGATTATAAGAAAGGGGAAGACGAAAAAGCATTTATTAAATGTCTGCTATGTGCCAAGAATTGTGCTGTCTTTTATATATATTATGGCATTTGATCCTTGATGAGAAACTTGTCTTATTATGAGAAGCTTGCAAAGAGGCTATAAGGATAGTTTTATTTGGTTTCTTCAAAAAATAATTTACAATAAATAAAATTATAATTTTGTTATATTATTAGAGAAACATATCCCATTCTTACTTTTCCTTATGAAAAAATAATTAATCTCTATTTTATTTCTTATGTGTGTATACATGGTAGACTCTAGAATTTATTTCCTTTCATGTTGAATAGTGGGCATGGTAAAGTTTACTAAAAGCCAAGGGGTACAGGGACTAAAAAAAGGTTGGAAACCCTTGCTCTAGGACTTGGTGGGAGCTATGTTTCCCAGGTCATCATCCCTACTGTTCATAGATCATGACTTACACAGGACAATGGGGACAGCTCGTACTGGGCCAGCTGGCAGCCTGGCAAGGGGCCCAGCACTAGGATTCACTATTGTCCCAGATTGGCCGCGTCCTTGGAGGAGAATCCAGTCATGGCCCCAGTAGCCAGCCCAGGACATCAGGAAAAAGAGTTGGAGATATGTAAGAGGGGGTGGACTAGAAGGTCTCTTGATTTTATACAAACTAAATTTTACCATTAACTTTCCCATAACTCAATTCAATTCAATATCGTTTAACTCTTTCCCTACCATGTTCTAGGTGTTCAGGGAGATGCAAAGATGAATGCATGTTCAAGCACAATTATGTAACACTCCTGCCCTGCCCCCCAAAGAACACCATACAGCTCTGGGGTAACATTTGAACCAAGAGCATGCACTACTGTCCAGCTAATCATGGAGGATGCTGGGACGTGGGATTTAAAAGAGAAGCTGTACTAACTTCTATGAGAAAAGCATAAATACTGTGAGAGGGGAGCTCGTGCTATTTACTTGCATAGAATTTAGAAGGGATTATTGAGTTCAATCTCCTTATTTTTCATATGAAGAAACAAGTTACATTGTGAGCTGAGCTAGGATTCATACCCAAGTCATAAAATCGTCTAGTTAGAGCTGGACAGATTTTGGAGATTATTTAATCAGAGTCCTTCATTTTCCACGTAGCCGTGTATAGACACTGGGGGTTC
Organism: Pseudocheirus occidentalis; assembly: GCA_028646575.1. Classification (NCBI taxonomy): domain Eukaryota; kingdom Metazoa; phylum Chordata; class Mammalia; order Diprotodontia; family Pseudocheiridae; genus Pseudocheirus; species Pseudocheirus occidentalis. The sequence continues at coordinate 149,114,295 of CM053593.1, forward strand.
TTATTCTCACTAACAATCACATTGGTGATTCGGGTTCCCCAGAGCAAGGCTAATTATAGCTCTCCCACAGGGACTTGGGGGTACCCACGAGGGGTATGGGGATATCTTCTAATATTATTGGCTTAACTTTCCATTGCTATGTGTCCTTCCCAATAGCCATCTACAATTTCAATCGGTATTTCCTTTATATTATTGATTGACCCAGTAATTAGTACCTCAATATCATTTAGTCAATTCACCTCAATTAACTTTTTTTGATATTATTGTTCTTCAGTCATGTCCAACTCTTCATGACCCCATTTGGGGCTTCCTTGGGAAAGATACTGAAGTGGTTTACTATTTCCTTTTCCAGCATTTTACAGATGAAGAAACTGAGGCAAACAGGGTTCAAGTGATTTGCCCGGTGTCACACAACTAGGATCTGAAACTGGATTTGAGCTCAGGTCTTCCTGACTCCGGGTCCCGCGCTCTATCCACTGTGCCGCCTAGCTGCAAATTAACTTTTATGAAGAGATATTTACTCACAAGACAGAGAGAGAAAAGAAATTACAAACATTTTCTGGGAAAACACTCTCCCTTTCTCCACTTCAGTCTGTGGGTAGAGTAAATTCAAACTTAAATCCATTGTTTCAATGCATTTACTCCAGCAACTTCAACTACCAAATGTAGCAGCCTAACCAGAGGTATGTACGTAGCAGACTACAGAATCAGGAAGCCAATCCACTGCTGGCCTGGGTCAATCAGGTCATTCCTCAGGGTCTTGCTAGCTCCTCGCTGGGCTCAGCTGCCAGCAAACTCTACTTTCACAGCCCTGTTTGGAAGTGCATAACTTTCTGTGCTTCCAAAGTGGTGTGATCCTGGGAGAGCTTTGTTGGCTGATCTCCTGGTCTGTACTCCAAGCTCTTGACTCAAGTTTGGGTTCATTGGTTGATGTGTAGTTGAGTTTCCATAGACTGCTGCTGGTCTCAGTCACTGATGGCCCTCTGGGAGTTCTGCAGACACAGAGACTGAACTGTTGGCTCCCCCTTGGTTTTGGTCTCCCATCCTGATCTATTCAACTTCATGCTTATGTGTGGGACTAAAGGTTAATACTGAGTCCTCACTCTGCTCTTGGGTTCAGAGCCACACTTGTTCCTTGCTCCTTACAAAGGTAGGGCTCTTACTCCTTTATGATCATGACTGTTCCTCTCCACTTTGGAATTGTCACGCAGGGTTGGGTAAAATGAGCTGGAGGAGAAAATGACCACCCACTCCAGTATGTCTTCCAAGAAAAACCCAAATGGCATTACAAAGAATGGACAAGATTGAAAGGACTGAACCACAACAACAACTGGGTAATGAGTGACTAAGCTGTCAGATGGTACCTGATCCAGTTCCCAATGCTAGTACAGGGTCCTCTAGGATCTCTTTCTGCTCAGGTGTTCAGTCCCCTTACCATCCTTGAGTACTGGGATAATCCTAGCCTGCTGTTTCTTCTTCCTGTTATGACTCTGCTACAGCTGCTGCTGTGTACTCTTGGCTAGTGTTCTCAGACCTCCCTTTCTCTCTTCCTAAGCTGCTCTGGTCTGGAGCAATGACTCACTGTGACTTTTTCTTCACTTTCCTGATCACAATTTGGTCTGGCACTTTCTATCGTTCTTTGTAGTATCATTCACTCTGCCATCTTGACTCTCCCCCTCCCCTGACTCCCCACTGCTAGCAAAAGTTGGCATGTACTACATACAGTTCCTGGATTCCTGGTGGTTCTCTTAACCATGTTCATAAAGTTAAAATGTAGTCTCTCCCATTACAACAAGGCACACCTTGCTCATGGCCACACATTGGCCTGAGTTTGAAGATAGGTACCTGGCAGCAGGAGGCTGGTACCATCACTCCTCTTACCTCTCAGCTAGAGGCTTATAGCAGTCTTTGCCTCAATCATCATCAGGAAGAGAGATCAAGTTGTACTCTTAGAGTGATATAAAAACAACACTTAATTGCCAGCAGGCCCTGTTTTTAAAAAACCAACCAAAGGGCAACTAGGTGGTACAGTGGATAGAGTACCAGGCCTGGAATCAGGAAGATCTGTCCTCAGAACTGACCTCAGACACTTACTAGCTGTGTGACCCTGGGCAACCTTAACCCTGTGTACCTCAGTTTCCTCTTTTGTAAAATGAGCTGCAGAAGGAAAAGGCAAACTACTGCAGTATTTTTGCCAGGAGAGCCCCAAATAGGGTCATGAAGAGTCAGACATGACTGAAAAACAACTGAAACAACAATGAAGCAAATGTTATTAAGTGATTTTTTTTCTTTACAAAAGGATTCTTCCATTTTATGGAAAACTTAGCCACAATGCTACTTTACATAGAGTTCACTCCTTGCGTGTTTCCAAGAGACTTCAATTTATACAAATTTGCTTTATGGGAAGCTTTGGAATAAACCTTTGGTTGAGTAAAGAGAGGGAACAGGAAGAGAAGAGACCAACAGAGTATAAGTTCAGAGAAGACTTCCACTTAACACGGTGAAACGAAAGGGCCCAAAGTATCCCAGCTCTCAAAAATGCCCCAGAAAAGTTCTAAAAATGCACTAGAAGTAACAATTATAAAAAAAATTAAAAAAGAAGTGGCTATCGGCTCCTCCATTCAGTTGAAGACTTCACAAAAAGAATTCCAGAAGGAATCTTCTCACACATTCTGAGAGAGACAAGCCGGGAGATGCGGAAGCCAGAGCATACAGGGAGTATATCCCTCAAGGATCCAGTTGAGGTGCACTGCATCTGGGTAGCACAATCCCTGGGTGTTTGAAGAAGGTTCCTGCTACCAGTATAATCAATGACATCTGGTTGGGGCTCGTCAGGGCCAGAACAAGGAGTAGAGCCAACCCCCAGTCTGGGATTATGCAAGGAGAAGGAGATAGAGATGGGGTTGGAGCAAAAACTTTGGTAGGGCTCCCAGGAGATTGGGCCAGAAGCAAAAGACTCCTGAAAAGGATTGGGATAGCTGTAGTCACCACATCCAGAACAGCAGAGGCATCAGCATCCAGACCATACAGGGGACAGGACTAAGTAGAGCCTGACCACTCTAATGAAGTAGGAAGGGAGAAGAAGAAGGCCTAAGCACAAATCCCAATCCAGAAACAAAGGCTGGAGACATGAGTAAACAGAAGATAGCACTGTACGCAGTAAGAAAACTCTATGGATTGAGAGAAGCCCAAGAGGTAAATGCAGAAGAAGAGAGTAACTCTATGACAAATTCAAATAGAGATTTGGAGAAAAGAATGGCTTGGCCACAGTGACCACAAAAATGAGTGAAATGAACAGAGCAAGAGATTCTAAAAATAGAATTAGAATTGAAATAAAAGCTCTAAAGGAAAGAAAAGAGAAAGAGAATTGGGAATAGGAAATGAAAAAGCTGGCTTAAGTAATATACTCCCTGAAAAAGCAAATAAGGTAATTAGAAATCAACAACTCCATTGGGCAACAAAATTTGAAACTGGAAAAGAGGAAAAATAGAAAAGAAAGTGTAAGACATTTATCTTCAGTTGTCAGTAGTAAAACACCTGTGTTATCAGTTACCTGGAGAGGCTGCCTCCCTCAGGCCTCTCCCCAATCTAATCCCTCCTCCATTCAGTCACTACAGTAATTTTTCTAAAGCACAGGTTCAACCATGTCAAATACCTACTCAATAAGCTCCAATGATTCTCTAAAGATGCCAGTGCCTCTAAAGATCAAGTAAAAAATCCTCTGATATTCAAAGCCCTTCACAACCCAGACCTCTTTTACCTTTCTAGACTTCTTTTTGTTTTTTGGAGGGGGGAAGGCAGGGCAATTGAGGTTAATGACTTGCCCAAGGTCACATGGCTAGTATCAAGTGTCTGAGGCTGGATTTGAATTCAGGTCCTCCTGACTCCAAGGCTGGTGCTCTATTCACTGTGCCACCTAGCCACCCCCTTTCTAGACTTCTTACACCTAATTCCCCTCACATACTCTTTGATCCAGTGACACTGATCCCATGGATGTTCTTTGACACTCCATGTCTCTGATTTAGGCATTTTCTCTGGCTATTTCCCATGCCTGGAATATTCTCCCGCCTCATTTCTACCTAATGACTTCCCTTGTTTCTTTTAAGTCCCAACTAAAATCCTATCTTTTACAGGAATCCTTTCCCAGCTCCTCTTAATTACAGTATCTCCCCTCCACCAATTATTTCCTATTTATCCTTCAGAGGTGTATGGATTGTTCAAGAACAGCAGCTCACCTGTGACTCCAAGAAGCTGTTGCATAAAACTGCCTAGGCAAATGGGCTAAACCAGGTTGAGGGTAACTTAAAGAGCTCAAAGCGGCCAGTGAGTTAGGGGGATGTCTACCCCCAAGCACATGAAGACTTCCCCAGGCAGAATGGGCCAACGAGAACAATGTGTACCTATGTCCATGAAGGTGGCTGAAGCAGGCACTGTGGAGCCCTTAGAGCTTGGTCAGAAATCTAAGATGCCAAGGTCATCCACTGCATCCCGGCCATCATTAGTCTTCCTGACTTTTGTCTTACCACTGGACTTTGCTGACTCAGGAAGAGAGAGGGAGGCTGATGACTTTGCACAATTTTGCCTCACTTAAATCCAATTCATGCAAGTCAAGACATCACCTTGTGATGTTATTGATCCTCTTGGAAAATGAAGGAAAAGCAGCAACTTCTCTGTATATACCTTGTTTGTCCATATTTGCTGTATCTCCACCATTAGACTGTGAACTCCCTAAGAAGAAAGATTGTTTTGTCTCTTTTTTGTCCCCAGACCTTGGCACGGTGCCTTGCACAAAGTAGGCACTTAATAAATGTTTACTCATTTACTGACAGACAGCATACTTGCAGAACAAGTCAGAGACATAATTTTAGAATCATCAGACTCCCTCAAAATCATGACCGAAAAACCGAAACGAAACAAAACCTGGATGCTCTATTGGAAGAAATCATAAAAGAAAACTGCTCAGATTTATTAGAACCAGAGGACAAAGTTAAAACAGAAAGCATCCAGTGGTCAGTTACTGAAAGAAAGCCCAATTTGAAAACACCCCAGAATTTCCTAGCCAAAATCCAGAGATTCTAGGCCAAAGAAAAAATACTGCAAGGAGCCAGAAAGAAAGAGTTCAAATACCACAGTCTACACTCAGGTCACACAAAATTTGGCAGCATCTATTTCTAGAAGTAAATAGGCAGTAAAGTGGATAAAGTGGAACTTAGAGTCAGTAAGACCTTAGTTCAGCTCTGGCCTCAAATATTTATTAGCTCCATGACCTTGAGTAAGTAACTTAACCTCTGTGTGCCTCAGTCTCTTTATCCATAAAATGAGAATAATAATAACACCTTCTTCCCTAGGTTGTTGTGAGAATAAATGAGATAACATTTGTAAAGCATTGTACACATTTTAAAGTGCTATAAATATTCTAATTATTACCATAATCACTGTAAAGGAGAAGAAAAACTAGATAACAATATTCTAAAAGGCAAAAGATAAAGACTTACCACCAAAAATAACTTACCTTTTAAAAATAAGTAAAATCCTACAAGGTGAAAAATATGCCTTTTATAAAATAGAAGACATTTAAATATTTCTGTATTAAAGGTCAAAAGGCAAAAACAAGAACCAAAACAGGGGACAAGAGTAAAACAAGGCTGTATATTGTTACCTTATTTATTTAACTTATATGCAGAGTACATCATGAGAAATGTCAGGCTGGATGAATCAAAAGCCAGAGATTGCTGGGAATCAGTCTTAAATATGCAAATGATACCACTCCAATGGCACAAAGTGAAGAGGAATTAAGAAACCTCTTGAGGGCCGCTAGGTGGTGCAGTGAATAGAGCACCGGCCCTGGAGTCAGGAGGACCTGAGTTCAAATCCAACCTCAGACAATTGACACACTTACTAGCCATGTGACTTTGGGCAAGTCACTTATCCCCAATTGCCCTCCAAAAAGCAAAAAAAGCAAAAACAAAAAAAACCCTCTTGACAAGGGTAAAAAAAGAGAGTGTAAAAGCTGGTTTGAAGCTTAACATAAAAAAAAAAACAAAACCAAGATCTTGGCAACTGGTCCCATCACTTCCTGGCAAATAGAGGGAGAAGAAATGGAAGCAGTGTCAGATTTTACATTCTTGCACTCCAAGATCACTGAAGACAATGACAGTCATGAAATTAAAAGATGTTTATTCCTTGGAAGGAAAACTATGGCAAATATGGACAGCACACTAAGAAGCAGAGACATCACCTTGCCAACAAAGGTCCATATAGCCAAAGCTATGGTGTTTTTAGTAGTAATGTGTGACTGTGAGAGTTGGACTATAAGGAAAACTGAGCTCCACAGAATCGATGCTTTCGAATTGTGCTGGAGAAGGCTTTTGAGAGTCTCTTGGACAGCAAGGAGATCAAGTTAGTCAATATTTAAAGAAATTAATTCAGGCTTCCCAATGGAAAGTTAAATATTGAAGCTGAAACTTAAATTCTTTGACTACATAATGAGAAGACAGGACTCATTGGAAAAGATCCTGATGCTGGGAAAGATTGAAGGCAAAAGGAAAAGGGGACAGGGGAAGATGAAATAGATGGATGGTGTCATGGAAACAATGAACAAGAACTTGGTCAGATTCTGAGAGACAAGGGAGGATAGAAGGCTTTGGTTCACTATGGTCCGCTGGGTCACAAAGAATGGACACAACTATACAGCAAAATATTCTACCCAGAGCCGGACAGAATGAGATGACAGGAAACTAGAAAAACCTAGAAAGGTTAAAAAAAACCCTCCATTAAACACCTAACTGGGGGTGGCTAAATGATGACTTAATGCTTACATTCTAATAGAAGGAGAAGAAAGAAGTGTTTTTGGAAATCCACTGGCTTCTAGCATCACAAGATAAACAGGTCTTAGGAATGGTTGGGTTCTATGATACTGATTTAGAGAGAAATAAAAAGGAAAGTAAGAGGAATATACTAGGAAATGAGGAACAAGAAGAAAAAACTTACTATCTCTCATAATCGTGGTACTTAAGGAGAATATATGAACATGTAAAAGAGGGTTGGAAGGGAGGATATTTCATGACCTGGCTCTAATCTGAACAAAGTACGGTTGAACTCACAAAGTAGTTTGGTGTAGTGATTCATTATACTTAACAAGGAAAACAAGTAGAATCAGTGAAAAGGGAGTGAAAGATAAGAGGAAGGGTTGAGTCTGGTAGGGAAAGCAAAACAAACTTTAGCGTTAGTGATTGAATCATGAAGGAGGGATCAGAAGGAGATGAAGAAAGTGTAAGAGCCAGGGAATCAAGATCCTGCCCAGGTGAAGAGAGGAGGAGCAGTGGAGGAGGATTAGACCAATTCAATTATAGGTTACTGGAGTTGCTCACATTTCTTTTTTTTTTCTTTCACCACCTTTTTCGTCATTGTAAAAAGGTAAGTGAGAATAAAGAGGAAGGAAGTATAAAAGGATAAAGTAAGAGGGAAACACAATTCTCAGTCCTGTCACGGTGAATGAGATCAATTCATCTACAAAATGGAGGAGAGTGCAGAAGGGATTAGAAAGTGGAATCCAACCATATGTTGGTCACAAAAACAAACAAAACCAACCAAACCTCAAAACGTAAAGATTCATACAGACTTACAATGACAAACAGAATTAATATGCCTTAAATGAATTTTTAAAACCAGGATTGGCAATCATAATATCATACAAAGAAATAGTAAAAATAGACAAGAAAGGGAAATTACATTTTGTTTAAATGCACTATAGATAATGAAATAACATCAATACTTCATACATGTGTATACACACATATACACATGTACATGTGTGTGCACACATGTGTATATATGTATATGTGCCAGAGCGCCTCTAAGTACTTAAAAGAAAAACTAATAAAATTACTTGGAGAAATAGGTGATAAAACTATAATAATTGGGCACTTCATCATGTCCTCTTTCAGACCTAGACAAATTAAACCAAAAGATAATCCCCCCAAAAAGTTTTTTTTTTAAGTTAAGGATCTAAATAGAATTTTACAAGTTAGATCTCTGACAATTATTGAATAATTAAAGGGAATATACATACATCCTTTTATCCTGTGCAAGGAACCTTTAGAAAAATAATCATATGCTAGAGCATAAAAACTCCATAAACAAATGCAAAAAAGCAGAAATGTTAAATATATTCTTTCCTGGCCACAATATAATAAAAAGTATCATCAATAAAGAACTTTAGAAGAAAGCATTCAAACTTAAATAGGGATAAAATAATTTAATCCTAAAGAATTGGTGGCTCAAAGAACAAATCATAGAAATATTAAAGAAAATAACAATGATATAATGCAACAAAACTTTAGGGATGCAGACAAAGCAATCCTCAAAGTGACAGTTCCTATCTCTAATCTTCTTTGTCAGTAAGAGAGAGAGAGAAGGGAGGAAGGGGGGAGAGACAGAGAGACAAAGAAAAAGAGAGAAGGGAGAGAAAGAGAGAGAGAGGGAGAGAGGAAGGGAGAGAGAATAAATCAATAGATTAGGTATGCAACTTCAAAGAAAACTAGAAAATGAACAACTCAAAATCTCAACTAAGCACAAAAAATAGTAAAAATTGAAAAATAAATTAACAAAATGGAAAACAAGATTTGATAGTAAATGGGACATTTTATTTTAATTTATCTATTTAAAAATATTTAATTTTTAAATAAAAGTCAGCCAGTTTGGAGAGGAAAAAACTGATAAATATATCATTATTTAATTTGACAGAAAATGAGAGGAAAATCAAATTACCAAAAATGAAAAAGGCAAATTCATAATAAACAAAAGAAATTAATAGTAACTTTTGCCTAATTATATACAACAAAATTGATAAATGAAATGGATGAGTATTTACAAAAATATGAAATACCCAGATTGACCAAACAAGATGTAAAAATTTTAAATAACCCAATGTCAGAAAAGAAAATTTAATAATCCATAAATGAATACCCAAGGACAAACGCCTCGGACCATATATACTTACCGGTGAATTCTATTAAACATTTAAAGAATAACTAGCTCCAAATTTAAATAAATTGTTTGCAAAACTAGGGAAAGAAAGAATTCTATCTAATTCCTGCTATGAAACTATGTGAACTGAAAAGAATAATAACAAAATTCATCTGAACACATAAAAGGTCTAGTATCTCAAGGGAAAGAAAGAAAAATAATTAGAAAGGATATCTAATAGCGCCAGAGCTCAAACTATATTACAAAGCAGTAATCATAAAAACAATTTCATACTGCTTACAAAATAGAAAAGTCAAACAGTGAAAAAGATCAAGTACCCAAGATCCAGAAGCAACTGAACATAATAGCATAGCATTTAATAAAAACCCTAGGATACTAATTCCTGGAATAGAGCCCCAATGTTTGAAAAAAAATACTGAGAAAACTGGAAAATAGTTTGATAGAAATTATATTCAGTTCACATCTCAAACCATATACCACAACAAGCTCCAAATTACCTAGACACAAAAGGGTTCATATTATAAACAAAATAGAGAAGCAGAGAAGGTTTCTTTCACAGCTATGAAGAGGGAAAAGCCTCTTAACCAAACAGGGGATAGAGAGAAACACAGGAGATGAACAGGATAATTTAGTTTTCATCAGAGTGAAAATTTTTACATAAGAAAAATCAAAATAATTAGAATTAGAAGGGAAATAGTTAACTGGGGGAAAGTTGGTAGCAGTTTTCTTTGGTAAAAGTCTGATTTCCAAGATATATGGGGAGTTGATAGAAATATATAAGAATGAGATCCATTCCCCAATAGAGAAAAAATAGGCAAAAAAAAAAAAAGAATGAGCAGGCAGTTTTAAAAAGAAGAAAGTCAATGTATCAGTGATTATATGGGGTGGGGGGGAGAAATGCTCCAAATCAATAATAGTAAGAGAAAATGCAAATTAGCTACAAGGTCCCAACTTATACTATCAGATCAGCATTAACAAAGATGACAAAAAGGGGAAATGACAATTGTGGGAGGGGATGTGAAGAGCTGTTGGTTAGTAATTTTGTAGTCATATCTGACTCTTTGTGACCCGTTTTGGGGGTTCTCAGCAAAGATAATAGACATATTTGCCATTTCCTTCTCCAGTAAGGACAAGCCCAGTAATGTTGCTGGTAGAACTGAAAAAAATGGTCCAACCATTCTGGAAGCAAATTAGAATTATACCTTAAAAGTCACTAAACTTGCATGCCCTTTGACCCACCAATACTGCTACTTTTTGCCCCCCAAAAAGATGAAAGAAAGCAAGGACGCATCTGTGCAAAAGTCCTTATAGTGGCAAAGGTAAAAAGGAGGCATTATTTATCAATTGGGTAATGGCTAAACAAATAATGTTATGCCAATGTTAAGGAATATTATTGCATCAAAAGAAATGTCAAAAGTAATAGATTCAGAGAAACCTGGGAAGACTTACGCAAACTAATGCAGAGTTAAGAAGCGGGTAGAACCAGAAAAGCAACTTATTACACTGATTACAACATTGTAAAGGACAATAATTTTGAAAGACTTGAGCACAGCACTCTGGTTAATGAATTCAGTAACTAGTCGTGATTCCATAAGGCTGATAACGAAGCTCCTTATGTCTTGGAAAAGGGGTGATGAACTTGAGGTACAGAATGAGACATGCATTTTCAGGGTTAAGGCAAACAGGGTTAAGTGACTTGCCCAAAGTCACACGGCTAGTAAGTGTCTGGGGTCAAATTTGAACTCAGGTCTTCCTGACTCCAGGACTGGTGCTCTATCTCCTGAGCTACCCAGCTGCCCAGACAAACATTTTCAGACAGAATCAATAAAACCCAAATTTATTTCTGTTGACTTGTAAAAAGGGAATGTTTTTTATCTGGGGAGATGGTGAATGTTGTGGAGGGGATTTAGGAGGTGGTGATAGTGACACAAAGAGAAAGAATAAAAGAAATAAAAGATAAATGGAATATTTCCATAACACACAAAAGAGAGCAAAATGAAGTTCAGAAAGGGACACAGACAACAAGAGTAATGTTGGTACTAGCACATTAAATTTGCCATATACTTCTTTAAAATAAAAAATAGGGGTAGCTAGGTGGTACAGTGAATAGAGCACTAGCTGTGGAGTCAGGAGGACCTGAGTTCAAATTCGACCTCAGACATTTAACACATTTTTCCCATGTGACCTTGGGCAAGTGACTTAACCCCAACTGCCCTGACCTCCCCCCTCCAAAAAGCAAAAAACAAAAAAATACACCCAAAATAACAAGTTGTGTAAGATAGACTGACTGTTTCATGTGCAAGCTTTGCAGGTTTCTTTTTCTGTCCTGTATATATAATGCATATATTAACATATAATACTAATATATAATATTAATAATTTGGTATACATTTTAATTTAATTAAATACCTGCTAAATGTAATATTAATACTAAATAATATTAATATGATATATAATAAACTATTAATGATAATATTAATTTAAATTTAATTGATTAGTTAAAATTAATTTAAATGTAAATTAATTTATAATATTAATACAATTCTAGGTGTATGGAAATGCTCCTGTTTGCTGATGATTGTTTATATTTTAAAATATTAATTTATTTTAAAAAGACAATACAATGTAGAAGATGATTCAATAATCCCTGCTTTTTTGGCCTTAGAATCACTGCATGTTATAGGAAAAGGTGGTGTGGTGCAATCGAATGCACACCTTAGCACCAGGGTCCTGATCTGCAGTTGTGTCTACCACTAACTTACAGTGTGACCTTGAATGTGAATTTTTCCTCTCTGGATTTTGTGAATTTTCCCTCTCTGGGTTTCAGGTTCTTCTATAAAATAAAGGGTCTGGAATAGATCACCCTTTAGGTACCTTCTAGATCTATCATTTAAAAATAAAACAAAATATATTTCCCTTTCTAATGACTGACTCTGGTTCAATTTTACAAGCATTTATCAAACTCCCATTATATACCTAGTGCTGTGCAAGACCCTGAGAATACAAATTTTTTTTTTTTGCTTTTTTTTTTGGAAGGGGGAAGGCAGGCCAATTGGGGTTAAGTGACTTGCCCAAGGTCACACGGTTAAGTGTCTGAGGTTGGATTTCAACCCAGGTCCTCCTGACTCCAGAGCAGGTACTCTATTCACTATGCCACCTAGCTGCCCTGATACAAAAATTAAAAAACAAAACAGTCCCTGCCTCAAGGAGTTTACATTAAAAAGTGGATTAAATGTGTTTGGGTTTCCTACCAATGAGGGGAGCCATGTTGGGAGTAGGGGATCGGATGGCTCGGGGAAGAAGAACTGGCTGTCGATAACCCCTGCAGTGGAGAGCCATTAACAGAGAAACTGAACGTGTGCTGCATAATATTTCCCATGCCATATAACCCACCACATTATCTCTTACATAACCTTTCCCTAACCTAGTTTCCCTAAATTAGTGTCACAGTACACATTTCTCAGTGTTAAAAACAGACTGTCTGGTTCTTTTTTAGGCATGAAGATAGGCTTGGCTTGTTATTTCTCTAACTGGGCCCAGACCAGGTACTCACCCCCCAACCCCTCTCATCCCAGTCCCCTAAATAAAAGTTTTTTCTCCCTCCTGAGATTTTTCCCAGAATACTTTGTCTGGATCCTTCCTTTGCCCCTATTACATTTCATCCTTATCATAATTATTGGTGTATATGTTATATTCCCCCATTAGATAATAAGCTCTGAGGAGAAAAAGCAGTCCCGTTATCAGTATGTGCACTTGGATTGAATGATTCTCCATTCTGCTATACACTGAATAATAAAATCTGAATCAACTACCTCCATCCTGTTTGGGATGATCGCACCACGCCCTCTTTGGCTGTTCACAAGTATTGCCCCAACATGCAACTAGAGACTTTTCAGTTCAGCTTTCCTGTAAGGACAGACTGTATGGCACTGGCCCAATCCAATGCCATAGAATACTGCTGGTCCATTGGGTACTCTGGGTAGACCTAAAAAAAGTGATAAAAACCCAATGTATACCCTAGAAAAGTGAAGCTGTTACTAGCAAGCAATCTTCCTTAGCATGCTCATAAACGTCTTTTCCTTTGAGTCTGTGACCCATTTTATTTGCTCCCCAGCCTTTTAGACTCACTGAGGGGTGAGATTCTCCTTGGCCTCTCAAGAAACCCAGGCTGAGAAATTCTCCAATAGCTCCTTGAAGGCAGAGACTACACAGTCTTTTATCTTTTTGGTATCCACTGAACTAAAGGCTTAATTAGCATTGTACTTTGTACATAGTAGGCACTTAATTAATGTTTGTTGAATGAATGGATGAATGGATGAATATATAAAATGCTCTCCAGCATTGGGAAGTATTTCAGTTCACAAATAACATTCTAAACTAGGAGCTTTTGATCTTTTTTTATATCCTAGAGGCACTATCCAGATAGGACTCTTATCAGTCAGGAAGACCTCAGTTCAAATCCAGCCACACACACTTGTAAGTGTGTGGCCTTGGGCAAGTGACTTAACCTCTGTTTGCCTCAGTCTCTGTCTAGATTAGGTATAGTTGACCTGGTTTGTGTCCTAGAGGCAACTAGGGGGCACAGTGCATAAAGGCAGTATCAAGGGGCTCTATCGGTCAGGAAGACCTGAGTTCAAATACAGCCTCAGACACTTTCTGACTATGTGGCCCTGGGTAAATCATTTAACTTCTTCTGTTTGCCTCAGTTTTCTCAACTGCAAAAATGGAGATAATAACAGCACATAGTCTCGGGATTGTTGTGAGAATCAAATGAGTTATTTTTATAAAGTGCTTAGCACAGTGCTTGACTCAAAGTAAGTGCTACATATTATTCCCCCACTCCCACAGACCCTGTTGGCAGTCCAGTAAAGCCCAGGAACCCCTTATCAGAATGTTTTTGAGTAATTGAAATTCTAAATTTCTGTTAGATGTTAGTGAAAATAAAGATAGAATTTTTTCCCATCCAATTTCATGGGTCCCCTGAAATCTATCCATCATCCTCTTGGGGTCTGTGAACTCCTAGGATAAGAACCCCATATCTAGAAAAACAAAGGTTGAGTTACTTTTGAACTACTTACAATTAATTTCAGGCCTTGGGAAAGGATAAGATGCACATAATACAATAGATGGGAACTGGGATCCTCCACAACTCAAAAGATCATAGGATTTACCCTTAGAAGGGACCTTAAAGATTTTCTGGCCCCAGTTCCCAAATTTTAAAGATAAGGAACCTGAAACCCAGAGAGAATAAATGATTTATCCAAGGCTTCCTCAGTACTATAGTAGAGCCAAGATTTTTGGCCCAAGGTTTATTCTAAATGTTCTTTCCATTGGTACCACAATCTGGAAAGACCTCCTTTCTCTTATGCCCTCCTCCCTTCCAATTTGTACAAAAATATTTGTATATTCACTTATTTTTCCGAAGCAACTATCTCCTTGGAAGGAATCTCCTTACATATTGGTTACTTAGGAAAAAAGAGACAGAGGAGGGGGAAATTTGCAGAAAGTTGCTGCTAAAACCAAATTTAACCTTCTGGGCTAGATCAAGATCCCTTGGCCTCATTCTGTCTGTAGGGATATTTTATTGGAGTATCCCTGTTCAATTGACTCCTCTTAACCTACCTGATGAAATTATAGAATGTAAGATTCAGTTAAGAGAGATTCTGTCTCTTTCAGCTTTTTGAGTGATTACATTCACAGTTTATAAAGCACAGGAAATTTGTAGTGGCTCACGCCTTGAGTGGTCTATTTGAACCTTGCAAAGAGTTCACCCTTTTCAGACTCTGAAGGACTGATGTGAAGAAAGTGTAGAGAAGCTTTTCCATTTTGTTTATCTCTTTATGTGCAGAGAAATTCCTCAGTCTACCTGGTGGTTTATAAGGGGCTGGCCACCTTCTGGCAGGAGAATCCTCCATGCCCCCTGGTGACCTCTAAAAGCTGAGCAAGTTCTGAGAAGAGTCATCCCTGGCAGTTGAGAAGAGAGCCAGATATGGAAGGAGAACACAGATACTGGGAAGTGATTACTCTCTGCCTTTTCCTTTTATATCTGTTCCAGAAAGTCACAGGAGAAAGGGGAGGAGATTTCTCTTTCTTTTCTCCTACCTATTAGTAGAGTGGAGACACTGGACCCAGTAGAAAATTTAGCTGAAGAGTGGAATCGAGCTTTGGAGAGGATCTGATCCCAAGAGGCCAATCTGAGTCACCTGCCCTGAAGAGATGTTTCACCCAGCGGGAAGGGCATAAATATATCAGGAGAACAGGGAGGACATTGGGGCCCTATAGAACCAGAGGTGCCAGTCTGGTCTTGACCATATGCTTCCCCACTAGTGGACTTTTGTTCTGTACCCGCTTTTCACCCTGAGGTTGTATGTATTTTTGGAAGGGTATAACCCAAGCTTATGGAGGGAATGTTCTGAAGCTACTGGTCTTGCTGAGCCATTTCAGTAAATGCCTTTATTTGAGCTAATTGTATCCTCTGGCTGTTAAAGGTAAAACATTGGTAGGGCATCTTGAGTTACTGTTTAAGAATGTGGAGGGCACCATAGTGTACCTTGAACCTGGAGGAGTCATCCCTGGAGGTCTCAATTTGTGAATGTGAATGTGAATGTGAATGGGGGAGGGGTGAGGAGAGGTGAGGGTGGGGATGGTACTGAGAGCCAATTAGTCTGGGCTGTGTAAAGCCAAGCCATGCTTCAGAAAACTCGGTTCCATTTCAGGGAAATTGCATAACCTCACCTGCTTTGGAGGAATCCCAATCTGGACTGAGAAAATCTTAAAAACAAAACAAAACAGGGTCTTTGGAACAAGTTTGCTCTTCCTTTCAGGCCTAGGAACATCCACTCAGAAACCACAGGGAGTTTGGATCCTCTGAGTCCCAGGGATGGAAATCCTGAGAACTTGAACATGGACCTTATGGTTTGTAGCTGACTCTGGGATCAGGGTCTGATTCCAATCACTGACTAAAGAAATTGGGGAAGGGGGGAGGTAGGCCCAAAGAAATAGAAGCATTGGCCTGAGGGGCATCTATGGAGAATCATAGTTCTTATTCCTTTCTGGTTCTTCTATTTGAGTTTTTATGGGCATCTCTGGGGAAGGAAACAGTAGGAGAAAGATAGTAGCTTGAAAAGTGGGCTTGGGACATGCTGGTAGCTATCCAGGTACTTGCCGTCCTCCTCTCCCACCCCCTACTTCCACCCCAACACACACATACATACACTCCCCTCAGGAAAGAAAAGAAGACAGATTCCAAGAAGATAGATCCAGAGATTTGGGGCAGGGTTTGTTCATCTGCATTCTTTCCAGGACCTCTCCCCATGGTACCATCAGGGCCATGGAAAGATGGACAGACAGGAAGGAGGAAGATGTTTTTATTCCCCCTCTGTTACCCACTTCCTTCCATCCTGATTCAGTCTGTTACAATGGAAAGAGCAAGGGTAGCACTGTGGACAAAGCACTGACCCTGGAGTCAGAAGGACCTGAGTTCCAATGCAGCCTCAGACACTTACTAGCTGTGTGACCCTAAGCAAGTCACTTAACACTAAGTGCCTAAAAAAAAATGGAAAGAAGAGTCAGGACTTGTATTCAAATCCCACCTCTGATGTTTGTTACCTGTGTGACCTTCATCAAGTCCCTTCTAAGGCTTCAGCATCCTCATCTGTAAAATAGAGGAATTGGCTTAGATGGCCTCCAAGGTCAGTTAATATTTAAATAACACTTTAAGGTTTGCAAAGCCCTTTACATACATTCTTACTTGATCCTTACAACAACACTATTTGGTAGGCATTATTATTATTGTGCCCTTTTTGTAGGTGAGGAAACTGAAATGCAAAAGTTAAATGACTTGCCCAGGTTCACACATCTCCCACATGTTTGAGCTCTGGTGTTCCGGATTCCAAGGCCGGCACTCTGACCCTAGACCAGCTCTGTCAGAGGGCGATGGTCTTGTACCCAAGGCCCTGGATGGGAAACCACAGCCACTTGGCCTTTTCCCTTGGGGGAGGGAAGGGGAGGAGAGATCATCGTCCAGAGCCTGCTAGGACCTTGTGCCTCGTGGGTGGCGTGTGACTGCCGGCCCAAGGGAGGCCGTCTGACCTCTTTTTCCACCCTGCTCACAGCCTCTGTGGGTTTGTTTTCCTGAAGTCAGAGGGGGAGGAATGGAAGGCAGGCTGGTGGTAATCAATACATCCCCATCTTCCTGGTCAGAGAGGGTGCCTATCCAATGTTGCTGTTCTCAGCAGTCAGGCATAGTCATTTATATCTCTAGTCTGAGTTACCTCCTGACCTTCAGCTCCAGCTCCGGCAATCGGCAATGATTATCATGGTCTCACCCACTCCAGAACAAACACACCTCTGTCTCCCCAGCTGGCCCCGGGCACAGCCTGACAATGAGCTGCCTCTAAGGGAAGCAGGATGTTGACATTCAGTCGTACTCCAAGCAGCTCCCTTAGGAGCTGATCCTGCCACGTGGGAGGGAGGGAGGGAGGTGGGAAAGGGAGAGGAGGGAGGAGGGAAGGGGGAAGGGAAGAGGGAAGGAGAAGAAGGTGAGAGGTGGAGTCACTTTACTTTCTCTGCTTATGGGGAAAACTACATCAAATTCCCTAAAAATAGACTCCCCACCAACCCCCTGGGCACTCCACTCCCGACATCAGTGGGTCCTCCTCAAGCAATAAACCCTCCCTGTTTGCTCTGGGAGGGCAGGGATGGGTAGAAAAGAGGGAGGTGAAAGCTAACCTTTATGGGCCTATCTATATAGAGGAGTGAGAGCTGGAAGGAATCTTGGAAATCAGAAGAACAAGAGAATCCCTGTAGAACTGAAAAGAATCTTGGGGCAACATCTAATCAAGGCCCATTCTCTTCATTTTACAGAAAAGGAAACTGAGGCCCAAGGATATTTAATGATTTGACCGAGATCCCGGCTGGAGCCCACGTGGATGGAATCCAACTTCTTGGGGGCAAAGAGAAAATAGGGAGGGGGACAGTTAACTCTTCAGTACTCCTTCCTAACTCTGCAAAACTATTTTTGCCCTTCCTCAGCCCCAACCCCGCCGTGCCACCGCTCTGACCACTCAGTGAACTCGGTCTGGTGGAGTCAGCAGGTTTTCCTGCTTGTTTGCCAAAGGGGATGTCAGCAGAGAGATCCTATAACTCTGGGGGAGGGGGAGGGGGTAGGGAAGGGGAGGAGGTAAGGAGCAGGTGGGAGCTGGCCAGAGGGGGTGGAGGAAAGGGACAGGCTGGGAAGGGGGGGGGCAATGGCTTCCTAGGAAGAGCCCCTGTCACCGACAAAGGGACCAAGCAGCTGGGGATGGATGGGGGAAGAGGGAGACGTTGGCAGGAACCAGAAGCCTTAGGGGCTTCCTCCTGAACATCTGGCCCCAGGGTCTGAGAGCTGGTGGGACCTTTGACCAGACCCTGGGTGCTCTGACTGGAGTTTTAGGGGTTTTTCTCAGAGGGAATTGTTGCTTAACCCCTGGATATCCCCCCATGGGCAGGGGAGTGGGGGAAGGGAAGAAGAAGGGAGAATTCACTTAGGATCTTAGGATTTCGGGCTTAAAGGAGCCTTAGAGGTCATCTAGTCCTGTTCCATCATTTTACAAATAAGGAAACTGAGACCACGAAAGTTAACAAGGTGGTCTGCCCAGGGCCACGGAGCTGGGATTGAATGTCGGTTCCAAATCCGTCACCATTTGCACCACAGAGTTTTCACTGGTTCATTCAGTCGCGTATCCTTTGCCAAACATTTATTGAACGCCTGCTAAAACAGCAACTAAACAGGACGTAATATTACAAAGCCTTCTGCATGGAGATACTCATAATGATTGTCCGAAGCGGGAAGCTGAGGCTCACAGTCCAGTGCTAAATGATCCTTCCCTTAGAGCTCCCCTTCACTCACTTCTTCATGTTGGTCTGTCTTGCTGGCCATTCCCCATTACCTATAAAACAGTTCATCTCTCTCTTCCCTATCTATACACAAGCTTTTTTTTTTTTTTCAACTTTGAAATGGCTTCTGCTTCAGAGAGGCCCTGTTTCTTGGCCTAACTTGATTTCCCCCAGTTATAAGTTCATTCTCTCTCTAATTTTCATTGTTCCATCATGTTTGACCATGACTCCATTTGAGATTTTCTTGACAGAGATACTGAAATGGTTCACCATTTCCTTCTCCAGCTCATCTGACAGATGATGAAACTGAGGCAAACAGGGTTAAGTGACTTGCCCAGGGTCACCCAGCTAATGAGTGTCTGAGGCTGGATAGGAACACAGGTCTTCCTGACTCCTAGCCCAAAGCTCTATCCACTGTGTCCTCTAACTGCCCTTGACATTACTTTGTATTTATTTACTGATATACACAGACTATTCCCCAGCAAGATGTAAGCTTATTGAGGGCAGGGACCATTTAGGTTTTTTTGTCTTTGCATTTCCCATCATTTAGCCCAATGTCTTGTACAAAGTCAGAATGTGATTTTTATTAAATTGAATTATTCTAGGCTAAGGGACTTGTCCAATGTCACTAGGAAAGGAAGTGATAGAGTTTGGACTCGGTCACTCAAGGCACCCTTCTAGCTCTCAGATCTATGCTTGGGGGTAGGAGGAATGTCACAAAACCTCCCCCAAAGAGACTTAAAGCTTAGTACATTTTAGTGGCCAAAACCTCACTCTGTTTATCAGGGCTTGGGACTGGATTTAGGAGGCTCTGAATTCTCCCTTCAACATTCTTCCGGAGACCTCTGTAGATCCACACTCCTCACTCAGCTCTCCCTACTTGGGAGGTGAGTGCTGCTGGTGGGCAGTAATACAGAATGGAATCTTTCTGTTGGTTTTTCTTTTTTTCCTTTTAGATGAAATCTGCTGGATCTTACAGAAGAAACTCAACCCCCATTCAACATCCAGTCTTTATGGGTCTCCTGCTCTCAAACAGGCCCCTCCTTCAGAGATAACATAGGGACCTGAAGTCCCTAAAGAAGGAAATATAGCCTCTACTTCCCGCCCCTCTCCCCACCCCAAAAGAGGTTGGCTTCAGTGTGTAGGGTGGGGGTGAGAGAAGCCAAAATAGTCAGAGACCAGAGGAGACGTCATGGATTTGGGGTTGGCAGGGACAGGAGCTGGCATGACAATAACGCATTAGCCAAATATAGAGCAGACACACAGACACAGGGGCAGGAGGGTGAGCCCCAGTCCTCCACTCAGGGAACAGTCACCCCTCCCCCAGACTCCCTCAGAAAGGACAGATGGCTAGCTTTTTCCTCACTCCTCAATCCAGGTTCTTATCCTTTCCCCCAGAAACTTGGAGTATGGATTCAGCTGTGTCTTAATGGGGGAGAGGTTGTCTCTCAAGCTTCAGACTGTCCCACCTCCCTCCCTAAAGTCCCTTAAACCCAAGCTATCTCTCAGTCAGTCAGTCAGTCAGTTAACAAGCATTTATTACCCACTTACTGTGTTACTGATGATACAAAAAAGACAAAAACAGGGTGCCTGGCCTTCGGGAGCTCATATTCTAATAGGGTACAACTGTAGATACAAGAGCCACACAGTAAAAATGGAGTGTGAGGGAAGGGCCTGGGAAAGGCCTCTGAAGATGGTGGGAATTAAGTGAATTTTTTAAAGAAGCTGGGGAAGCCAGGAGACTGAAGTGTGGAGGAAGGGCATCCCGGACATGGGGGAGAGCCAGTGAAAAGGCCATCAGGGATGGGTTTGTCTTCTGTAGGGGCAGCTAGGTGGCTCAGTGGACAGAGGGCCATGCCTGGAGTCAGGAAGACCTGAGCTCAAATTTGGCCATGGACACGAGCTGTGTGACCCTGGGCAAGTCACTTATCCCTGTCTGCCTCAGTTTCCTCATCTATCAAATGAGCTGGACAAGGAAATGGCAGACCAGTCCAGTATCTCTGCTAAGGAAAGCCCAAATGGAGTTATGAAGATTCCAACATGACTGAAATGACTCAAAAACAACAACAGAAGTGTATGGATGGGAGTAATGTGTGAGAAGACTAGAAAGGTAGGAAGGGGTCAGGTTGTGAAAAGCTTTAAATGCCAAACAGATTTATACTGGACCCTGGAAGTAACAGGGAGCCACTGAAGTTCATTGACTGGGGGAGTGATGTGGTCAGACCTAATGATTGGCAGCTGAGGAGGGACTCAGGAGGGACTGGAGGGGAGAGAGGCAGCCCTCAGGCCTGTCTAACCCTAGAAAGAGATGGCACTGGTGCCCCCCCACAAGCCCTGGAGCTGTATGGGGAAAGGGCCAGGTTTGTAATCACGTGGTAGGATTACCTCATGTTACCTGGGTTCAAGTCCCAGCCCCCAAACTTACCAGCCAGGTGACCTTGAGCAGGTAATTTCACTTTTCTGGACCTCAGATAAATGTATATGTAAAATGAATAGGCTGGCTTAGAAGGTTTCTAAAGTTCCTTTCAGCTCCAACAGTCATGAGGTCTGTAAGACCAGGACTATGCAGTTAGTCTAAGGTGTGAGAGGGAGCCTACCTCTATCCCAGACACTTTCATCTCAGGATTCCCAAGCACATTTACAAGCATTGGGTCCCAGGAGCTCCTCCCTGGGTTGAAATTATGGCCCTTCCCTTTGGTAAGGTACGGCGTGAGGGTGGGTGTGAGAGGGAGGAGTATTAAACATAGGTTTGTAGCCTTGAAGGAACTTAGGTGTCCTGTGTTCCACAGTGAGTTAACCATTAGGGCGGCCTTCCCTTTTCTATTTTTTCCAACTTTTCCCAAATATAATCCTATCAATGCTATAATTCCCTAAAAGTCTGGGAAGGGGGAGTGAAAAAGAGGAGGGGAAGGTGTGGGAGAGGTAATCAGAGGTAAAGAGAAATGGAATTATTGAAGATTAGAACTGCATTTGCCCTTGTTGCTGCCACCTTCCCCTTAAATTCCCCCTCAAAAGGAAAAAAAAAGCATATTGCTGGTTCCCAAGAGCTCTTAGCTCCTGGTGCTGAAGTCAAGGGTCAATTTGCTGACGCAAATGGTCAGGGAAAGGGGCACCGCTTGGAACAGCTGGGAACACTGGCAAGGCCCAAAGAAAAGTCAATCCCTAAGCCCCTTCTTCACCACCCCCAGGGACTTTCTGGCTCCAGCAGCCACTGTGCCCATAGTTTAGCCAGAGTTCTGATTCTGAACCGTTCCCTTCCTCAGATCTGGGGAAAGGGGCAGCTCTTAATATGCTGTTAGCCATGACAGAGGCCCGGCTCTCTCCTTCTCTTTTGCTATGCCCAGCCCCTCCTCCTTTGCCATTCCCCACCCCCAAGTTCAATAAACTATCTAGAGTTAATAAGTCACTGGACAGAAAGTACGACATCACAACCCTGATCCTGGGGACATGGAAGGGGGAGAGCTAGGGTGGGGGGTGGGGAGTGAGCCATAGGTAGGACAGGTAAGGGGGAGCCAAAATCTTGACATTAGGAGATCATAGCTTTAGAGCTTGAATTCACTTTCGAGGTCATCTAATCCAGACCACTCATTTTACAAATGAGGAAACTGAGTTCCAGAGAGCTTAAATGATTTGCCCAAAGTCACAAAGAGAGTGACAGAGTTGGACTCCCTTCAGTTTCCCCAAACAGGGACCTGAACAGAAAAAAAATGACACCAATCCCGGACCAGCTTCTCTACCCTCATAGGGAAATTTAGAGATTTTTCCTCCCAGACCCATGCACTGACAGGCTCCAAGCATTTCTTTGGGCATAGAATTAGATAAAGGAACACGTGTTTGTCCTCTTGTTGGTGACTCGCAAATAGCCTTTGTGCAGAAGTAGTGACACCCAGTGGTCAGTGTGGAGAGCAAGCTGGGGCCAGACTCGTGCAGTTGACCCTTCACCCATACATAGAAATGTATCCTGTTAAGAGACAGAGGGGCCCAATTACTCCTCTCCCCACATCTCTTCCACCTCCCACCACTATTTTATAAAAGAGGCCTAGAGAGACTGAATGGGAGCTGGGCTGCCACTAATGGTCTTCAGACTCTCTGGCCACCCCCCAGCCCTCCACCCCCAGGGAGCTTTTATTTTACCCACCACAGAAAATGACACAAAAAATTCTTCCAGAGCCTACAAGTACAGAAACATCAAACACTCCAGTATAATAAATACCTCATTAGACTGATTGGCCTTCCCCATGCCCCTGCCCCTGTGCCCCCCAAGGTCTTTTAAGCACTACTGAACAAATATTTTCCAATCACCACCTAGAACCCAGAACAATATCTGGGAAGACTGGCAAAGTCCACATCTCTCAGCCCCTCTTACCCCTTCAGCTGCAGGTCAGTCCTCCTTCTTCAAGTATCACCACTAAGGAAATCCCCCTAGAGTAGCCCAATGCCAGAGACTCTCAAGTGCAGGGAATCTCAAACATAGGCTTACTCATGAAGTAACTACCCCAAGGCTAGAAACATCGTTGCTCAGAACATTAGTCTGTGACTAGTTCCCAGAAAAGGAAACAGAAAGACAAAAACCAGAAACTGGAGATCCAGAAACTCCCCTCTCATACTTATCTGGTTAAACCGATATCCATAGTGGAGGCTAGGTGGTGCAGTGAATGGAGCACCCGCCCTAAAGTCAGGAGGGCCTGAGTTCAAATTTGACCTCAGACACAACACAAAAACTAGCCTCGTGTGACTTTGGGCAAGTCACTTAACCTCAAATGCCTTACCTTCCCCCCTCCAAAAAAGCAAAAAGCCCCCCAAAACCTAGGCCTGTGCACGTGTGTTCCTCCACTGAGTGGCCATTTTTATGTTCCTTGGGTGGGAAGGGAAGAAATCTCCTCCCAGCATCTTGCTGCCCTCATGGTTGGAAATTCAAAGGTGTAAGGGTATGGAGAAAAGAAAGGCAAAAAACATGGACTTCTGACTCCTTATCTGTCTGTACACATCCTTGTTTGTTCCTTGCTCCTTTGTTGTTGTTGCTGGGGGTTCATTTCAGTTGTGCCTGGCTTTTCATGACCCCATTTTGAGTTTTCTTCCAAAGATCATGGAGTAGTTTACCATTCCCTTCTCCAGTTCATTTGACAGATGAGGAAACTGAGGCACACAAGGTTAAGTGACTTACCCAGGGTCACACAGCTCGTTAGGGTCTGAGACTGTCTTGAAACTCATGAAAATGAGTCTTCCTGATTCCAGGCCCAGTGGTCTATCAACTGTACCATCTAGCTGCCCTTAGAATCACAGCTTTTAGGGTCAGAAAGAAATCTTAGAGATTGTCATCTATTCCAGTTCCTTTTCTGCCCAGGAAAGTGAGGACCAGAAAGGGGAAATGACTTTTCCTAGGTCACACAGATAGTGAATGGTCCAACCAGGATCTGAACCCAGCCAGATCTTTTGATTTCAAGTTCAAGATAGTAGGGCCAACAAATTTCTTGTCTATCTTAACCCATAGCGTGTTGTAGGGTGGGGAAGGCTTGGGGAATTTGGGGCAGGAGAGTTTGAAGATTGAGGGATTTTGTTTTGGGGTTGAAGGGTTAGGGGTGAGAAGCTGGGCTAGGTTTTGTTTTATTTTGTCTTAGGGAGGGAGGGCTCAGTTTAACTCACATGGCCAAGGAGCTGGTATTTACTGAGGAATAGGGAATCTGGTGTCTTGATTCCTTCCCTTCTTGAGCACTATCTGAAACTCAGCTCTTCTGAGTTTCTCCACCTTCTCCATGAAGCCTTTCCTGATCTTCTCCTCAACCCTACCAGCGACTAACGTCTTTCCTCTCTCCCCCAAATAGCTTCTTTTTTTCTGCACCTACTTAATATATGTATATGTTGTCTTCCTCTCCCCTCGTAGAATATAAGCTCTTTGAAGGCAGGGATTTTCCCATTTTTATCTTTGTATCTCGAGCCTCTGGCACTGCACAGGCACTAAGCAAATGTTTATGGACTGATTGATTGATTGATTGATTGATTGACTGATTGGTCTTAGGTTAAAGCTGGTAGGTACCTTAGAGATCCAGTCCAACTCCCTTATTTTAACAAAAGGGGAAATTGAGGCCTAGAGCAATGAAACGTCTTGGTCAAGGTCTTGTAACTAACAAGCTATCGGGATTTGAACCCAGGTCCTCTGATTTTAAATCCAGTGTTCCCAGGCCTTCTCGATGCATTACAACAACAGAGCTGGATGTGGCTTTTAAGAGGACATAGGCCACCCTTTGCCTTAGGGCAGGTGTGCCATCATTTACTCTGAGGTCACTGAACCAGGGCATATGTTTTGCAAATATTTTTCATGATGGGGTTGACAGGCTGAGCTGAAGCTGCCATGAGTCATCCGGGCCCATCTGTGAGGTGAGGAGTGACTTAGAATGTGTTGGCTCCCCACAGCTATGTCTCACGTGCCCAGTGGCACGTATGGACCTGTGCCACACTGGCCACACACACATCATTCCAGGAAGGATGGGCTCCAGAGGGGTAGGAGGGGCTCAGACAGCTCATTCCTCCTGGCCTAGGCCAACCACACACAAAGAACGCCCCCCCCCCCTCCACCACACACACAGCCCTTCACCCACCTTCCAGCCCAGGAGGAATTTAGCATGAAGTAGCCAAGTAGAGACAAGGCTCATTTAACTTCCCTTAATTTTTCCCTCTGCCTGGGGGCTGGTTTGGGAGGAAAATGGGGATTCTGCTTTTCAGTCCAGCTTCTTCTCACCACCTAAAAGTTTTTTGGTTGTTTTTTATCTCTGAAACTCTCTAGCCCCACAGGCTTTAAAATTCCAGACCTCCAATCCTGCCATCCCTCTAAACCTGGGGTGGTATGTGGGTGCTGGGAGCAGGAAAATGAGGATGGGAGGGAGTGTTTTACAAGCAAAAGATAGCCTAGCTCCCCATCTTTCTTTAAATAAATAAGAAATACCTAAAGGGATGGTTTCAGAGAAACCTGGGAAGGCTCATAGGAACTGATGCAAAGCAACATCAGAAGAATAATGTAAAGACGAATAATTATGAAAGAATAATTCGTAAAGATGAACCATTGTGAAACACTTAGGAACTCTGAGCAGCGACTAACCCGGATTCCAGGAGACCCATGATGCCGGCCACCTCCTGAGATATAATTTTTTGGACATAACCAATGTGAGAATGTGGTTTTCTTGACTATTCTTATTTATCAGGGGCAGCTGGGTGGTATAGTGGATAGTTCACTGGACTTGAACTCAAGAAGACCTGAGTTCAAATCTAGTTTCAGACTGGTTATTAGCTGTGTGACTGACTGATGAGGTTTCAGTCTTGTCCAGCTCTTTGTGACCCTATTTGGGGTTTTCTTGGCAAAGATAATGAAGTGGTTGGCATTTTCTTCTTCAGTTCATTTTGCAGATGAAGAAACCGAGGCAAACAAGGTTAAGTGACTTGCCCAGGGTCACACAGCTAATAAGCGTCTGAAGCCAGATTTTAATTCAGATCTTCCTGTTTCCAGGCCCAGCACCCTAAACCACTTAGCTACCCTACAAGCTGGGTAACTCTGGGCAAGACACTTAACCTCTGCCTCAGTTTCTTCATCTGTAAAATGAGAGTAATAACAGCACCCACTTCCCAGAGTTGTTCTGAGGATCGAATGAGAGGATCATTATCAAGGTACTTAGTGTGATGCCTGGCACACATAGTGCTGTATAAATGAGGGCTCATGCTATGTGTTACAAGGTGGCTTCTCCCACCAATGGGGGGGGGCGGGAAAGAGAGCAAAATAAATGCTCATCAATTAAAAAAATAAAAATTTTCCCCAAAAGCCTAAAGATAAAATAAAGATCCTCTTATCGGAGCCTATGAGGCTCTGGGTTCCCATGGAAGGGTGGTAGGAGGAATGGAGGAAATGCCTTTTCAGGTCTTGATTGGTGACCTCAGTGACCAAAGTCTCATCTACCACTTGAGGGGGGGCTTCTGCGAATAAGGGTCCTCTCTGGACCAAGTCCTAAGATCCTCGGATTCTGGAGCCAACAGTGGCAAAGGAAAAACCATGTGGAATCTGGGTGCAACCAGGATAAGGCATCAGTTCCCCTCATTATCATGAACCAAGGTCCATTGATATTTGTCTTAAGGAGGGGAAGCCAAGGCAGAAAGGTCTGGGAGATGAAGACTGTCCTTGCTGGGGCAGCTAGGTGGTGCAGTGAATAGAGCACCGGCCCTGGAGTCAGGAGTACCTGAGTTCAAATCCGGCTCAGACACTTAACACAAAAACTAGCCGTGTGACCTTGGGCAAGTCACTTAACCCCAATTGCCCTCCCCCCCCCCAAAAAAAGACTGTCCTTGCTGAGAAATAAGAGATCATGAGCCTACAGTGGGAAACAGTCGCCAAACATTTATTAAACGCCTACTATGTATAACAAGGCTAAGTGCTGAAGATACAAAAAAGGCAAAAGCAAGGTTCCTACCCACATTCTAAAGGGGGAGACAACATTTAAGCAACTATGTACATGCAAGACAGAGGTCGTGTAAAGGGAGAGAAGAAGCGGTAGAGTATGTGCCTGGGGGTGATGGTGAAGACTGGTGAGGCCCCCTGTGGACAGTGGGATTTAAGTTGAGTCTTGAAGGAAGCCAGGAGACAGAGATAAGATGAGAAAAGATCTTAGAAGTCATTTATTCCAATCTCCTCATTTTCTACAGATGAAGAAACAGTCCCAGAGAAGTCTCATGACTCCAAGTCCAGGGCTCTTTCCACTGTACTCTGGAGTGTCCTCCTCAGGGGTGGGGAAGATGGAACATGGACTTTGCATCTCTCTCTGTCCAGAGACCGGACACACACACACACTCCTCCTCTCTCTCTCTCTCTCTCTCTCTCTCTCTCTCTCTCTCTCTCTCTCTCTCTCTCTCTCTTTCTCTCTCTCTCTTTCTCTCTCTTCTCTCTCTCTCTTCCCTCTCTCTCTCTGTCTCTCTCTCTTCTCTCTCTCTCTGTCTCTGTCTCTCTTTCTCTCTTTCTCTCTCTCTCTCTCCCTCTCTCCTCTCTCTTTCTCTCTCTCTCTCT
>CM053593.1:149147836-149306778 GCA_028646575.1 Pseudocheirus occidentalis
AAAATCTCCCGAGGGTGGTGGGATGTGTTAACACCCGGGTAAAAGCACTGTGCCATTTTTAGTGCTTCTGGAGCTCAGAATACATGCTTAATCACCCTGGGAAACGCTGCCATAATATTTTTGGTTACATAAGCAAACCAAATTAGAAATCTGGAATGTGTTCAAGAGCTTTTGATGAGAAAGTGCTGTAAGCGCTGAAAAGCAAGAACACAGACAGATGGGGATTAGGAGAGTTGAGCATCAGGAAAATAATTTCCTCTTTTAATTTGGGCTTTATCAACATGTAAAAAAGCATTAGCAGCCCAGTTACATAAGCAGAGCCAGAGACTAGCTCTGACAAGCAGCCACTTCAGACACCATCGACACATTAAACGCTACTTGTCTACAGGACCCTTTCAGGAGACAGCGGCTCAAATGGCCAGGGAGGGCGTTCTGAGTGATGCCCATTAGAAATTTAGCTTGGGGAGAATGGCAAAGCTGGCCTTTGGGCACAGCTGCTTCTGTGAGGTGGCTTAAAGCACATCCTCAATGGGTAAATAGAGCTATTTATATCCACAGGCAGGGAGTCAACGGTTACCTTCCATTCTCTAGGTAGGAAATGTTTTGGTTCATCAGATATTCAGGTGAATGAAGAGTTGCCACATCTCCCCAAAGATGGGTGACACGTCATCTCCAAGGAATTGTAGATAACTACAATATGCTTAGCACTAAAATGAGACTGAGCCCACTCTCTCTGTCTCTGATGATTCAGAAGGCCCACCACTGGTTCTCCCATGGCCCCAGGGACATTGTGCCCTGCTGATGAAACACATGAAACATGGAGTTGTCAGTGAAGATAAACTCGTGCTGACTGTTAATTAGCCACATGACCCTGGACAAGTCACTTCCTTATTTTGTTTCCTCATCTATCGGAGGAGGGTGTTAGACCCAATGAGCTTTGAAGTTCTTTCTAGCTCTGATCTTCTGTGATTCTATGATAATTATGCCCCCCCTTTTTTTTTTAGGTTTGCAAAGTACTTTCCATGTATTTTCTCAACCTGATCCTTATAACATCTCTGTGAGGGTGGTGCTGTTGACATTCCCATTTTACAGCTGAGAAAACTAAGACTGAGAAGTTAGTGAGGATATCTAGGTTAAGACTTCCTCATTGGAACCAGGCTCTCCCCGAGCTACTGAGCTGCCTAATGGTTCATAGTTCTTGTTGTGTTGTTGAGTCAGGTCCCACCCTTTGTGATCCCATTTGGAGTTTCCTTAGCAGGTATGCTGGAGTGGTTTGCCATTTTCTTCTCTATCTCATATTAGAGATGGGGAAACTGAGGCAAACAAGGTTAAGGGACTTGCCCAGGGTCACATAGTAAGTGCCTGAGGCTGGATTTGAACTCAGGAAGATGAGTCTTCCTGACCCCTGGCTCAGAACTCTATCCACTGTACCATCTGACTGTCCACATGTCTACAGCACTTTAAAAGTATTAAATAAAGTGCTTTTATTAAAACAACCCTCTGTGATAAGTAGTGTAACCAGGCAGCTAGGTGGCACCATGGCTAGGGTTCTAAGTGAGGAATCAGGAAGAATTGTGCTCAAAGACGCCTATCAGCTATATGACCCTAGGCAAGTCACTTATCTTCTTTGTTTCCTTCAACTGTAAACTGGTTATAATAATAGCATCTGCGTCACAGGGTTGTTGCAAAGATCAAATGAGGTAATACTTGTGAAAGTACTAAGCAGAATACCTGGCATATATCCCATACTTAATGAATACTTTATTCCCTTCCAGAATGACTATTATACCCATTTTACAGATGAGGAAACTGAGGCAGCTAGGGGTCAAGTTGCTTTCAGTCACAGAGCAAGGAAGTACAAGAGAAGAATTAGGAGGTAGATCTCAGAATCCCAAGTCTTTTGTTGGTACTGTTGTTCAGTTGTGCCTGATTCTTCATGACCCCATTTGGGGTTTCCTTGGCAGAGATACTGGAGTGGTTTGCCATTTCTTTCTCCAGCTCATTTTACAGATGAGGAAACTGAGGCAAACAGGGTTCAGTGACTTGCCCAGGGTCACACTGCTAGTAAGCACCTGAGGCCAGATTTGAACTTGGGAAAACAAATCTTCCCGATCTCAAGCCCTAGTGCTCTATCCACTGCACTACCTTGCTTCCCCTCTTTCTATTACAGTATGATCTATATTTACTCTACATTAATATCAAATGGATGTTCTTCATTACTAGTGCTCTATTTTCTAGGTTACAGGAATGTGATGTATTAGAGACTTTGGAGTTAGGAAAACTATATATAAAGTAGCTGAGTGAACCCTTGGCAAATCTCAGTGCCCCAGGTAATTTCAAGATCATGAATTGCAGATCTGAATCAGTGGAGGGCATTTCCGCATCAGAAGTTCCCCATACCAATGAAATCACAGGCTTGGACCAAAAGAAAGAAAAAAAAAACCTCTTTCTTTCTGGAGAGAACAATTATATTAATTAGAGTCCCCATATATTTCCACTGCAATACTAGTCATTTGCTCATTCTAGTTAAAATGTCCACCTTTATTAAAGTTATGATTATGTAAAGCTAGATGGCCCAGTGGATAGAGTTATGGGTTTAAGATCAGGAAGACATGGTCAAGAGTCCAAATCTGGCTTGAGACACTTACTAGTTGTGGACCCTGGACAAGTCACTTAACCTCATTTGCCTCAGTTTCCACATCTGTAAAATGAGTTGGAGAAACAACTGGCAAACAACTCATTTTTTGCAAAGAAAACCTCAAATGGGCTTCTGGAGAGTTAGACATGACTGAGCTTCAACAAAATGACACATGGATAAATGATAATATGTCTGAATTTGTGCAAATACGTTTACTATTTAATCTACATCTTTATTTTCACAAGGACCCAGTTTCAGGCAAACTTTCTCTATTAATATCTTTAATGAAGAGATGGGTGATTACTCAAGCTAAGAAATTATCTTTAATTACAACAAAAATGTAAACCGTTTGTTTTCTTCCCTTCTATTTTATACCCAAAGCCCTGGATTTGGAGTCTGATCTGGGATCTGGTCTTATATGACATTGAATAAGTCATTCCCCCTCAGTTTCCTTATTTGTCAGGTGGGAATAATAATGTTTGCCCCAGTATTCTGTCTTGTCCAGTTCTTTATAAAAGATATTTACATTTTTATATATAAAAGATATTTATAAAAGATTTTTTATAAGATCTTTATAAAAAAATATTTATAAAAAATAAATCTTTATAAAAGCTAATTGATATAAACAGGTTAAATGATACTGGGGTGCTAATCATTGGCAATTATGGTCCTTCTCATGCTCAGGTTTTCTAGTGGAATCAGCAGAGAAGGGTTGCTTTGTTGTTAGATCAAGATATAGATTGAGTTAAGGATTGGGGAGAAATTACCCTAAAGCTAGAGATGTGCCCTGGGACAAAAAACCATTGAGTCATAGACTTTAGAATTAGACATATACTTGGAAATCATCTGGCTATGGGATCATAGCCCAGTGGGATCTGGAGCTAAAATGGAGACCATCTAACCCAACTGTCTCATTTTACAGATGAGAAAAACTGAGACTCAAGAGTCCCAGTTAGTCCCCCTAATTGTTAACCTTCTTTCTTTCTTCAAAATATCTTGAATTTTTTTATCTGTATTATAAATTGTACTCTCCAGTAAAGTCTAAGTTCCTTGATAACAGGCATAATGGAGGGCCCAGTTTTTCACCTAAGAACTTTCGTAGTTATTCTAGGACTATTTCCAGTGAGGTGATGAAAGGCTCTGAAGCTAGAACCAAATCTATTCAAAAGACCTCAATGGCCCTTGTTTTTTTCTTGCCTGACTGCTTTCGAGTGACAAGGCAAGCATCACTATAAGCCACTATGTAGGGAGGGAGAGAGAGGTAACTAGCACTGACAACCAAATCTTCCCACTACATTTGACAGAAACACCAAGAATCCAGGAACTGGAACCTCTGAGAGGCAAAGGCCCAAGTTATCTGCTTGACCCAGCCCTGCACAGAATCAACACCGACATGTTGGTTTCTGCAAGCAAAGGGGTGACTTAGTCAATTGGCTATAATGCATTTGGAAGTAAACTTGGTGGAGATGAGTGCTTTTTTAGCAAACACTTTAAATCTGAGGCAGCTCTCCTGGGTGGTAGAGGAATGTCCCTTTAGGCACTGGGGTGGGTTGGGTGGTGGGGAATAGATGCTCTGCACTTCGGTTCTTGCTAGATCTTCTCCAGAAATAAATCTTTATAAAAGCTAATTGATATAAACAGGTTAAAATGATACTGGGGTGCTAATCATTGGCAATTAATTTGGGGGGAAACACCTTAGAAGAAGGGTATGGGACAATAGCATTAGAAAGCTACCCCAAATCCTTAGGGATAGTCCTAGATCCCAAATACAGCCTTGTTCTGGGACCCCAACTTGTCAGTAAGAAAGGGAACTGGGGTTAGGGTCCTAGAATCTCCAGCTAGCTGCCCGATGGGTCCCCAGGGAGTCAGAATAAGTGTTCTCAGAGTTTATATAGACCACAACTGTAATAGCATGCTCACATGCTAGAAACCAAGCCTTCAAGAAATAAGCTAGTTACTTGCTATTTTTTAATTAAATTTTTTTCAATTAACAGGCATTTTCTTTCTTCCTGCTTCCTGCTTCCTCATCCTAACCTTGAAAAAAAAGTAAAAAAAAAAAAGATATAGAGGCCTTATAACAAATTTTTGTTGCTGTTCAGTCATTTTTCAGTTGGTCCAACTCTTCATGATCCCATTTGGGGTTTTATTCATAAAACTATCAGCGTTGTTTGCCATTTCCTTCTCCAGTTCATTTTACAAATAAAGAGTTGAGGTAAAAAAGGATAAGTGATTTACCCAGGGTCATGAAACTACTAAGTGTCTAAGGCCAGATTTGAACTAAGGTCTTCCTGTCTCCAGGCCTGGCACTCTACCAACTGTACCACCTAGCTTCCCCTGTAACAAATATACATAGTTAAGGAAAACAAATTCCCATATTGGCCATGTACAAAAATATATGTGTCCTTCTGAATATTTTGTTCCTTTCAACAGTATAAAGGCAGCATTCATTATCATGGTTTCTCTGGAATCAATGACTGATCATTACATTGATCAGAGTTCTTAAGTCTTTCAAAATTTCTTATTTTTACAATCTTTCTAGGTCTCTGAAATCACCTTCATTTCTTGTGGAATAAGTATGATTTTCATGAACCATAATTTCTTTAATCATTCCCCAGTTGATGTACATCCCTTTAGTTTCCACTTCTTTGCCACCACAAAAGGAACTGCCATAAATATTTTTGTACATATAGAACTTATTCCACTTTGATCTCTCTTCTTTGGTGCAGAGGCCTGGTGGTAGTATCATTGGGTCAAAGGACATAGCTTGGACTTGGGGACATAATTTCAAATTGCTTTCCAAAGTGATTGAACCACTTTAAAGGTTTACCAATAGAATGTCAATGTGCCTGTTTTCTCACATCTCCAACACTTGTCATTTTCTTTTTCTGTCAACTTTGAATTCTGATGGCTTTACTGTTAGAGGTCCGTTAGAATATTTCTCTAATTATTCATGATTTGCAGCAAGTTTTTTTTTTTAATGTGGTTATAGACAGTTTGGATTCTTTCCCTTGAGAACTGTCTTTTTGTAGCCTTTAATCACTTATTATTTGAGGAATGGCTCTAATTCTTATAAGTTTGAATCAGTTTCTCATATGTCTTGGAAATGAGACCTTCATTGGAGAACTTTTAAACCTTTGTAAGGGACAGCAAACAGATTAGCCTAGTTGGAGCGGTGTAGTTAAGTTGAGCAATACTGGGACACAAATGTGAATGATGGAAGGGATGGGTGTGGCTAGTGGGTGGAGGGATTTGATTGCTGGCCTGCAGAGGTTAGATTTGTTAGAATAGGTAATAGGGAACCAACATAGGTTCTAGAACAAGGGAATGCCTTGATGAAAGCAGAGTTTAAGGAAGATTGATCTAGCATCTGGGTGTAGGATGGATTGCAGCAGAGAGATCAGATCAGAGATCAGAGACAGTGGGAATCTGGGGCATGACCAGGGGAGGAGTCACCAATCATTCCAAAGTTGTCAGTGCAGGGCAGTTGGAGGACAGTGATTCTATTAGCAGTGGTGGGGTTGTTTGTTGTCAGCAGCCTCCCATCTTCACTATAGGCACTTTCTGTTCCATGGTGGTGTCCCACCCAACTATACAATAGGTACTTAGGGTCCCACAGTCATTTGCCTCTTCTCGTTTATTATCCTGACCTTAGCTCCCTCCTCCCTTTTTTTACACCACCCCCTCTTCATAATATACTCCTTCAGTGTCCTGTTCAAAGTTAAGATGATACAGTCCCTCCAATTATGATGATGAATAATGCTTGGTCAGTGTGACTCCCTCCCAGGTAATGCTTTTGCATTTTGAAGAGAACCTACTAAAGGCATAAAGCTTTACCCCAGTGGTTCTCAACCTTCCTAATGCTGTGACCCTTTAATACTTGTATGTGGGTGTATCTGCATGTGGGCAGACCCACCTGGAGACAGATAGAGGAGGTTCCTAACACCATTGAAAATATGTGTTTTCTGATGGCCTTAGGCAACTCCTGTGACCCCTGTGAAAGGGTCGTTTGACCCCCCCCAAAGGGGTCATGACCCAAAGCTTGAGAACCGCTGCTTTAACCAGAGGAAGTGACCCCAGGGGGATGGTATATGATTTGAAGGAGAGATTTGGGTTGCGATCTCTGCCTATGCTGGCCATGACAAAGGGGATTTCATTTTAAGGAACACTCTACTAAATAGAAAGCTCTTTAGGCCCTCTCCTTCATCCTACAGAAACCTGTTGTGCCATCAAAGAAAGACTTACTGGAGTAATAGAATATTACTGTGAAATAGAAATTAGGTACATGGAGAAGTATGGGAAGTTTTGTATGAACGGATATAGCGAAATCAACAGAGCCGGGGGACTGCCCGCAATGACTACAATGATTCAGGGCTGTATAACACCCAGTCTTGTGTTGATGCTTAGATGTGATTCCAGATTCGTGAGAGAACGATTACTCGCTGTGGGCCTATGGGAGGGGTGGAGCTGGAGGAAGAGCTTTGAAGAGGAAAAGCCTTCTTAAGTCAACAAGCACTTTTTCAGGGCCTACTGTGCCAGGCACTGTGCTGTGTTGTACAGTGGGCCTGACTCTTCGTGATCCCGCATACCACAGTACATCAGACCCCTCTCTCCTCCACTCTCTCTCCAAGTCTGACCAGTTTCACATCTGTTGTTTCTGTGATTCTATCTACCCATCTCCTCTTCCGCCATACCCTTTTTCCTTTTGCCTTCAGTCTTTCCCAACATCAGGGTTTTGTTTTTGTTTTTCCCAATGAGTTCTCTCTTCTCAGTATGTGACCAAAGTATTTAAGCTTCAGTTTCAGTATTTGAACTTCCAGTGAATAGCTTGAATACGCTGATAAAAAGAAAGGCAAAGCCAGTCCCAGCTCTGAAAGAGCTTACCGTTTAATGGAGAATGCAGCCTGCAAACAATGATCTGAAAAGAGGATGTATGTGGAAGAAATTGAAGGTGATCTCAGAGGGAAGGCACTAAGGTTCAGGAGGACCAGGAGAGGCTTCTTGCAGAAGATGGGACATGAGCTGAGTGGTGAATGAAGTCAGGGAGGCCGGGAGGTGGAGATGAGGCTGGAGAGAGCTCCAGGCATAGAGAATAACCACTAAAGATGAGTGGAGTCAGAGGATGGAAGACAGAGACAAAGACAGAGAGACTTGGTTGTAGACTTTCTCAAGGAGAGACCCATGGGGAGAGAAAGGACACATTGAGAGATCCGGGAATTTCCCCTTGGGTGAGACTGGTGATGCTACGAAAACTCTTCCTTGAAATTCTTTCATTATTTCTTCTCCCTTATCCCCCTCCCCTCTCTGGTCCTCCCCTGTTCTCTCCCATACCTCCCTCATTCACTGTGTGTTTTCTTATATATTCTAACTTGTAGAATTTCTTTGATTTCTATTTACTTTTTGCCTGAGTTTATTTATCTTTCACTATTTGTGATGGGGTCTTTTATGTAACTAGTATTTGGTGGGGGTCAGCCCTGTGGATATGAGCTCAGGGTACCCGCCTTTAAGGGATAGTAACCAAAGAAAGGCTTAAACAATCTAACAAAAAAATTCCCCCTAGACAGGAAATATTTAGGGAGACAGACGAATATAATTTTAATCTCTCAGAGGAAAGGAGAGTGGCTAGTCTCGTGGTTCCTTCTCCTGCTCCTCCCCAGGCAGGGATCAAAGTCTCTCTTGGAGAGGAGTGGGCAGGATGCCAGAGCTATCCAGGAATGCTTCCCTGGGAGCATGTGTTTTTACAGGCCATGTAGACATACACACACATGCATCGTGTGTAAAACCCATTTTTACATTTGAGGGTACATGTCTTATGTTAACAACACACACCTTACAGCAAGGACAAGATCACTAAAAGGAAGCTAAGCTTCGAGTAACAGAAAAACCTAGAACTGATAAAGAAATATGTCTTCCTCTCAGCAGAGAAGTAGAAGCTACTGGGGCAAAACGGTATATACAGTGTAAGATGAGGTGCTTTTCTTTATTACAAGGGAGGGTTCAATTGGAAGAGGGAACAAGGAGAGATATTATCATAAATGTCTGTGATGTAAAAACAAAGGACATCAACAAAATGTGGCTTAAAAAAAAAGAAAGTTCCATCTAGCCTTAGAGGTAAGGGTATTACTGTTTCTGGCATTGAGGCATCCTTGATGGAGAGCAACAGCCTGGGGGTACTATATCCACTTATGGTTTTGTATCTAGGCATTTCATTTGGACTGGATCCAGTCCTGGGGAGCTTGGATTTAATAAGAGGGGCTCTCTTTTCTATTGTTAATTGACGCATTAAGCCTGTTATCCTGGTTCCTCTAGTGGTGATTTTACTTATTGGTTCTTACCTAGGGCATTCTCCAAAAGAAGAAATTTAAAGACACATTGAATGTAGAATATGAATCAGATATGGGACAGGTAATTTATTCCTACATAGGACAGCTAGGTGTCACAGCGAATAGAACACTGGGCTTGGAGTAAGGAAGACCTGAGTTCAAATCTGGCTTCAGACACTAACTAGCTGTGTGACCCTGGGCAAGTCACTTAATCTTATTTGCTTCCATTTCCTCATCTGTACAGTGAGTTGGAGAAGAAAACATCAAACTACTCCAGTATCTTTGCCAAGAAAATCCCAAATGGGGTCACAAAGAGTCAGACATAGCTAAAGACTGCTGAACAACAACAAATTTATCCCCACAAACAAAAGGAATACTGAACACAGACACTTACTGGCAAGCATTTACAGAACAAGATCTGGTAGCTTAATTTATAACTACTGTTACAATCTGCTGGGGGACTATTTTTTTTTTGAGGGAGGAAGGCAAGGCATTTGGGGTTAAGTGACTTGCCCAAGGTCACACAGATAGTAAGTGTGTCAAGTGTCTGAGGCCGGATTTGAATTAAGGTCCAAGGGAGGCTATTATTAAAACCTCCTAGAACATAAAGCAGTTTTCAGGGCAGCTAATGCAGTGATTTGCATTTCACCTTGGCAGGACACTGTCCAAACAATTCCTAGGACATGTCTCCCATTAAAACAACCAGGAAAGGGTCAGTCTTCCGACTGGTGGCCATCCCTCCCCATGCATTAGCTTTATCCATTGTCAGCCTCTGTCACTGCAGTGGATGTCAATACCAGTGCCTTGGTGGACACAGCTGCCATCACAGTCACAGACCTCTAAACCCCCACATATCAGCCTTAGGGTTGTTACATGTCATCTACTTGGGAAAGAAAGCATAAAAGAGGAAAAGGCAACCTTGGACCTTGTCCCAAGCTCTCCTGGTTGAGTCCCCCTGTGCCAGCTGCCAACATGGACTGATTTCCTATGACGGGTCATTTGCTCCTACCCCACTGGATTCTCAGGACCCAGTCTGAAATGGGACTGTGCAATCAAAGCTGGAAGGAAGAGAGAGCTGAGAGGGGTAGGTTCCTTCTCTTTTGCCTGTCCATGGAGTCATCAGCTTTCTACTCTGTAGCCAATAAGGGACTCTTTATCATCTTAAGTAGAAGCTTCTTAGGAATAAATCACACTGGAATTAGGTTCCCCCAAAAGCTTCCACAGAGTGGGCCAAAACCATAACATTTTATGCATACACACACACATTCATACACATGCACACATGTATTTTTAGCATAGACCTTTGATTTTATTGTGTAGGGAGCTCCCAATGAAGAAACTCCTCTTACCGATGTAAATGGCTTTCATTGTATATCTAGTTTCTGGCTGGTAATTCCTGTTGCAAGGCTCTGTCTTCCCTTCTTGTTATATCAGGGTAGTTATCAGTCCACTGTCTCTTTGCAGAAGCCTGAGGCATTTACCTCTGTACACTAAAGGTCATGTATTCTGGCTCATACATTTAAAACTGGGAAGATCTTTAAAGATAATTTAGTCCATCCCCCCCCCACACACACACACCCCTTCCTGTTTTATAAATGAGAAAATTGAGGCCAGGTGAGTTATCCAAGGTCATGCAGGTAGCATATATCAGAGGCAAGATTCAAACTCAGGTCCTCTGATTTCCAATCCAGGGCCCTTTCCCAGGAGATGTATGTGTAAAGGTGGTGTTTTTGGTCTTCTTGTCAACAAAGAAGACCCAGAAGTTGTGGGAAAAAAGATTTTTAGCCTTGTAGAACCCAGGAGCTAAGATTACTCACAGTGGATCTTAGGTTTATGGCAAGAAGGGAACTGAGAGGAGCTCTGGTCCAGCACTCCCACTTTTCTTATTTCTTGAGGAAGGAACAGTCAGAATTTGAAACCGGGGCCTGTGCCTTCCACATCTTTCCACCTTTCTGTAGCACGATGCTGAGATTCCACACCTTCTCATCTTTTCCCTAAAAGATTTTTCTGTTACCATTAACCTGTGGATTAAATGCCTGTGGATTTTTCTCAGGGCATCTGTTTGTCATACCAGGCCATAGCTACTTCTTTTCCAGTCTATTCTCCTTCCAGCATCCCCCTAGGCTCCCTTTATCCAATGATGAACCCCATCTTTCCTCTGCCCTACACCCTCCATTCTTAGCATTCCCACCCCCATATACACTCAATTATAGTGGAAAAACAATGAATTTAGATCTAGAAAACCTAGATTCAAATGCTGGTCCTGCCATTTACAACTTGTGTGACCCTGGTCAAATCATCCCCTCTTTGGGGTAATCATTAAAAGAGGGTGCTAGATTCTAAGCTTCTTTCCAGCTCAGGATCTCTGATTCTAGGTAAGTGAATGCCCTGTAACTTTAGTCCAGCCAGTAAGAGGATGAATAAAATGTCCCCAAAAGAGTCTCTTAAATGTTACAAAAGCAAGTTGAAATAATTTCGGAATTACCCAGTCTGGGATTGATTTGTGCCAAGGAGAGGGAGGGGGGTGCCTCCCCGTCATGCAGAAGACTCTCTTCAGTGGAGCGTAAGTACAAATAAGGACAATTGTGAGCATTTGTGGGGTGTGTGAGTGGTGGTGTTAGGAGTGGGCGCCCTGAGAGGCTCTTGCCCAATTGATATCAAGTTACTCAATGTTCTTTGGAAAGGGTCAAAGTCCTCCAGCACCCTCCAGTTTGAATCATCTTGTCATGGTTCAATGTTTCCATCACAGGCAGTCACACACACACACACACACACACACACACACACACACACACACACACACCCTCCACAGATTACCTTGGGACCTCATAGACTTGTCAGGGTGTGCCTAGAGACAGAGGGATGGACCAGATGACCTCAAGAAAGACCCCGCCTAAGAAACTTTCAAGACTTTGGCATTTTAAAAATGGTTTTTAAAGTGTGGCAGTTAAAGCAACAACAAAATTAAATAATAATTACTGATTACCTTCCAGAGGGCGGGAAACTGTTTCTTTTCTTTGTCTCCCTGAGCACCTAACACATTGTTGAACAGAAAGTGACCATACAATAGATACTTGAATGAAAGAATGAACTACAGTGATTGGAGACTGTATACTAACTTTTATGTCTCCCAAGATGGGTGATAATCGCCAGTAACTCACTGGACATCTCTAGAACCATCTACACAATTTGGATCTAGTAAGTATGGGCATCCATAATGATAAAATTCATTTTTGTAAAGTGTTTTAAGGTTAACAAAGCACTTTTCTCACAACTATGTGAGACATGTTGGGCAAGCATCCTTGTTTCCGTTTTAAAGATGAAGAAACCAAAATTCAGGGAAATTCATTGAGGTGGTTACATAATTCAAGAAGTCTCTGGGTAGGGATCTGATCCCAAGTGTCCTGCCTTACTCCAAGTCCCAGGTGCTCCCTTCTGTGTCAGATTACCCCCTAGCTATTTGTCTTTCTGCGGAGGGGACAAGATGAAAGAATGGCAGGGTATTGTAATGAAAAAGGCACTGGAGCTTGAGTCAAAGGCCCAGGTTCCAACAATGTCTCTGACACTTTCTGGGTCTGATTTTGGACAAGGCACTTTGCTTTTCTGGACTTCAGTTCCTCATCTATAAAAGGAGGGGCTGGACCAAGATGCCTTCTGAGGTCCCTCCCAACTCCAGGTTTCATGACTGGCACCAGGAAATATGAGGAGGAGGTGGAGATAGTAGAAAGGGAAGTCACATTAAAAATGACTACAAAATACATTAAACATTTGGGAGTCAATCTACCAAGGTACACCCAATATTTGTACAGATATAATCATAAAATACTCCTTAGAGAAATAAAGAACAAGTCAAATAATTGGAGTGTTCATTGACTGAGCTGTGTCAATATAATAAAAATAACAATACCTCCAAAATTAATTTACAGATTTCGAGCTTTACCAATCAAAATGCCAAGGAGACAGTTTACAGAACTAGGCAAAATAATAACAAAATTCATTTGGAGGAACAAAAGAGCTAGATTATCTAGGGAAATAGTAGGACTGAAGGGAATAGTACTTCCTGAC
Organism: Pseudocheirus occidentalis; assembly: GCA_028646575.1. Classification (NCBI taxonomy): domain Eukaryota; kingdom Metazoa; phylum Chordata; class Mammalia; order Diprotodontia; family Pseudocheiridae; genus Pseudocheirus; species Pseudocheirus occidentalis. The sequence goes on from CM053593.1 coordinate 149,160,860, forward strand.
CTCACACTGTATTATAAAACAGTAATCAACAAAACTCTTTGAAACTGATTAGAGAACAGAAACATAGAACAAGCTATTTAAGGAAGAATCAGAACTAACTGAGCTCAGTGATCCAGTGTTCAATAAATTTGAAAGTAGAAATGATCTATTTGAAGAGATTTGCCAAGAAACCTGGAAATGAGTCTGGCTGAATTAGGTCCAGACCACGAGTTTTTAACCTGAGGTCCATAAGGTCCATCAGTAGATTTGGGGGTAGGGGGTGGGAGTCTGTGAACTTTGATGGAAAAAACCCAAACCTATTTATTTCAATATAATTGGCTTCCTTGGTAATCCAATGTATTGTATTTTATTCAATTAAAATATTTTTTCAGAGAAAAGATCTATAGGTTTTACTGTCAAAAGGGGTCCATATAAAAAAGGTTAAGAGCCCTTGGTTTAGGCCAACATCTTAATTCTATGTACTGTATCATTTTTTTTTTTGGTGCTGTGTTTTAATTGTCTTTTGGCATAGCCAAAGAACACTCTAATTATTTTACTTGTTTTTTATTTCTCCAAGGAGTATTTTGTAAATGTAGTTGTACACATATTAGGTGTACTTTGGGAGACTGACTCCCAATAAACTCAAAAGGACCTGAATATTAAAAATCATATCATAGAAAATTGAGAAGAGTCCAGATCAGGTACCTTTCAAAGCTTTGGGTATGAGGTGAATTCTTAACCTCACAAGGGCTAGAGGTGGTCACAAATGACAAAACAGAACATTTTAATTATTTGAAATTGAAAAGCTTTTATAGGAACAAAAATTAATACAACTAGGATAAAAAGTGAAGTCATCTGAGAAAAAAGATTTATGTTAAATATAGTCAAATATAGATAAAATTCTGATAGCCAAGACAGAGAGGCAATTAGCAGAAATATATGAGACCCAAAGCTATTTCCTGATAAGCAAAGGCTATGAACAGTTATCCAAAGAATGACAAACTATTACCAATTGGCAAACTGTCATTGTCACAAAAGTCACAAATAATAAAAGAAATTTTCACATTGACTGAGGTTTCATCTTACATCTAGCCAATTGGTTAGAAAAAGATAGGAATCATCAGTGTTGGAGGAGTTATGAAAAGATGGGTACAATAAATGCCTTGTTAGTAGAACTGTGAAAATTGGCAGCAATTTGAAATTATGTGAAGAAATTGACGAAAATGTCCATGTCCTTTGACCCAGAGATTCTACTATGGTAGAATATATATATTAGAGGTATATATAGCCTCTAAGGAGGTTAATGACAAAAAGGTCTCCATATACAGAAATGAGATGGATTAAACAAATCTCAATTCCCAATATGACTTCAGACCTAGGAGAGAAGCTTGCTCCTTCTCATTCTTTACAAGGCATAGTAGTACTAGATTCCCCAATCCGCAATCCCTAGCCCTAAAATCAGAAATTAAACCCAGGAGAAGAGGCCAGGGTCCCTTTCTTCTCTTGCTACTTATGAAGAATTATTAAAATCTAACAGAGCCAAAGGAAAGTGAGCTTAGCAAAAGAGAAGAGAGCAGGAAGAACCTTCTAACAATACACCTTCAGCAGGCCCAGATAAGTAGCAAAGAGGAAAGACCCTTCTTGGAGAGGATATAGGCCAGAATAGGCCAGAGAGAACTCTGTCTCTTCTGACTAGGGGAGGTGCCCCAAGGCACCCAGGAAGGACTCACCAACCTCATAAGGCCTTTGTGACTCCAATTAGAGATAAGTGAATTGGAAGCTTAAGAGGTCAGTCATAACCTGTTTATATGTATTGGACTTTTTTTTTTAATCTAGCAGATATTTTTGTGGATTTTATTAATGGAGGAAAGAGCATGTGTTGCTGGAGAAGGATACCAGAAAAAGATTAGCCAGGGAATCAGCTTTTAAATAACTGACAAAATCAAACCAGAAGTCTGTGTAACTTTAATGACTAAGTTTGGTCCTAAGTTAGAGATGTAAGAATGAATGCATCTCACTCATCACATCTTTGAGGAGGTGGGTGCTATGGAGGTGAATTACTGCATGTACTGTTGGGCAGACTTGGTTGATATATGTTGGTAATTTGTACTGAACTGCTTTTTTTTCCTCGCTTTTTTTATTCTTTATGGTAAGAAAAACTCCAAGGGAGGCAGGGAGGTATATATTGGGAAATAAAGGTGATATGAAAATGAAATGTCTCGATTTTAAAACCCCAGGAGATGCATTTAATGTTACAAATGAAATAGATATTTATTTTTCTACCAATAATCTATAGTTTCTTTTTACAGATAGAGAAAGACTAGGAGGGAATAAGCATTTATTAAGTGCCTACTATATGCCAGGCACCTTATAGATATTATCTCATAAGATCCTCCTAACGACGCTGGGAAGTCAGTGCTATTATTATCATCCCCTTTTTACAGCCAAAGAAACTGAGGCAGGAGGTGGTTTATTGATTTGCCCAGGGTCACACAGCTAGTAAGTGTCTAAGACCAGATTTGAACTAAGGTCTTCCAGACTCCAGGTCCAGAACTCAATCCACTGTCCACCTTGCTGCCTGTGCAAGGCACAGAACATCTGAGCTAGGGGAGGCATCACAGTGAAGCAGAGAAGAGAGATGACTTTGGAATCAGAGGACATGGGTTTGACTCCTCCTCAGCTCTTTGCTATTTGTGTGAATCTGAGCAAGTCTTTTTTTCTAGTCTCAGTTCCCTACCCTATAAAACGGCAAAGGGGGTAAGTCACTGTAAAAGGAGGGAGGGGATGGTGTTAGATGACCTCTAAGCTCCCTTCTAGCCCTACATGTGTAAATTAAAATACAGACTTGCCAAAGCTGCTTTTGCTTGGGCACCTCAGGATTACACTATGAAACCCTGTTCTGGGGGCTGGGCAGGGTATTATAGGGAAGGAGAAGGAAGGGGAGCACCAAAGCAAACCAGGCAATGATCTTAACGAAAATGAGATGACTTGTCCTGCAAGACAGGTCACCTTGTCGTGTCCTCTTTTGGGTCTTGACTCTCTGCCCAGGCACCTGGGCATACAGGCTCCTCCAGTAGGCTTCCTGTGTTGTTGATGTATCATAGCTGTTGCTAATGCTGGGACCAAGGGGATTTGCCAGCCTCACCCTTCAGGCAATACTGGCTCACAGGCTGGCTGTCCCAGTGCTGTGGCAACCACATATTGCAAAGTCCACACAGAAGGAAACTAGGAGAGAGGGAAAGAGAGGGAGAGAGATACAGAGAGAGACCCAGAGAGAGAGGGAGAAAGAGAGACAGAGACAGACAGACAGACAGAGACAGAGAGAGACAGAGATTGAGAAAGAGAGAGAGAGAGAGAGAGAGGGAGGGAGGGGGAGAGAGAGAGAGAGAGGGAAAGAGAGAGAGAGAGAGAGAGAGAGAGAGAGAGAGAGAGAGAGAGAGAGAGAGAATGTTTCAAGGAAGAGTTTCCATAGAAACATTGACATCATGCTTGGCAAACTGGATTGTAAGGTCCTTGAATGGGAGGTGTTTTGATGTTAAAGGCACAGTGAAACAGCCAAAAATGAATCTGCAGACCATGGCTTTGGAAGAGAATTCGTATTACAATGCAATCCACACACCCAGAGTCAGAGCCAAGATGTACCTCCAGATCTTTGGGCTTGAGGTCTATGCTCTGCCATCCCTCCCGCACTAAAACTGGGACTACGTCAGTGTGGGATGTGGCAGGCAGAGGCAATGGGACAGGGATGCCAAGGAATCGAGGCTGTCATTTGCCCTTTGGAGGGCATAGGCTTTCAGGTTGGAAGGAGTGTTAGCCACCAACGCATCCAACATTTTCCTTTTAGAAAGAAAAACACGGAGACCCAGAGTTCAAGGTCACATGCCTAGCAGTCAGCAAAGCAGAGATTTGAACCTGAGCTCCCTGATTCCTGGCATTCTTTGGTACAGAAATTCGAGTCAGAGCAGCCATAGCCTGAGGCCCTGAATACTCTACCTAGTGATGGGACATTCTGTCGATGTGTGTGACTGGTGTGGAAATGAAAAGGGAAGGGCTGGCAGCCCACTCAGCACCTCTAGTCAGACGGGCAAATGAGAATTGGCAGCTTCTGGATGCTGGAGCTGGGCCTCAGAAGGGGCCGCCTCTGCTCCCCACATTTGGGAACAATGCTGAGGCTCCTGCTGGAGCGAAACAGCCCCAATCTCCTGAATTTCAGGTGTGACCGTGCCAGGCTATTTCAGGTCACATGCAAGCACCAGAATATACCTCTTGTATAAAGAACAAGAAAGGAAACCATGTGGCTGGCATAGAAGAAATCAGGCACCAGGACTAAATAAACTGAATAAAACACTTCCTCTTTCTCTTACCTTCCTGCTAGCTCTTCCTAAGAATTATCTGGAGGGGTGTAACACAATAGAACATTCCCCAGGGAAGTTAGGTGGTGCAGTGGATAGGACACTGGCCTTGGAGTCAGGAAGACCTGAGTTCAAATACAGCCTGAGGTACTGTATGACCCTGAGTAAGTCATTTAAGGCTCATTGCCTCCACACACACAAAAATCCCAAACAAAATGGGGCATTCCCCAAATAAAAAGCTCTGAATAGTGCTTGTTTAATAGGTCTATACATTTAAAATTATCAGGCACCTCAGAGTTTATCTAATCCAACCCTTCATTCTACAGATGAGGACACTAAGGCCCTGGGAGGTTATAACTTGCCCAAGGTCACAAAAGTAGCAAATGGTAGAACTGGGATTTGAACACAGCTCCCACAACTCTAATCTTTCCTCTGTGCCACAGGTTGTAAAAAACAGACCTTAGAGATCATCTAATACAACCTCTTTGCTTAAAGGAGAAACCGAGACCAGGATTTGCTTCAAATCATAGAACTTTTTAGGGGTGGGGCAGGATCCAATTCCAAATCTCTTTCCACCATACCATTCTTTTGGGGTAGGGGTTGGGGTAGTAAATTTCCATTACCATCACTAAAGGGGGAGGTAAGAAGGAGTCTCTCCAAAGATTATGTTTGTAGTTCAAAACATTATTTCGTCACTTCAAGATTCTCTGTGTGTGTGTTTTTTTTTAACTAGGAACTCATATTCTTTTTAAAAAAAATAATCAATTAATTAATTTTTAGTTCACAACATTCAGTTCCACAAGCTTTGGAGTTCCAGATTTTCTCCCCTTCTCTCTCCTCCCCTCCTCCCCCCATGGTGGCATGCAATCCGATATAGGTTCAACAAATACGTTCACACTGAACATTTCAAGTTGTAAAGAAGGATTATAACCAATGGAATGAATAACGAGAAAGAAGAAAGAAAACAAAACAGAAAAGAGAGAGAGAGAGCAAGTAGTTTGCTTCAATCTGCATTCAGACTCTGTCATTCTTTCTCTGCTTGTGGATAAGGCTCTCTCTGTTTCACTCTTTCTAATCTTTTTAGTTAAGGTTAGAACCTTCCCCTTTCATGATCACTTATCTTCTTGCTGGGTCGTCTTACTTTCACCCTCAGGCCCAGGCTGAACTCTGTTGTCAACTCCTAAAAGCACAGATTTGACCCTGTCATCCCAGCTCCTCACCAGATCACCCTCCCCCAACAAAGCTTGAGACTGGGTCTCCCTATCTTTCCCAGGCTGAAAATACAGCAGGTTCCTATCAGCCAGAACTGATCAGTGTGGAAACTTTATCATTTACCAAACGAGACATTTGTAAAGTGCTCAGGACAGTGTTAAAGGCATATCCCTATTACTTCAACATCAAATATAAAATCCTTTGCTTGGCTTTTAAGGTCAGACTTTCTAGTTGGAAAAGATCACACCTAAGTCTACTGTAAAATTAGCACCAATAACCAAAATGGAGATCATTAAGTAATTTCTAAGATCTCCTGTGACACTCTTCTGATTCATGCCCCTCAGACCAGGATCATGGGTATTTGCTAAGAAAAAGTCAAGGAGTGCCTTGGTCTTCAAGTCCCACCTTTGGGGAACAATTCATTAGGTCACAGGAACTGAGTTGAAGCTCAAGAGAGAAGGTTCAGATTTAAGACTGAGAATTCGACTATATCACCAATAATTAATAATTAAATATTTATTATATGCAACATATACAAAGCACCATACAAAATCCAGTGGAAAGAAATGTGCTGCCTGGAAATTTATAACCTGGACAAGATTATACAGAGAAAAACCTAAGGGCCAAAAACATCATCAGAAATCCCAGCTTTGCAAACGAAGATTTGCAAGGCCCTTGTTCAAGCTACTTCCGTGTGTTTTTGTGATGTTTCCCTTGTTTTTTAAACTAGGGGTTTGGCTTCCTTTAGCCACTGTGGCTGTGAATCAGTCCTAGGGCCTGTCTCCAAGAATCACACCAAGCACTGACATCTTCCTCCCATTATATCCTTATTAAATTCTACAGCATAAGTATCACTATATTCTCATAAGTATTAAGTTATATAACCTAAAGTGTCACTATATTCTTATTAACCATAATAAATGAATACTTTATAATTCATCATTATGAATACTTCAAAACTACATTTTTTGGTACTAAGACAAGACAGATTACTCTCACTTTGTAAATGGGTCAGAAATTAATTATTTAAGACTAAAGGTCATTACTTAACCCTGATTGCCTCGATGGAAAAAAAAAATAAGACTAAAGGTTAAGGAACGCACCTGTAGTTTCTGTACCTGGGAAGACTGAGGTTAGTTGATCCCTTGAGTTGGGGAATTCTCAGTTGCAATAAGACAAAGCACAACATGAATAAGATGATGAATCCTTGGGATTGAAAGTCACTGGGACGCCTAGGGAAGGGCCAGGTTGGGGGGAAAAAAAGTGGTTTAAAGGTAAGGAGTAGGGTGGGGAATAGGCATTTATTAAGTACCTAAAACACTGTCCTCAGCACTTTACAAATGTCTCATTTGGTAAATGATAAAACTTCCACAGTGATCAGTACTGGCTGATTGGAGCCTGCTGTACTTTCAGCCTGGGAAAGATAGGGAGGCCCAGTCTCAAAAAAATAAAAGACCAAAGGTCAGTGCAACTTGAAATTGAACCAATTGGAAAAGGTGAACCATGAAGATTACTTACATGGAAATAATCCGTGGAAACTAGGGTGTCCCAACTTATCTTATCCATGTAGAATTCCAACCATGCTTCAATATTCTCTTTCCTGGCTTCATTGGTTGCCATAATTTTAACTACCATATCTGTGATTTCTTGCACAAATGATTATGATGTTGAATCATTTTTCCATCACTTACAAAACTTCACAAGAGTTTTCTTGGCAAAGACACTGGATGGTTTGTCATTTTCCTTCTCCAGGAAAATATTTTACATATAATGAAACTGAGGTTAACAGGGTTGAGTGACTTGCCCAGGGTCGCACAGGTAGTAAGTCTCTGAGGCCACATTTGAACTCAAGATGATGAAACCTCCTGATTCCAAACCCAATGCTCTATCTACTGAGCCATCAAGCTATCCCTTTTGGTACAGAGGACCCTGGCTATTTCCATTAGCAAAAAGTTCAGAGATAATGTCATAACCTGGCTTCTTTCTACCTTTCCAATTCCCTTCTACCTACCCACTCAGTCCCCTCCATGTACTCTGTGATCCAGAGACACTGGCCTCCATGTTGTTGCTTGAACAAGACACCCCATCTCCCAACTCCAGGCACGTTCACTGGTTTGCCTTCCTGCCTAGAATGTTCTCTCCTCTTTTCCCTAGCTTGCTTCAAATCTCAGCTAAAAGTCCAGTTTCCGCAAAAAGCCTTTCCTGATTCTCTTAATACTAGTGCTTTCATTCTGAAATTGCCTCCAGTTTACTCTGCATGTATGTGTATAGGCATGTACGCGCACACACACACACACATACACAGTATTAAAAAGTTTACTTCTCTTTTGTCAGAGGTCTCTTGTAACAAAGTTGAAAAATTCAGTAAAGCTAATAACACAGTGACCTCATCTAAAAGTGTATACATCTCAAAACCTTATAAAAGTAAATGTTGAAATTGAAAAAGAAACAAATTATTTATTTATTTTTTAAAAAGAAAAAGGCACATGCAGAATTCCAAATCTGTAGTCCCTCTATAAAAGCAACTGAACAAAAATCTATTTTCTCTCCCTCCCACCCCTCATCTCATTGAAAAGAAGGAAAAAAGAAGAAAACATTATTTCTTATAATAAATATGCATAGAGAAGCAAAACAAATTCTCCTAATGATTTTGTGAAGTTCTGTCTATATACCTATATAGATATCTCATTGTGCCCCCTAAGTCTGTCATATCTATGTAAATGATAACATATTTCACCCTCCAGAATCATGGAATGGTCATTGTATTGGTCATAGTTCTTACAGCTTTCAAAGCTGTTTTTGCAGTGCTATTATCATTGTAGAAATCGTTCTTTTTGGGCTCTACTCATTTCAGTTTTTATCAGTTTATAAAAGACTTCAACATTTTTTATTTTTATAATATTAATGTTATAGCATAAATTGGTCCTGCTTTTGCTTCCTGCTTACTTCACATAGGCAGAACCATTTTTTTCTAAGAGTTTTGCTAAGACTAAATTTCAGACAAGATGCCTCCCTGCAATGGTAGAAGGGCTTTCTTCATTTGGGAGGTCTTTATGTCTGTGAAATCATAAATCCCATCCCTATCTCTGTGTTCCCTTGAGGTCCACACAATATCAAGAGATCTAAGGAAGGTGCCCAACACATTGAATAGACTGCCCTATTGTGGCTTTAAGGGAGAGCATGGACATGAGTCCAAACAGGGTTTCAATCTATACTGTAGTCACAGCTCATTAAAGGACACTCTCTTGAGCCCACTGGCTGTCTCTAGGTACCAGGTCTTTCATGGCCCAACTGCTTGGACACAATCCCACCTGGTGGTGGGACTTTCCCAACCCACCAGGGAAGAATCCATGAAATGCCATGGCTTGGGTGTACAATAGTCTGTTAAAGGCCTAGGAAAATTCCAGAATTGTCTTTTCTTAACATTCAAACCACTTAAAGGTCCGCTGTACAATTGATATCTTATCATTTCCACCTTTCTTGTCAGAGCTCTCTCCCCTACCCACAGTGCCTTTTTGAAAAAAGGAATTTGCTACCCAGAAATAAGGCTGTTTGCTTTAGTTAGCAGAAACAAGGAGGTAGGGAACAGTGTGACCTGGGTGCCTTTGTGGGCTGATAAATATTCCTATAAAATGAAGCTTGTTGGGTTTTGCTTGGGGGGGGGAGAGGAAGCAATTTGTGCGGGGGCGGGGGGGGGGGGGGGAAGGGGGGAGGAAATGGTTTAATGGGAGAGTTGCCCTAGCAAAGTTATCACAGATTCTTGGTTGTGGGCAGATCTTCTAAAAAAGCAACAAGAATGATGAGGATTGGTTTCATTCTTTGTACCTATGACCCTCAAGTGTCTGGTACCTAATGGGTGCTTAGTATTTCTTGACTGATTAGTTATGGCAGACTGGTTCCTTCCCAAATTGGTATCTCATTAATACTCTATTGTTTGACTTAAACTAGTTTTGAGAGGGTCCACTCCAGTCCAGAGACCCATGTCACACAGCAGCAAGGTTCCTGCAACTGGAGATTTGGTGCAGAAACGGCCTGGACTTGTCCTTGATAAGAGAGAGGCCCATGATATGGGGGGAGTAAGGCTAGAAAGAATCTCGCCCAATCACACAAAAGCCCTGGAAGTCCTGTCCTTCCCTAGGAAGATGTCAGAGGCCACATTTCTCAGGGAGAAGATGAAGACACTTCCCCCTCCTCCACCAACAATCTGAAGAGGGCCACCTCAGCTTACCCAACCCAAACCACTTGATCTCATCAAAGGAGGCTGGAGGTAATGGAGGGTGAATACTACAGCCTGGCTAGAAAGACAGACAAGCCACACCTTGACCTAGTAATGCTCTTTTCCAACGAGGGAGGAACTAGGTCAAAGGCTGGGAACGCAGGCAGGGAAGAGTCCTCTCTCTCTCTCATGTCCATCTTCCCTCACTAGGGAGCGTCTAGTCAGGAGGGGGTGCATGTAAAGACTCCATTTCTTTCTCTCTCTTTATTATCTGTGTTTTCAATACCCTCACCCATACACCAATTGTTTTTGCTTTTATTTATTTCAGAAGCAGCTGGTGGTACAAGCAGAGAGGGAACTGGGCCTAGAGTCAGGGAGACCTGAGTTCAAATGTGATCTCAGATACTTATTAGCTGTGTGAACTTGGGCAAGTCACTTACCCGCAGTTTCTTCTATTGTAAAATGGGGATAATAATAGTACCTACCTACCAGGGTTGTTCTGGGGAGCAAATGAGAAAATATTTGTAAAATGCACATAGCACATTGCCTGCCAATTAGTAGGCACTATCTAAGGCACGTTGCCTTCTTTCCCTTGTAAGTAACTTTTATATTTACTTATCTATGTCAAGCACACCCCTCTCATTAGAATGGGAAGAATGAGGGGGCGCTTTTGCGTCTTTAGCATTTAGCTCATTGCCCGGCATTTTGTTGTTTGGTCATTTCAGCTGAGTCTGACTCTTTATGACGCTGTTTGGGGTTATCTTGGCAAGACACTGGAGTGGTTTGCTATTTCCTTCTCCAACTCATTTTACAGATGAGGAAACTGAGGCAAACAGGATTAAGTGACTTGTCCAGGGTCACATAGCTAGGAAGTGTTTAAGGTAAGTTTTGAACTCAGGTCTTCCTGACTCCCGGCCCAGGGTCTATCCACCACTAGACACCTGATATATACTAAGCACTTAATCATCACTTGTTAAGTTAGTTTTCATTGAATTCTCTGATATAAAATGAGAAGGCTGGACTAGAAAACCTCTAAGGGCCCTTGGAGACTGAGTAGTATAGTGTAAAGAACTCTGGATTTGGAATTAGAGGACCCAGATTCAAATCCTGCTCTACAACTTACTTCCTGTGTGAAAATGAACAAATTGCTGAATCTTTCTGGCTTCAGTACACCATCTGCAAAGTGAAGATGTTAGGTCACAGGTCCCTTTTAGCTTTAAATCTTTGATTATATGGTTCTTCTAGATCAGCGGTTCTCAACCTGTGGGTCGCGACCCTTTGGGGTTGAACAACCCTTTCACAGGGGTTGCCTAAGACCATCGGAACACACATATTTCTGATGGTCTTAGGAACCATGACCCTGCTCCTCCATCCATCTCCAGGCGGATCCACCCACATGCAGATATGCTCAGATATGAGTATTAAAGGATCGCAGCATTAGGAAGGTTGAGAACCACTGTTCTAGATTATGAGTTCTTTTTTGTTTGTTTATTTTTTTGGAGGGAGGAAGGCAAAGCAATTGGGGTTAAGTGACTTGCCTAAGTAAGGGTAGTAAGGGTATTAGACGTCTGAGGTCACATTTGAACTCAAGTCTTCCTGACTCCAGGACTGGCACTCTATTCACTTCACCACCTAGCTGCCCCTAGATTATGAGTTCTTAACCCTTTTTGTGTTATGTTCTCCTTGGGCATTGTGGTAAAGTCTATGGAACTCTTCTATGTTTTTAAATGTATAAAATAAAATACATAGATCAATACAGGGAACCAATTGAATTGAAATAGAGGTGCAATTTTTTTCCCACCCAAGTTAATGGACCCTCTGAAATCTATCCAGGAACCCTAGATTAAGAACTCTTATTTTAGATCTGTGATCCTATGAACTCTCTCAAATGATGGGACCCTAGGAGCGTTCACTATACTTGTCTCTAAAACCTTTGTTATTTTTTGGATCCAATGGAATTCTGGCAATCACTTTATACTCTGGCCGTCAGTTTCTTCAATCTGGATAATTTCTAAGGTCCCCCAGAGCTCAAAAATCCTATGATTCTAATTCCAAGTTAGGACTAGTATAGCCCTGGAGATCTGGGAGCAAGAGTAGTGGCTTTGATCTGGGTTTCTGAAGTGGCTGTTTCCTTTTTCCCCTAGAATCTCTGGTCTGGCCCCAGGAGGGGAGGCGAACTTGGGAGCCTCTCAAATACTGAGCACTGAGGAGTTTCATTCTTTGACAAGTTTGCTCATTATGGGTGTTACTTGCTCCAAAAAAGTCTTCCATGAAAAGTGACCAAGCAGGGATCTTCTACCCACTCCCCGCCAAAAAACCAAAACAATAAAACTATTCCAAGGAATATTCCATCCCTTTTTCTGCGTCCCTTTGCCTTAGTGTCTGTTAAGTAGTTTCCTCCTGGAGATGATCTAAGAGACGGCTGGCCCCTCCTGGCTGACATTTGCAGATTCCAATGTGAGGAGTCTTCAGGCCCAGAATAGTGTCAAGTGGAAACCACTCCAAAGCTACTCAGTGTAACAGTTCCCTAGCTCATTCACAGGAAAATCCTCAGGTCCTCATCCTTTCCACTGACTGTGCAGTCCCAGGCAGAAGGGAAGGGAATGAGACTTTGAGAAGAACTTCCTGGCTTCAGAGGTTTTATCAGACAGACAACAGAGTGAACTTCAGGGGAGAATGGGATGGCCTATTTCCCTGGAGACATTTCACAAAATATTGGAAACTAAGAGACCTTAGTGATCCCATAGTCCAACTCTCCTACTTTACAGATGAAACTGAAGTTTAGGCAGGGGAAATGATCTACCCATTCCCATCTGGATTTTCCCATGGCTGGTCCCAACCTGTTTCTTTGAGACCCTGTCAATAATTGATTTGCCTTCAATCCTGCTTGGAGGCTGAGAGATGAACTAGAGAAACATCTTGTCTTTCTTTCCCCTTGAATGAAACCAACACTAAAGCAAGTGACAGTCTAGAAAACAGCCAATTTTGATCTCCATTATTCACCGGTTAGAAGCTATTCTAAAAGATCCAAAATGAATCAGTATAAACATCGTGATGACAATGATCTCCAACTCATGGACAAAGTCTTTCCGAGTATAGAGAAAGGATGTGTTCCAGGGCAGGGAAAGGAAAGGGCTTCTTAGGAAGTCCTACAAGACCATCCTTTGTCAAGGATGCACAGTGAAAGTCTCAAGCTTTCTCATTTTCTGAGGAAATCCACTGATTTTTTTTTTTTTAGTTCTGCCCATTAGATGAGATGACGAGATGACATACATAAATGCATTGGGGAACTCCTAGTGTGGAAACCTGCTGCACTGATAGAAATTGCAACCATCTATGACTTAGGAGATGAAGTTACTCAAGAGTGACTAGGGGCATGAGCTGGGTCATAGTGCTAATAAGTATCCAAAGTGAGATTTGAACCAAGGTATTCCTGACCCCAGGACAATATTTTATGTCTTACTGCATGAAAAATGCTCTTATATAGATCTATGATTTCATCAAGGTAAATATTCCTTCCACTTTTTTGCAGATTGCAATTTATCCATATTGGTCCATCTATATGAGTGGTTCTCAACCTTCCTAATGCTGAGACCCTCTAATATTTGTATGTGGGTGTATCTGCATGTGGGCAGACCCCCCCCCTAGAGACTGATAGAGGAGCGGTGTTTCAGTTACTAAGACCATAGGTAATACGTGTTTTCTGATGGTCTTAGGCGACCCCTGTGAGAGGGTCATTTGACCCCCAAAGGGGTTGTGACCCACAGATTGAGAACCACTGGTCTATATGCTTCCATCAATTACTCTCAAGATTGAGGGAGTGGTTCACCCAATGTGCTAAGGGCTTTTTCCTGGTTTTCCTGAAGAATTTTGAGGATACTATAATGGAGCACATGGGCTGTCTTGCCTTTCCTTCCACCATGTGATCAGTCCATCTTTTTATCCTCTGCCAACAAGGGAGTCCCAAAAGTTTTAGCACAGTTCTAAGCTATTAAAAAAACAACTAGATAGTGCAGTGGATAGAGAAACAAGCCTGGATTCAAGAAGACTTGAGTTCAAATCTGACCTCAGACTCTAGCTGTGTGACCCTGGGCAGGTCACTTAAGCCTATTTGCCTTAGTTTCCTCATCTGTAAAATGAGCTGGAGAAGGAAATGGCAAACCACTCCAATATCTTTGCCAAGAAAATCCCAAATGGGGTCATGAAGAGTTGGAACAATTAAACAACAATAAGTTATTAAAGCTTAGAACTGCACTAAGACTTTGGGGACACCCTGTATCATTTTTTTAGTAACACCCTTTATTCTGGATCTTCTTTGCAGCTCTTTACTTCAGGCTGCTCACATCTACCATGTGCTTCTCCATTGTCCATTGATGAAGTCTTTTTAATTCTTCAGAGACTATGGGGTTCTATGTCTTGAAGATACAACTAAGTACCAACCTGGGAAATTTTCAATGGAACTTCCTTCCTGCATCTCTTCCTTCCATATGCTTTCCCCTCCTCCCACCCCAACACAGACACAGAGTTGAACAAATCTAAAGACCCCAAAATATCACAGGAGCATAGACTTGGATTTGGAAGGGACTTTCAGGGGTCATCGAGTCCCTTTCCCCACATTCTGTGCATAAGGAAAATGAATCTCATCAAAGATAAGGGACTTGGCCAAAGTCACACAATTCGTAGCTGCAGAGTATGGATTCAAATCCTTGACTTCAGGGTCTAAATCTTTGTCAGCTAGAGAGTCATTCCATCAGAAGAATCTGAACCTCAGTTCTCTACTGTGTTCAGATAATAATACATTACGAATGATAATATAAATGTTATTAGATATAATAATGCATAGTGCTTTATATACATTATCTTGTTCAAATCTTGCAGCAATACTATGAAATAGTTTGTTGTTACAGATGTGGAAACTGAGGCTGAGCGGCTAATGCTCTGAGCGGCTAGCACATGCCAGAGGCAGGATTTGAACCCAGGCTTTTCTGACTCTGGGTCTAGCTCACTAACCATTCTGTTCTGCTCTTTCTTCCTTGGCTTAGGGTTATTTTAAGGGGGACCCAAAGTCAGCCTGAGAAGCCTGAGTTAGTGACTCATAACAACCTCACTCCTCTGTGCCCTGGTTGTCCCGTCAGCTAAACAGGGGCAGGATCTCTCAGCTTTGAAATGCTGCAATGAAAGGCCTACACAAAAGCAAATCCCTGTCACCATCATGACTACTGGTCTTGTAATTCATGTGGTTGGGAAGGGTTTTATAGGGAAAAGGGTTTTTTTTTTTTGGGTGGGGGAGGGCGAGGCAGAATGAGACAAAGAAAACCAGTAGAAAGCTTCCCTAGGCACATCCACGAAAATGCAACACAGAGTCCTGTCGCAGTCATGCTCGGGGGCATTTCTCCATGAACAACAAAGGTCAGTTACTAGTTAACCAGCCCATGGGAATAGTGGCCCCCAAGCCTCTAAATGGCAAACTAACAGAACCTGTTTGCTGGGAGGAAAGAAACCCCATCAGTGGGGGAGATCCTGCATCCATACACCTCACAGACCTGTGCATGCAAATGCATCCACACTGGTGGGAGGAAGGAGGTGATGCCTCAGTCTTTCTCTTCCTGACACCCAAGGATGGGCTTAGCAGGGCCAGCTTTGTTTGATTTACAGGACACTAAAATGATGATCCTGTCATTTTCTGATGTGCAGCCCAAATACCTTTTAAAATGAGAGTCTGTGTATAATAAACTTTCCTAACAAATGAGAATAATATGCAAAGGGGGAGCTTTTTCATTTGGAGATGATCCAGGAGTCAGAAGGTTGAAACTCTGTCCATTCCATCTATAAAACAAAACACAAATTATTTTGTAAAACCACTCATTGGTGCATTTTTGTCTCTTGGAACTTTGGGGAAATATGGCTGATGCTGTGACTTTTTCTTCTTTAAAGGTATTTTTTCATCAAAAATCACCCTAGGTCTAGGAGAGGAGTGTGTGTGTGTGTGTGTGTGTGTGTGTGTGTGTGTGTGTGTGTGTGTGTGTAGTTTCAGGCTATGTAACAATAATAACTATTATTTTTATAAGGCCTCCTATGTGCCAGCACTCCATAAAATGCTTTATAATTTGATCTTCACAACAGCCCTGGAAAGGTATGTGCTATTATTATCCCTATTTTACTGCTAAGGAAATTGAGGCAAATGGGGGTTAAGTGACTTGCCCAGGGTCACACAGCTAGTAAGTGTCTGAGGCTGGATTGGAACTCAGTTCTTCCTCACTCCAGGTCCAGCCTTCTATCCACTGAGCTGACTAGCTCTGTACACAGGAGATAGAACTCGACACATAGTAAGAACTTAATAAATGTTGAATGAATAAACTAGTAGCTGCAGAAAAAGAGGTGGGTACCCTTTTCTCTTCAGCTAAATCAAGCTGAGGCCTTTCCATTGGATCAGACTGACCCCGAGGAAATAAAATCATACTGGATAGGAGAGTTTGGAGAACTGGAGAATGTGGGGGATTATAGGTTCATCCCTTTTTAATTAGAGTGGGAAGCAATAAGATTTAACTATCCTGTCACCTGCATCCTGGGAGTATGTGTGGCTGGGGGGGTGTTGGGGTGAAAAGGGGAGGTTGTTCTCCTGCAGGAGAACTGGGTTCTGGACTCACATAGACATTGGATTCATTCATTTTGATTGGTCTGACCCCCAAGGAAAGGAATAAGGTTTTTCTCACACTCTCTGGCTCATTATGTCCTAGCCCTGACATTCTTCTAAAAATCTTTTAAACAAACTTTAAATAGGGTTCATAGCTAGAGTTTTCTCTTCTAGAAAAGGAATTTAATATATAAAGTCAATATCTAGGTAAAGGGAAGCTATTTACTTCTTCTACCACCACAAAAAAAGGATACATGGGTAAAAAAAAATATTTAAAGTATAAAACAATAGCTCATCCTATTATACTATCCTTGGAGTGAAGATACCTTTATGGGGCTGCTGAATAGATATTTTATGTTCATCCTGGATGTTGCCCTATATAAGCAACTCACAACCTCCAGATCTCCTGGTCTTCAGATTCAGGATGATTCTGTCAACAGACCTTCTCCAAGTAGGGTATAAATCAAGAAGCACCTCCCACTGGGCAGCCCACCCTAACTCGGTCTCCAATGCTCAGGGACAAAAACATAAAACATTCAGGCATCTGGGGACTGAGGTCCAGCTTCAGGCTCACTTAGTCAAGCACCCTGTAACCATCATTGCTACTCTTTCCATGGATGGAGAGGAATTCCACCCCTCCACCACCCCAATCTCCTCTCCACCCCCACACCTTGCACTAAGGGAAGCCCAAGAGAGAGCTGGCAGAATGCCAATCTAAATGCTCCAAAAAGAAAAGGAAGAGAGTCAGAGCCTTTGTCCTTTTTTTTTTTTAAATAGCCTACTGAGTGGGAGGATCTTCCTGGCCTAGTCATTCATCATCACGGACACAGCCTCACAGTTACAAACACCAGTAAGGAATTACAGCATCATGCCAGGGCACTGAGACAAAACATGTCTAGAATGTTAATATATCATAATAAATAGTGTGATATAATAATATCCATGGAGCCAAAGTATATTCCCAGTTCCATGAGAGCATCCCAGTGCTCTAAACCAAGGGGTTGCTCTGATCACCCTCCCTCCACAGGTATCTGACCTGACCCAGAAGTACACCCTGACCTGGGCTATTTCATAATATTCATAACCATAGATTTCATCCATAGTGTTGTCTTTCACCATAATAGGCTTTGGGTAGGATGTCTTTGGCCAGTCTCTTGAGACGGTCAGCCGCGATCTGAAATGAACTTCCATTATGTCACTCTTCTTAATGCATATTCACACAGAACTGACGGACATTAGGTGGACCATCAGCCAATTAACAAGCATTTATTAGGTGCCTAATTCATTCCAGGCACTGCGATAGATACTGGGGAGATTTAGACAAAAACAATAATAGTATTTATCTTGCACTTTGAGGTTTACTAAGCTTTATATTGTCTCAGTTGGTTATCACAACCACCCTATGAAGGAGGTGCTATGTGTGGTGGCTAGGTGGTACAGTGAGTAGAGCGCTAGCCCTGGAGTCAGGAAGACTCATCTTCCGGAGTTCAAATTTAGCCTCAGACACTTACTAGATTGTGTGACCCTGGGCAAGTCACTTAACCCTGTTTGCTTCAGTTTCCTCATCTGTAAAATGAGTTTGAGAAAGAAATGTCAAACCACTCCAGTATTTCTGCCCAGAAAACCCCAAATGGGTTCAAACAAAGCCTTTGAAATGACTTGGACAACATTTTACATGTGAGATAACTGAGACTCAGAGAGGCTGAATGCCCCAGGTGACACAACTAATAATTATCTGAGGTAGGATTCAAACTCGGGTCTTTCTGACTTCCAATTCTTCCATTTTTGGATGGGAGGAGGAGGTGAGGAGACATCTAGCTTGGAACTCTGCCACCTCTCTCTGGGGCTTATCCCAGTTTGGGTGGGACTCGAACCAGGAAACCTCTAGATCCACTGGTGTATCCACTGTACTACCTAAAGCAGTCCCTACCCCCAAGGAGTTTACATTCTGTTGTGGGATGGACAATACAAAATACACACTGGTTAAATGAACTGAATGATTGTAAGTGATTAAATCGATTAAGAAAGAAATAAATGAAATCCATCTTCAAAGGCCTACAGCAAAGATGTCAAACCTACTGCCCACAGGCCACCACAGAACAAAACTCCCAAATAAGCCAGAACCAGTTTAAAATATAATTGGAAAATGTTTAACAAAATAAATAAAAATATAACACATCGTATTGTTAATTTGTAGTTTTCTAAGTCAATATGCCTCCAGCAAGGATCCATTTCTACTTGACACCACTGGCCCAAGGGATAAGGGGCCCTTGAGCACAGAGCCAACAATGTGATGCATGTATGAGTTGTCCTTCTCTGGGCAGGGAAGGGGCAGCAATGGCCTGAATCCCTGGACCAGTCAATGACTTCCCCCTTGTGGAAGTGGTCCAACCCAGGTGGATCTAGGACAAAACAAAAAACAGAAAATAAACAAACTAAATCAGCATAATGTTTCATCAAGGACAACAGAAGAGAATGCCCCTGAAAGCCACTCATTCATTAGTCAGCAGTTTCTAGGCTATTACTTCTCACCCTAACCAAACCACTCCCTCCTTCCCCACCCCCCACCCTCTCTGAAATCCCTTGAAATGACATTCCTACCATATGCCAGGCACTCTGGCTAGACACACTTGGCAGTCTGGGCTTCTTAGGTGGGGAAAACAAAAGTAATTTCAAGGGATTTCAGTCATGGGATCATAAGATACAGGGCTGGCAGTGATCTGGAGAACATAGAAGGGAGCTCAAAGGGATGGTGGGCCCTGGCTCCAGACCCTCGGTGAAAACAAAACAAAACAAAACACCCCACCCTCACCCCAGCCCCCAACCCAATCAGACTTCTAACAATACCAGCAAGCCTCTTTCTGATCCTCCCCAGCTTCACCTTGACCTGTGAGCTAAGAAAGGGACTTTGTTCTCCTGTCCTTAAAGCATAGGCAGGTAAGGAAGAGAATCTGAAGGATCTAGAACTCCCAGAAAGGCCAAAGGGACATGGGCCCAGAGGCCCTCCGGCACCAATACCCCAAGGGCAAATTGGCTCCGGTCCTGGGGCTGCCATCCTTCTTCCCTCTCCCTTCTTCCCTTCCTCTTCCTCTAACAAAGAAAGAGGCAGCTGAAACATATAAAGTTGTGGGGGGGGGAGGTGAGAGAGGAAAGGGGGAGAAAGAAAGGGAAAAAGCCCAGTCTATCCAAAGGTCTGGAGGTTGTTTCTCTTTTGCTTTGGAGAGTTCTTCTCACCACTTCCTCAGGGCTTCTGTCTTTTGTCTATAGGGGAACGAATAGATTTAGCCCTTTTCCCCAGGGTAGGCAAAGTTTGACACCTCACTGTTGGAAATTCTCGGCTATCTCCTGGTGCAGATGGGAGCTGTCAGCTAGTTCCTCCTCTTTGTTGAAGAGGAGGGAAACACATTTCCTATCAGAAAATGAGAAAACTGTCAGATGCTTAAGCAAATATGACAGCGATCTTTTCTCCCTAGGGGAAAATAGGATCCAGGCTGTAACCGCTTTGGCAGCTTCCAATGCATTGAAAAAACATCAGTACTCCCAGCCATAGATGATGATTGTCAGCATTGAAAGAGACATAGGATCTTCATTTCAGGGGGGCCTTATTAATAAAGAGGTGGGCAGAAGGAGGGGGGCTATCAGTCTCCTCAGCTGGATTTGGTGATCAATCAGGATGCCAGAATTTTACAAGACATGCCACCAGCAATGTTGTCTCCTATTTTCCTAAACTGTAGGTGACCATACTACACAAATATTTATATTATGTGAGGTGAGCAGTAAACTATGAGGTCTAAGCATATATATTTACAACTTACTGCTATAATCAAATAAACTTTATAACAAAGTTAATTTGACACATTTATCCATAGAATAATTGTTGTGCTGCTTGGTGATTAGGTATAAATGCTAAGCAATTCACATAAATGACTATAATTAGGATTTCATTTATACAGCCAAACTAAGGTTTTCTCTTCTTACTCTGTTTTAATTTTGCTCATCTCACTTTATGTGGAAGAAGATTTGATTTGTTTTTGCTTAGGCTAAGAGAACAGAACCAGGACCAATTCAATTAAACTCATATTAAGATCCTACTAAGTACAATGGACAGCCCTGGGAGCTGAGATTGTTGTGGTTTGTCCTTTGTTCTTAAAGTGGACCTTGACATCCTGAAGAAGATACCATGACTTGCACATGAATTGGATTTAAGTGAGGGAGGGCTGTGCAAGGTCAACAGCCTCACTTTCTCCTCCAGAGCCATCTGGGTCCAGTGGCAAGATATAGATCAGGATAACTGGAGATGGCCACCCCAGGAGTTGAGATTACAGAGATGAAGAATGCTATAATCCTTGCCCTCATACAGTTTTCACTCTAATAGGAGCTATATTGCATGCATACAAATTAGGAGGATTCAAGAATATGATAGGGGCAAAGAGAGATAAGAACAAAGGACTGTATGAAAATTTGATGAGAGAGATCCCTTTCTTCTAGCATGATTAAGCTATGTTATCAATTGCAATGGACATTATTAAATGAGGAGAAGAATTTCAACAGGAGGAGATGTTGGAAAGAATGTATTCCAAGCAAAGAGGATGGTCTGCATAAATCTACATGTTCCCAAGAGAGCAAAATGAGTTCAGGGAACAATTGAGAATCAATTTTTGTCTGAAATATAAAAATATGCAAAGGAGAGAAGCATGAAATGAGGCTGAAAAGACAATGGAAGCCCTTAAATACCAGGTTTGGGATTTAGTTTTTCATCTTACTGGAATTAGGAATCCAATGAAGGCTTTTAAGCAGGGAAGTGATATAATGGATATCCAACATGGTGCCTAAGGTTTGCAAAACACTTTACAAATATTATCTCTTTTAACACCACAACAATCCTGTAAGATGGGAGCTATTAATATTTCCATTTTACAGATGAGGAAACTGAGATTGGGAGAGGTTAAGGGACACAGTACGTGTCAGAGATAGGATTCCAGTTCAGTTAGACTCACTTGGGGTCCAGTATTCTTTCCACTACACCCCCTAGCTGCCTTAGACCTGTGCAGACCTGTAAGACTGATTTAGTAACTTTGTGAAAGGTGATCTGGAGAAGGAAAAGACTAGAGGCAGAAAGACCAATTAGGAGACTACTTTCTGCTCTTGCAAAGAGAGACAATGAGGATCTGAAGTGGGATGGGAACCTTGGGTAAGTAGAGAGGAGGGGATGAATATGAGCAATGCTTTGAATGGAAAAATAAAAGGACTTAACTGATTGGATGTGGGAGGTGGAGAGAGAAGAAAGAAAGATGTCTTAAGCCTGGGTTTCAAGGAGGCAGATTTTTGGCTCATTGTAAGGAAGAATTTCCCAACAGTTGGAATCATCTCAAAAATGGGATGGGCGGCTTAATGGACTAGTATTTTCCCAGTGTTGAAAGTCTTCAAGTAGAGACTAGATTGCTACTTGTCATGGATGTTGTAGAAAGAATTCATGATTTCATGATTTGCATGGGGCTTAGGTTAGATCATTTCCAAGGTTCCAATACTGAAGTTCTGTAATTCCATTTTAGCTCTCTGGTATCTGTAATCAGCTCCATTTTCCTGAATCTATCATCTGTCCATCTATCTATCTACCTATCTATCTATCTATCTATCTATCTATCTATCTATCTATCTAATAATGATCATGCATGTGCATGTACATGTGCACAAACACACACACAATTAGCTACTTATACAAGTTCTGAATCTTCCTCTTGCACAGTTGGACTGTTTTTAGTACTGCCCTCTAGTCCTGTGACCTGGGCTTGAACTTTCATGGGCTTCACCTATGTGCTCCCATTCTGCCAGAACTTTCTTGTGCACTTCACTCTCCTAGGAGTCCTGGAATAAAAAGTCTGTACCATTAAACCCAGTATCTTGCATGCTAGAGGGCTTGAGGTGGCAAGAAATACACTGGTCAAAGTTGTGTATGTCTTAGAAAGGGTGAAATGGGGGGATTGTAGACAGTGATTGCTATATGTGAACAATGAAAGTTAAGAGGGGAGACCTAGGACCAGCATGATAGAACAGAGAAGAGGATTGGACATGGTAGAAATGGATTCTGGATCCCAAGAATCTGAGAGACTTGAGTCAAAAGTATGGGAAGAGAAAGGTTAGGATGAAGTGGGGGGACAGTGTGGGGGTGGAGTGAGGAAGCAGCTTTGTGGTTCAGCAAATAGAGCCCTGGGCCTGGAGTTAGGAAGACCCGAGTTCAAATCCAGCCTTAGAAACTTCCTTAGCTGTGGGCAAATCTGATTTCCTGACAAAATGCATCTACTGGAGAAGAAAATGGAAAATCACTCCAGTATCTTTGCCAAGAAAACCCCAAAGGGGGTCACAAAGGGTCAGACAAAACCGAAACAGCTGAACAACAACAAAGAAGGGAGATCCAGGGACCTCAATGTCCTTTCTAACCCACTCCCCCTAGTACAGGAAATACCCTGTGATCCTAATACAACAACAGCAAGTTTATAGTTCGAGACTAGCCTGGAGCATAGCATATTTGAGAGATAGGAATGTCCCTCCTCAAGACTTATGTTTCCTACAGCAACTTCAGCTGAGGATTGTGATGAGGGGATCTCCAAAAATGAATGAATGAAAAAGTCTTAGCTATTACTCTGTACAAAACTCTGTGTTAAGCATTGGGGATATAAATACAAGAGCACAGATGGTCCTTGACCTTAAGGAGCTTACATTCTTATGGAGGAAATACACATAGGAGAGTGGTGGTCAGGAAGGGGCACTATGACCCACAAAGTTGCAGGCTTTGTTGAGTGGGGCCATAGGAGAGTAAACAGCACACCTCATTCAAGAGCAACTGTGGAATTGATTTAATTTTGATCATGGTTTCAGAATTGTGGGTGGCAGTAAGAGGGGGTGTGGTGATGCATTTGTGATTCTGGGCTTAAGCAGACCCGAATTCACTTTGGGAGTGGCCTGACTCCTAAAAGAAGATAGGTTTTTATTGCACTCTGGTTCATTGGTCTAACTTTGGAATTCTGGAGAAATTTCTTAAAACTTAAGAATGACTCATGTTTAAGGTTTTCCATAAAAGGCATTTGCATCATCCCTTGTAGAAAAGTGCTCAGTGTCTAAAGTAGATATCAGGCATAAGACAAGCCATTTATTTCCTCTACCACAAAAGAAATGTATATAATGCAAAGAATTCATAAACGCACATTAGCAAAGATTTGTTAGAGAAACAATGAGCCATCATCTATTATACTCGTCCAGGAAGACTTTGTAGGACAGAAGAACAAATATTTCACTTTCCCATCTGACCTATGCTATTTGTGCAATTCTAAATCTAGATGTGCTGGATGGCCAGTAGTAGCCTTGGAATTTCTGAATCCTTTCAGCTCCAGAATTCTCCTGCTGGTGGTGCCCCACTCTTCTGGGAAGTTCTTGCAGAAATCTGAAATCACTTCCATCTAGGCAACCAGAACCCAGGAACCAACTCAGGAACTCCTGATATCTGGCACTCATGAGTAACCTCCACAGCAGGCAATGTCCTTCTCTCAGTGTCATTTTTCATTCACCTGTGCTCAGGGTAAGAAGCACAAAACAGAAGAGTCGGCCAGGAACACAAAGTCCAGTTTCAGACTCACTTAAGGAAGTACATGTTCTTGCTGCCTTGTATGGTAAATGTTTAACAACTGGCTCTGAAAAACATATATGCAGATCACACATTTAGATTTTTTTGTTCTGCATTTAATAGTTTTCTTAATTCCAGACCATCAATAAAACAATAAATAAAAC
This sequence comes from Pseudocheirus occidentalis, assembly GCA_028646575.1. NCBI lineage: Eukaryota > Metazoa > Chordata > Mammalia > Diprotodontia > Pseudocheiridae > Pseudocheirus > Pseudocheirus occidentalis. The sequence goes on from CM053593.1 coordinate 149,185,035, forward strand.
GTTGGTTTGTAGCATTTGCTGATTTCCTAGGTTTAAATGCTCATATTGAAAATTTAACAATCAGCTATCACCACTTGGTAGGAGCTGGCCTCAGAGTACCCGTGCTGCCATGTGTTCATGGGCATTAAGTGGGAAGGGGAAGAAGAGAAAACTCTCTCTCCCCACCCAAAATTCAAAGGAAAGTTGATGAAGTCCCAAAGAGGAGAGACAGAGATAGAGAAAAGAAAGAAAGAGAAAGAGAGAAAAGAAGGAAGGAAGAAAAAGAGAAAGAAAGGAAGACGAATGGAAGGAGGGAGAAGGAAAGGAAGAAGGAAGAAAGAAAGGAAGAAAGAAAGAAAGAGAAAGAAAGAAAGGAAGGAAGGAAGAAAGGAAGGAAGGAAGAAAGAAAGAAAGAAAGAAAGAAAGAAAGAAAGAAAGAAAGAAAGAAAGAAAGAAAGAAAGAAAGAAAGAAAGAAAGAAGGAAAGAAAGAAAAAAAGCTGTGTTGCCCAACTGGAAACTTGGTCCTAGTGGGCAGCTCCTTCTCTAATCACAGAGGTTGCTGTTTGTCCTTGGTTCTCAAAAAGGACTATGACATTAGGGAGGTGATGCCATGATTTTAAGCCTTAATCACAGAGATAGAGACAAAGACAGAGGGAAAGACAGACAGACAGACAGCCGTGGGGAGGGGGGAAGAGGGGGCATGGCAGCACTTTCGTCCTCTCATTTTGTAACCTAGTGAGTGGACAGCTCTTCCCAGTTTAGTTACCAGTCATCTTTGACACAACCCCAAAGTCACAGGGACCAATCTGGAGCCTTTGGCTATCCTTACCCATTAGAAAGAAGTACCAGTTTCACTGGAGGGGACCAGAGCACATGTCCAGATCTGTCACTTACATTACACACAACAAAGAATTAAGAGCCTTAGAAATCCAAAGTACCTGCTGGCTAGTCTGCCTGCTTCAAGCCTCTCCCCATTCTAAGCCATTCTCCATTCAGCTTCTAAAGTGATTTTCCTAAAGTGAAGGCCTAACTATATCTTGAATATTTAATACCTACCCCTCAATAAACTCCACTGGCTTCCTATCACTTCCAGAATCAAATACAAAATCTTCTATTTGGCATTCAAAGTCAACCAAACAACTAAAAACAACTTTAAACATTTAATTTAATTTAAACAATTAAAAACATTATGCACTTACTGTGTGCCAGGCATTGTGCTAAGCGCTAGGGATACAAAAAGAGGCAAAAGACAGTTCTTGCCCTCAAGGAGCTTACAATCTAAGTGGGGGATACAACATGCAAATGTGTATATATATATGTGTGTGTGTGTATGTATAAAAAATAAATACATATTGTTATTATATATAACATAACATCTATATTATATATGTTTATATAGGTATATGTGAGTATATTTGTGTGTATGTACATATATGTGTGTATGCATATGTGTATGTATATATACACATATATAAAACAATCTATATGCAAGATAAATAGGAAATAGTTAATATAAGGGAGGCACTAGGATTAAGAGGGCTGGGAAGGCTTTCTGGAAGAGGTAGGATTTTAGTTGAAACTTAAAGGAAACTAGAGAGGTCAGTAGTCAAAGCAGAGGAAGGAGAATGTTCTGTGCCTGGAGGACAGCCAGAGAGAATGCCTAGAGCAGAGGGATGGAGCATCTTATTATAGACCGATCAAGAGGCCAGTGTCACTGGGAATAAGGTATAAGAAGATGGAAAGGTAGGAGGGGGGCTGTTCTGAGAGACAATAAATAGGAAGGCATCTAACTCTCCTCTACCTTTCCAGTCTTATTAGACTTCCCTCTCCCCCACCCCTCCAGGTATTCTTTGATCCAATGACACTGATTTTCTTACTGTTCCATGAACAAGACACTCCATCTTTTGGTTCTGAGTACTTTCTCTGACTGTCCCTCATATTGGGGATGCTTTCCTTCCCCATCTCCACCTACTGGCTTCCAGGCTTCCTTTAAATCCCAACTCAAAATTCATCTTCTAACAGGGAGCCTTTCCCAACTCCTCTTAATTCTAGTGCCTTTCCTTTTTTATATTTATAGCTTGCTTGTACCTATTTGTTTGCTTGTTGTCTCCTCCATTAGATTGTAAGCACCCTGAGGGCAGAAACTGTCTTTTGTTTCTTTTTTGTATCTCTAACACTTATGTGCCTGGCACACAGTAGGTGCTTAATAAATGTTCATTGAGAGCTAACACATTGGTGTAAATGAGTTTCAGCCAAAGGAAAAAGGGCATATTAGTTTTTCTCTGGTTTTGATCCCAGAGAGGAATTAAAAAGCCAAAAAATTTCTCAGATACCTCCAAGTGAGGATTTACTAACTTTGCTTAATTACTAAATTTGATATTACATATTACTACTACATTTCTTTATTATTATGTAATACTAAATTTCTTTATTATCACACAATACTAAATTTCTTTCTTTATTATTATATAATGTCAAATTTATTTACTGTTATAAAACACTAAGTTTATTTATTTATTTATTATCTATTATTTATGCCTATTACTAAACCAAAAAAGGAGTAGACAGAGACCAGCAAAAGCCAGACATGAGGTGCCAACTTCACCATTTTGCCATAAACAGGACCAAGTAACTCATATTTCTATTGCCTTTAAAGGTTACAAAATAGTTTCTCTACAACAATGTAGGTACTGCCAATGTCCCCATTTTACAGATAAGGAAATGAAGGCTTACAAGGATGAAATAACTTGCCCTCAAGTGACGCAGCTCAGGTTAGAGACAGAAAATGAATCCAAGTCATTTGATTCCAGTTTTCTACTTTGAACTACCCTACTCCGTGTTTCAAAACAGAAGCCTCATGCACCAAAACATCATGTCCAATGTGACCCAGAGCAACACTTTATCTGGAACTGTGTTCACTCTGAAAAGGATAGGGGTTGGCGATCAAAATCTAAGCCACGAGTTTATAAATAGTATCTGACTATTTTTTTTTCCTGGTTGGAGGAAAATGGTAAATTTGGAAACAAAGGCAACACAAAAACGAAATATGTTGATAAAAAGCTAAATATTTTGAAACAAAATGAATTTTATTACGATTATGACCTTGACTAACATAAAATAAGGGAAACAAAATTCCGTCAAACAGCACAATCACGACTATTTTTAGAAGTGAAGACGTTAGCAAAGTCAGATTCACGGCTTCTTTGTTCCATGGGTCTCGGGATCTCTTTCTGATGTTCTCATGTCAATGGAGCTTCTGATACTCAATTCTGTTTCCCTTGCCTTGCATTATTTCACGTCTTTGCAAATTTATATTCCTTCCAGTGGAGGGGGATCATTGGGTGGAAGGCTATAACCAGTTGTGCAACCACACTTGTACCAATGGACTCTCACATCCATGTGCCTGCCAAATGCCTTTTGCTCAACAAAATAACCCAGGCATTGGGTGGCCTCTAAGTAAGAACAATAGCTCGCATTTATGCAAGTGCTAACTTACATAAGGCACTGGGCTAAGCACTTTACAATTATTGTCTCCTTTGGTCTCACAACAACCCTAGGAGGTAGGTGCTATTATTATCTTCACTTTACAAAAGAGGAAACTGAGGCAGAGGGTGGTTAAATGCCTTGCCTAGGGCTGTACAGCTAATAAGTGTCTGAGGCTGGATTTGAACTTAGGTTTTCCTGTGTCCAGACCTAGTGCTCTATCCTCTATGCCACCTATGCCAGAGTAACTGTTCTTCAGTCAGTCAATAAACATTTATTAAGTGCCTACTATGTGCCAAGCACTGTGCTAAGCACTGGGAAAAGACAGGTCCTCTCCTCGAGAAGCAGTGCACAATCTCATGGGAGAAGACAGCACATACAGAGAAGCTGAAAAGGGTAGGGATGGGGGTCAGTCCTGGTTCTGGGACCTGATAAAATCCCCAGGAGTTCAACCAGGAAACAAAGAGAAGGGGTACCTTCATTAACTGGAGAATCTGGTATCTTCAATTATCCAGTAATAAAAAGTTCATATTATATAGTTCTTTGAGCTTTGTAAAATTTCCTCACATGACCCCCTCCTTGCAAATATAGTCAGAAATACTTATAATTAGTATGATAGATAGCAATGTAAATAATAGTATTTACATAGTGATTTAAGGTTTCAAAAACACTTTACCAATATTTTATTCTCATAACATCTCTGAGAGGTAGGGGCTATCATTACCCCCATTTTACAGAGGAAGAAACGGAGGCAAACAAAGGTTAAGTGACTTGCCCAGGGTCACATAACCATTAGGTGTGTGGGGCTGGATTTGAACGTAGGTTTTACTGGCTCTAGATCCAGTTCCCTCACCACCAAATCTCCTATTTTACAGATTAGGAGACTGAGGTTTTGAGCAGTTGTCACTTGCCCATCTCTAGTCTTGTGGCTAGTGAATTGTGACATAGTATTCAAATCTAGGCTTCTTAGCTCCAAATTGAGTCCTATTAATCCACGCTGCCAAATTACACTAACTTTGCCATCATCCAGAAAAGACTGCTGGAGTCCTTGACATAAATATAAAGACTGAAATTTATTTAACAATTTAAAATTCACAAAATGAGCCCCTCACAACTATCCCTTAAGATAGGTAGAGCAAATATTATTGTACCCATTTTGCTGATGGGGAAATTGAGGTTCAAAAAAAATTATGACCTATAAGTGTGACTTCTATCCCACTATGTTCACAGGCAGTATTCAGAATGAGGTTTCCTGGTTCCAAGGCTAATGTTCTTTCCATCTTCTCTCTATCATGCACTCATATCTCACTGAAAGTGTCTCTGTCTCTTCCCCAGAATTATAGCATTGGCCCCAATATGTCACCCACAAAGAGCCCCAAACTCCAAAAGGAGATCTCTTTAAAAGGAAAACAATCTGTAAGTGAGCATCTTCTAACCTGTGCAATTAGAGTGTAGCTGGGATGGATGCTTGCAGAACGGGACAAAAATCCTCAATGGATTCTCACCCAATGACAAGGAACCATGACTGTGAGGAGAAAAGACAGTCTCTTTCTCCTCTCATCTGAAATGATAAATGTTGGAGAGAATGTGGGAATGTTGTAACACTGATTCATTGTTGGTGGAGTTGTGAGCTGATCCAACCTTTCTGGAGAACAATTTGGAACTATGTCAAAAGGGCTATAAAAATGTGCATACCCCTTGACCTAGAAATACCACTTTTAGGGCTGTATCCCAAAGAAATCATAAAAATGGGAAAAGGGCCCACATGTGCAAAAATATTTATAGCAGCAATTTTTGTGGTGGCCAAGAACTGGAAATCGAGGGGATACCCAGCAACTGGGGAATGACTGAACAAGTTGTGGTATATAAATGTAATGGCATACTATTGTGTGTAAGAAACGATGAACAGGTGGACTTCCAAGAAACCTGGAAACACTTATATGAACTGATACTGAGTGAGGGGAGTAGAATCAGGAGAATCTTGTACACAGTCATAGCCACAGCGTACCAGGACTGATTTTGAAAGACGTAGCCCTTCTCAGCAATGCAAGGACCTAAAACAATTCCAAAGGACACATGATGGAAAATGCCAGCCACATCCAGAGAAAGAACTATAGAGTCGGAATGCAGAACAAAGTAGACTGTTTTCTTTTTTATTTCGTTTTTTTTCTTCATGGTTTTCCCCATTTGTTATAGTTCTATACAACATGACTAATGTGAAAATGTGTTTAATAGGAATGTATGTGTAGAGCCCATATCAGATTGTAAGCTGTCTTGGGGAGGGAAGAGGAGAAAATGTAAAACTTATGGAAGTAAATGTTGAAAACTAAAAATAAACAATTTAATTGTTTAAAAAAGAAGCTGAAATTTTAAGAAGGAAAGGAGAGAGTATGAGTTACCATTACTATGACTGCCACCAATACTATCCCAATAGGAGGTAGGTTCAGAGACTGGCAAAAGATGGCAACTGAGTAATGTGGCGTCTGCATTGTTTACTTTGCTCTGGTTCTCTTGCTGAGTCTCTATTCCATTTGTCATTCTTTAAGAATTTCTTGCTTTCACATTGTATGATGACTAACTTTGATAGACTTAACTTTTCTCGACAATGCAATGATCTAAGACAGCTCCAAAAGACTCATGATGGAAAAAGCTATCTGCATCCAGAGAAAGAACTGTGGAGTCTGAATGCAGATCGAAGCAGACTATTTGCTCTTTTTTTGTTTCTTCTTTCTCATGGTTTCTCCCATTGGTTCTAATTCTTCTTTACAACACGATAACGTGAAAATGTGTTTAATATGAAGGCATATGTAAAGCCTGTATCAGATTGTGTGGCATCTTGCGGAAGGGAAAGGGAGGGAAAGGGAGAAATTTTAGAACTTAAAATTTTATGGAAGTGAATGCTAAAAACTAAAAATTTATTAATTAATTAAAAATAAATGAAATTTCTTGCTCTCTGTATTTGCTATGTGTTCCCAAAAGATAGCATCCCTCCTAGATGTTGTTTCTTGTGCACCAGTGTTGTTTGGGATGCTGATAACAGCTGAGCCAGAGGCTGTGGTCAACCAAGACCCAGAGAGAGGGGGATTCTCTTGAAAGGCTGATTTGTTTTTATTTTGTGTGTGTGGGGGGGTTGCATTTCTTTCTATTCGAATAAAAATGTTTGTTTTTATCATCTCTGCTTTCTTTGCTTTCTGCCTTTTCAACGTCGCTCTTATGTTCCTTTTCTTTGCTTGCTGTGTCAGTTTTCTCCCCGGCAGTGTGGTGTTGCTTAGTGGGTACAGAGCTACCTGTTAAGCCAGGAAGACCCAAGTTCAAGTTCTGACTCTGACCTATACCATCTGTGTGACCTTGGGCAACAGCTTATTTAACTTCTCAGGGTTCTAGGAAACTCTCTAAGCTGAAGAGTCTCAGAGAGGGCCTTACCTGTCTTGTGAGAGGGAATATCCTCATTTGGGAATTCCCAATACAGATGAAGTCACAAGTCCAGTTGTTTGTATGTTGTCTTTCTCATCAGACTGTGATTTTTCTGAGGGCCAGGATTCTTGAAAAGCCTTTCTTGATATCCCTAGCACTTAGTACAATATCTGACACATTTTCATTGTTGTTCAATCATATCTGACTCATGATTCCGTTTGGGGTTTTCTTGGCAAAGCTACTGGAGTGGTTTGCTGTTTCCTTCTCCAGATCACTGTACGTATGAGGAAACTGAGGCAAACAGGGTTAAGTGACTTGCCCAGGGTCCCACAGCTAGCAAGTGTCTGAGGCTGGAATTGAACTCAGGAAGATGAGTCTTTCTGACACAGTAGGTTCTTAAGTGCTTATTGACTAATAGACTATCTGAACCTACTCCCAATACTCTTCTACAAGCAGTTTAACTAGTGTAGGTACCTTGCATGGCTTGAATTTTCAGGGCCCTCACTCTCTTGGTTGCTCTTCCTTGGATGCACTCAGCCTTATGAACGTCCTATGTATAGAACTGGGCATGGGCCTCCAAAAAGGATCTGATCATTGCAGAAGTAAAGCAGGACACTCACTTCCCACTCCCACTTTGTATCCCCAGTGCTCAGCTCAGTGTCTGGTACATAATCCTCAATAAGTTCTAGTTGACTGACTGACTGACCTGCCTCCTTTCAGACACTACACCTCCATCTCCGTGGTCCTCACAACTTGCCTCAGCCCTCTCTCTCTCACTGGCAGCATTAGAGTCAGCACTGTACGTAAGCCTAAGGAGGGAGGCAGTGATTGGAGGTAGCAGGGGCCTGCTGCCTTCAGGCACCTCTCCTCCCACCCAGGCTTGGCTGTAACATGGTGCCTCTCGGCCTTTGCTTTCTCTTGACTGCTTTTTGGTGAAATATTGGAGAAGGAATGAACTAGACTATGAACTTGTAAGCTTCAAAACATCAGGAGAGCCACCACGGGTCCAAAGTTTGCTGGCAGCAAAAATAAGTGAGGTACTGATGCTCCAGTAAAGGATGGCTGGTGTGACCCAGCCCAGCAATGCTCTGACAGCGGGCAAAGGAGAGCAACTCCCCCCTGGTCTGGGCCTCCATTCAGGAGGGAGCTTGGTGTGGTTAATGCTTGGTAGTAAGTGCTTTCCATCTGAGCTCACTCTCCCCAGGGATGGAGATGGCACAGACGTGGAGGAGATGTGTTTGTGCTTCTGTTCTTGCTATAACTTCTCAATAAATATACCTTTGTAAGAGTTGGGAGGCACAATAGATAGAACACTTGTCCTGGAGTCAGGAGGACCTGAGTTCAAATTTGGCCTCAGATTCTTACTAGCTATGTGACCTTGGGCAAGTCACTCAACCTTGTTTACCTCAGTTTCCTCAACTGTCAAATGATCTGGAGAAGGAAATGGCAAACTACGCCAGAATCTTTGCCAAGAAAATCCCAAATGGGGTCAAAACTAGACTAAAACAACTCGACAACAATAGTTGTATGATAGCAGAGTGTTAATCACAGGGCTGATCAATCATGTAAGGGAGATAATAACTGTAACCAGTCATAGATATTGGGGAGAGCATACCAGAATGGGGGCCTGAGCCGATGGTAGTAAAGAGACACTCCAACCCTTCAAGGATCTCCCTAGGAGCGGGAGGGGAAGATTTGGCCTTGTTCCAGAATCCTAATGTGAATGGCAGTTGGGATAAATAAGGCCCCCCCAAAGTTTATACAAGTTACGTAAATAAACTTGTTTTTTTTCCCTTAAGTCCTAGCAATCAAGTTAAATGTATCTCCCTAAGTCTTGCCTAATTTTGTCAATTTTGTCTAGTCACTGGTATTGCAAAATGATTTCTTTTTTCCTTTCTTTTTTTTAAACCATTTTTTCATTGCACATTTTCTGCATATCAGTTATATTGTAGTTCAAGCTGGCTGTTGGAGGTTGGCCTGGAAACCTGGCTCCCTTTTATAACAGAATTTCCATGAGAAATTGCCTTCTAAGGTCTAAACTGATTCATAAATGAACATTTGCAAAGGGCCTGACACAAAAGTGGGGCCTGCCTCTTTCACTAAGGAACTATTAAAAAGTGGGCTGGATTTGCTAAGCTATGTATCTTAAAATTATTTCACTTAACTGTAGAGTTATCATCATCATAGCACTGTAATAGAGCTTTAAGGTTTACAAAGCACTTTTCAAATATTACCTCTTTTTAATACCTTACTTGAAAGCAGCACACGTATCTTTTCTTTTTTTTGTCTTTTTGGAGGGGCATCCAAGTTAAGTGACTTGCCCAAGGTCACACAGCTAGTAAATGTTAAGCGTCTGAGATTGGATTTGAACTCAGGTCCTCCTGACTCCAGGGGTGGCTCTCTATTCATTGTGTGATCTACCTGCCCCTTAGCACACCTGTCTTGAACCCCCGGGGATCTCATAATCTTTCTGGTGTCTGGGACCTCTTAGATAGTCTAGTGAAACCCATGGATCCCTTCTCAGAACAATATTTTTAACTGTATATGGCATACTTCATAAGATTACAAAGGAAACCATTTATTTTGAAATGTAATTCTAAAAATATTATAATTTTTTAAAAGTCAAGGCAAGGATCATTTATAATAAATGCCCTCACCCTTCAAGTACAAAGGTTGTTGCTAAAGGTTTTTATTTTGAAATACAGAGACTTTTCTCTTGTTTACACTGAAAACAAATAAACAAACCAAGTCAACCCAGGGCTGGAAGGTAGATAGGGTAGGCCTTATCTTTGTTTTTGGTTTTTTTTTCCATTGGGAAGATAGGCATAGAAAGGAGATAGTCTTGCTCGAAATCATACAGTTTGTCACAGAAGCAAGAATAGACTTTTGGGGTTCCAACAACCAATCTGGGGCTCTTTTGGGAAGGTCCTGGGTCAAAGAGAATAGGTACATGAAAAAGAACAAAAAGACAGAAAGTAGGGTGTAGCTGCCCTGGGTTACAACGTTGTAGATTTAAAATGTTCTCAGAGATTGCTTTGATGATGCAGGCAAATGATACACAAATGTCTGTGTAAATACATTAGACGCTCCCCCATCCATACCTGTCTGATACCTTCCGGGACATCCTGGGGAGGAGTGGTGGACAGGAGCAATCTACACTGGCAGATTGCATGATTCAATGGGGGCCCATTTGGGACTTTTTTTGGGCAAAAAGTCCCTTAACCCTGTTTGCCTCAGTTTCTCATCTGCAAAAAATGGACTGGAGAAGGAAATGGCAGGGGGAATACTCCTTGGGTCAAGGGCAAGATGGGGGGAGGGGAACCAACATTCCCCCCTACTGCTCTTTTTCTTCTCATGGTACCTGATCCCACCTAATTAAAAGATGATTCCTGGTTATTGACCCCTTCTTCCAAAATGACAAAGTGGTTTGTTCTGCTGTCTCAGAAACGGGATTGGGATCAGGACCTGTGATTTTAGTGGCATAGGGAACTCCCAGATGAGGGGACTCCTTGTAATAAGGCAGGCTGGCATCTTCTCTGCAATTTTTAGGGTTAAAGAATAGTCAAGAACACCAAGAAAGGAGGTAACTTTCCCAGGGTCACACAGCCAGGCCCTATCAGAGTCAAGACTTGAAACCAGGACTAGATGGTGTCGGGGTCGTCTCTCTATCTACCAGGCCACACAGCTTCTCAACTCAGAATCAATAACCTCCATTCATCATACATGTACAGCTGGAAGAAGGGTTGTGCTAGAGCCAGCCCACAGCTTTGGAGAGCCAGTTGTTAAATTTTCAGTACAAGTGCTTGCTTACCTCCCAGAAATCAGCAAATGCTACAGACCAGACCCTGATTCATTGTTTTGCTGATTGTCTAGACTTAAGATGGAAGAAACCATTAATGATGTTGATTAAATTTATCCTGGCCACATTTTTTTCCCCCCAGTGAGCCAGTTGTTAAACATTTGCCAGTACCCTCCTAGATGGAAAGAACCTTAAAGAACATCTAGTCCAACTTTCAGGAAATGGACGACCAGGGAAGGGAAATGACTTAACCAAGATCATGCAGCTAGTGTGTGACAAAGCTAGGATTCAAACCCAGGTCCTCTGATTCCAAAGTCAGCAATGTTTCTTTTGTACATTTTTTTTATAACTTTCATATTCCCCATGTCAATATTGCTTTTAGGTATGCGAATCACTTTACTCACAGTGACTGGACTAGAAGTAGTAAGTGGCGTAATTTTGTTGTGCGGTCATCTCAGTTATGTCTGACTCTTCATGACCCTTTTGGGGTTTTCTTGGCAAAGATACTGGAGTGGTTTGCCATTTTACAGACAAGGAAACTGAGGCAAACAGAGTTAAGTGACTTACCCAGGGTCACACAGCTAGTGATTTGTCATTTTCTTCTCCAGCTCATTTTACAGATGAGGAAACTGAGGCAAACAGAGTTAAGTGACTTGCCCAGGGTCATACAGCTAGAAGAGTCTAAGGTTGGAGTTGAACTTGGGTCTTTCTGACTCCAGGCCCAGTGCTCTCTATCCATTGCATCACCTACTTACCCTCAGCCCAGAGAAGTGAAATGACTGACCCACGCATGGCCTTCCAGTTCCAACCAAGCGCAAGTGGTCTCTTCTATTTGAAGTCCTACCAAGAGGGGGCCTAGAGATTAATATTACGTTTGTTTTGTAAGTGGGAAAACTGAGGCATAGAAAAATGAGCCCCTTTTAAGAAGTTACCCAGAGGGGCGGCTAGGTGGTGCAGTGAATAGAGCACTGGCCCTGGAGTCAGGAGGACGTGAGTTCAAATCCTGGCCTCAGACACTTAACACAGAACTAGCGGGTCACTTAACCCCAATTGCTCTACCTTCCTCCCTCCAAAAAGCAAAAAAATTAAAAATAAATTAAAAATAAAATAAAAGAAGCCTACTACTAAAAAAAAAAAAAAAGACCAGAAAGTCTGTGAAGGAGAAAATAAGGCAAGGGGAGAGGAATGTTGAACTATGGCTGTATCCTTGGGCTATAGCAAACAACAGCTCAGAGAGATAAAGCCCAAGACTAATGGAAATAAACAGGCTATTGACTCTGGTTTGAGGTCTGTGGGGAAAACAGGTGCAGGTGACAGGCCAGGGCTGAAGACAGAGACCAGACCAAACAGACTTGGAGCCCTGGAAGGAAGGGTAAAGGGAGGTTAGAAGGGAAAGGAGGGGCAAGGGTATTTCTGAGAAAGTCGAGCACATAAGGTCGAATCATCCCTAGGTCTCAAGGCAAGGAGGGAGGCCTGTGCCCATCTCCCACTCTGAGACCCTCTAAAGCAAAGAAGCCTATTGAGGAGCAGACCTACAGAACCTCCCCTTGTCCCAGGCAGGCTAGTTAGAGGCTGGCTTGTTTATGATTGATAGATTCAACTAACTGTCCAGGTGGAGATTTTAGTGAATAAATGAAAAGGACACACAGAAAATAGGATTCCAAGGCACCTTTATTTAAGAGTCATAGGGTCAGTGTCTTTGATCAACTGCTTTAGTGCTACAGACTCAAAATAACTCACATTCCTAGGCTTTGCTCATGCCCACTTGCCTATATGTCTGTATTAAAGCAATATAGACGTATCTGCAAAACTCTTCCCTCATTATAACCCTGTGCAGGAGGAACTATGAGCATTATTATCCTCACTTTACAGATGAAGAAACTGAGTTAGAAAACTAGACCCACTCCTAGGCCCTTCTTCCCCCTTTGATCTACTCTCCCACGGCACCAAACCTGCTTGGTAATGGTACAGGGAAAAGAGGAAACTGGATTTAGAGGCAGAGGACCCAGGTTCAAATCCTGCCTCTGCTTCTTTTTCTAGCAAATTATGGGACCTCAGTTTCCTTATCTGTAAAATGGGAAGGGGACCTTGGAGAAGCAGCTTGGTGGCATAATGTCTTCGGTGCTGGACTTGGAATCAGGAAGATCTGTGTTTGAATCCTGCCTCAGACACTTACTACTTGTATGACCTTGGGTAGGTCACTTAACATTTATAAGTCTCAGTTTCCCCATCTGAAAAATGAAGGGTTTGGATTCAGTGGACTCTTAAGGTCCAACTTCCAAATTCAAATCAAACTAAACCAAAGACTCAATGGAGATACTCTCTTTTCTTAAGCCATGTTCTGCCATTAATTGAATTCCTCAGAATAAACTTTTTTTTTTTAAGGCAAAACCATTTTCCAAAATGAGATTGGAATAGAATGGTCTAGTGAAAAGAGCATTATAATAGAAGTCAAGTTCTAATCCTGGCTCTTTTGCAAACTAGTTGTATGACCTTGGGTAAGTCACTGGTGCTGGATAGGCCTGAGTCCTCTGCAAAATGAGAGGATTGAGCGAGATGGTCCATAAGGTACTTTCTATCTCTGACATTCTATGTTCCAAGGTCCTTCCAACTCTGACATTCTGTGTTCTAATGTTCTATGTTCTGAGATCCCTTCCATTTGACAATCTGTATTCTGAGGTTCTCTATTTCTCATAACGTTCTATCTTCTCAGGTTCCTCCCAGCTCCAAATTTATGTCCCAATGTCATTTGTTCTGGGGTCCCTTCCATATCTGACATTAGTGTTCTAACACTCCAGTCCTAACATTTCCATTCTAAAATTCCCACTTTCAGGAGAAAACCAGCCGTTTTCCAGGGTTGTGGGAACAGTAGATGGTGCTGTGGTTGTGTTCCTTCTCCAGGCCTTTTTTCCCCTCCCAAAACAATCTTGCTTTGCATACTAAGTTCTCTCCAATCAAAGGGAGTTTCTTCTTCCCTGCTAGTTGTGGCAAAGGAATAACTCACTCCATCTTTGCAGACTCTTAGGGATTTGCCTGGGCCTCTCTGGCCTTGTAGTAAGCCGGCACCCACCCTGAGCAGGGATGGGGTGAGACTCCTTGAGCTGGCATGGGGCTAACAAGACGCTCACCCCAGGGGACTCCACTGGTGATCTGGTTCAACCAGAAATTCTCGATGTGCCCTCAGAGGATCAAGGGGCCTTTTCCAGGTTGCCACGGAGCAGGTTTTCCAGCTTGGCTGTATCAGCTGAGACTTTGAAACCCTGAGCTTTGGTGATTACTTTTAGAGACTATACGTCTGGTTTCTACTTGCCTTTAACTACCTGGGCACTAGAGGAAGTATTTGTCTGGCAAGCCTCAGAATGTCTGTCCAGCTTGACACAGAAGAGGGCCGTGATTTGGTCTTTTGAATGGAGCCCTCTATTCTGCGAATTATCAGCTCGTGCATTTATTCTCTTTCTGCCCAGAGAATTGGGTAGGTGCTGCCTGAAGGAGGAGGAAGGAGGAGGGATAGACATATGGCTCTGCTTCACTTTCAAAAAATCCCCCCTGCCCCCCTCCAAGACATTGCTGCTGCTTGAGATTAGAAGGAGTTGAACTGAATAGGGGAGGGTTTAAGGATCTATTTATACCTGAGTTTAAGCAGACACAGTGTAGGCTGAAATGCTATAATTATTTCCCTTTTGCTGGTTCTCACCATCCTGTGGCAGCATTTTTAAACCGATCCCCTGCTATGCCCAGGCAAACAAAAAAAAACACCCCCAAAACAAAAACAAAGAAACAAAGAACCACCAGCTGAGCTCCTCCTCGGGACCAGGGGCTCCCCAGCTTTGCTCTCTTCTTCTGCCCTACTTTACCACACCGGCTGGGCCAGTTAGTGGTATCTGTGGGTAGAGAAGTAGGCTCTTTGGCAACTGATCAATTTTCAGTCACTTTTGAATTTTACCACCTGCTACTCTGGTGTTCTATGGAGCCAAGGGGGCTGGGCCTATTTTCTTACCTCACCACTATTGTTTTAAAGTCTTCGGCATGGCTGGCTGTGTGATGAGATCAAAACCTGGCATTTAGCATCTACTGAGCAATCAACAAGCATTTATTTTTATTTTTCGCTTTTTTTTTGGAGGGGGGAAGGTAGAGCAATTGGGGTTAAGTGACTTGCCCAAGGTCACACAGCTAGTTTTTGTGTTAAGTGTCTGAGGCTAAATTTGAACTCAGGTCCTCTTGACTCCAGGGCTGATGCCACCTACCTGCCCCTCAATAAACATTTATTAAGTACCTACTACATGCCAATCACCATTTATTAAATACCTACTATATGCCAAATACAGTGCTGGGTTCTGGGGGAGGAAAAGATAAAATAAACTGTCTTGGTTCTCAGGAAGCTTACATTTACAAGAGTTCAGGACTTAACCTGTGATTTTATACAGAAAACTTCCTGGTAAGGAAACTCTCTCTACCAGCCTGGGTCAGCTCCTTCTCTGAAATTTATGGTCTTAGGGAATTGCCTAGAACACTGAGAAGCTAAGTAGCTTGCTTAGAGTCACACAGCTCATATATGTCAGAAATAGGATTTGAACCCAAACCTAGATTCAAGGACTGCTTCCTATCTACCATGCCATAGGGCCTCTTGGCAGTCTGTAGTTACAAGGTCTCTAAAAATATCTTGACTGGAAAGATGTGAGGAAATACTGACAGGAGAAAAATCTGCCCACTGAACAAGGTTTCAGGGGAATGAGAGAGGCCAGTGTCGGTGGGCCTTGAGAGGCCAGCGTGAACAATTGACCACAGCAATGCTTCTCCCTCCCCCTTCTGGGAAGGCTTTTTGGAGTGCAAACAGAGAGAGGCCTCCCTACTCTCTCCAGCCAGGATTCAGCCAAATCCTCCCCACTGTTTGGTTCCTTGGGACTTTATCTTTTCTAGGTCTAACTGTGCTGCAGTGAATGATTCCCAGGTGGCTGAGAAAACCCTGCAGCCCCTCCCAGAGGGCCTGCCTCCCTAACCCACTTCCATAGGACTCCTTCACCGGGCAGTACCTCTCTCACTCACTTACTGACTCACTGTAGAGCCTTTAGGAAGACCTCCATCCCCACTGGGAAGGTGAGAGTCCGGGCATTTTTGCAAACTTGTCAGGCTATCTCCCGTGGTGTGTGGGTGAGACACCCACTGTTCATACTTTCAAAGTCCCATTGACACACCAGGGTTCAACCCTGGGTGGTTGAGCTGGGCTGGCTTTCTCTATAGGCTTGCCTTCAGCCCATTCAAAAGCAGAATCATGGGATAGTAAATAGATCTGGGAAGGCCTTTACAGGTTACCCAGTCCAGGGGTTCTGAACCTTGTTTATATCATGGACCCTATCCCTTAGGCAGTCTGGTGAAGCCTATGTACCCTTTCTTAGGATACTATTTTTAAAAGCATAAAATACCATACATAGGATTACAAAGGAAACCAATTACGTTGAAATACAATCATCAAAATATTATTTAGAAAAATATATTTTTTCTACAAGGGCAAGAACCCTTGTTTCCAGTCCAAAGCTCTTGTTCAGCAGCGGAGAGGATTTTGGAGGCAGAGAGAGCGACTTTGCTTAGTGTCACACAGCAGATTCGGGGCGGAGTTGAGATAAGGACTCAGGTCTCCTGGTTCGTGTCTCCACTATGACATTAACATAGTAATGTTGTCTAAATCAGCCCTGTAAATATCTACGGGTGTATTTAAATTGGGGGTACTTATGAAGAAAAACACATAGACACTCAGACACACATATTCCCTACTCACTAGGAGCTTACAATTGAAGAAAGACACAGTGACATTCAGTTCAATTTAATAAGCTTGTATTTTGAGCTGATTATGTACAGAGGCCTGTGCTGGGTCTGGTCTCTGCCCTTGTTGGAAATTACAGTCTACTCTAGTAGAATACAAGACTGACAAAGCAGTTAGCCGTCTAATTAAGACAGAGCTTCCTACAAAGCATTTCTATCAACATTTTCCCAAAATGCATTGACATTGCATGGAGTACTACAGTTATTTCTAAGCTTGATTTGAGTTAAACTCACATATAAGAATACAAGAAGTATGCTTAAGTGAGGCAAGAATGAAGTGGTATGGGAATGTTGGGAAAAATCATTCTGGTTAGGAGAATTAGGGAAGGCTTCATGGAGGACATGGCATTTGAGTGGGATCTTGAAGGCTAAACAGAATTTCTGAAACTGGAAATGGAGGAAGGTAGTTAAATAGAACTTGATGAGATATACAAAGAGTAGAATTGAAGCACTGAACCAAGACAGAAATGGGAAAGTTTTTTTATGTCACAGATAAGCAGAGGCTGAATTGGTCTCTGGGAGCCACTTGAGGGAACGTGTACCCAGAGCTCCCCTGGAAAGTTCTGGGACGCCAAGGACATGATGACTCATTGCTTGGGCCTTCAGGATGATGAATGTCCTGGCTATCTCCAGCCATGTGGTGGCCCAGTGCTGAAAGGACTTGGCATTTTAGTAGGATGTGGTAAGCCCTGAGTGGTCCCTTGTTCTTCCCTATCCCATGATAGTGGCTGGGAGGAGAAAGGGTGCTGCATCAGTTAAAACAAGAATTTGTATCCTTTTCTGTGTCGTGGACCACCCTTTGGCAGTCTTGTGAAACCTATGGACCCTTTTTTAGAACAGTTTTTAAATGCATAAAATAAAACCCATAGGATTATAAAGGAAACTAATTCTATCAAAATGCAGTTATCAGAAGTTCACTAACCAGATGAGGAACCGTAGAGTCATAAGGACAGACAATTTTCAGTTGATCCTCTTGGTTGTGACTTCTTGGTGGAACTGGCAAGCAGTGCGCTCTGTCTTCTGTTTTCTCCCTCCCCAACCCCACCCACAGCTCCCCTTTTGGACTTAAGCAGGCAGATTAGCCATTGGGCTCCCAGCCGTCTTTACTACTTTAGACTAGACAGTAAGGAACCCTGAGGGAGAGACAAAAGGTAACATGCATCAGGTGAGTCAAACCACTACCACCTCAACTGTTACCTCCCCTCAGACTCCAGTGGATATGGCCTAGGACCCTGAACCCAAAAGCCTGGGAAATGATAGTGCTTCTTGGACTACTGGCCTGTACTTCTTGAAGCACCGTCTGGGGAAGCAATCCCATGGAAATGTACCCTGAAAACTACTCCTGTGGATGCTGCTGCCACAGTTACTGGAGACCCAGAATAGAAAGCTCCCTCCACCAAAGTCCTTGGCATTATCAAATGGTTCAATATCAGAAACTGACATTAGTTTATAATGATAAAGTGCATTAAGGAAGACATGCTGCTTTGCTGTAGTAAAGTGCCCCGAGGACCACTGGGTCTTTCTGAAACCCTCCAGATGTAACATCCTTCCCAGTAGAATATATGTATATATATGCATATACATATATGTGTGTATGTATGTATGTATATATGTAGATGTGTAACTATACTTATTATATATGATATGTATATATATAATATATAGTAAGTATTTGACAAATTCATTCATTCATTCATTCATTCATTCATTCCTGAGAAGGGGACTGAATCTGGCTTTCTAGGTTGACATATCCAGTCTTGGAAGTCATCTTGTGAGTATGGAAGGTCCAAAAATCTGAGATACAATGAGAAAAACTGTTAATTGTGGCAGATACAAGCACAATTGGACCTAAAGCTTAGTGAAGGTTTGAGTTTGCAGTGCAATAGTGTAGCACTGAGGTGAAATGTAAAATGCCTAACCAGCAACCCTACAGACTGCTTTATGTTTGATGGAGTTTGAGTATCACTCAATTTTAACAAGGGTTATAAATGGGTAAATCCTGTTTTTAAATCATTCTGTTCATGCCTATTATGAGTATTTTATGTCTGGCATTCCTTTGGTGTGCAGGAATAAATTAATTGTTCTGGACCTGATTCACATTGTACCTTGAGTGCCTTTTTATTCTTCCTTTTCTTTTTTTGGGGGGCGGGGGGAAAGAGTGTCACCAAATTTACAAAGATTAAAATTATCCCAAGAACTTAGCCAGCCACGGAGTGTTGGAACAGGGAGCCCAACTCCTCTCAGTTAAGGCAGACTCTCCCACTTCTGCACCTGGTCTAAACTGCTTACCTGCATGTAGTATAGAGAGTGTTGTACTGTCTCTATGGGCCCGTCTGAATGGTTCCTCGAGGCTAGTCACATATTGATCAGGGATACTTTTTTACGGCAATGGATAGGGAGAAAGTTAATACAAAACTGGGTTCACAGCCTAGATTTGCCATGTATGTGTGATCTTGAACACGTCACCTAAATTCTCCAGGTTCCTTCCTATTTAAGAGGAGGCAGCTTGACTAGATGTCTTCCAAAGTCCCTTCTACCTCTAAATCTTTGAGCCCAAGAACTGTGGAGGATGAATAGGGAATGCCACAAAGCCTATTAGAGAAAAGAAGTGTCTAGTAAGTTCACCAGAGGAGGCCTGATGGGTTCATTATAGCAGATGAAGCCTCAGCTACCAGTCACCCCAAGTCACCACTTAACACTATTTATAAGCCTAATTACATCCTGCAAGAGAAGCAAATGTTGATCAACCCAGGTCCAAACTAAAGTTAATGAAAAGAAGAGACAACATTGAACGATCAATTCGAACACAAAGAGGTTTGGGACAGCAAAGATTTCAGGTTAAGCCAGACAAGAGCCCAAGTGGGAAGGGTGTGAATCATTCACTGTGTGTACCTCAGAGCTGGCCTACCCTCCTAGTCATAGCTCATGTACCGCATTCATTAAAGGTTCTTCCATGCAACCTTCCCTAGAAGAAATGGCCCATAGATAGATGTGTCCTCTCTGTAACACGGATGAGGACTTTGTGATTTGTCAGTCCAGGGGAGGCTCAGAAACTGGGGCAACAAGTGCCCCAAACCAGCCGATGTGGCAGTCTTCTGAAGACATCTCCCTGTTCCCCCGTCTTCCAGGTCTCATACCTTCCCTGATGCAGCATGTGAATTCAGCTGCTGCAAGCATTTTCAGTCAAGTCAAAGAGAAAAAAGGAACAGAGGTGAAGTGTTTATTCTCACTCTACTTCCCAGCCTTCCTTTAATACCCATCATCACTCAGGTTGCTAGTTCTTTCTTAGCTCTTTATCATTTTAAAAAATAAAATCTTTTGTATTTTAAAATTTTATAGTACGATGACTCCCTGGTATTAAATTTACCTCAGGGGTTCTTAGGATAAACTCTATGAACTTGATTTTGAAAATATTTTGATAATTATATTTTAAGAGAATTGGTTTACTTTGTAATCTTATGTATTTTATGTTATGCATTTTAAAATAGTTTTCTGATGAATGAATAACCACCATCCTTCCCACCTGTGGCGCCCTGGGGGCTCCTGATGCAGCCTACATAATCATACTGTAGAGAAGTCTTCCTTCTGTCCTTGGTGTTAGAGTTTTAGTTTTGATGGCTGAGATGTTGCTGAATGCTAAAATAATAAATAAATAATAAACTATTGTTTTGGCCTGACCCAAGTCTCAGGGCAGTTAGGAATCAAAAAAATATATAGTATTCTGAGGAAGGGTTTCAGCCAAAGGAGGCCATGACACACAAAAATGTTAAGCTACCTTGCATTACGCCATCCCCGGTACTGGATCCTACCTTGTAACAAGAAGGGAAAGGCTAAGAGGTGGGCACTGAGACGAGGATGAGTATTTATTAAGTACTCACAGTACTCCAAGTACTGTGCCAATATGATCTCATTTGATCCTTACCACAACCATGTGAGGGAAGTGCTATTATTATCCCATTTTTCTGTTGAGAAGACTGAGGCAGAGGTCAAATAACTTGCCCAGGATACTTAGTAAAAGCCTAACGTTGGATTTGAACCTAGAGTCTTCCTGATTGTCATCTAACTGCCTCTAGCAACAATAATAAATTGTTAAGCAAAACCATCCATTACAGTAGCCTCATCTAACAACGTGTATAACATCCTGCACCCATAACCCCATCACCGCCGCCGCCTTTCTTTGAAGAGGAGAAAGCTGTGTTTTATTCTTCAGAACCAAGCTTGGTCATTATAACCCTTCAGAATGTGACTTTCTTATAACATGTTGTTTTGTGGGGTTGCTTCCTAACCCCCCACTCCCTTCCATTTGCATTCTGGTAGTTGTACATGGTGACAGCGAGGTGGTACAGTGCCTAGAGCACTAGGTCAGGAAGATCTGAATTCAAATCTGACCTCAGACACTTACTAGCTGTGTGACCCTGGGTAAGTCATTTAATCTTTATTTGCCTCAATTCCTCATCTGTAAAATAGGGACATATTGGAGAAGGAAATGGCAGACTACTCTAGTATCTTTGTTAAGAAAACCCCATGGACAAAAGTCTATGGGGTGGTGAAGAGTCAGACGCAACTGAACAATTATACAACCAGTGACCGTATGCATTGTTCTCCTGGTTCTGCTTACTCCCCTCTGCATCAGTTCATACGAATGCTTCCATGCTTCTCCCAGTTCCACGTTTATTATTTCTTGCTGTGCCACAGTATTATATGACATCCATGTACCACAATTTGTTAAGCCATTCCCCCATTGATGGATACTCCAGCTACTACAAAAGGGCTATTATGTATATTTTGGTATATGTGGGGCCTTTCTTTCTTTGATCTCCTTGGCACAGATATCTAATAATAAGATAGTATCTTTTTCTTCTCCCACATCAATGGCTACATCAATGCTTTAAAAGCTTATAGCTACACATCTCTTTACCAAAAGCTTTCTGTACTTCATTTGGTTCTCACAACCACCCATTGAGCTTGATCTGTTATTATGATCCCCACTTTACAGACAAGGAATTAAAAGCTTGGAAGGGTTAAATGATTTACCCAAAGTTACACAGGCCTCAAGAGGTAGAACAAAGATTCAGAGTTCTTTAGACTCCCAAACAAGTGTTATTTCCATTCTACCAAACTAGGCACTTACCCAGAGTGCCCTGAATGCTCTTACTAGGTTCATGGATTCTATTAAGCATTCCAAAGGCCTTAGGAAGACAAGTGGATCCTCCTACTAAGCTCAGCAGGATTGTTTTTAATGTAGCCCCTGGCTTATGCTGATCTAGTTTTTCCCCCCTTTTTCTGAACAGAGGAAACTGGTGCAGATTGACAGTTCTCCCCTTCTTAGGCCCTATTAATGTGAATATTTTAATCCCCTCCCTACCTATCTCTGTCTTATTTCTCTGAAATATTTTTCCTTTCCTAAGAACCAGAGAAAGGAAGTCTTCCCTGTCAGTTGTCCAGCAGCTTGGAATGATGAAGTGATGCAGGGATTATGTAGGAGGCCTGGTGAGCAACCACCTGGCCACAGGGAAAGGCACACCTGAAAGTAGTAGAGTGGAGCAGTAACCAGTGGAGAGGACGAGTTTGACTCTTGTTCTGCTGTTGTGGTTAAGACTGGTAGCCTGAAGGATGGAAACAGGCAGCTGGAAAGACATTCTCATCTGCCCTACTGAGTTCATTAACAGCGTATTATGGGAGAAAGAGGGAGTCTGAGGACCGATTTAAATTTGGATTCTTTTGCTTACTATCTGTGTGACCTTGGGTACCTTGTGACTTTTTGGATCTCTATTTCTTCCTTTGTGAAATGCATGGGTTGAATCACACTGCCTCTGATTTCCATTAAGCTCAAAATCTAATAAGTCAAGTCATAAAGACTTTTGGTTTTGTTTTTTTGGAGGGGGAAAGGCAGGGCAAATGGGGTTAAGTGACTTGCCCAAGGTCACAGGGCTAGTAAGTGTTAAGTGTTTGAGGCTGGATTTGAACTCAGGTCCTTCTAACTCCAGGGTCAGTGCTCTATTCACTGTGCCACCTAGCCACCCCATCATAAAGACTTTTAAGTACTTACAATGTAGCATAGTGGATAGAGTGCCAGGAAGACCTGAGTTCAAATCCAACCTCAGGATTACTGGCTGTGTGACCCTGGGTAAGTCACTTAACCCTGTTGGTTTGGGTTTCCTCATCCATAAAATGAGCTAGAGAAGGAAATGGCAAACTACTCTAGGATCTTTGCCAAGAAAGTCCCCAATAGGGTAACAAAGCGTCACATACAGCTAAGTGATCGAACAACACAATAAATATGCCCCAAGCGCTGTGCCAAAAACTGGGATACAAAGAAAGGCAAAAGACAATCCCTGCTCTCAGGGAGCTTACAGTCTAATAGGGGAGACAACATGAAAATACCTATGAACAAACAAGTAATATATAGGGTAGATTGGAGTGTTTTGTGCCAGGAACAGCAAGATCACCAGTGTCACTGGACTGAAGTGGGGTTGTTAGGTATAAGAAAACTAGAAAGGCAGGAAGGGGACAGGTTAAAGGGAGTTTTAAAAGCCAAACAGAAGATTTTCTATTATTCTGTGATCTTGTGAGCCAAATCAGGATGAGGTCCTATATATAAATGGAAGCCAACCTCTATCTCTGGACACTTTAATGGGTTAGAATCCTGAGCCTTCATGATGATACAGTTTTCAGAGCACTTAATTTGCTACAATAAAATGCCTTGTAAGGGATCTGTTGAAGGGACGGAGGATCTTTAACTTGAAGAAGAAAAGATGGTGAGATGTGTTAGCAAATTCAAGTATTTGAGGGACTGCCACAGGGAAGAGGAATTAATTAAACTTGTTCTGCTTGGCTGTAGAGGGTAGGACTAGTAGCTGCTCGGAATCTGCAAAGAGGCAACTTCAGGCTGGATCCTAACCTTTCCAAAAATGGAATGGGCTGCCTCTCGAGGTGATGGATTCTGTCCCTGGATACCTCCAAGCCAAGGCGGGAGGAACTCTATTCTGGCATGCTATTAAAAGCAAGGTGGGGGGTGGGGTTCTTTCTTCAGATACAGGTTGAACTAGATGACCTCAGAAGTTTCTTGGGACTCAGTTCTGTGTTTCTGTGGCTCAAAGTCTAGGCACTCACAGAGTGTGTGCAAAGAAGGCAATGGTCCCAGGATCAGCCGTGGAGCTCCAGCTTTTCTTGGATTCAGCCCAATCTGGTGTGCTGTTAAGGCAGGCAGATAACCAAGTGGTTACAGCTGTATCTTTCCTAATGGTTCTAGAGAAGTTGCAAAGAAAGCAAGGACAAGTTACTTGCTACATAAACATTACAGTTCATTTATGAGGCAGATAAAATATAAAGTGTTTTGTGGCTTATTTTCATTGAGAAGTCCCAGTGGCATCACCCACAGAGGAAAGACCTGTTGTCACAAGAGTGAGCCAGGCGTGCTGGAAGAATAAAACAGGCGAGGATACTCAAGCCAAGTTTCCAAACGGATTCTTGGATATGAGAAAGTAGAAAGTTTTCCCTCCTGAAAATTAGAACTCAGTCCAAGGAGATTAGTTCCAAAAGGGAATTAGAATGGAGTCAGGAAGTTTACTATTCCAGTAGATAGACTGAGAACTAGAAGGGGCCTTAGACACGATTTAGTCCAACCCCTCTATTTTACAGATAAGGACATCAAGTCCCCGAGTAATTAAATGACTCGCTCAAGGTCACTCAAGTAGTAAATGTCATAGATTTGAACCCATGTCCTCTGATTTTGACAGGTCAGAGATCTGGTCTTAAGTGGGTGCTTCCTTAACCTTGACTTCACTGTGCCTCAGTTTCCTCAACTGTAAAATTGGGAATTATAATAATAGCACCTTCCTCCCAGGGTTGTTGTGAGGAACAATAAGATCATGATCATAAAGTGTGTAGTGTAGTGCCTGGCATGTGCGTATTCCTTTCCTCCTTCCAATGGCACCTTCTCATCCTATGTGACTCCAATTCATCACCTCCTATATATCCCCTAGAGGGGGGGTCTGGGCAATGAGCTTGGACCTTTCCTCTAGGGCACAGGACAAATGAATGAAGAAAATATTTATTAAGTGCTTTCAATGGTCCACAGAGTCACAAAGAGTTGGACACAACTGAACAACAAATATGTCTATGTGACATACATCTATGTGTCAAGCCCTGGGGATATGGATAGAAACTCTGAAATGGTCTCTGCTCCCAAGAAGCTCATAATTTAATTGGGAGAGAAACTATATAAAAGAAAACTGCAGGTCAGATGGCAAGACCCAAGAACCCAAAGGGCACAGCAGTGGTACAGCCTGCCCTAGAGGACCTTAGGCTACATAAGTGGTCAAGATGACAGCATCAGGGGACTGCAGGACAAAGGTGCCCAGAACATGGTGAAGGCTGGGGAATTTTAAGATTTACAGGCAGCAAAGATGGTAATGGTCTCATCAGAAGAAACTGAGTTGCTGACATCTTATTCAAGCTCTGTGAGTAGTCAAACAGCTGGGGCAAAGTTGGCAGGGAAGAAGGACAAGGTACCCTTGGTGGTGCTGTCTCTTCACTACATCTGGCTGCCTGGAGAGGTTCTAGGATGATCTAGGGCTGGAGGAGATGGTTAAGGAGGAAGGCAAAAGTTTAGGGAAGCCCTGGTGTGGGTTAGGCCTGGGGGATTAGGGGAGGGAACTAGAAGGAAGGGGTAAAAGGAGCATGGTGCCTCTGGTGGTGCTAGTTCTTCCAGACACCTAGCCTGGGGCTTCTTAAATTTTTTCCACTTGGACACCCCTTTTAGCATTTCAGCAGCCTGCCTTGGTGTTGTGTGACCTGAGGGCTTGTGTGGGACAAAGTGCGCATGCTTTGTGTCCAGAACCAAGGCTACAGTGAAGTTGCATGATGTAACAGGGGCAAGCCGCTTCCAGAAACACCTCAGATTCATTATGCATTTGATTTCTAATTAATTTTTGGTTGTTGCACATTCAGAAGCCTTTTATTATTGCCAAATACGAGATCGAAAACCACAGTTTAAGAAGCACTGATTTAGCCCATCCTGGATGGTTTCTGGGATCAGGATCATATGCGAAGAAATCAAAGGAACCCCAGAAGCTCTCTAGTCTAACCCCTTCATTTTACATATACCCTAACCTCCAAATCCTTCAATTTACTCATTTCCCATAGCTCACTCCTCCACCTCACTATAACTACTCTTGATCTTGCCATCACCCACACATATCACACATCCATGTTCACGAACTCTGAAATTCCCTCATCTTACCATAATCTGTTGTTTTTCCACCTCTCCGTATGCCTGGTGAACCCAAACCTTGTTCTTTGAACTCACTGGAATCTCCAATCCCTCCACCTTTCTGCTCTTTCCCATACCATTCACCCCTGCACTGGCTATGCTCTCTTCCCCTCCCTTTCTGGATTCCTTGGTCCTGTCCTCTTCTCTTGAGGCCCTTCTTGACCTCATTGCAACTTGTGACACTCAGTCTCCCTCTTCTCTCCTCTAGGGTTTCCTGATCCTCTCCTGCTTCTCCTACCTCTCTGACCACTCCTCTGTTTCACTTGCTGGATCTTTATCTATGACACATTTGATGATTGTCAGGGTCCCCCAAGGCTCTAGCCTGGGTTCTCCTCTCTTCTCCTTTATGTTACTGGTGTTCTCATTAGATCCCCATGATTTCAGTTATCATCTCTGTGCAAATGACTCAGATCTATTCTATCTTGACCTCCAGTCTCATATCTCCAACAGCTTTTAGACATCTCAAAATGGATTTCCTACAGGCTGCTTATACTCAACATGTTCAAAACGGAGCTCGTCATCTTTCCCTCAAAGTCTCCTCTTTTCTTAATTTCTCTATTCATTTTGAAGATCTTATTGCCCTTCCATTACCCCAGGCTCACAACTTTCAACTCTTCACTCTCCTCCCACCTCATACAATCAGTGGTCAAGTCCTGTCATTTCTACCTTCTCTTCTTTGACACTGCCACCACCCGGGTGCAGGTCATCACCTCATACCTGGACTACTGAAATAGCCAACCACTTGACCTCCCTGACTTAAGTCTCTCCTCACTCTTGTCCACCCTCCACCCAAGCTGTCAATTGCTTTTCCTTAAGCCCAGGTCCCCCCCCCCCACCATTTCCCACGCACCTCTCCCTGATTCAATCAACTTCTGTTGCTCCCTATTGCCTTAAGGATAAATCTAAAAGCCCCTGTTTGTCTTTTAAAACCCTTCATAAACCAGTCCCTTCTTACCTTTCCCTTCTTATTCTCACTCCTTACTCCCCTCCAGATGCCCTGCAATACAGTGACACCGACCTCCTCTCTGTTCTTCCCACACAACACTCTGTCTCTGGCTGTCTCACATCCCTGGAATGTTCTCCCTTGTCTTCTCTACCTCCTAGCTAAAGATCCACCCTCTGCAAGAAGTTTTTTCCAGTCCTCCTTAACCTTAGTGCCTTCCCTCTGACATTACCCCTAATTTATTCCATATATATCTTGTTTATGGTTGTTTAAGTTTGTCTTCTGTGAGAGCAGGGACTTTTTTTTTAACCTTTCTTTGTAGCCCCAGCACAGTGCTTGACACTTAGTAGATGGTTCACAAATGTTAGATGACTGACCAAGGTCACACAATTATTAAGTATCAGACACTGGTATCTGAACCCAAGCTATCTGGCTCTGGAGTCAGTGTTCTTTTCAATGCCTCCCTCTTTCAATGATTGTGCAGGTATCAGGGCAGCACACAGCCCATCCAGTCCTCACTCTTGCTATGTAACTGGACTCCTTTCTATGATTATACATCTATTTGGTAATTTATGTCACTTCTTATGTGGAAATCACAGTTGGTATATGCTACAGCCTAATTTATACCCACTATAGTTTCTCCGCCATGCTTTGACCCATTATTTTAATGCTTTGGGGATTGTGCTGTACCATAATCTGTAGCCATGGAACATTACTGTTGTTAAAAAAAAAGGGGGGGGGTGGCTAGGTGGCGCAGTGAGTAAAGTACCGGCCCTGGAATCAAGAAGACCTGAGTTCAAATCTGACCTCAGACACTTGACACATTAATTAGCCGTGTAATTTTGGGCAAGTCATTTAACCCCAATTGCCCTCCAAAAAGGGGGAAAAAAACTCTCTTCCCAACATTTATCTCCAGATGTAGCCCATTGTCCATTTGTATTTTCTTTCTGAGATATGGCCCAGTTCAACAGGGCAACCATCCTATGGTATGTCATAGACTGAACAATAGGAATACTTCGTCTCTTGATTTTTCATGCGTGGCTTCTTAGACTGATCTTTTCTGAGTCACTGAGAATTTCATTTAGCCATTCACAATGACTATCTAGGTAAGTCATGGAAGGCCTATAATGTACAGTCCTGGTCATACTGCCCTTGCTTATCTTAAAATTCATAGAAGACAGAAATGGGGTAGATTTTCCATTGTTTTGCCCTTTAAACATTTTCTTATGATGGTGGTCATAGTCTAGAGTTGGAAGGGAGTAGGTGAACATCAATGCTGTTATTGGACAGATGAGGAAACTGAGACCCTGAGAAGATAAAATGGATCCTGGAAGATGAAGGTGAAGGTGAGCAAAGTTGGATTAGGCAAAAGGGAACTGCGCAAGTCATGAAGGAGAGGACACGATGTGCAAGTCATCCTGCTGGTAGAGCACTGGGTGGAAGCGTGTTGGATTTGTTGCATTTTACAGACAGATTTTCAGTAGGTGGCTAAAAGACATGGGAAGAATGATTGTGGAGCTGAGTTGTGGTGAGGGAGAATAGTGGGCCTATTGTTGGAGCACAGATAAACAAATTGAGAGCTTTCATCTTTGGGTGTGGGCCTGAAACAAGTTCCAAGACAGCTTAATGATCCATCATATGTCCTATCCAGGCAATGAGTCACTGGTGAATTATATTAACCCAAATGAGCCTTCTTTGCACTGTATATCAGCAAGAAGGCAACTGGGAGAGATAATGCATTCACATGGCCCAGCTACTCTCCTGATAAAGCCTATATTCTATACAGTGGGAAAGAGAAAAAGGCAACATGCATCAGTTGTCTTCCTGCAGAAGACAAGCTAGCCTTTGCTTTTTTCTTTAAGGTTTGAAAAGTGTTTTGTGTTGTTTCTTTCTCATTTTTCTTTTCTTTCTTAAAAAATTTATTTATTTATTTTTAGTTTTCAACATTCACATCCATAAGATTTTGAGTTCCAAATTTTCTCCCTATCTCTTCCTTTCCCCCACCCCAAGATGGCATGTAATTTGATATAGGCTCTACATACGTATTCATGTTGAACCTATTTTCACATTAGTCATGTTGTAAAGAAGAATTAGAACCAATGGAAGAAACCATGAGAAGGAAGAAGCAAACAAAAAAAAAGGGAAAAAAAGAGAGTGAGCAAATAGCATGCTTCAATCTGCATTCAGAATCCACAGTTCTTTTTCTGGATATGGACAGCATTTTCCATCATGAGTCCTTTGGAGTTGTCTTAGATCCTTGTATTGCTAAGAAGAAATAAGTCTATCAAAGTTTGTCATTGCACATTGTGGCTGTTACTATGTACAGTATTCTCCTGGCTCTACTCAATTCACACAGCATCAGTTCATGTAAATCTTTCCAGGTTTTTCTGAAGTCTGGCTGGTCTTCTTTTTTTTTTTTTTTTTTGCAAAACATTTTTTTAATAATTTTATTGACTTGTTTGTTTACTTTTAAGTTACAAGATTCAGTTCCAGAATCCCTTGAGTTTCAGATTTTTCTCCCCTTCCTCCCCACCTCTCACCCCTGCCATGGTGGCATACCATCATGTATAGGATCTGCAAACTCTTTCACATTGTACAATCGTCTGGTTGTATAGGTGTTATAGCCAATGGAGTGAACAATGAGAAAAGAGAAACAAAAGCCAAACATCGAAAAGAATGATAGCATGCATTGCTTCAGTCTCCTTTTAAACTCTGTTCTTTTTGGATCTTTTTCTGAATGTAGACATCTCCTTCCATCCTGAGACTTGTAGAGCTGTCTTTTAACTGTGTGATGCTGAGAAGAGTCCAGTTTTTCAAAATTGGTCATCACACATATGATGTATCTGTGACTGTGTACAAATTTTTCCTGGTTCTGCTCTTCTCACTCAGCATCATTTCACATAAGCCTTTCCAGGTAATTATGAAGTCAATCTCCTTCCCATTTCTTATTGGCTGGCCTTCTTTTTAAGGGACTGGATTTGGCATAATTAGATGAGTGCCTCAAGGGATCATAGGATCATGGAATTCGAGCAAGAAGAGACTGAGGGACCAAAGAGAACAACCACCTCATTCTACAGCTGAAGAAACTGACCCCCAGAGCTTTTAAGTGCTTTGTCAAGGGTCACAGATCTAATCAATCCTTAAGGTGGGATTTAAACTCAGTTTTCTCTTGACTTCAAATCCAGCATTCTATGATATGTTGCTCTAGTCATTGAGGCTTGTGAATCCATTGATCACCAACTGAGGGTTGAGAACTCAGGAGCCTATTAAAAGGAATATTTTAGATTGTGGTATAAGAAGATAAATACAAAAGAATATTTCACTGTCAGAAAAAAAAACCAAGGAATTCAGGGAAATCTGGGAAGACTTATATGAACTGATACAGAATAAAGTAAGCAAAATCAAGAGTGTAAGACACATGATGATTATGGTAACAACAACATTAAAAAAATTCAAGGATAGGGATATGGAAAAGAATTTGATCTATGATTTTACTGGTATAGGGAACTCCCATGTGTGGATGCTCTCTCTAATATCAGAGGTAGGCTGGAATACCAGCCCTGGAATCAGGAAGACCTGAGTTCAAATCCAGCCTCAGACACTTACTAGCTGGGTGACCCTGGGCAAGTCATTTGAGGCAACCCCAGTTGCCTAAAAAAAAAAAGTTAACACATAGACGCATCATAGGTAGGCACCTTCTCTGCAACTTTTTTTTTTTTAAGGAGTTTTGCCCAGTGTCACATGGCTAGGACATGTAAGAGGTGGGACTGGAACACAAGTGTTCCTGCCTTTAAGGCCAGGTCTCAATCATCGATACCACTGCATCAAATCCTGTGTATTTGCAGCGATCAGTATTGACCCCAAGAAGAGATGAGGAAGCCCATTACCCTCTTTCTGTTGCAGAGGCGATGAGTTCTAGATGCAGAATGCCACATATACTATCACAGACAGTGCTGAGTCAGGTTTACTTAAGGTTTCTTTGTCATAAAGGAAGGACAACTGAATGGGAGGGAAGAGGATAGGTTTGTGTAGCTTCCCTTCTGATATGATGATGTCTTTTCTCTTCTCATAGTGTCCTCACACTGCTGTGCCCCTAGGAATAATGCACATCACTCTGCTGCGCTCTCTGGGCCCTTCCCTCTCTATTAGGTGAATGGTTTCCTGTGACTGTGTGTTTTTGCTACAAGACAATATTACTGGGGCAAGGGAAATGGAATTAGCATTTCTATAGAGCCATGCCTACTATGTGCTAAAGTAGGTACTATTTTGCTCCTCATTTTATAGTGAAGCAGACAGAGGTTAAATGACTTGGCCAAGGTCACATAAAAAACCTGATTCAAATTTGAACTCAGAACTTCCTGACTCCAAGCCCAGCATTCTATCCACTGCACTAACAGCTACCTGTGTCTCCAAAGGAGAGAAATCCCCTTCCCCCCTTCTCCCATTCCTCATTTGCTATTGTGAGGGATAATTTATAGTGAAGTTTCCCCATTCTGAAAAATCAAATCTAGAATGGCTTCAGTATTCACTAGGCCTAGGTTTAGGTCACCTGACCTTCAAGTGATCTGGGGCTTAAAGCAGTGGACACCCTCCCCTGGAGCCAACTCGGCAGAAGATGGGCTGAATAAGGTTAAGACTGCTTTCATTGGACACCCACATGTTTCTGGGTCCTTTGTCTCAAAGAGATTCTTGCTCTTAGGCTGTGGGTCAGTCCCCCCTGCCAATGACAGTGAAGGCCAATTGTGTGTGGTGGTGGTGGTGATGGTGGTGGTGGGGTTTTGCATGAGACCTATATAACCACGGGCTGGCTTCTACCTGTCACTCTCTCCCTGCTGCCATGTGGGCGGTGGGGGAAGGGTCCTTTCTCATGAGAAAGAATAAAGACCTTTTCTGACCTTAGATTTAGACTCTGAACTCTTTCATCTCACACACTATGCTTTCTAAAATTAACAAAGCAAAAACCTTGAGTAAGTTTTTATCTTCTCTGAGATTGTCCAGCTCTCCTTCCAAAGTACAAGGGGCATCAAATGAGGACACGTATTGATCTCCGGACCTCTTCAACTCACAAGGTTGCTTCCAACTTGTACAAGCTATGTTTGGGCATCTAGAAGCAGGCAAAGCAACAGAAAGCCAAAGAGATACCAACTGACTCAGGGTCAGGGTCACCTTGCCAAATCCCAAAGCTCTTGCTGTCATATGGAATGAGTCAACAGGCTGCTCCAGTGGAGAAGGGCCATGCTTCCCCAATCCTTCATAAGAAGACTCACTTAAATAAGGCTACTTTGAGGGTCAAAAAAGGCCAATATGGAACCAAGTCAATCCTTTTTAAGGGTTGACTGGATATCATCTTTTCCTGCTCAGGGACTGATAATAGGATGGTTTCATCATCCCACAGTGAACAAGTCCTTCAGTACTGAGTCATGTGTGGTTGAAAGCTGCCAAGAAGATTGTCCTTCCCAAAGATCCCAAGTGCTGAGTGGGTACACATGCACAGTCAGAAGCATACCCTTGTATCTGGAAATAATTATTAGAGAGAAAGAAAAGGTGTCAATAAAATTTTAGGACTTAATTTTTTAAAAGTACTCTTGAGAAATAGCCCATCAGGGGTGCCTAAATGTTTACTGAATTGAATCAAGAATTTGATTTTTGCATGCTGACCCCACTAACTGTTGATCTGATTGATGGGGGCAGCCTATTGATGTTACAGCGAAGTTTGGAAATCACTTGAAGAGATGAAGAAACTAGCATAGTATTCCTTTTCATCCTGTTTATTTGTAATCTGTTCTAAGTTGAGGCTGGTGGGAATATATCATATTATATTGCTAGGTCTGATATACCACAGTGTTTCTAACAATGCTTTATGTCATTAAAAAAAAAGAACTAAAAAGAAAATAGACACACATGAGTTGGAGAACGGTTGAACAAGTTGTGGTACCCAAATACAATGGAATATTCCTGTGCTGTTAAGAAATATACATGATGGATCCAGAGAAGGTATAGGTAGATTTATATGAACTGATGAAAAGTTAACTTAGTACAATCAGAAAAACAATATATACTTAATGGAAAGAACATCAGCAAAACATTAGGGACTAAAGGTTTTGAAATGATAACGGTCAAGGTTGGCTTAAGACATGAAAAGATGCCTACTTCCTTCTCCCTTCTTTATAGAGGTGGGGACTGTAAGTGTGAGACAGTTTATGTTCTATCAGACTTTTTCGATATATTAGTTTTACTGAATTTTTTCCCCATTAAAAACAAACTATCACAAGGGATGGCTTTTTGGGAAGGAACCGGGGAGAGATACAGCGAGGCATATAGAGAAGGTAAAGACAAAATATAGCGACACAATTTATGATTATTCTTTTTGAGACTAGGTCTCCTTACCTCACCTGGGCTGGAAGTTTGGTGGCTACTCATGGGTACAATCTAGCGGCTGATATGCATGGAATCTTTGACCTTTTTTCTTTCTGATCTGGGAAACATCTGTCTCTCCTTAGGCAGCCTAGCGGCCCCCTGCTCCCAGGGGCTCATCATATTGGTGTTGGACTTAGTATGGATTCTGGATCGGTTCTACTGCAGCTCAGGACTCCTAATCTCAAGCAGTGCACCAGAGTCTGCTTCTGGCACTAGCAGGCTAGCAGGGATTACAGGCGTGTGCCACCAAGCCTGGCCATACTAATTTTTTTAAAATAAATTATTAGAGTAGCAACAGGATTTTTGCTTATACAAAAGTGAAAAGAGGCCCCAGGTGGTGGCTTAGATTCGCTCTTCAGATTTGGGGGTTTGAAGCCAAGATGGACAGCCTGGCAGACTGTTGATCAAAAACAGCTGAGCTCTCATTTCCAACATGGCTTAGGTTGGCCCTCCCTCTCATACTAACAGTAACCAATCTCAGTAAAAGTTAGCCTGCAAAACTTCAGTTCTCCTTAGTCCAATTCAACAAATATTTATAAAACACCTGCATGGCCCCTTCTCAGAACATCTCCTTCCATTTATTTTTTAGAGGGTTGTTGATGTCTCTTGCATTTATATCACAGTTATTCTCAGATATAAATTCCCCTTTCCCATTTGCCACTCAGTGAACCCTCCCTTGTAATAGAGAAAAACACAGAGAAAGAGTAGAAGCTGATTCATGGTTATTTGGCATAAGATTTGCCTGTGAAGAATGAATGGGCAAAAAAGCCTGGCATGGGGGAAAGCATTGGACTTTAGAGAAGCCTTGGATCTGATTTCCCAGGCACTATGGTACTCTGGCAGCCCTGTGATCTGGGACAAACCACCTCTCTTTAAGCTTCGGTTTTTTTCACCTGTAAAATGATCGTTAAGACTTGACCTACCTACTGACTAGGTTGTTGTGAGTATGGGGGTGGGGAGTGGTGTGGAATAAATGGTCACTGCCATATGATCAAAGCTCACGTGCATACAAAAAAGTGCTATAATAAAAGTGAGCTAATGTCCAAATACAGGGAAATCTTTCGAGACTTTCAATACCTCAAGCTAGGCTAGTCCAGCCTGGGGTCAAAAAAAGCTAAGGTATTTTCAATTGAGCTTCCCTAGACAGACAACTGCTTTGGGATGGAGCTCAAGTCTTTTTTTTTTTTTTTGCTTTTTGGAGGGTAGTTGGGGGTTAAGTGACTTGCCCAAGGTCACACAGCTAGTTTTTGTGTTAAGTGTCTGAGGCCGGATTTGAACTCAGGTCCTCTTGACTCCAGGGCCGGTTCTCTATTCACTGTACCACCTAGCCACCCTGGAGCTCAAGTCTTAGTTACTAAAAGGCCCTGCAGCACAAGAGGAGAAGGGGGAAAAAAATGAACTTTTCCACTGGAGTCAGAAGGTGTTATTTTTGTTCTTGACCCTATCTGGTGTTTTCTTGGCAAAGATACTGGAGTGGTTTGCCATTTCCTCCAGATGAGAAAACAAAAGCAAACAGGATTAAGTGACTTGCTTAGGGTCACACAGCTAGTAAATGTGTGAAGACAGATTTGAACTCAGGAAGATGTCTTCCTGACTTCAGGCCTGGAACTCAATCCACTGTACCACCTAGCTGCCTATGGAGTCAGAAGACTTGGACTTAAATCCAACCTTTACCATTTACTACTTGTGAAACCTTGGGCAAGTCATTTTACTGAAGTAAAACAGAACTAGACAACGGAGACCTAGCCCTGCATACATGCTCCCTCTACTCTGCCTGGTGCTGACTCAGGGGTTTGCTAGGGGAGTCTCTTTCTGGGTGCTGATGATGGAGAGTCCCGCCCCCATTTCATGATAGGAGCAAGAATTTTGTGACTGTTTCCTGTCTGTTTACTGTTCAGTGAAGAAAAGCCTTTTTAGTTGGCTGCTGTGCCAGCATTGAGCATATCTATGAAAGCCTCCAGTAGAAGAATTCCTTCCTCTGAGCTGAAGAGTGCTTTGCTTCCCCTCACTGGGCTGGCCCATGAACATGTGGCCTTCTAGACAAATGTGTGTCTTGGATGGGGTCGCTTCCTTGCTGGGTCTTCTTTCCTTTGGTACAGGCCTATCTGTCATGATACCCTGTCCTGCAAACAGAGATACGGCTTTTCCATTGGCTACGCTGTGTCTTGAAGTAGAAAGGTTATGTTTCTAGCTACCACTTTAAGCTTGAGTCCTCTCTCCTCAGGGACTAAGAGGTAGAGGAGAGAGTGTGTCCCAGTTTTGAGGGGACATGCTTTTATATTTGGTTGCTGGTTATATTTTTTTTCTGTAAACATTCCTTTTTAAATGGCTACTTGATGTTTAATAGTTAACATCACTGGGAGTAATCAGTCATAATTGATTGTTAGGGGAACACATTGGAATGGAGGCACAAGCTGATAACATTAGAAGATTCTTGCTGTCCCTCAAGGTACCTCTAGCACCCTGAGCTAGAACCCATGGCATAGCCAATTGTGCTCTCAAGACCTGACATACTAGTGCACATGTGGTTTGGGAGAACAAATTTATAGCTTATAATTGATCCAGAAGTCATGCATGTGGTTTGGTGGAAGGAGGGCTGGTCCTGGGGCCAAATCCTAACTCTTCTCCCTATTACTCATGTGACAAGTCACTCCCCACCCCCACACACACTCTCTGGGTCTAAATTTCTTCTCCATGGGGGGAGAGAAGGATTCAGTGGTCCCTAAAGTCCCTACCAGCTCTAAACTCTCTTTGTAAACTTGAAAGCTCCCCTTAACACCAACCTCTTATATCAATCTAACAGAGCTATCTCCTTCCTTCACCACGGGCTGGTGTGAGGCCCTTCCTACCAAATGTCCAAATAAAGCTACTGCTATTTTATTTGCTTTCCTTTGAGATTTTTGAGGAATGGTTTCCAGTTGTTTTCAACATTTTAATTTGATGTGATGTTCTATACAATATTGTATAAACCATTACGGGTAGTAAAAAAGCAACACGATTTTCTCATTTTCCTGGTTTAATGAAAAATAGATTATCTTAAATATTTTAAAACTTTTTTCCTTATTATTATTATTTGCTTTTTGGAGGGGGGAGGGCAGGGCAATTGGGGTTAAGTGACTTGCCAAAAGGTCACAAGGCCAGCAAGCGCTAAGTGTTTGAGTCCAGATTTGAACTCAGGTTCTCCTGACTCCAGAGCCAGTGCACTATTCACTGTGCTACCTGGCCTCCTATTTTTTTCTTTAGAATTCTGGCAGTCATGATTTTAGGAGGTAAAATAAGGTATAATTTAATAAGTACATACAAGAGATAGCTATAGAATGCTATATGACTTCAGAGAAGGGAGAGACTCCTCCTGACGAGGTAGATCAGGGAAGGCTTCATAAAAGAGGTGGTATCTGAGCTGGGCCTAGAAAGCTAAATAGGAGTCCAGGAGGCAAAGGTCATGGGGAGTCAAGAGGATCTGAGTTCAAATCCAGTCTCAGACACTTATTAGCCATGTGACCCTGGGCAAGTCACTTAACCCTATTTGCCTCAGTTTCCTCATCTGGAAAATGAGCTGGAGAAAGAAAGGGCAAACCACTCTGGTGTCTTTGCTAAGGAAAACCTCAAATGGAGTAAGTGAGAGTCTGATGCAATTGGAATGACTGAACAACAGCTCCAACGATGATGGAAAAAGGGATCATCAACAGAAAAAGGGATGTCTGGAAGAAGATGGTTTGAAACAGGACAGAAAAGGGGGAGTGAATGGAAGAAAATGATGCATTCGGTTTTGGACATGTGGACTTTAAGCTGAACTTCCAAGTGGAGATTCCATGGGAGCAACTATTATGAATTCTGATCCCTTAAGTTCCCCATATCCTGTTCCACTTTGCAGACACTAAGTGACATATATGCTCAGGGCCAGGGGTCCCCTGAGGCAATGAGGCATACATCCAAGAAAATCTGTGATATTTGCACCTTTCTATGAGTTTTTTTAAAGGAGCCTCAGTGCCAATTGGTAAGTCCTACAGTGTCATAAGGACCATTTGGAGCCAGAAGGGGCCTTAGAGGCCATCTAGATCAATCCTGTTATTCTACAGATGAGGAACCTGGGGTCCAGGGAAGATAAGGATCTTGACTCAATGGAATGAAGTTCCTAGGACTCAGAGCTGAAAGGAACCCTTTCCCTGACAAAGTCTTACCATGATGCCTCATCATGGTGTGGAGGTCATCCTGGGTTCCTGAAGGATGTGCCAATAGTACGTAAGATTCTACTATGGCAGATTCTACCATGCTGGAAAGGATTTGAGTATGGCCCTGGCAGCAGACCAAGTCTGTTTTCCAAGGACCAACCTAGCTAAGTACAGAGAGACTCACTGCTAGTAGGCTGGCCATCTGGTGATGAATTATTTGGCCATGGCAACCCATGAAACAAAGAAAAAAACAAAATGAGTCTCCAACCTCTTATGGACCCTTTTGTAGCAGAGTGGTAGGAA
This sequence comes from Pseudocheirus occidentalis, assembly GCA_028646575.1. Taxonomy (NCBI): domain Eukaryota; kingdom Metazoa; phylum Chordata; class Mammalia; order Diprotodontia; family Pseudocheiridae; genus Pseudocheirus; species Pseudocheirus occidentalis. The sequence goes on from CM053593.1 coordinate 149,222,637, forward strand.
AGGGAAGCAGAGAGTACTAAAAATCACATTTTTTTTAGCCTGCCTATAAACTTTCATCTGACTATTCGTACTCTCAATGTGAGATGCTTTTCCAGTGACCAACAAGTAGACATATTGCTAGAGGAGCTGAATCATAACAATCTTGACATTCTTGCTAAAAAACGAAACCAGAGGAAAGAAGGAAATCGCAGCTCAAAGGCAGGATGGCTCACAGCAACTCCTTGGAAAGAAAAAGAAAGGAGTTGGCGGAGTGGGCTGCATCATACCCCCAAAGGCAACAAGAAACATTATCTCATGAGCTATTTGGTCCTCACGTGTTGCAGTGCTAATGACAGCTATTTGCAAAAAAGAACACCATGAAAATAATGGCATCTTAAGGTAAGCATCGACCTCAGTTGCTGAGAATGGAGAGGTAAACAAATTCTATAAAGAATATTATAAAACCCTCCAAATTAAATCAACATACTCTCTGATACTTGGTGACTTTAGGGAAAAGGTAAATTGGAGAGAAATATGGGGAAGCATAAGGAGAAGGAATGAGAAAGCCCAAAGACTAGGGCAGCTAGGTGGCTCAGTGAATAGAGCACCAGCCCTGGAGTCAAGAGGACCTGAGTTCAAATCTGACCTCAGACATTTAACACTTACGAGCTGTATGACCTTGGGCAAGTCACTTAACCCCAATTGCTCTGCCTTCCCTCCTCTGAAAAAAAAAGGCCAAAGACTTCTCAGTAACACAGAAACCTTTCATCTTCGTAATACACACATTTTATTCAAGAAAGAGATTGGTAGGTCCTAGACAAGGTGAGCACCAAATAACAACACAAAAAATAACCAGTCTTGTTGTTGTTCATCCTTCATTCTCCAAGAGGACCAACGACATTATAAGGGTGATGTCCTGACTTGTGCATCACTTGGACATAAGTGAAGTAGAGCTACACAAACTCAGCGGCCTCATTCGTACTCCTCCAGAGTCATTCAAGTTCAGTGGCAAAACAAAGGTCAATATTTTGACAGGTCACATAACCGGCTTCCCAATCAAGCCTGGGTCATCTGTGAGATATGGCTTTGGATTGCTAGAGAGAATGCCCAGCATCATATGACACTAAATATGTGTATAAAGGGGAAAAGCTGCTGCCAGACTTTCTTGGGAGCTGGGTGTAGTTCAAAGCTATAGATATATAGAGGAAAGTGGCTCCTCAACACCTCCCTGATTTCCAGTTTGCTTCTCTTGAGATGATTAGAATGGGTCTCTTTGGGTGAGGACAGTCTTTCCTTCCCCCTCTTCTCCCCTGTGTTTCTCCATGTCTCTATGTGTCTCTGTCTCTGTCTTTCTCTGTCTCTCTTTCTTACTATAGTGGAGCTGATACATTATCTTGCTCCCAGCTGAAGGGTTCATTCACACAGGCATTTTCTGGTATAGTTTGATCTGTAGAGCTACTCAGATTTCCTTTTGCCCTTCTGCTTGCCTGAGTTTGGTCTTTATTTTCTATTTGCAATGGTCTTTTTTTTTTCCAACCAGGGTTTGGTGGGAAGGAAGAAGCTAGGCTGGCAAGTGTAAGCCAAAGGTTTCTCTCCCGTCTAGGAACAATCAGGGAAGCAGTTTTCCTTCTGAGCCAGCCTGATACCCCTAGACTAATAACATTTGAGGGAACAAGTAGATGTAATTCTAGACTATTACCTTTCTTGGAGAAAGGTGAGGGGAGCAGTAAGTGCCAAACCATGACTGTTCTGCTCCCCTCAAGGCAGAAATTATAAGCTTCCTTGGAAAGGTGTGGGCCAGATTCCTGCTCCCCTCAAGGCAGAAATTGGAGTCTCTTTTGGAGAAGGGTGGACCAGATTCCAAAGATATCAGGCTGTGCCATCTGCAAACCAGATCTCTACCTTTACACAACCCATGTGGATGCACCTAACTTACATGGGCATTTCTATCCTTCCAAAGTAAAAGACTTTGTTATAGATGTGAGAGTTAAGTCAAAATTATTCAGACCGTTGACTCATTGGGCTAAGACCAGAATTAGTGAAAAAGCAAAAGGGAAGAATAATAACAAAAAAAAGAAATATCATGCAATTGAAACATCCCAATCTTACAATATTTAAATAAGTAACTGACAACAAAGATGGGAAATGGATGATAGAAATGATGTTGAAGCCATTCTAATAATTCTATGCAGAAGTTAAATCAACATAAATCAGTCACCACAGTTACATACTTGAAAAAATCTCCGCAAGGAGGGAAAAAAATCAAACTCCAAACACCTTAGTTCAGCAAACATCTGGCTGATCAGCAGCATTGGGTTAATATATAAACTTGTCTATCAGTTCTTTAGGAAGATGATGATTATAAGCTGGAAGCAAAACTCTTATGAGGACATTGAGAGAATGCCAAGACAGCTAAAATGGTGAAGTGGATAGGGTTCAGGGTGTGGAGTCAGAAAGACCCAAGTTCAAATATGGCTTCAGACACTTACTAGCTGTGTGACCCTGGCCAAGTCACTTAACCCTGCTGGCCTCAGTCTCCTCATCTGTAGAGTGAGCTGGAGAAGGAAATGGCAAACCACTCCAGTACCTCTGCCAATAGAACCCCAAATGGGACCACAAAGAGTCAGACAGGACCGAAACAAGTAAACAACAACAAAGATAACTGAAGATATGGGGGGCAAAATTTTGAACCTAATTCATACTGAGAAAAGGTCACTGAGAGAATATCAGTAACTGCCAACCTATAAGACTACATAGCTATCTATATAAAACCTTTGTGAGTCATTTAACTACATGGCTATCTATATAAAACCTTCATGAATCATCTATACGCTAATTCAGGACATCCTTAATCTCCAATGAGGATATTTGTAGGCAACAAGTAGTGTTTTGAAAGTAATATTCAACATGTACCATTTCACAATTGACTGAAAGTTACAAAGAATATAAGATCCTGCTGTGAATATTATTTGTTGATTATGAAAAATGTTTGGTTCAGTAAAACATAATGCTGCCCTACAGGTTCTTTTCCACCATTTTTCTCCCATCCATCTATCAAAGCCATTCACCACTCCTCAAATGTCTTGAAATTTCCCTTAATTTACTGAGCTGCATGCATGTCTTCCCCCCTCCATAAAATCTTCTTGAGGGCAGAGATGGTTTTGTTTTTGTCACTGAATGTACAGCCCTACCTAGCACATTGCCAAGGGTTTCTTAACCTGGGTTCCATAAACTTAAAAAAAATACTTTGATAATTCTATTTCATTGTAATCCTTTGTAATTTAACTAAACTTCCTCCATAATCCTATGTATTTTATATTGTGCATTTAAGAACATGGTTCTAAGAAGGGGTCCATAGGCTTCACCAGCCTGCCAAAGGGGTCCACGTCACCAAAAAAAAAAGGTTAAGAACCCTTAGAGCTTAATACATTTCTTGAGTTGAATGAGTTTAACTTGCATGGAAATTTTTTCACTTATAACAATTATTTGGCTTAAAGATCTACTGCAGGTAGAAAGCCCCAGGGCAGGATGGGAGTCCTCAGGTGGCATTTAGGCAGTTTCCTGGTGGGCTGTGGTAACCTGTTCCTTATGTCTGAAATATCTTCTCCACCCCCTCTTTTTATGCATCAAATTCCTACCTGTTCTTTAAAGCACATCTCAGATGTTACCTTCTCTAGAAAGTCTGCCATGGCCTTATTTATACAGTTAAGAATTTTCACCTCTGACTCCACATAATGCTTTAATTTGTAGCTCTTCAATGTCCTTATAGAGCGGCTAGGTGGGGCAGCGAATAGAGAGTGTCAGACTTGGAGTCAGGAAGACTCTTCTTCCTGTGTTTAAATCTGGCCTCAGACATTTAACTAACTATGTGACCCTGGGCAAGTCACTTAACCCCTCAACTGGGGTCAAGAAGAGTCTGACGTGACTGAAAAGCAACTGAACAACAACACCACCCTTATCATATAATATGTGGAGACATCCGTGCCTCTGCTCCACTACTCTAAGCTCCAGGAAGGCAGGGGCATATTTTACCTTAGTTAGCATCACTTTCATCCCTGGCCCAGTGTTCTCTGAGCAGAAGGCACTTAATTTTTACTCAGTGAATAAATATACACATTCAAAGCTTCTACCCCGACCTTCTGCCAATGTACAAACCCAGGTCAGGGAGAACAGAGTCCCATAGAGGGTCCACCATAGTAGAATGGAAAATGTCCTGGACTTGGAATCTGAGGGCCTGGGCTAATAAACTCTGCGCTTTATTACCTTTATTACCTTTATTACCTTCGTTAGACAAGGCATTTGAACCTCTCTGGGCCTCCGTTTTTTAATCTGTGTGACAAGGGTGTTAGATTAAACAATCTCTCTTTTTGAAGGAGATAATATATTTGGAAAATCCCAAAGATTCAAATAAAAAGCTAGTGGAAACAATCATTTTAGCCAAGTAGCAGAATATAAAATAAACCCATATAAATCATCAGCATTTCTATATGTCACCAACAAAATCCTGCAAGAAGAGATAGTAAGCAATAATACATTGAAAATAACTGTAGATGCACAGCTAGGTGGCACAGTGACTAGAGCACTTGTCCTGGAGTCAGGAGAATCTGAGTTCAAATGTAACTTCAGACACTTAACACTTGCCTTGTGACCTTGGGAAAGTCACTTGACCCCAAATGCCCAGGCTTCCCCCCTCCAAAAAGCAAAATAAATAAATAAATAAAATAAAATGATTGTAGATAGTATAAAATACCTGGGAATATACCTACCAAAACAAACCCAATAACTACATAAGCATAATTATAAACACTTTTTATACAAATAAAGTAAAATTTAAATAATTGGAGGAATATTAATTGTTCATGGGTAAGCAGAGTCAATATAGTAAAAATGACAATTTTACCTAAACTAACCTATTTATTCAATGCCATCCTGATTAAATTGCCAGAAAGTTATTTTAGTGAGCTAGAAAAAATGATAACAAAACTCATTTAGAAGAACAAAAGGTCAAGAAAATCAAAGGAATTAATGAAAAAAGTAAGGAGATCTTAAACTATGTTATGAGGCAGTAATTATCAAAAAAACTATCTAATACTGGCTAAGAAATAGAAAGGCAGATCAGTGGAACAGAGCAGACACACAAATCACAGTAGCAAATGATTATAGTAACTTTGTGTTTGACAAATGTAAAGATTTAAGCTTTGGGGATAAGAATTCATTATTTGGTAAAAATTGTTGGGAAAGCTGGAAAGTTGTCTGACAGAAATTGGGCACAGATCAATATCCTATATCATTTACCAAGATTAGGTCAAAATGGATACATGACCTAGATATAAAGGGAGATGTCATAAGAAAATTAGAATAATGTGGAACATATTATTCATCAGACTTATGGATAGGAGATCAAGGGAGCTAGAATTAAAACCAAGAGTCACCTACCCAGCAAAACTGAGTATAATGTTTCAGGGGAAAATATGGTCATTCAATGAGGTGGAGGACTTCCAAGCATTCTTGATGAAAAAACCAGAACTGAATAGAAAATTTGACATTCAAATACAAGAAGCATGAGAAGGTAAACATGGAAAAGAATTCATAAGGAACTTATCAAAGTTGAACTATTTACATGCCTACATGGAAAAATGATAATTGTAACTTATGAAACTTTTCTCAGTATGAGGATAGTTGAAGGGAATATAAATTAATATATATGTATACATTTATATATGTCTATATAGGCAGGTATATATGCATAAGAGTACATATGTGAGTGTGTGTATATATGTGTACATAGACAGAGGGCACAGGATTAATTGAATAGGATGGGATACCATTTTAAAAGGTGAAATTGAGAGGGGGGAGAGGAATAGAATGTGAGGAGACAGGGAGAGACAGAATGGGGTTAATCCTTTCATATAGAAGAGGCAAGGAATAACTGTTATAATGGAGGGGAAGAACAGGAAGGCAGAAAGGAATGGGTTAACCTTACTCTCATTGAATTTGGCTTAAGGAAGGAATGACATACGCTCTAAATTGGGTATCTTGGCCTACAGGAGAGTAGAGGGGAAGGGCATGAGAGGGGGAAGGATGGATGGGAGGGTTATTAGAAGCACACACTTCTGTAAAGGGACAGGGACAGAGTAGAGAATAGAACAAGTGGCGGGGGGAAGAGGAAGGAGGGAAATATAATCGGTCTTACGCAATACGTCCATTGTGGAGATGTTCTGTATAACTACACGTGTATGGCCTGTATTGAATTTCTTATCTTTCCAGTGGGGGTGGGTGACGAGGGAGGAAGGGAAAGAATCTAGAATTTAAAGTTCTAAAATAAAATGTTAAATATATATGTGTACATACATATATATATAATTATCATTATTATTATTTACATGCAACTGGGAAATAAGATATACAGGCACTGGGATAGGGAGATCCATCTTGCCCTACTGGAAAGTCAGAAGAGTGATGGGGGAGGATATAGGAGAGAGCAGATTGGTGGAGGGGATCTACAGGGGGATCGCTGTTTTGGGGTGGTGGGTATGGGAAAGATGGGGAGAAAATTTGTAATTCAGAATCTCATGGAAATGAATGATGCAAACTAAAAATAAACAAAAGTTAAAAAAAAAGTTGTGTATACCCTTTGACCCAGCAATGCCATTGTTAGGTTTGTTTCCCAAGGTGACTAGGGAAAAAGGGGGAAAAAAACCACCTTACATGCTCTAGAATATTTACAGCAGCTCTCTTTGTGGTAGCAAAAAAATGAAAATTGAAGGGATGCCCGTCAGTTGTGGAATGGCTAAACAAGTTGTGGTACATGATTGTGATGGAATGCTATTGTGCTGTAGGAAATGATGAATTGGCTGATTTTAGAAAAACATAGAAAGATTTGCATGAAATAATGAAGAGTGAAATAAGCAGAACCAAGAGAATGTTGCATACAACAATAGCAATATTGTTCAAAGAACAACTCTGAACAACCGAGTCACTTTAAATATTATAAAAACTCAAATCAGTTACAAAGGACCTATGCAGGAAGATGCCCATATCCAGAGAAAGAACTGATAAATAGAAGCATGTGCATATACATATACATATATATATACATGCACATACATATATGTACATGTATATTCACACATATATACATATTTATACATGCATGTATATATTTGTGTGTATAGAGTATTATATATAATATATTATATATACACAATATATAACCCTAACCCTAAGTACACATACACACATATGTATATATATGTGTGTGTATGTGTGTGTCTAACAGTAGCCTTCTCTAGGGCAGAGTGGAGAGAGATGGAGAAAAAAACAAAAATAGAGAACAAAAGGCAGTAGAAAACAAAAGAAAACTTAAAAGGAAACACAGAAAAGCAGCAGAAAATGATCTGTAGTGTTTATTACATGGTTTAAAAAAACTTGAAAAGAAAATTCATGACTTTATATTGAATCCTCTTTTTATCTTGTGCTATTTACATGGAAATGTTCTCTTTTTTTGGTTTTTTTAAATTTAAGTTCAAAATAAATAAAAATAAAGAGATTAGAAAACCTCTAGAGTTCCTTCCAGCTCTGAATAAATCTATATTCCTATGATGAGCCTAATCTTACTCTCTACTAGTTCTAGGGAATATGAGGTCTGGACAGTATAACCTCACAAATAAATTAAGACCATTCAGACCCTTTGCAGAGGACCTTGTAGCCAATAATGCATCGCAAAATGCCCCCAAACTGAATCATTCCGAATGCGATACTGTAATGGAAATGAAATGCCCCCCAAGGGAAGGAAGGGGGCAGGCCTTCCAAGCTCCCTGGTGATAAGAGCTCAGGGTTTATTCTTGGAGACAAACAGGTTTGCTGTACCAGTGGAAAATTCAGCGGGAAACATGCTGCTCCAAGTGTTAAAGTCAGAAGAAAGAAAACAAAACAAAGTATAAGCTGGCTACTCAGGAACAACCCAAGGAGGAGGAAGGATTTTCCAGGAGTGAGAATGTCGAGAATCTGATTCTTTCAGCGAACTGGGCTCATTTCTTTACTGTGGGTCCACCAGGATGTCTCCAGCTTTGAAAAGAGGTAGCTGCCAGTGCAAGCTACACCCCACTCACTCCCCACCCCCTGTTGTAAAAGGCCTGCCAAGATGAAAGGTGCAAAAACAGAGAATTTGGACTATAGCAAGCCACCAATTGTGAATCTGCTTTTTTCCCCCTTTGCTCTTTGCAGAACTAACAATTAATAAATAGTTTGTTGGCAAAAATGAATATAAGGGGAATGAGAGTTGGAGTTTGGGGGGACAACTGAGCTGATCCATAATGAGGGCAGGGTAATTGTGGCTTTTTTCTAGTGTGCTAATATCTAGGGGGGACATTTCAGCTTTGGAGGGGGGGAGCATGTTTCTTCTCTACAACGGTCACCAGCCAGCGCCTCAATGGGAACTGTCGGGGGAGAGAGTGTGGGGAGAGCCTAGGAGAGGGAGCAAGTTGGGACACAGGCCAATAGAGGACAAGGAAAGAGGAAAGGAATTGCCCGGCCCTGCTAGTGCAATTTCACCTGTAGACAAACTGCCCTGCGTATATGCAGCTGTCCTTCCTTCCCCTTCCCTGAATTGAACAGTCCTCTGTGCTCTACAATCTGCCCCGTTCCGTCCCTTTTATTTATTTATTTATTTATTGACTGCTGAAGGGCTAAAGTTCTGAAAACCAGGGACACACAGGTGTTGAGGATTCCTTAATGGGGATTCCTAACCTGGGGGTAAGTGGGGAAGGGGAGTTTGTGAATTTGAAAAATATTTTCGATAACCCATTTCAACATAATCGGTTTCCTTCATAATTACTTTATATAATGAAAAACATTATTCTGAGAAGGGGTTCCTAGACTTCACTAGTGCACCAAAGGCATCTGTAATTCAAAGAAGGTTAAGAATCTTTGATTTAGGAAGAAATAGTACCTGCTAGGGTCATTTTTATTTTATTTTATTTTATTTTATTTTTTTGTCTGATTGCATATTAGATTCAACTTCTATTCTTTCCTCCCTTCCCTGGGGCATTATAGCAACCCAGAGATCAATCAGGATCCATGATATCCATCATTTTTTCAGACACGGGGGAATAAATATTGGATTAAAAAAAAACTCTAAAGGTCAAGAGTCCATTTGGCAGGGGACAGAGGAACACCCCACTGGAGGGCTCTTTCCCTGGTCTTCCCACTTGCAGAATGTTTCACATGGACACAGTGACCCCTTTGGCTTTCAATGTTGTTACATAAAGAAGGGCACTTGCCTGTTTGGGGGAGGAGGGATGAGAGGAGTGGACTGCACTCGAATGAAAGATCAGAGCACTTTGTCTAGCGAGTCAGCTGACACCAGGGCGATGGCCATCAGAGACGTCACCATTTCATCCATGCTAACCACCTGTTTAAAACATGAGGACAAGAGGAGTAACATCCTGAAGGCACCTTTGATATTTTCAATTGCCCTTCAACATTTCTACCGGAGCAGTTGGTCCAGAGACTGATGAATATGAAGAGGAGTCACTTTTAGATAATAACTGATAATAAATAATGCTTTAAGCCTTGCAAAACGCTTTTTATCCCCCTGCATTATCTCATTTCAGTCTCATAATCCTGTATAAGTAAAATATTCCAGATATTAATATCCTCATTTTGACAGATTAGGAAACTAAGGCTGAGTGGTTAAATGACATAACCAAGGTCTTACAGCTTTTCAGAGAGTGAGGCAGGATTTGAACATGTGTCTTCCTGAATCTGAATCCAGGTCACACTCTTTAGAGAGGCAGTGGTGAGTGACAGACTTGGATTCAGAAAGATCTGAGGTCAAAGACAGAGTCTGGTGTTCAACATCTCTGGAATGCTGAGAAAGTCCTTCATCTTCTTTAAGCTTCATCTGTAAAATGTAGAGAATTAGATCAGATTCTATCTATCTATCTATCTATCTATCTATCTATCTATCTATCCATAGACATAGACATATATATGTATACATATACATATAAAATATATACATATGTCATATATATCACATATTTATCAGATAATAGATAATAAGATCTGCCTCAGAGAGTCATTATAAAACTAAATAAGATAATTTACGGAAAGCACTTTGCAAACTTTAAAGCATTATATAGGGGTGGCTAGGTGGCACAGTGAATAGAGCACCAGCCCTGGAGCCAGGAAGACCTGAGTTCAAATCCAGCCTCAGACACTTAGCACTTACTAGCTGTGTGATTTTGGGCAAGTCACTTAACCTCAATTGCCCCTCCAAAAAAAAAGGCAAAAAAAAAGCATTATAAAAGGTCAGTTAGTATGAGCAATTAATGAGCACTTTATTAAGTGCCAGGTGGAATGCTGATCATTAGGAATACAGACAAAAGTAAAAAGCAGCTTACCTTCTAATAAGGAAGTGATGGAAGATGGATTTGAATGGGGAGATTCTTGAGGCAATGTAACCAAAGATTCCAGTATCTCATGCAAGATGTTCAAAATGCCATGAATTCAGATAGTAGCCATTCAAGAGGAGAGAAGGGTACGTGCAGGAAACACATTGCAGTGATTGAAACAAGACTAGACAACTGATTGGATATGTGAGATGAGGAGTCAAGAATAACAAGGTTGTGCACCTGGGTGACCAGAAGGACTCTGGAATCTTCAACAGCAATAGGAGTAAGGGCTAAGTTTGGAGTAAAGATAGAGAACTTTGTTTTGGGCACATTGAGTCTAAGACACCTACCAGAGATCCATTTCTAAATGTCCAGCAGGTCGGTAGAGAAGGGGAACAGGAGCCCAAGACACAGACCAAGACTAAGATAGATCAATCGATCTAGAGATCTTATTTTGTCTTAATTTATGTTATCTCTATCTATATAGAGATATCTATCTGTCTATCTATCCATCCATCCATCCATCCATCCATCCATCTATCTATCTATCTGTCTGTCTGTCTATCTATCTGTCTGTCTGTCTGTCTATCTATCTATCCATCTATCTATTTGGGAGTCATCTTATAAAGATGATCATTGGGAATTGATAAAATTACCAAGTGTGAGAATATAGGAAGAAAAGAGGGCACCAGATAGAGGCCTAGGAGACACCTATGGCAAGTGGACATAACATGGTTGATGAACCAGCAAAGGAGACCAAGGAGGAGGGGTTAGACAGAGATGAGAAGAAAGAAGAGAAAGTAACATCACAAAAACCTAAAGAGAGAGTACCCAGAAGGAGAGTGTGGTCAACAGTGACAAAAGCTGCAGAGAGGTCAGGAAGGATGAGGATTCAGAAGAGGCCATCAAACACTGGTAATCAAGAGATCATTAATTTGGGAGACAACAGTTTAGGAAAAGTTATGAGGTCAGAAACATACTACCTCATCACCAAATTCACTACCCTTTTTACTTTAAACAAAAAGAATAAACATCTTTATTAATGAAAATCCTGGGAACTTCTTGCATATACTTAAGAGGGAGAAGATTTGCTCTAGATTGGGAATTGGAACATCAATGAATAAGACTGTGACATCATGTTGCCAGTTTGGCTTTCCAGTCCTTACTGCTAAGGCAGTCAAATTTAACAACAGAAATAGCTTCCAACACTGTGAATTGTTGTGCTGACTTTGAAGAAGGGGTAGAGTTAGCAATGTGTCGTTTTATGAAACTTGAGACCTTTTATCCATTCAATTCTGGTGTTTATTAAATATATTCAATACTTCATTGACCCAAAAGAGCTTTGATTCATCTCTATTAGATACTCCTTCCTCTCTGGTAGAGGCAACCCCTTCATTCCTTAGTAAACAGTCTCCATGAATTTCTAAGGCTAAAGATATTTATTGGTCAACCTTTTGGTGATGATACTCTCTTGAACTTAGCTAGGCCAATCCTCTCATGATAGACAGACAGACAGGGACACACACACACACACACACACACACACACACACAGAATTTGTCAGTTGGCCCATACCTGCGGTCTTTCCAGTTTGTAAGCCCTGTCAAAACTTGGAATTCTATGGTATAACCTTGGTGAACCCAAGGTCAATTCGATATCCCAATAAGGTACAATCCTAGCTTCAAAAACTCCTCCAACAGATACTTCCTATAGATATAAAAGGAATAGAATCTTGGGAGGGAGACAGTTTAATTTTCTCCTGAAAACTGGGTTAACTGACAGAGAGTGACAGAGACAAAGACCAAGAGACAGAGACAGAGAAGAGAAGGAGAGGAGAAGACCTGAGAAGAGAGGAGAGAAAATTACAGGGAAAAGAATTTTCTCCAATTTATTGTAGAAATTTGGAGTTCAGGGTCTAGTGATTAATTATTGAAAGAGAGTATGAATTTCTTTTGATTTGTGAAACAAAAATAGTCTGAGCTTACATTATGATAGAATGGAGCATGCAACACGTAAATAAATGCTCATTAACATATGTACATTATAATTGGATGATAGCATCAGAGGAAAAGGACTGACACTAGGGGAAGAAGGAAGATGGGTACTAGGAAAGTTCTGCTACACAAGGTTGGATTTGAACTGAGTCTTAAAAAAAATAGGGTAACAAAGAGACAGGCTAAAAGCATTCCAGGCATAGGGAAGGTTCAAAGCCAGTATAAAGAAAGGTATGATGATGAGAGATGGAGTGTTGTGCTCAAGAAACTGCAAAGTAGGCCGGGGAGCTGGATTGTAGGGTACAGTGAAGAGGAGCAAAATGTAAGAAGGCTGGGAAGGTTGGAAGGATCCATGTAATAGATGGTTTTAAATGCCAAAGAGAGGACTTTATAGTTGATCCTGAAAGTAATATGGAGCCATTGGAGCTCATTAAGCAAAGGGGAGTCATGGTCAGACTTACACTCTGGAAAAGTCATGTTGGCAATTGATTAGAGAATGGATTGGAGTCAGGAGAGACGAGGCTATTGCAGTAGTTCAGGTGGTGGTAGTGTGAGTAGAGAAAAAAGGATATGTAGGAGAGATGTTGTGAAGGTAGAAACAAGATTTTACAGCAGATTGAACATATTGGATGAGTGAGACTGAGTCAGATGACACCAAAGTTATATGCCTTGGTGACTGGTAATATGGTGGTGCCCTTGGCAGTAATGGGGAAGTGCAGAAAGGAGAAGGGTTTGGGAAGAAAAATACTAAATCCTGTTCTGGCCAAGATCCTGACTTCAGAGTTTCTTCATCTACACCTAATGACCAGTTAGTTCTATGAGAGGTGAGTTGACTGTGTTGTTACACTCCTTTCCCTGCTCAAGTGAGGACTCAAACTGAGCATTCATTGGCTAGAACTTCCGGGTCCAGATCAATCCTGTGTATGGGGAGATGTCTGGACTTTAGGAAAGTAGCAAACTCAAGACTACTCGGGTGTTCTATATGTTTTATGATCATTGTTCTATTAAGTGCTTTCTTTTTACTTTTTGAATCTATATTAAGAACAAAAAATGATGTCTTCAATATTCCAGCATGTGTGCCTGCTTCCATAGGGAACTAATTCTAGAATGCTAAAGTCACAGGACTAGCACTCTTTTAAATACAACAGTTCAAAGGATACAGAGTTAGCCTGAAGGTGGGGACTCATAGCTAATTTTTATTGGGGAAAGTATCAAATTCATATAGTCATAGGTTAAGGAGTGGCATTGTTCTATAGAGAGTTGGAACTGTGGGATAGAAGGATTTGTATTTTCTTATAACCTAAGAGAATCCCACAATACTGACTCAGATATTCTACCCCAGAGTGGACATGGGACTGTCCAGTTAAAAGTTATTATGACTAGTAATTAAAGATATATCTCTACTCTCTCAACAATTAGCAAAATGTTTCTTGAGAATGCATTTTGTAAGGAGGTTTGTTTAGGTGTTTTGTTGAAAAGTTTGTCTCTTGTGCCAAAAGAAAATGTGTCAATAATTTTAAGTTTTTATAATAAAAAAAAGAAGTGTGAGATATAGTCCCTGTCCTCAAGGAGTTACAGTCTCACTGGCAAGTCAAAATGAGCCCACTTGAAACAACAATAATCAACTATAAAGATAGGAAAAAATATTGGCTGAGGAGCCAAAGGGTTGTGCTAAAAAGTCTAGGGGTGAAGAGAAATGCATTATCGTGTCAATAATTATTCAATAAACTTCCCCAAACACTCTTATTGCTTTAACAATAGATTTATTGGGTCTAGGAGGTTGGGGCACTTTCCTTCTGCCTGGCATGGGTCCCTAGCCAAGAATTTACACGTAGACCAGATTGAGTCCTAGGGGATCCTGACTTCCAGAGAGAAGGTTCAAGTTATTTTTTCGCTGTGCCTGGATCTTATGTCCTTCAAGTTGGAACCCTAGGGAAAAACCATTTAAAACTCCAGTTTGCCTCATGACTAGGATTTTCCAAAAAGGGAAATAAAAGGCACACAATGTACAGTATAGCACAGATACCCAACATTTATTTTCCCCAACACACAAAAGAAATACTTCCAACACAAATATAGTAACCTATAACTCCTATTACACTCTCCCAAAAGATTGATACTTAACAATAAAACACAAGATATTTAGTGGGACTGTCAAATAAATAGGCATTTCATCTTTAGCTCTGCACCATCCGAACAATCCTTCAATCAAGCAAAATGAATTTCCCCACTGGCCATGTTAATAAAAAAAATTTATTCTGTACTCTCAAGTCTTTCACTTATCTATCAGGAGGTGGGTAACATATTTCATTATTAGTCCTTGGGAATCATGGTTCATTATTACACTGATCAGAGTTCCCAATTCTTTCTGTCTTTACAACACTGCTAACATTTTATAAATTATTCTCCTGGTTCTGTTCACTTCACTTTTCCTCAGCTCATATAAGTCTTCCCAGATTTCTCTGAAATCACCCCCTTCATAATTTCTTATAACACAATAGTATTCATACATATATCCCCTCAGTTTCCAATTCTTTGTTACCACAAAAAGAGCTATAGATATTTTGGTACATCATTTAGAGTTTGTTTTGCTTAGGACAAATCTCTCCCTTAATCTACCCTCTCTCTAATTCCCCCTTTCCCCTTCTCCCTCCTATTTGCTTATTGAGGGGAATGTACTTCTGTACCCAACTCTGTGTATATATATTCTTCCCTCCTCTGACCAATTCGGATGACAGTGAGATTCAAGTGTCAGCACCTCTACACTCTCCTCCTTCTTTGTACAGATTTCTACTTGTGAGCTCCAATCTTGTTAGATATTTTTTCCTAATTTTCTTCTCTCTTCCATCCCATAATGTATTCTTCTCTTTCCTTTCCATTCTTTTAAGATGATTAGGAGATAACAGAACCACTCCCAGACTTTCTGTCTAATTAGACTCCCTCTGTGATGCCTAATGATGATAGGATTAAATAGGGACATATGTAATATCTCCCCACATTAGAATGTAAGCAGCTTATCCTCATTTAATACCTTATGGTTGTTCGTTCATGTTTACCTTTTTATGTTTCTCTTAATTCCTATGTTTGCACCCCCAGGTTTCTATGCAGCTCTGGTTTTTTCAACAAGAATGCTTGGAAGCCCTCTATTTCAATAAAAAATCTATTTTTCCCCCTGTAGGATTATACTCAGTTTTTCTGGGTAAGTTACTCTTGGTTATAAGACTATATATATTCTTCGCCTTCTGGACTATTGTATTCTAGGCTCTCCACTCCCTCATAGTGGGCTGCTAAATCATGACTGGGGCTCCACAGTACTTAAATTTTCTTCTTTCTGGCTGCTTGCAGTATTTTTTTTCTTTGACTTGAAAGCTCTGGATTTGGGTTATAATGTTCTTATATGTTTTCATTTTGGGATTTCCTTCAGGCAGTGGTGGTGGGTGGATTCTTCCTATTTTTACTTTGCCCTCTGGTTCTAAAAGTTATGGGTATTTTTTCTTGTTTTCTGAGATATCTTGAAATATGATGTCTAGGCTTTTCTTTTGGTCATGGCTTTTAGGTAATCCTATGGTAATTAGATTTTTTTTCTCCTCAATCTGTTTTCCTGGTTATTTGCCTTTCCTACAAGATACCTTATATTGTCTTCTTTTTTGTTAGGTTTTTTTTTTTTACTTTAATATTTCTTGTTGTTTTATGGATTCACAGGCTTCTGCTGGTCCATTTAAATTTTTAGGGAATTTGTCACTTTGGCAAGGTTTTATACTGCTCATGCCAAGCTGTTAATTCCCTTATCAATTCTTCTTTCTATAGCTTTCATTTCTTTTTCCATTTTTCCCACTAGCATTCTCATTTTATTTATTAAAATATTTTGAATTAAAAAAAACTTTTGCTTCATTTCTTCCAGGAATTCTAGTTGAATTGTAACCAAGCTCCTTTTTAATTTTTTTGAGGTTTTCTTTGTAGATATTTTGAAGTCATTCACATCTTTTAGTTTTATGTCTTGAGGGTCCCTGATGCCATAATAACTTTTTTTAATGGTGAGCTGCTTTTTTTGTTTGCTCATTCTTTCAGCTTCCCCCCCTCACTTCAGATTTTCTTTTGGGCCACTGTGCACTTCTGGAAGAAAAGCCTGGACTAGCCCTTCTTTTGGTTTCTTGGGGGTATCTCACAGACAACTCAGGATGGGGATCTGTAAGTTTTCAGTGCTCCCAAAGTGATCTGATCTCAGTCAAAGTCTGATTGCTGACCCTCTGGTCTAAGCTCTGCATTTTCGTTTGGGTCTGAACAAGAAGCATTTGGATTTCCCCATTTGGAGTTCTAGTAGAGCACTACTGACCTCAACCACTATCAGCCAGATGGAAAGTTCTGCTGGTTTAGAATAACAGAAATATAGGCTACCCTTTGCTGTGGGTTTCCTGACCCAGAACATTCCACTGCAGACTTTAGACCAATCCAGAAGCTGGAACTGCTCCACTCCAGGTTTCAGAGACACACAACTACTACTTGTTTTTAAACTTTCTCCTTGCTCAAAAAACAGCCCAGGGTCAACAGCTGCTCCTCATACTGAATATCACCCCTAGGGATAGATGTTCTCTTTCTGTGACCTGGGATCAGTTGGTAAATGACAAAGCTGCCAGTTGGCACTCGTTCCTCTGCCCTACACAATATGTATTGTGTATAGATATATAATATGTCTAAATCTATATCTATAGGTTTACATACATATATCTATATATGTAGATATCTATCTATATCTATAGATATTATATATTTATACATAATATCTATGTCTATATAAACATATAATATAGATATATAATATCTATACTAGATATGGAAATTCCTCTTGCCCTGGTACATAGTCTTTCCCTGATCTGGAATACTCCTTGTGGCTTGCTCCTGACCAGACCCCATCACTAGTATCTACAGACCTCTTTGTCACTCTACACCTACCTAGGTCAGAAAAAAACAACTGTGTGATATATATTTTTTCTTGAATGTACTCATCAGGATTTGGTTGGGTGAATTTTCTAGATCTGTTCGGAGAAGTTTTTCTTAATTTGGGGGTGGTGGTGGTGGTGGTGGTGGCGGTGGTGTCTTCTTGCTTCCCTGCCATCTTTTTTTCTGCCTCTCAGAACCATATAGTGTTAATGAAACACAGAATCCATCATCCAAAGACAGCTATAGAAAGATTAGTACTTCCTTACCAAAAAGAATGAAGAAGATTGAGATCAATTCTTAGAGCTAAACAGGTCAACAACCTAAAGAAATATTTTTGGAATAAGAAGAACACTTCAGCAAACAATAGTAAAAGCTGATAATGGGTGCATACAACTGGATTTATTGAATGTCCCTGAAAATGGTTTACCTCCCAATCAAATCTATGAAACAGCTCTAATGAGGTGAAGGAGGGATTTGCTAGTGAGGGCTCAGTCCTTAAAGCTACCTGCTTCTAATCCAACCACATGGAAACTTTGGGGAGCCAGTTTCCAGCCATGAGTAACTCGGGGGTTAGACTGTGTGAGGATGAAAAGTCTTCTAACAGGCTGCAAAGCCAGAAGAACAGTGAGTCAGGAGCTGCAGCTGAGGTGCTGAGATTGAGTGTGAATATAAAAGGGATGACCTGACCATCTCTCAATCTCTTTTCTTGCATCTTTGAAAGAGTAGTGCTTTGAGCTGTTCGGGTGAGAAAGGGTGGTTGTCTACACTACCCCACCCAACATCCGTGTGTTGGTGGATGCTTAACACATTTGGGGACTTTTTGTATGTTTGTATTTTCCTGATCCTAGGGGAGTGAATTTTTCTGAGATAGGTGTACTCAGGTGACTTGATGACTTTGAGAGATACAGAGATCCCATTAGAGGTCTCAATGATGACCAGAGGTGGTAATAGTGGCCATTAACAGTACAGGCCATTAATACTAACAGTAGTCCCCAATAGCAATAGAAATTTCTGCAGATGGTTGAGGAAAGATAGTCACTCCCTTAAGGAGCCCAGACTTAATGATCTAAGAAGATAATATAAGGAAATAATTGAAAGTGTGAAGCACATAACTACATTCTATAGCATTTAGCACCAGTTGAATACCTACAAAGACATGACCTATTGGCTGGAATTGTACATCAGAAGTTCACTACTTGTAAAAAAAAATTTCTATTTATTTTTAACACTTTTTTTTATATTTTGAGTTCCAAATTCTCTCTCTCCTGCACCTGCCCAAGCCATTGAGAAGGCAAGAAATATGGTATCAATTATACATTGGTTTTTGTTGTTGAGTTTTTTCTGTTAGGTCTGATTCTTTATGACCCCATTTGAGGTTTTCTTGGTAAAGATACAGGAGTGACTTACCATTTCTTTCTTCAACTCATTTTAGAGATGAGGAAACAGGCAAACAGGGTTAAGTGACTTGCCCAGAGTCACAGTATGTGAGGCCAGATTTGAACTCGGGAAGAGCAGTCTTTCTGTTTTCAGGCCAGGCACTCTATCCACTGTGCCACCTAGCTGCCCCAATTATATATGGGATTATATATGTGAAGTCATACAAAACATGTTTCAATATTAGCCATGTTGCAAAAAAAAGTGAGAAAAATTAAAGTAAAAAAAGTATGAAAAGCTTCCTACTTTTCATAGACCAACAGATCATATCCCCATACAACAAATATAGACCTTAAAATATCCTGGAGTACTCAGCTGATAAATTGCACTATCATAGACAAAACTACTGTCCACAAAAGCCTAGATATAACATTGATCCACATCTTAAGAACAGAAAACTTTTGGTTAAGATAGAAACAAGAACAGTTGCAAAGGAGTCTAGTTCTTTCACATATGTTCAGTTCAGTCATTTTTCAGTTGTGGTCACTTCTTCATGACCCTGTTTGAGGTTTTCTTGGCATATTTACTGGAGTGGTTTTGCCATTTCCTTCTCTAGCTCATTTTGCAGATGAGGAAATTGAGGCAAACAGGGTTAAGTGACTTGTCTAGGATCACACAGCTACTAAGTATCTAAGACCGGATTTGAACTCAGGAGGATGAGTCTTCCTGACTTCAAGCCAGCACCCTACCTATCTGCTGCACCGCCTACCTTCCCCTTTTCCACATGTACTCCAGAAAAAAGCTGAAAAAGAGCCCCAAACTGAATAGTGACCAAGAAATACAAAGACAAAAACCAGTTTTCTCATGATTTCTTCATCCTACTATTACACAAAAAGATTGAAATTTTCCAATATTTTAATGTGTAGAAACATTGGGCAAAGTAAAAAATCAATGACAGGAATCCACAAAATTGATAGCAAAATGAAACAAGGCCCGACTATCCCATCCAAGAAGGTAAAAGGCAGTGAACCCTGGCCCTGCTACAAAGTTTCAAATCACGAACTGAATATGGGACTATAAGTAAATGAAAGAAGACCCTGAACACTATGAAGAAATATCATGGGTCAAGACATTTAAGAGGTGAATCTAGAAAAATAAGAACAACCTTTAAGCAAAGCATCAGAGGAAAAAAAATTACTTGAGCATAAGAAGTATAAGAACTGGAGCAAATTATAAATATATAATATAGCTTACAATATAAATAAAGATATACATATATTTAAAATAAAAGCCCTATAGGAAAGAATTGTAAGGAAAATAAATAGCTTAGAATAGGAGGTGGAAAATCTTATCTAACTATATGAGAACATAGTTTAGAGTTTAACATCTTATTTTGAACTTTGCTCCTCTCTTTTTGTTTTGTTGCTGGTATTTGTGACTATAACCCTTGGTCTAGAACCTCCATACTCTGTGTTTACATGGACCAGGTCCAACCTTAGTATAAGCCTAAAAAAACATTCTCTCCTTGACTTGCTGAGCCTTTACTCAGAATCCCTATGGGAAATCTCAGAGCAAAGCTCATCTGGGTTTCCACATACATAGATTCAGGGATTCCCAGATCCCATATAAGCACTCAAGGTAAAAATGAAAATATTATTCATGGGACAGTCTTGATTCTGTCTCACAGAAAGTAAAAAAACAGAGGGTGTATAATAGCTCATAAATAATGTAATAAAAACACATAAAGGAATCAGAGGAAGCCCATTAGCAATCAACACAATTCTCTTCCAATGAGTCCCATTTTCCACAGTATTAAAAGTCATGTGAATTCATAGCAATATCCCATGATTTGGACTTTGTTTAGAAGGAGAATGAATAGGGTAGCCACTGCATTGAGTAAGCTACTTACACCTTCGAAGGGTAGCCATTCCAAGTCTCCAGAGAGCTATTCAGAACTGGAAACACAGATCAAAGCATCTTAAGGCACCCAAATTTGATTTATGAACTAAAAAAATTTAATAGGGGGAAAATGTAAGGAATCGATCAAGAGATTTCCCAGCTTGATGAACTTACAAGCAAGGTGGTAGGACTTTAGGATTTTGAATATACTTTACTAAGGAGATTATAAATATACTCCTTGATACCTCCTCTAGGATGAGTCTCAATGCTTATTATGATTTTGTTGACTTGGATGCCTGTGAGACCAGTGTTTGAGGAAGACCCATTCCATTTCTTCTGGCCTGTTGTGAGTGGACCAGAATTTCCCTGAAGCAACTTCTTTCTTCCCACCTACATCATGGGGCAGGTTTTACCTAAAAGAAGACAAAGCTGCCCCAGGATCTGATTAGTCCCAGCTTCCTTGATGCAGCTTCCTGGTCATCTAGGGGCATATACTCAGCCTGGAACAAATTCAACCAGAATTCTTGGAAGAAATAAAGCAAGAAAGGACTCTATACAAAGCCTATAGTATAAATAGGGGTGCTTTTAAATGTGTCATTCAAACTTTGAATTGACAAGAAGAGACTCTATGCATAGCCTATGATATGGATGTAATAGGAAAAACGCACCTCAACTCATGATAAACTCATCTGAACTCGTTGGAAGACCTGAGTTCAAATCCTTCCTCTAATATGTACAGCTTGTATGACCTTGAACAGGTCATTTAACCTCCTCAGGCCTCAGTTTTCTCATCTGTCTATAGCACTCCCTTGGCTACTCCTCCAACTTGCTCTCACACTCACAAATTGAGTCCCCAGATGGTGGGTGTTCAGGTCGACATTCCTAACAAGCTGTTCTCAGCAAAAACACCTATGAAGATTCCAGAGTAAAAGCTATAAAACATTCCTCTCCTAACCTTGGGATGTAATCTCCCACAAATACATGTCTATGGGAGGAATAGTCTCAAACTTAGAAGATGGTGGCCGCCAAAGGAATCAACAACTCTGAAACCATGCACCTGGAACTCCTTTCTATCCTTATACAGTTCTCCTTGCAACCCAACTCTCAGGTCTGGCTCTCTCTGGAGTCAAGAGCCAGCAATAATCTTCTCTGTTGAGCAACTGCTTTCTGTTTCCATGTCTTTTCTCCCTCGGCTGTGCCTCAAACTTTCTCAACTGAATGAACTCCCATGGTATCTTACGGCCAATGCAGGAGGGAGGAGGAATAAAAGGAGAAATCTTTTACAGAAGTCTCCATAAAGCTCCCAATTTGGGTTCCCAAGGCTTAAGTCCTGAAAGCCTCCAAGGAAGTAGCTAATATATTTGCTCAGTCAATTGTTGTTCCCTTCTGACCAACTCAGGAAAAGGTGCTCACACTTCATAAAGCGATCAGAGGTTAGGAGCATTTCTACAGTTAGCTGTATACCTCCATATCACTTCGTGATTATATTCTGGGCTTTCAAGGCTATGGGATTGATCAGAGATCAATTTTCTTTCATCTAAAATTAACTAGATATCCTTTAAGGTGCTTTCCAGGTCTAGATCTATGATTATATAAGAAACAAATAATTTGAGTCTTCTTGAAAGAAATGTTAATCTGATTAAAAGATTGGGATTTTTTCCCATAATTTTTTCTGTTGGTATATTAAGCAACTATTACATAAAACAGGTAAATTTCTAAATGACTACCATGGAAAAACTGTGGTTTTCCTTAATGTGCTCTGCCATTGTTTAGCTGTTTTCAGTCATGTCTGACTCTTTGTGACCCCATTTGGGATTTTCTTGGAGACTTGGTTTGCCATTTGCTTCTCCAGCTCATTTTAAAAATGAGGAAACTGAGACAAAGTTGAGTGACTTGCTCAGGGTCACACAGCTACTAAGTGCACAAGGTCAGATTCAAACCAGGTCTTCCTGACTCTAGGCCCAGCCCTATCCACTGTGCTACCTAGTTGCCCTGGATATAATCTACTATGGCTAAAATTTTGAATGTATGCACTTAAAGAATGGGGAAGGAAAGAGAGGGAGCATTTATATAGCACCTACAATATGCCAGATGCTGTGCTAAACACTTAAATTATTTTCTCCTCACAACAACCCTGAGATGTTGGTACTAACATTATTCCCTTTTTGATAGTTGGGGAAACAAAGGTTAAGTGACTTACCCAGGGTCACCTAGTATAGTAAAGTAAACATCTCATGCTATATTTGAACTCAGATCTTCCTGATCCCAGGCCCAATGTTCTATCTGCTGTATCACTAAGTGCCTCTCTTAGGCACATGCTGATGCCTTTGTGCTTACTTAAAGGATGCCTGTACTGTGGGTACCACTCTTAGAATCATGATTCAAATCTCCATTTACAATCATTTGAGAACAATGGAACGATATTCCAGGACCTGGTTTGAACTTTTGTACATTGTAGGAATAGGGAGTTAGGAACAGGCTACAAGAGTACCTTCCTATCTGACCATGCCTCTTCAGCAGGAGTCACTTTTTCCAAAATAAAATTGACTTATTTGCGGTTGCCTCTTATCTTTTATTTACAAATGTGTGTTATGTTTATATGTAATTAAGCAGGGAGTGCTTAGGGCCTTTTTCCTAACAACTGCTCTGGATAGCAGCAAACTGGCAGAAAAAGCCAAATTCTGATGTTTCCTCAGGCATAAATATTGTATTTAGTCTTTTTTGTTTTAGTGAAATAGACTAATATGGGGTTAAATCTGTGTTTTCACTGGGGAACACTCAGTGAAGATACTCCCTTTACCAATCTATAGATTCTCACTCTCACATAGAGATTGCCTGGGGCTCTGAGATGTTAAGTAACTTGCCCAGGGTCACATAGTCAATATGTGTCATAAGTTGAACCCAGGTCTTAATTCCAAAGCCTGCTCTCTCCAGCACACCTCCAAACTGCTTTCTAATTAATGGAATATGTAAGAAGTAATTCATTTGCTTGTTTTTTCATACCTTGTGGGTTTACTCATATTACAAAATTTTAAGACAGGAAACTTTAGGAGTGGGGGAGGGCCTATGGTTTGTGCCCCCACCAGTGTCTAAAAAGTAGCTGAATAATAACAATGTTAGTGCTACTTTATGTTGAGACGTATTGCTTTATAATTTTCCAATTAGAGCCATTCCAGTTTCTG
The DNA here is from genome assembly GCA_028646575.1 of Pseudocheirus occidentalis. Classification (NCBI taxonomy): domain Eukaryota; kingdom Metazoa; phylum Chordata; class Mammalia; order Diprotodontia; family Pseudocheiridae; genus Pseudocheirus; species Pseudocheirus occidentalis. The sequence goes on from CM053593.1 coordinate 149,246,400, forward strand.
AGAACTTAAGTGTATGCAAGGACACACACACTGATCATGCTGATTTGCATTTAGCCCTTCTCCACTTATAAAAAAACAAAACGGAATCAGAGAAGGAGTTTAACCCCAAAATTAAGCACTTACTTCGTCATACTTATAATTCATAGAATGGCCAAAGTGAAAAGGATCTTAGATATTATCTAAGTCCAAATCCTACATTTTACAGAGGAGGAAAAGAAAGGAAAGACTTTTTTCAAGATTTAAAACCCTTATTAGCATGGAGCAAACAGGGTCTTGCCTCTGGATGCCACATAGAGAAAAGCCACATTCTCTCCCTGGGAGGGCACTCTTCTTCCCTTGGCAACTGTGGGCCTCATGCCTCCCTTCAACATCCTCCACCAAGCAGTACAACTGCTACCTCCAGGGTCCCATCACCATAGCACCCATCTCCTGGGGCGGCCTCTCCTCATTCCACTTTCTAGTCCCTATAGGCGAGAGGGCCAGAGGATAGGTCACCCCCTCTCCTGCTGTGAAGATACCCATGTGAAGACTGCCCCTGTGACATCACCACTGCCCCCTGCCCACTGTGTCTTTGAGCTGCTGCCATGCCACCGGCAACATTTTTGTCCAATGTAATAAATCCCTATTTACAATTCTACCAAAGTCATGTAGCTAGTTATTAGAAAGAGCCATGAATTGGGAAGCAGGGGTATGCCAGAGCTGATTATTAACACTTCAGAGTCAGCATTTACACCTCAGAAATCAGGAAAAAACACAAATCAGGGCTTGATTTTTTTGGTTTGTCAATTGTCTAGACTTAAGAAAATCATGGCTTGTCCATGTATAACAAATTGCCATCTCAATGAGGAGGGAGAGAATTTGGGAACTCAAAATTTTAAAAAATGAATGTTTAAATTTTTTACATGTAATTGGGGGCAAAATATTAAAAAGAAAAAAGTCACGAAGAAAACATTCATAATATAGATTAAACATAAAAGTGCACTCTGCATACATTTTAGGGGGAGTGTTGATTGATAAATATTTACCAGTACAGCCCTGACCAGGCATTATAATGCAAAGAGTTTAATCAATCAAGAGGCACTAAAGCTAAGCACTTCTCAAAGACAGGCAAGCAGAGGGTTCCTGCCCTCAGGGAACATCCCAACGGTGAAGAGAACAGAAAATAAGTATGTTCATATAGGATCTATGCAGTGAACATTAAAGATCGTCTCAGAGGATGACCTTTCTAATAACTAGGGATGGGGATCAGGAAAGGCCTACTTGCAGAAGGCAAGATTCGAGCTGGGTCTTGAAGAAAGCCAGGGAAACTGAAGAGGCAGGTGATGAGGAGGGGAGTTCCTGGCATGAACCACACCCAGGGCAAAGGTGTGGAGATGCTTCATACTTGGCTGAAAAAAATGAGGCCATTTGCCATTCCTCTTCTCCCCTGCATCTTATCTCATATCACTCAGAAATTTCCCCCTACTGTCCTCATTAACTCTGGTCTCAAATGAAGAGATGACAAGGCCAATCCTGCACCCTTGATTCTTTCCCTTCCCATCTGCTTCAAAAGAAGGGTCACCTCAACTCTTCCCAATCTACTGGCTTCTTCCCTACTGCCTACAAATATATCCACATCTTCTCCATCCTTAAAAAAAACACCTCTCACTTGATCTGATTATTCCTGCTAGCTATGATCCTGTATCTCTCCTCTCTTCTCTTTCTCTCTCTTTAGAGGAAACTGGTGGTTCAGTGGATAGAGCACTGGGCCTAGAGTCAGGAAGACCTGAGATCAAATCCAGCCTCAGACATGAGTTAGCTGTGTGACTCTGGGCAAGTCATTTAACCTCTGTTTGCCTCAGTTTTCTCAACTATAAAATGGGTATTATAATAGCTCATAAAGCTTGTGATTCTCAAATGTAATAATGTTTGTAAAAGCACTGAGTACAGTGCCTGGAAGAGAGAAGGAGCTACACAAACTGTCTTTCTCAGTCTCTTGCTAACTCTTTTTTTCATGTCATGCCCATTAACTGTAAGTGTCTTCCAAGGCTATCCTGAGTCCCCTTCTTTTTCCTCCCTATACTATCTCACTTGATGATCTCATTAACTCCTATAGGTTCAATTACCATCTTTGTGCAGATGATTCCCAGAGCTACAGATTCAGCACCAACTTCCCTCCCGAGCTATTGTACTGCATTACCAACTATCTTTTGGACATTTTGAACTGGATCTCTTCTAGGCATTTAAAACTTGACGTGTCCAATAGAGATCTCATTGTCTTTTCCCCAAAACTACAACCTCTTCTAAAATACCCCCATGATTTTCAAGGGCATCACCATCCTCTGGGTCATCCAGGTTCACAGCCTTCATGTCATCTATTTCTCACTGTTACCACAAAGAGCCAATTTATTAAAAAAAAAAAAACAATTTTAGCCCACCAAAACAAAAAAAAAAGATCCAATTTATTACCAAATCTTGTTGTTTCCTTTTGCAACATCTCCTGTGTTTGAGCCCTTCTCTCTGCTCATACAGCTGTAAATTCTAGTTCAGGCCTTCAACACCTCTTGCCTGGGATATTACAATAGCCTTCTACTTGATCTCTCTGCTCCAAGTCTCTCCACACTCCAATCTCTCTTTCATTCAGTGGCCAAAGGGATGTTTCTAAATCATAAGTCTGACCATGTCCCATCTCCTACTCTATAAACTCCAGTGGCTCCCATTTACCTCTAGGATCAAACATAATGTCCTCTGTTTGGTATTTAAAGCCCTTTACAACCTGACCAGTTTTCTTGCACTTGACTCTGTTCCATAAACTCTACAATGCAGTGACCCTGACCTTTTTGCTGTCCCTCACACATGGCATCCCATCTCCATCCTCCATCCCTTTGCTCTGGCTGTCCTCCATACCTGCAATGTTCTCTCTCCTCACTGCTACCTCTTAGAATCCTTAGCTTCCTTGAAGGCTCATCTCAGGTCAGATGTCTCTTAGCAAGCTGAGCCCAAATCCCACTTCCACAAGAAGTATTCTGTATTCTGTATACACACACACACACACACACACACACGTGTATGTGTACGCATATATATATATAAAATTATTTACCTTTATCTTCCCCATTAGATTGTGAGCTTCTTGAGAGTATCTCCAGAGCTTATCATAGTGTGTGACACATAGGAGGTGATTAATCAATGTTCCTTGACTGACCACCCAGAATAGCTTACATTTACAAAGCACTTATTATGTGCCAGGCACCAAGCTAAGCACTTCACATTTATCAGCTCATTCGATCCTTATAATCACCCTGGGAAGTAGGTGCTATTATTATCCCCATTTTAAAGATGAAAAGACTGAGGCACATAGAAGTTATATGACTTGCCCAGGGGTGGTTACACAACTAGTGTCTGGAGTTGAATTTGAACCCAGGTCTTCCTGATTCCAGGCCCAGCCTTCTATCTACTGCTCCACCTAACTGCCCATATGTAATCAATGGCTAAGTCTTGCAGATTCAGCCTTCACAGTATCTCTCACATATGTCTGCACTTTTCCACTTATACTCCCATCATCCTATTCAGCAAGTCAAGAATAAATAGTAAATGCTTGTTGATCCTGTTTCAGGCCTCACCATCTCTTATCTGGGCAACTCTTCATCAGTCACCCAACTTCCATTTCTTCCTTCTCCAATCCATCCTCCACAGAGCTGCCAAAATAGTCTTTCTGAAACACAAAACTGACCTAATCAGGAATCTCCCAATCAAGAAACTTCAATTGCTCTTTATAGTCTCTTGAATCAAATACAAACTCTCCAAGTTGGCATTTAAACCCCTCCACAATCTGGCTCTAGCCTATCTTTCCTGGCTTGTTGCTTAATACTCCCTCCCTACACATCATGTTCTATCCAGACTCACCTACTTACTGTACTCTGAACTTGGCCTTTGCACAGGCTGTTCTCTATAAAGGACCAAAGAAAAGGGTATCAAAAATCAACCAGAGAAAGCTAAAATAATTCTAAAGAACTGGTGGGTCAAAGAACAAATCATAGGAATGATAATTTCATTAAATATAATAACGACAATGAAACAATATACCAAAATTTTGAGGATGCAGCCAAAGAAGTACTTAGATGAATATTTCAGATCAATTATTTAGATCAATTATTTGGGAATACAACTAAAATACTAGAAAACTAATAAATTTTTAAATTCTGATTAAAAAACAAAATAGAAATCTTAAAAATTAAAGACATTTACAATATTAGAAATAAAAAACTTACTGAAATAATGACTGACTGGAACCTCTTTTTAAAATCAATAAAATAGATAAAATTAGATAATTTGTTTAAAAAGAAGAGAAAAAATCAAATGAGTAGTATTAAAAAGAAAAAAGAGAACCCACAACAAATGAAAAAATAAAGGATATTATTAGAAACTATTTTGCCCAACTACTCAGATAAAATAGAAGAATATTTACAAAAATATAAAATACACTAAGAGAACAAGAAATAGAGAATTTAAACTACTTAATTTCAGAGGAAGAAACTGAACAAACCACAAATTAACTTCCAAAGGAAAGAAAATTCCAGGGCCAGATGGATTCACAAGTAAATTCTATCAAACATTCAAAGAACAATTAATTCCAATACTGTGCAAACTTTTCACAAAAATAGCAAAAGCAGTAATTCTACCAAATTCTTTCTATAACACATATAGACACACACACACACACACACACACACAAACCAGGAAGAGTCAAAGAAGAAAAAGAAAACTATAGATCATTCTCTCTAATGAACATTGATGCAAAAAATTTTTAAATGTTAGCCAAGAGGCTAAAACAATATAACACAAACATTTTATACTACAATCAGGTTGAGTTGGTTATTAGGAAGGCTACAAACCTAATTAACCATATTAATAACAAAATTTTAAAAATAATATCAATAGATGCATAAAAAGTTTTGACAAAATATTATACCCATTTCTGTTAAAAATACACACAATACAGTAGAAAACATAGGAGTAAATGGACTTTTCCTTAAAATTGTAAATAATATATATTTAAACCCAAAAGCTACTATTATATGTAATAGAGATAAATTAGAATCCTTTCCAATAAAATCAGGAATGAAACAAGGATTTCCAATAGTCACCATTTCCATTTAACATATTACTAGAAATGCTGGCTATCTATTAAAACAAGAAAAAGAAAGTGAGGGAATAAGTGTAAGAAACCAAATTATCTCTTTTTATAGATGATATGACATATAGAGAACCCTAAAAAGTCAACTAAAAATTAACTTCAGCAAACATAGGATATAAAATAAATCCTCAGAAGCAACTAGCATTTCTACACAATACTAATAAAATTCAAGAGGAAAAGATAAAAAAAAGTTTAAAAATCTATAGAATTTATAAAATACTGCAGTCTACCGACCAAGACACACACAAAAACTATATACATACAATTTCAAACCCCTGTTTACAGAAATAAAGACAGATCTGTAATTGAAAAAATATTAACTGGTCATGGGTAGAATCAATCAATATAATAAAAATGACAACTTTACCTAAATTAATTTATTCAGTACCATACCAAAGACAACCATGAGGATTACTTTATAGAACTAGAAAAAAATAATAATGAAGTTTATACGGAGGCAAAAAACCCCTAAAATGAAGTGTGACCCAAGATGGTCTAGCAGTCCTAGATCACTAACTATATTACAGAGTTGTGATTCTCAAAATAATTTGGTACTGGTTAAAAAATAAATTGATCAGTGGAACAGATTAGCTACTCACTAAAAGAAGCAGATGTATCTTGTACCTTAGTAGTCAATAAACACAAAGATTCTGGCTACTGAGATAAGGACTCTCTATTTGACAAAATCTGTTGGGAAAATTGGACAGCAATATGGAAGAAATTAAATTTAGCCCAACTTCATAACCTTATACTAAGATAAGCTCCAATTCAATATAAGAACGAGGTCTCAAAGTTCACATCATAAACAAATAACAGAAACATGCAAAAAACTATCAGATCTATAAATAGGAGAAAAGTTCATGACCAAACAAAGGATAGAGAGGATCACAAAGAATAATGAGTAAATTTTATTACATAAAGCTGTAAAGTTTTTTTTCACAAACATATCAGATAAAAATAAGATTAAAAGAGAAACAAACTGGGAAAACATCTTTGTAACCAGTTTCTCCAATAAAGGTTTCATTTCTAAAATATACAAGAAGCTGATTCAAATTTATAAGAAAAAGAGCTCTTCCCCAACTGATAAATTGTCCAAGGATATAAACGGTCAGTTCTCAAGGAAAGAAATCAAGATAATCTATAGCCATTTGGAAAATTGCTCTCAATCACTACTAATTAAAGAAATGCAAATTGAAGAATTCTGAGGTGCTACCTCATACCCACCTGATGGGCAGTGATCAAAAAAAGAAATGATAAATATTGGAGGATATTTGGGAAAACAGACACATTGATGCACAATTGCTGGACCTGTGAATAGAAAGTAATTGCAGAAAGTAGTTTGGAATTATATACCAAAAGTGACTGAAGAGTTTATACCCTTTGATGCCACAACTAGGCCTATACTCAAAAGTGACTGAAGAAACAAAAAAAAAGGTCCTACTTGAACAAAAATATTTATAGCAGCCTTTGTTGTGGTGGCAAGAGATTGTAAGCTAAAAATGATGCCCATCCACTGAGGAATGGCAGGATATATGAATGTGACAGGGTACTACTGTGCTATAAGCAATGAGGAAGTGGATGATTTCAAGGAAATATGGAAACATATATGAACTGATGCAAGTGAAGTGAGCAGGACCAGAACAATTCCTACTATGATATCAATAATATAAAAACAAATCTGAAGACTTTTATCAGGTGAAGAAGAATGAAATGAGCAGAACCAATTTATACAAATACATTATTGTAAAGACAACTTTGAAAACTGTAAGAACTATGAGCATTCATGATTATAGCAGACAGATGAAATGTTCTATCCACCTCCTTACAGAAAGGTAACAGATTTAGGGTGCAGATATAGATTTATACACACATATACACATATATACACACATATGTATATTTGCATAGAGCCAATGAAGGAATCTGTTTTGATTGACTATACACATTTATCACAAGATATGTGTTTTTCTTTTCCTTTTCAATGGATGAAGGGGGGTGGGAGGGAGAAAACACATATGTTAATTAAAAAGCAAATTTTAAAATACAGAGATTGCGGATACCATAGGTGTAGAATGTTGCATATATTCTAGATGATGTCCCGATATTGTTAATTTTGCTTTGTTATCGGAGACTTGTGATGTAAAGACAAAGCACATTAATAAAACTTTTTTTTTAAAGATGGTAGTATTTGTTTCTGCCTCCCTTGATTATTTTTTGTTTCAACCCACTATTTTTTATTGATAGTTACTCTCCTAAGAGGTCTATGCCAGCCAAGAAGGAGATTACAAAGCGTCTTTAAACCTAGTGTATATAGTCCCTGGTGTATATAGTCCCTGCCTTTTGGAGCTTTAAGGTTATTTGAGGGAGAGACATCAAAGATTACTTACCAATCCGAGAGATGGGGACAATATAAAGGGTTCCAGAAGGGAATACAAAGGCACACAGCCTTCATAGGGAGAGATCCCAGCGGCGTAACGGCCCTAAAAATAGGGAGGAGGCGTCGCCCCCCTCCGCTGGTATCACCCATGCTCAGGGGTAGTGGTTTCCAGGACCCTCCCCATCTCCAGAGCTTTTCTCTGAATCCAAGGTGGTGATGAATCTGCTTCCTAGCATCTGAAGCCCAGACAGCAAAGTCGATACTCCCTCCCTATAGGAAGTGCCCAGGACAGAAAAGAGCAGCGTGGCATTGTGGCTAGCGAGGTGACCCCAAGCTGGGAGAGGCAGGGTTCAAGTCCCCCCTTTGAGGGATACACATGGTAGCACCTCTCTCTGTTGAAGGCATTCTCTGCAGAGAAATCCCCAACCTGCGCTGTTGGAGGGACTTAATTTATACCAGTGAAGTCACAGATCGAGTCCCTACCCTCACCGCGTCCTACACTTCTGTTACTGCGGCATGACGCCTCTTTAGCATTTTTGTATACAGACATTGTGGCCTCAGAAGGAACTTGTGGTTCAGTGGTGTGTGAGTCTTTGTGACCGACTCCATCTGGGGCTTAAGAGATCCTGGAGTAATTTGCCATTTCCTTCTCCAGCTCATTTTACAGATGGGGAAACTGAGGCAAAGAGGGTAAAGTGACTTGCCCAGGGTCACACAGCTAGGAAGTGTCTGAAGCCAGGTTTGGATTCACAAAGATAAGTCTTCCTGACTCTGGAATGAACTAGGAGCCAGTAAAACTCCCAGATCTTTCTTATATGAACTGTTTTTTTTTCCATCCTACACAAGTACAGTTGATTTTTTTTTTTTAAATCAAGTGTGGTACTTCCAGTGAATTGAACTTAGAATCCCAGGGTTTAGAACTTGAAAAAAAACAAACAAAAACTCAAGAGCTCATTTGATCCAACCCTCTCCTTTGACAGATGAGGAGAATGAGGCCTATAGAGGTCATGTGACTGGCTTAAAGTCAACATGACCAGTTAGTGGCATGGTCTCTGACACCATGGACAGTGTTACCTAATGTCTGATTTGTTGTTGTTATTGCACCACAAATCAGCGTTTCACAAGCCCGTTTGTTTATATGACACAAAGATAAATGCTTAATAATGATAAACTATAGGAGATGTCCTTTAAAGTCCAGGGCCTGTTTAAAGAAAAAGTTACAACTTTGTAACTGACAAAAATCAAAGGAATTGACCTTCCGTAGTACTTGTATTGCATATTTAAAATGGAGCCATATTTAGTTTTGGGTAGACATTTAATATTAGAAATGTAACCGTGGCCCTCTGAAGGCCAGGCAGTGTGTCATATTCCACCCCTCCCCAAGGGTGCCAATACACTTATGGGGTTTAAGGGTGTCTAGACTCTGCCACTGGCTCAAGTCCCCACTTGTGTTACCCCCCAAACACACTATTTAATTACTCACAATCAGATTAACTTTTACAAAGGAATTGTAATTCAAAGGTATAACAAGAAAAATATACAAACCACTCTAACAATGGGGTACATAATTACACACACACACACACACACACACACACACACACACACACACACACTACTTCACTCTCAGAGGAGCGGAAAGGGATTAGGTTCACAGCTTGATGTTGTTCCCATATAGCCGAGTCCCACCAAGCTCCAAGTCCAAAGTTTCCCCACTCCCTTCAAGCTGTCGCCCCAACTTCTTAGGGCTTCCTTGTTGAATGGATCAGCCTGTAATCCTGCCTCCAGGGTCACCATGGATCATACTTCTGGGATGGATGAAGATCCATGAATCAAATCTACTGCCTGTAGCTCTTCCCCGGCCTAGTTTAATTTATTGTGCTTGGGGGGGGGGGGGGGGGCGCGGTGCGAAATAGGACCTTCATCTTCCTGGGCTCAGATTCAGAAACTGTCCCAGTGCGGTAGTTTTAAAGATGAAGCCTGTTCTAGCTTCCCAATAAAAAGAGACTGCTTTTTTCTTCACCCACCCAGGAGGGAAATACAGGATGTCTTTTCCCAGAAGCAGGACCCCAGTGTATATAAGATGTGGGCCTCCATTTTGGGTAATCTAATTGTGAAAAAGGGAACACGCAAATTCCCAGTACATAAACATTTGGCTCAGTAACTTTTTAGAGACATTAAGATCTTTGGTGGCTAAAATGTCTATCTAAGATGGCTGCCTGACCAGGAGACAGAGCACCCAGTTTCCACACACATTTACTCTAGCAAAACTCTTGAGTTCATATCAGACTGAATAATGTTCCAGAAATCCAATGAGTTAGATACTGCAGAAAGTGACTTATTCTTCCTCAGATTTCATGAAATTAGGCAGAAGCCCAAGGGCAATAGGAAAGGAGGAACTAACAGAGCCAATGCCTGCAAAAGGCCTTACAATGCAAGTAGAGATGACTGGGAACACACGTAGCCTGCAAGGCTCTATATCTAAAGACAGCAAGAGCCAAGGGCTCCCTTGAGAGAGACCCAGGAATATCAGAAAGATTTAGGGTGGGTGGTAACTTTGAAAAACCAGTGAGTAACAAGACAACACCACAGCTCTCAGATCAGGACACCCCCCCAGACCAATGAATTCTGAGGTCCTTAACACTCTGTCTTTAGATGCCAGAGAAGGCCCTAAAGATACAGGCACCTGAAACTCAAAGATCCACTGAGGCCTAACACTGGAAAGTAGAGTCAATTCAGGAACCCAGGTGACCCAGGGGGGGCCCAAACAGGGCCAATCAGTCCACCCAAAAACATAGGGGAGGAAATAGAACCTGTCCCAGGTACAAAGGCCCAACTCAGGAACTAAAGTGGGAGAGAATAAATCAAGAAAACACCAACCAGTATTAAACAAATCTAGAGATTCTCAAAAATAATGAATGAATGAAGCATTTATGAAACACTATGTGCTAAGTACTGAGGTTGTAAAAAATAAAAAAGTAAGGCAGTTTCTGCAAATAACGACTAGAAGCAGAGCCTCGAAGGAAAAAAAATGCATTGTCCACAAAGACTGCATGAATAACTAGAAGGAATAAATCAAGAGAGTTTTAAAAATGAAATAAAAGCTCTGGGAGATAAAATTAGAAGGAGAATAAATAGCTTAGAAGAGAAAGCAGTAAACTTTACCCAAGAAAACTAGAATGAACAAATCAATGATTATATGGGATAGACATTAGAATAAAATCTAAAGCCTGAAAAACAGAAGAAAATGTAAGCTGATATTGATCTAAAAAAACAAGTAAAGAAGAGATCATTTAAAAATCACTGAACTCCCTGGAAAGCAGAATTAGAAACAAAACCCTAGACACTAATTTCAAAAAATCATAAATGAAACCTGTCCAGTTGTACTAAAAGGCAAACTGAAGATGGATCTCTTATAAGCTTGTCCATAGGGGCATAGATCTGGGGTAGACACTATAGATGAATGATTTGGGCCCAAAGTTGAAAAGGAGGAGGATATTGGATTGAATTTCTTTCAGGAAATTAAAAACACCTTTACCAAGTTTTCCATGAAAGCAAAGATTCATCTTTTCAATACTAATATCCTATCTGTTGCTCTTTGGAACTGAGACACAGTGTACTTTTAAAAATCTTCTCCAAAGAATTAAAAATGAGCATTATTATACAGAAGGCAAAAGAATACACATAGGAGGTATGAGCAGGCTGTAATATATAACCAATGAGAACTCAAGGAAGGACAGGAATGAAAGATATCATCAAGAAATTGTATGCTAGGAAGAGAAGATTGTCTAGTGACATGGAGAGGGTAAGGTATAATAGGTGGTAAAACCAGAGTGCTGCAATAGTATCCTTGAGTTGTCAAGAAAAACAAAGAAAGACCTTCAGCACGTTGGGTAAACTTGTTATGGTGAACTTATATGGAAGGACATGGACAAACATCATATGGGACAGGCAGACATGGATGAATTGCAGTCAGCATCATAGGAGGGAACTCCTAAACTAATAAGATAACAGATATGCTTGAGTATATGAGTATTTGAGGCCTTGTTTAGGTTTTATACTGCAGTCATTTCCTGATTAAAAAAAAAACTACTGGACTTTCTCTTGTACGAGGAAAAAAGTTAAGCACAACTGAAGAACAAAACAATCATAGCTGATAGCATAAGTGACATTTTATGGAGAGAAAGGAGATTTGTTTCTTAATCTTTTCTCTAGGACTAAGATTGGTCATTATAATTAATTGGAGCCTGAACACTAATTTAACTTTTTTTTTGCTTATATTATTGAAGTCTCCTGTGTCATTCACCTGATTCTGCTCAGTTCATGTTGTATTAGCTCATAAAGTCTTCTCATATTTCTCTGAATTCCTTGAATTTATTGTTTCTTCTGGCATACTTAAAACACGACAATTTGTTTGACTATTCACCAATTGACAGAAATTCCGTTTCCAACTTTTTTTTTAAATGCAAAGAGTACTGTTTTGTAAGCATAAGACAGCACCTCATGCCCATCAACTGGTAGCAATGAGAAAAGATGGAAACAGACAATGCTAGAAAGTCTAAGAAGACAGGTACACTGATGCCCAGTTGATTGAGCCAATCACTTTGGGAAGCAACTTGTAAAAGTGACTGTGATTTCCATACCTTTGACCCAGAGATCCCATGGCTTGTCATATATCCCCAAAATGTGAAACACAGAAAGGCAAATATACACCAAAATATACAAAGCAGCACTTTTTGTAATGGCAAAGAACTACAAAGTTGGTGCCCATTGGCTGGGGGAACAGTTGGATAAATTATGGTAAGTGAATGTAATAGAATAGTATTCAAAGCATATAAAATAATAACTATGAAGAATTGAGACACATATGAAGAGATATAAAATGAGTTAAGCATAACCTGGAAAATCCCATGTACGATGACTACAGCAATGTAAACCATCCAAACCCCTTATATACTATATAATTATAATGATCAAACTTAGCCCCACCCAGAAAGAGGTGAGAAAATGCATTTCCATCTCCTCTTTACAGAGGTGCATGACTATGGATGTGGAATATTGCATGTGATGTCATAACTGGGTGATGTTTTAGTTGATTATGCTGAATTTCCTTTTTTCTCTCTCTTTTTGACCCTTGTTACATGGAACAGCTCAATGAATGGGAGAAGAAGAGGGATCGTTTGAATCTTATGAATGTGATGCCAAAATAAAAAGAAGCAATAAAAATTTATTTTTGAAACTTTGCTATGGCTTTTCTAGTAAATATGGGACCTTTCTGTCTTTAACCTCCATGGGAAATGTGCTCAAAGTGTATAAACAGTTTAGTGACTTAATCTCCATTAATTCCAAAATTATTTCTCAGACTTGGACCAATCCACAGGAGCTTTACCGATATTACATTGGATTGGGCAGTGGGCGTAGCATGGGGAGAGGATGGCATTTTTAAAATTTTATAATTAAATGGTTATAAAATCATTATCAAAAAGAAAAATAATTAATTGTGCTATTCACAGCATGGTCTTGTTGAGTTGTTTCAGTCATGTCAAACACTTTTTGAGAGATACTGGGATGGTTTGCCATTTTCATCTCTAACTCATTTTATAGATGAAGAAGCTAAGTCAAACAGGGTTAAGTGACTTGTCCAAGGTCACACAGCTATTAAGTGTCTATGGCGGGGTGGCAAGGTGGCGCAGTAAATAGAGCACCAGCCCTGGAGTCAGGAGTACCTGAGTTCAAATCCGGCCTCAGACACTTAATTTAAAAAAAAAACAAAAAAACTAGCCGTGTGACCTTGGGCAAGTCACTTAACCCCAACTGCCCTCCAAAAAGCAAAAAGAAAAAAAAAAATTAAAAAAAAATGTAGGGGGCGGCTAGGTGGCGCAGTGAATAGAGCACCGGCCCTGGAGTCAGGAGTACCTGAGTTCAAATCCGGCCTCAGACACTTAACACTAAAAAAAAAAACTAGCCATGTGACCTTGGGCAAGTCACTTAACCCCAACTGCCCTCCAAAAAGCAAAAAAAAAAAAAAAAAGTGTCTATGGCCAGATTTGAACTCTGAAAGATGTCTTCCTAACTCCAAGGCCAGTGCTCTATCCACTGCACCACCTACTAACTTGTAGCAGTGTGTATACGAAAGTTTTCTGGAGTCATTACTTAGCATGTTGCCAGGAGCATAACAGGAGATTAACGAATGTTTATCAACTGACTGACCTGAGTTCAAATCCTGACTCTGCCACTTGCTACCTGTGTCACCTTGGAAAATCATTCATATCTTCTGGGTCTCAGTTTCTTCACCTGTAAAATGAAAGGGTTGCTCCAGATGACCCATCCAACTGGCCTGGCACATAGCTAAGCATCTAATAAATGCTTTCTGGCTGACTATAATACTATGATTCAACTGACACTTAACTAGTACCTACCAGTTGAGTGGTGTAATACTAAAGATGTTACAGACCAGGGGGGTGGGAGAAAATAAGTTTGGCTTTAAGATCTTGATAACCTTGATTTTTTAAAGTGGGGGCTGACGTGTGATTTCTAATAATTTTCAAACCACGCTGCCTGCACTCTGATCCCCTTCCTCTTATTGGAACTTGGATTCTGCCCCTGCGACCCTGAGCTGTAATAATGAGCTCTCAGCTTATCTTGTCTGGAATCTGGCTCCCTTGCCACTTCTGGTCAATTCCAAACCTTGCTGCTGCCTGTGTCCCCACCTCCTGCCCTTCCAGCTCCGGCTGCGCTTTAGGTTGGGTCTTCTCCTACTGCAACATAAGCCTGTTCAGGACAGGAACTGTCTTGCTTGCTTGAATCTACATCCCCAGAGCTGAGCTGGTTGCCTGGCGTCTAGTAGGAGATTAATAAATGCTTTTTCATTGGTTTATTTCATCTGTACAGGGAACTCCCTGTGTGGATACTACCTTCACCAATGCAGACAGGGATTCTGCAGTTTAGAGAGTTAAAGAGTCGTCTGGGCCACTGTAAATTTAAGTGACTTGCCCAGAGTTTATAGGTAGAACTTGAAACTAATTCCCAAAGTTGGCCCCTCTATCCATCATGACATGCAGCCTTTCTTGATAAGGACCTCAAAGGATTACTCAGTACTCTGAGATCTTTAGGGTTAAATTTTTAATCTCAGGCAATTTACATATGATCTATATTTGCCAAATGATAAGAAGAATGAATGTTTCTGGAACAGGAACAGGATCATAGCTATAATGTGGTAGAGATCTTAGAAGCCATCTAGTCCCCTCCTTTGCTTCATAGACAGGAAACCGAGGCCCAGAGAAATGACTGACCCAAGGTCACACAAGTAGGAAGTGATAGAGGCAGGATTTGAACACAGGGTCTCAACTCTAAAGCCAGTGCTTTCTACATAGAGCTGCACTCCTTCTTTCCCATGGAGCAGTGTCTATCCTTAGGAAGAATTCAACCCCAAATTCCAAAAATCTTTCAGTCTTATATGAGTAGAGACAGCTAGGTAGCCTAGTGGAGGGAACACAGGGCCTGGAATCAGGAAGATTTGAGAGTAGATGCGTAGCCTCAAACACCGAAGAGCCATTTAATCTATTTGCTTCTTTTCTCCCATGGTTATTTCAAGAATCAAATGAAACAGTATTTGTAAAGAGCTGAACACATAGGTTAATAAATGCTTACTCTCTTCCCACCACCACCTTTTGTGCACATTTCCTTTATAAAAGTGTGAGATACTGGGAAGACACAATTTGACAGTGGAAATGTGATATTTCTTTACAACTGATAACTTTTCCTTGACAATGTGAGTTAAGTTGTAAAACCCAGAAACTGAGAATCAGGACCTTAGGGGATATTGATAGGGACACCTAGAAGCAACCCAAATGTAGGGGATGGAGAGTCACCTTTTTAATGATATCTTCCCCTCCTGGAAGGTAAGCTTCTTGAGGGCAAGGACAGTTTCACTTGCTTGTGTTTAAATTTCTAGAGCTTAGAGGACCACCTGGCTCATACTAGGTACTTAATAAATGCTTTTCCATTTGTTTATTTCATCTGTATAGGGAACTCTCTGTCTGGAAAAGTTACCTTCACTAGGAAGAGCCAGGAAGACCTGGGTTCAAGTCCTATCTCTGATATATACTGGCTGTGTGATCCTAGGCAAGTTACTTAATCTTTCAGTGTTCTAGGCAACTCCCTAAAATTATAAATTTTTGAAAAGATGCCAACAAGATTTGGTAGAGGGAATTTCCTCACCTGGGACTTTTCTGTACTAATGAAAAAACATGTCCAGTTCCCAATTCTATATCAAAATGTTATATATTAGAGTAATTTGGTGTGCAGATGGAGCTGGGGGTTCCAGCGCCACCTCTGACACCTGTTGGCTGTGTGACCCTGGACAAGTCGCTTAACTCAGTGTTCTAGGCATCCCTAAAACACTCAAGCTGCAGAACCGGAAGCTACCTTCGCCAATGAAATCACAGGTCGGGACACAAAATAGATGTGTGTGCATATATATGCTTGTCTTTTTAGGAATCTAAGCGCTGAATATTAAATCAGTCATCTGACCACCACCCCCATTCCACACACACCTTTTCCCCACACCCAGACACACTCAGCTTTAGAAGAAAATATTCTTCCATCTCTCTGCGCAATACACGTTCTATAATAATAATGAGAATAATGAGAAGAGAAGGAACAAGGCTGGGGGAGAATACTCGGTTCAGATTTTATGTCCGTGAAATTAAAAGTCTCTGGGCTTAATTCGTTAAAAGAGGTGTTGCCTTGGAGCTCCGGCAACTGTGGCCATGCCAGTTCTCAGGATATACAACTTGTATATCTCAGGATATACAACGTCCTTGAAACGAGCTGGGACGGGGTCCTCCTGGAAGTTTCTGGGGGAAGGTGGCCCCGTGACTTTTTTCTCCCCACCCGTGGCCCCTTAAGAGCTTTAGGGAGGAGGAGGAGAGTTAAGATGGGCGTTTTCATTCACTGCTTCATTCCCTCCTTGCTCTCACTTTCCCTTTCCCCCCTTTCCCTTCCTCCCTTCCTTCTTATTCCGTGTCCTTTTTCTTCCTCTTCTTTCTCTCCCCTCTTTCCGTCGGTCCCCTCCTCCCCCCTTCTCTCCTTTCTCTCCCTCTTCCCTTTCCTTGTGCCCTCCTCCCTTCTCCCTGCTCCTTCTCTCTCCATCCTTGTGCCCTCCTCCCTTCTCCCTGCTCCTCCCTTCTCCCTGCTCCTCCCTTCTCTCGTGCCCTCCTCCCTTCTCTACCGCTCCTCCTCCTTGCTCTCCCTTCTCTCTCCTTCCTTGTGTCCCCCTCCCTTTTCTCTCCTCCTCCTCCCATCTTTCTCTTTCCCTAGTCCTTTCCTGTATCTCTCCCCAACCCTTGCTCCCTCCCATTTCTTCTCTCTCCCCTTTTCCAAACTGGAGTTTGACGTATTCCTCCCCGATACCAACCAACCAATTGCCTGGTTGCTAAGGGGAAAGTGTGGCCAATCAGACATCGTTGCTATCTGTGAGTAATATTTTTAGCAAGGGGGGGGCAGTTCCACTCCCTCTGTAACTTCATACATTTCTCTGCTGCAGGTTGTGAAGAAGGCCCACCTCCCTGTTTACCGTCACCCCCTCCAATCACTCCTTTTCCCCTCCCCAATTTTTTCCCTTACACACTTCAACTGAAAAAGGTCTTAAAGGAACAGGCTGGTAATACAATACAGGGCATGACAGGGCGATGCCCTATGTTTATTATGTGCACATAGGTAAAAAGACATTTCAAATACAGGTCCTTGTATAAAAATACTCAAACAGGCCATCCAGTAGAACAGCACTCGGCGGCCCCATTTCTTGAGTGCTGGGGGCTGGGTTTGACATATTTGAAAAAGAAATGTCCTCCTCCGCTCATCTCCAAGGCCAAAGTCATTCCAAGCCAATGCTTTCGCTCCTGGGGTTGCCAGGAGGAGACGGGCTGACCGCTGAATGTGAAAAGCTGAAGGCAGTTTAACTGCCACGAGGTGTGGGAGGTGGGGTCAGTTGGGTGGCCCCTCTCCCCACCCCCACCCCAGCAGGTTTGGATTCTGCAGTTGCTCCCTTCTCTCCGGGTGGCAGTTGTTTCAGCTGGGGGGGTGGGGGTGGGGGTGGGGGTGGGGGGGTGGGGGAGCAGGGGGATTAATCATTAATATCTTTGCGTGCAAGGGTCTCTGGCACATGGGTCCCACCACCTTCTGGATTTTCTTGACGTTTGCTGAGGACGGACAGTTCCTCTAAAGGTGGGATTTTCCTAAGCAAGATCCATTCCCATAGGTATTGGGTATTTTCCAGGCTTCTCTGCCTCCTCTTCTCTCTCCAGCCTCTTTTACTTCCCTGCGGCTTCTTCATCTGCTTCTCAACTCCCCTCCCCCCATCCCCAACTTCACCCCCACCCCCACCACAGTTCGCTTCCACCCTCAACTCAGCCGGTCTGGTCCCACCCCGCCCCCCAACTTCTCAGTCTTACTGGCACTCCTTCTGTCCAATCCCGCTTCAAAAAGCCTCCTCGCCCGGCCCCCGTTCATTCCAGAACGTCAGCTCATTGGCCAAATCTCGAGCACCATGGGGTGTGCTCTAGTCTCCTCCCTCCTGCACCCCTTCCAAACTCCACCCTCCCCAACTCCTCCGTGCTCCTCTTACGGAGTCCGATTGGCAGGTGGGACCCGACCAATGGCTGGAGGGGGCAGGGCAGGGGTGGAGTGAGGAGCGCTAGCCCTAGGGGTTGTGAGGTTTCGGGGCGGGGAATGGCTACAAAGTCTGGAGCTGAGTGACGCTCGCCGGGCGGGCGCGGGTGCGCGCCCTCCCCCGGACGGAGGGAGAGGAGGGGCGGGGAGGGAAAGGGGCGGGGCCTCTATAAAACGAGAGGCGGGGCGCGCGTCGCAGCAGAAGGAGTGGAGCTCTGGCCCGGGGCGAAGTGGGTAGACATCGGGGAGAAATCTGGGCCGGGGCATCCGAGTGTGTACCGGGGGGAAGAGACCGCACTTCACCGGACTCCCCCCGCCCCTGCCGCCGCCTCCCCCGACCTCGAAGGAGTCGCGACACATTTCTGTGGTCCAGCCCCGGGTTCGTTGTTTCTTGCACTCAGTCGGGCCCCTCACTCCCCACTCCGCACCATCCTCCAGCCCGCCCCCGCCCTGCGGCCCGGTCTGTTGTGGAAGCAGCTCCGAAGCAGCCAGTAAGTATCGCGGGGCCGGCGCTCCGCCTAGGCTGTTCGCGGCCGGAGGCCTGGCGAGGCTTGACTGACGGACAGTACAGCCGCGCGGGGACCGGGGCAAAGCGTTACCCCACGACTGACTGACTGCCTGCCTGCTTGCCTGCGGGCGAAGGGGCTGCAGCGCCAACCGCGGCAGGTCAGCGAAGGGCAACCAGCTGAGGAGACCCCGGGGCTCTCCCAGGGTCTGGCCGGGGCCCAGGAACCTCCGAGCGGGGAGGGGCGGCGGCCGGGTCGGGTTACTGAGGTGACTGAGGAGGAGGGGAGCGAGGCTCGGACGGGCCGGGGTTCTCGGGCTGCGGGCCCGGGCCGGGGTCAGCCTGGCACCCGGGCCTCCTACCCCCGCCCCCTCCACCTCCCGGGACCTACCTCCCCCCGCCCCTTTCCCTTCCCCCTTTCCCCCCTCCCCCCCCCTCCCGTGCTGCTGCTGCTGGAGGAGCCCGGGCTCCGGGGCTTGTGAGCAGAAATCTAATGAGACCCAACCGGCTGTTTATGTAATTCCTTCGCTCTGCTCCCAGATCGGCTTTTAAACTACCTCCCCCCGCCCTCACTCCTCCCTTGGGTCTCTCTCCAGCGTCTGGGCTTTAAAAGCCCTGCCGGCCTGGATTTTCTTCTCCCGGGGCCGCCCGGCCCCTTCAGTGGCTGAGTGCCCTCCAGCTACGCCAGGGGTCCGGGCTGGTGCCTCGGCCAGTGGAAAGAGTTTGGGGGCAGCCGGGGCTTGATTCTGTGCCCTTTGTTAGACCGGCTGGGGAGAAATGGAACTACTCTCCACCGCCTTTTTTAAAGGTCCTCGGAAAACCGCCCCACTGGACCACATCGCTCCCTTTTGTAATTATCTTCTGTTTGCCCTTGATCTTTTCTTATCCCCACCCAGTGCTGATCCAGAAATCGTTTAAAGGTCGGTCGGCTGGCCTTATCGTTCAGCCTCTTTGGCTGTTCCCTTATCATTAGGGGGAGGGTGGTTGCTTTTTAAAATCTGGATAAAATTCAGGAAACACTCCGGTTAAAACAGAATATTCAATAGAGTTTTGAAATTTATTTTTCTTTCGTCAGTGAATCTTATGAGGTTTATTTTCAGAATCTGGAAAGTTTTTTTCTTTTAATCACAGAGAAACCAAAAGTCTAGGTTAAATTTGTTATGTTTTTCATGGCCTTGTATGTGTAAAAACTGCAACTGGTTAGAGAATTCTACGAAATAATACATTTCATTAGTGTTTAATATATTCTGTGGTTTATTTTAGTAGTATATTGACTTAAAATATTTTGGAAGTAAAACTGAAACTGAGTATTTTTAACTTCTCAGATTTCTGAATGGTTAACATTAAAACAGAATTAAACAGTATATACCAATGGGCTAAAATATAACTAGATCTTTTATGTTAGTAGATAGAAATGGAAACATTATGGCCAGCCTCTCTAAAGCCAAGTCATAGACCATATGTTCAGTTCTGTTTCTGGTGAAACATTTTCTAATGAAAGTTCTGAAGACAGGAAGAGAGCATAATTCTGGCATACTGTATGAGACTACTTCCTAGAATTATATCTTTATTTAGAGCTAAAAGTTTAAAATGTCTAATTGAACTTTACAAATGGGAAGAATCACAATTAATAGAGTTTTAAAAGTATTTGATTATTAAATGAACGTTCAAAACAGAATTATTCTTGGATTTATTAATAGTAAATGTAGTATGTTGCAAAGTGTGTGTGATTCAAGTTTTATAAATTGAAGTAAGACTGTGTAATCAAACCTGGCAGACATGCAGTTATTACCTAGCATTACCCCTTTCTTTTAAATTGCAATTTAAGTGTATGTTTTCTAACTGTAAGCCATAAGTTTTGCCATGAAGTTTTGAACTTTAAGACAGTTTCCAAGTGTGCATGTTTCATTTTTACACTGACTGTTTCTTAAGCAATTTTGTCCTGTTTGCAAAAGTAAAATGCTTTCTTGTTGAGGGGTAAGGAGTGGGCCTTAAGGATTTATCTCGCACTTTCCTTATTTGGCTATGTTTGCTTTTGTTTTTTCTTTAAGGAACAAGACTGCTCAAGGTGAAGGATAATAATCTACTAGTACCAGCACTTTGAATGAATTTTTGTTTCTTTGCCACAAACTGAACTTTTTTTTTGAGGGGGGGGGTTGAAACACAAACTTAACCTTGTGGCATAGCAGCTATGCAGCTTGAAATCCAAGTAGCACTAAATTTTATTATTTCGTATTTGTACAATAAGCTTCCCAGGCGACGAGTCAACATTTTTGGTGAAGAACTCGAAAGACTTCTTAAAAAGAAATATGAAGGGCACTGGTATCCAGAAAAGCCATACAAAGGATCAGGGTTTAGATGTATACATATAGGGGATAAAGTGGACCCAGTGATTGAACAAGCATCCAAAGAGAGTGGTTTGGACATTGATGATGTTCGAGGAAATCTGCCCCAGGATCTTAGTGTTTGGATCGACCCATTTGAGGTTTCATACCAAATTGGTGAAAAGGGACCAGTGAAGGTGCTTTATGTGGATGATAATAATGAAAATGGATGTGAGTTGGATAAGGAGATCAAAAACAGCTTTAATCCAGAGGCCCAGGTATTTATGCCGATAAGTGACCCAGCTTCATCAGTGTCCAGCTCTCCATCTCCTCCCTTTGGTCACTCTGCTGCTGTAAGTCCTACTTTCATGCCCCGATCCACTCAGCCTTTAACCTTTACCACTGCCACTTTTGCTGCCACCAAGTTTGGCTCGACCAAAATGAAAAATAGTGGCCGTAGCAACAAGGTTGCACGCACTTCTCCCACCAACCTCGGCTTGAATGTGAATGACCTCTTGAAACAGAAAGCCATTTCTTCCTCAATGCACTCTCTCTACGGGCTTGGCCTGGGCAGCCAGCAGCAGCCACAGCAACAGCAGCAGCCACCGCAGCAACAGCAGCCATCACAGCAGCAGCAACAACAGCAGAAGACCTCTGCTCTCTCTCCTAATGCAAAGGAGTTTATTTTCCCTAATATGCAGGGTCAAGGTAGTAACAATGGAATGTTCCCAGGTGACAGCCCCCTTAACCTCAGTCCTCTCCAATACAGTAATGCCTTTGATATGTTTGCGGCCTATGGAGGCCTCAACGAGAAGTCTTTTGTGGATGGCTTGAATTTTAGCTTAAATAACATGCAGTATTCTAACCAGCAATTCCAGCCAGTTATGGCTAACTAAAAAAAATGTTATTGTACAAGTTGAAATGCACGTGCCCAAGGGGGCATTTTTTTCCCACCCCCTTGAGATTTTTTTTAAAGCTTGTAGTATGGAAACATTCAAGCTTGGTTACATAAACAACATGCATCGTTTTTTCATTTGCCAACCAAGCACAAAGTTATTTTATACTGACTGTACATTTTAAAGTATACTCTCAAATATGGCCTCTTACAGTATTTAAGATATAGCAAGGACATGGCTAATTTTTTTTTATAAAAAATTGGCACTAATAAGTGGGTTTCTTGGTCTTTTCTAATTGTATAATTTAATTTAGTACAAAGTTTGTAAAATATCAGAGTATATATATTGTTTCTACTACATGGTATTGCATTTATATCTTTTTACTACAGTGATCTGTGACAGCTCCAGCAGCTTCATGTTGTATTTTTTTTTACTGAAATTGTAAAGTATCCATCTTAAAAGACATCAACTATTCTAAAAATTGTGTACAGACTATTCCTTAGTGGTGGAATTAAAATGTACGAATATTTGCTTTTTAAAAAAAACAAATTGTATTTTCTGTTAAAAGTTTAAAGATTTTTGCTATATATTATGGAAGAAAATGTAATCGTAAATATTAATTTTGTACCTACATTGTGCAATACTTGAAGAAAATGGTATAAAAGTATTTTGAGTCAGTGTCTTACATGTTGAGGGACTGAAATAGTTTATATTAAGTTTGTATTAAAATTCTTTAAAATTAAATCCCTGCTGTGGTCTTTGTTTTTACTGTTGTGCTAAAGATCTGAGCTCTATAGTGACTGTGTTGTAAATGCTAATGATACAGAAAGGACTGACTCATTGTATCACAAAGGAATGACAAAGGAGATTGGTGTACCACAGTTGTACCTTGCAGTCCATAAATAAAATGGGCCTTTTGAAGCACATAGCCAGAGTAACTACTTGGGATAGCTTTCTTTTTAATTTGTTTTCTAGGCACAGTGGGCCGTGAAACAACTTGATTGATCCAGCTCTTTCACCCCATTTTCCCACCCACCCCAGTGGGAAGAATAGACTAGAGAATGTGTTAAGGCTCTGAACTTTTGAATTTAGATGACAAAGATTTAAAATAGTGTTGAAGTGTAAGATATGATCAGACCTCTGTAGGAAAGATTCAAGTGATAAACTTTAATTCACTTTTAAATGGAATTAGTTAATCCGAAGGAGGTAAAGCCAGTAGTATCATCACAGAAGCTTAATCGGTTAGGAACCATAACAACTAAAAACGTCATTTTTATTAAAAGTTGGTTTGTTAATAAATGACATTTACAGACTAGACAAGATCCAGCATGGGGCTAAAGGATTAAATTGGTCAAACTCTTAAAAGCTGCTGAAACTTCCAGTTTTGTTAGTTTCCCGAAAGTAAGTTTTTATATTGATTTCACTTGGAAATATTTTTATTGGTTGGAGGTATTGTATTGGTAATGATTCTATTTGATAGTATTCTATTTGATAAATAAACAGATTCTGTTTATTTACTTTGACAATAATAGGTTTTGGGGAATTTTCTTGGGGCCAAACAGGTTACAGTCACTCATTTCTTTAATTTCATTAGCATTTGGATTTGGAACTGACATGATTTGAGTGAAATATTCACTAAATAGAAATGCCACGTTTTCGCGGCACCTTGTTTGTAAGAAACATTGTCTGGGTTACCAGTGAAATAAATTTGGTCTCCAGTTCTTTGGACACATTTCTACAAAGGCCTTTTGTTAATTAGCTATACAGTTTAGTGTTAAAAGTTTGTTTTTAGAAAGCAAGTGCTGGAAGTAAGAGCTGTTCCATCAGCACCATGGTGAGATCTTTGTCCTAAAATGGACAGAATGAGGTTATGATGAAGTATTGGAATAGTAAGTGGAACAGGCAAAGATGGTCTGCCAACACTATCACTTGTTATTTTGTGATCACAGTAGTTCAACAACCATAAGAGAATAAGCATGATAATCGTTGTAAACACCAGTCTGTTCTAAAGAGCCATAGTTATATTAGGTTGGCTTTGAAGGAAGCCAAATATATCAGAAATAAGAATAGTACAAGTTAATTCATTAATCCTGATTTTGAAAATGACACTCAGTTAATATGTAATAGTTACACACGGCTTTTAAAGTAAATTTTTAAAATTTATATTAGAATTTGTGGTACTTTATAGATAAGTGTGATAATAGTACATATTATTTTCAGGGAGTTTTGTGGGGTTTTTTTTATTTCAATGTAAAAAATTTCCACACTTTTATCAGTTGCCTATATGTATATGTATATGCGAGGAATTTAGATAACAAAAATTAGTCTCAATTTTTTCTTTTAAAAGCCCTTCCAAGAAAACACAAGATAGGTCTGAGTTTGGTATTCTCCAAATCAGCTCCTTGGGAACATAAAAATTCTTTTGAAAAAGAGAATGGTCTGCTCTGCAGGTGGAGAATAAACAAAGGCCTCCTTTTCATATCTTTTCTGCTCTTTGGGGAAAAAATTTTTTTTGGAGGGGAGAAAGCAGGGCAATTGGGTTTTAAGTGATTTGCCCAAGGTCACATGGCTAGTTAAGGGTTAAGTGTCTGAGGTTGGATTTGAACTCAGGTCCTCCTGACTCCAGACCTGGTGTTCTATTCACTGTACCACCTAGCCACCCAACCAAAATTTTATTTTAAACAAAACACCTGCCTAGCATATCTTAGAAGATGTTTCTCAACGATGATATAACAGTGCTTAAGAAAACAAAACATTTCTAAAACCCCAGCTTTAATCGTGAACCTTCGAATGTATTCAAATAATATTTTTGTGACCTTAGACTAAGACCTTAGTCTTAGTTCTGAGTCTCCTTCCATCACTCTTGAATCTTTGGCTGAGTTTTAGTTGCTTTTTCCTCTACATGGAGACCCTATTTTGGTTATAGAATGATGATTTAATAGGCCTTTATGATTCCTTTACCTGCAGTGACTATTACTATAGCAATCTCTGAGTGCCAAGGATTTCAGTCATTGTTTAACTTAAAGTAACCTGATACTAATGCTAACTTAAGAGATTCTATAGCTCAGGAAAAGAGTAAGGAAGATGTTAGACCAAAGGCACTGTAGATTACTGGACTTAAGTTTGTTTCTTTTCTGTTCATGCAATTTCCCATCTTAAGATATGTCTGAGTTCAAAACTTATTTCTGATATGTGGTGGTTCTAGTACTTGTATCTTTTATGCATGAGTACTTTAAATACAATTTGGAATTGAGATAAAAATCTTAGAAAATTCCAGGACTTGGATTATTTTGAAGTCGGTCCCCATGACTTGTATATATGGAAAAAACTAGTCTCTTTGACTATACTTAAAGTGATGGAGTCAACTGCCTGTAATGGGAAGAGAACTTCCACCCCACCCTTTCCCTATACAAACAGAAAATAGCATAGGCATTGCACATCTGATGTATATCCTCACTGGACTAGAATGCATGCTTTTGTCAGAAGCAGGCTAACAGCTATAGGGTAAAATCAGATAAGAGGACAAAGCAAGTTTGCAAAGTTAAGCAGCCCTTATTAGAACACAAATATGCAATTTAGCCAGAATGGAATATATCCAATTATCCTGTTTGGTATATCAATTATATTGCTCTTACGTCTGCCCCAGGATGACAGTTTAGATCAACTGTCTTCTGTTCAAGTTGAATCATATCTTACAAAGACATTACCTTCCTGTGCTTAAGGGATGATCTTCGCTGGCTTCTTCTGTGGCTTCTCTCATGTAAACAGTTGGAAAACGAATAGTTTGAAGACCATTTCAAATGAATTGTTATTTTAATTATGTCATTTTAACAATTTCTAATAGCTTGTCACAGGAGAATATTACAGAGTCTAAAACAGTGAATTGAACAAAAGCACCAATAATTTGAGGAAGATGTTTTAAGTTAGTAGTATACTTTAACTTTTTCACTTTAAATACACCAAATTCAGATTTTCCTTCTCTCAGTCTGATTCTGACATTTACACTCAGAATATACTCAGGAGAGGCAGAATGAAGAAGATTATAAACTTGACCCTATAACTTCTGAGAAACATGACATTGAAGTCAGTGAAGCTTTTCCACAGTATCCTGCCCTTCATTACTACTGATTGATAACACTGTGGATAGAATTAAAGTTGCAAAAAGTAGGCCCTTCCAACGTGTAGCGTACAGCTTCAATTCTAAAATGATTTCCAGTAATCACCTGTTACTAGCAAATCTCGTTCTTCCACAGATATTCTGGTGGATTACTTGCCTTTTTGAAAATAGAAATGCCTTTTCAGGGTTCCTTTTTTAAAGTAATTTTTTTTAAAAAACCAACTTTTTAAAAGTCAAGACATATCTTGGTTTAGCAAGGAAATTGAGCACATTCAGAGGTATACATTTAAAGATTAATACTTACAATTACTGTAGTGTAAAGCTGCAACTAGGTTTGTGAATCTTCACAATAAAACTGAAACTTGAAAATTGTCAGGATAGAGTAGCCCAGCTTTCTGTTGGTCAAATCCTGTAACAATGAGCTATTCAGATTTGCTGGTTGTACTGGAACGTGTATCAAATATTACTTGAAATAATTGGACCATTGGATGGGACCATGAATTATTGCTGCCAATTTTGTCATAGAAGTTTTTTGATATGTATTTAATAAAGAAGAACTTCCCCATTATATAAGCCTTTTAAAAGGGTTTTAGGAGGAGCTGTTTGAAAGTTCTGAATTTGCTTTGATTGCTAAAACTAAAATCAGTATTACTAATTTAAGGCCATCACAAAATGTCATCTAAGTGTTTTAAGAGGAAAAGAACTAAAATACGAGTATTTAGTCCACCCCAGTAGACTAGACAGTCAGAACATCTTATTTAGTCTAACATCTTATTCTGCTTGGTTAAGCTGTTTTATATGTCTCCTTCCGTTCTTCAGTTTTGTAGAAAGTTATCAGTGGAAGAGCAATGGGCTTCCAGTCAGGAAACCCCCATTTCAAATCTAGCCTCAGATACTTACTAGCTGTGTGACCCTGGGCAAGTCACAGTTTCCTTGACTGTAAAATTGGGATAATGACTGCATCTACTTCCCAAGGTCATTGTGAGGGGCAAATAAGACTATTTGTTAATCACTTAGTTACAGTGTGACACCATGCTATATAAATATTTATTCCCTTCCTCTTTATAAACCTTTAAAGTACATGTATCAGCAGTTATAATCTGTAAAACAGGAATAATGATGCTGACTTGCCTCCCTGGAGAGTCATGAGGAACTGGAATCAGAAGTTAAAATGTTTGAATCCCGGCTTTCTGTGTAACCCTGCCTTCAGTTTCCCCTTCTGTCAAATGAAGAGGTTTGGACTCTGTCAGGTTCTTTTTATCTCTCAGACTGTGAAAGTATGCATGCCTTACTATGAAGGGTAGTTGAAGGCCAACATTGGCAAAGAGGTCTGGAGGCCAGCGGTAGGCTGGTGTTTGCTCTCCCTTAGATTTCAATCTAAAAAGCAAACGAATTCAGTAGCCTGCATTTTGCAACTATCAAGTCACCTAACATCTTGCTGTCCAATCAGCTGTCTGAATCAAAATCAAAGTTCTCTTTAGAGCAGCGACACCCTAGAGTATTCTATTCAAGTCTCAGTAATAAATATCTCTGAGTTTGTATTTCTGGTTTTGAAGCAGATGAAGCAAACATGTTTCAGCATTCTTTTTTGTAACATCAGCAAGTTGATTTCAATTGAGTGTTACAATGCTGGCTGTGGTCCTCTTGTGAGCTGTAGCAGCAAAAAAAAAAAAAAGAAAAAGTTACTAAATTGAGGTGTCATATATTGTTGAGATATTTGTGTTTACACAAATTATATCAACCCAGAAAGAGGACTAAAGTATAACTCTGCTTGTGTATGTGTGTGTGTTGTGTGTAATGTGTTTAATTGCATCTGCCTTTTTTTTAAAACAAAGGTAAGAAAAGGAGTTTGCATTACAAAAAGGAAAAACATTGAAGACTTGGAAGGAAAAACACATTCCTTCTGGCATTTTGAGTACTTTATCTCACTGATCAAATATGATCAGTGTGCAGAATAGAGAACAGGTGTAAAATATTTTTAGAAAAACCTTGGCATATACTATAGGCCTTATCCCTTTGATCTGCACTCCTTGTGTGTATTTCAAGAATTATTGTGGTGCTACCACCCCAAGAAGAAAGGCTAGTCATCGCTTTTATTTCTTATTCCTGGGTGCTTGAAGTCAGATTGCAGAGGAGCAAATTAAGGGAAAGGATGACATAAAAACTTTCCCTCTCAGTCATGGGGTCATGGCTATTTTTAACTACTTGTTACCTCTATTGCCCCCTTTTCAGCTCTTCTTTTTCTCTTCCTTCCTGAGCCCTGAGGACCCATGTTTCAAGAATGGGAACAAGGCAAGAGGCTGATATTGTAGCTGGTTTAGTGTTTAGAATCCCATTCTCTTCCATTGAATAGATTGTTGTCACCCGAAGCTGGATTAAAACATCCCTAGTTTCATGGTTTCCCCTTTTCAAGTATAGCATGGCCACAGGGCTAGGTCATGCCCATGGACCTCAGCCTATTTCTTTTATTTTAGACTATAATCAAGTGCTTCCTTCTGACCCTTTCCCCTGCTTCCTTCCCTTTCTTTCTCTTCATTATCATTCCTCCCCCATCAAAAAACCCACCAATTATCCAAGGGTCAGGTCCCAACGCAGGCATTCTTAACATAGTATTTGTGAACTTGTTTAATATTTTGATAACTGAATTTCAATATTACTGGCTCTCTTTGTAATCCTATGTATTTTATTTTGCTCCTTTAAAAACGTTTTTCTGAGAAGGGGTCTGTAGGCTTCCCCAGACTGCCAAAAGGACCCTTACTACAAGACAAACAAACCAAAAAACCCATTAAGGACCCTTGCATTCGTGGCTGGGTTCCTCTTCTGCTGTGGTCAGGCAGATCATTCTGCTGTCCACCCTCTCTGATCTCCTTTGGAAGGGAATTTGCCTGTGTGGAACAATACCTGTTTTAGACCATCATAATCACTCTGGCCCTGGCACCTTTTCTCCTCTTGCTAATACGTTTCTATTTCCAGGAAATGTAATTGGGGCTAGTAAGACACTTCTCCAAAAAACCAAAGTTACCAGGAACCCCTTACCAGAAAGCAAGGAGTGACCAGAGGCTCTTTGACAGAAGCCTTTAGGAGTCTCTAAATTCTTCTACAAACAACAACAGATACAATTGGGAAATTTAGGATTGTATTCTTTACATTTACAAAAGGATGGTGATAATAGATAGAGGACAGAATTTTATTTTTCTTATTTAAGAGACTTTTAATTTCCTTTTTTGTTGTTGTGGGTTGTGTGTGTGTTTTTGTTTTGGTTTGGTTTTTTGTTTTCTTTTTTTTTTTTTTTTTTGTTACAGTGGTCTGGTTGGCAGATAATCTCAGATCTCCCTGACTCCAGGTTCTATCCACTGAGCCACTTAGCTGCTTCCTTTTCATCTTGGATCCTGTGGAATTGTCTTGGGTCATTGTCTTGGTCAGAGTAGCTGTCTTTCACGACTGATCATCCTTTCAATATTACTGTTACTGTGTGCAATGTTCTGGTTCTGCTCACTTCACTTTGCATGAGTTCATCTAAGTATTGCCAGGCTTTTTCTGAAACCCTGCTGGTCTGCATTTCTCATAGCCTGATAGTATTCTGTCACAGTTATCATATACCACAACTTGTTTGGCCATTCCTTAATTGATGGGCATCCCCTCCATCTCTAATTATTTGACATCACAAAAAGAGCTGCTATAAATATTTTGTACAAATAGGTCCTTTTCCCTTTTCTTTGGGATTCAGATCTAGTAGTGGTATTGGTGGGTCAAAGGGTATATGCGGTTTTGTAGTCCTTTGGATGTAGTTCCAAACGGTTCTCCAGAATGGTTGGACTAGTTCACAACTCCACCAAGAGCACATTAGCATACCAATTTGTCCACATCCCCTCCATCGTTTGTCTTTTTATTTTTCTGTCATGTTAGCCTGTCTGACAGATGTGAGGTTCTATCTTAGAGTTGTTTTCATCTTCATTTCTCTAATCAGTGGTGATTTAGAATATTTTTTTCATATGACTATTGATAGCTTGGATTTCTTCTTCATTAGCAGATAATCTCAGAATAACCTCAAAACCTCAGTAGGAGGAAATGTATGTATCCTTAACTTGCAATGGAGGTTAGAGGTAATGTGATTTTGTTGAAACAACATTGAACTAACAGACCTGAGTTCTAGGTTTGATTCTTAGCTATATAATCACAGGCAAGTCATTTTACTTTTCTGGACCTCATTATACTTCCTCTGGAAAATGAGAAGGTTGAACTTCCAAGACCCCTTTTAACTTGACACTGTACTTTCCAAAAATATTACTGAGTTAATGTTGCAGATACTGAGGGCGGAAGCATCTTTTTCTAGAAGACAATCAGCCTTGCTCCCTAGGTATTATACGGATAGTTATAACTATCCAAAATCCTGTTTCATTTTGTTTTTTAGAAGAATAAGTCTCCCTGTCTTGCTCAGGCTGGGAATATAGGGGCTATTCACAGCCTCCTTAGGCAACATGGTGGCACCCTTCTTGTCCAGAGGGTTCCACCAATTGGTATCAGACCTAGTGTGGTCACTCAGTTGGCTTTGCCCTCTGTAGCTCAAGAGATCTACCAGCCTCAATGCTAGTAGTGCCTTTCCTCTCTTTATCATCTCCACTTTGTCTTTCCCATATTTTGTCCACGCTTAATTGTCTGTATATTGTCTCCCCTGTGAGATTCTGCTCTCTTTGAGAACAGGGACCATATTTTGCCTTTCTTGGTATCTCCAGTACTTCACACAATGCCTGGTATACAGTAGGCACTTATTAAATGCTTCTTGACTTACACTCCCAGTCTCCTGGATAGCAGGCATTACAGATGTAGGCTTACTGATTCCCTCCACTCTCTTGAGAAGGATAAGGAGTCATGAGGAAAAAGCAGTAGTCTGAGTTCTGGGACACAACCCCTGTAATGTTGCCTATCTCAACACGGACATCCTTTCTTTTCAATTGGAGTGTTGGGGGGGGGGTAGTTCTGGGGCAAAAGTCACATGGGAAACGCATCTGTTCCACTTCATTTAAAGGCATGTTGGGTTTTTTTTTGTTGTTTTTTTGTTTTTTTGTTTTAACAATCTTGACTTCAAAGCCTTAGGGGCAGCTAGGTGGCCCTGTGGATAGAGTACGACAGACCTGAGTTCAAATACAGATTCAGACACTTACTAGCTGAGTGACCCTGGGCAAATCACTTAGCCTCAGTTTCCTCCTGGGAAAATGTCAATTTCCTGAGTTAACTTATGTAAAATGGGAATAAAAACTGCATTTATTCATAGGATTGTTGTGAGGATCAATGAAACATTTGTAAAGCACTTAGCAGAGTACCTCACAAATAGAAGTCACTTAATAAATGTTTGATCCTCCCCGTGTGTGCACATGCGTACACACACACAGACTGGGAAGGAGGAGAAGAGTGGCACAGTTCAACCTTGACAACTCACTTGGATGTGTCAGTCTTATAGGAGAATGAGCTTTGAGTGCTCACGTGTAGACTATCTGCAGCAAAATTTTAATCTCAGGTTCATTTCTTCATGGTGACTTGGGACTATGGAGACATTTTAATGTCAACCTGGACTAGATGGAATTATATTACAGAACCATGAAGTCTGTATTTTGAACAAATATGAATGGTTTGGGGGCTATGTATTTTTTAAAAACCATCCATGCTACTACCCTGTGGATCAGGAAGTGAATTATTTTGAGAAATGGGTAGAGTGCTCAACGTCTCTCAAATCTTTGATGGAAATTGACACCAGAAAAAGAAAGTACTGAATTACTATTAGATAACATATTGCAACCACTGGACATCTGCTATACGCAAGGTGCTGTACAAATTAATAAATTTATAATCTATAACCCTAGAGGGAAAATCATTGACATGCATAGATAACTATAATACAAAATTGAATGTGGAAAGGTGACACAAGGTAGGTATGAAGTGCTATTGGAGTATGACTATGAAGCTATGGAAATCACCTCTGGTTGAGATAATTGGGGAAAGCCTTATGGAAGAGCTGACATTTTAACTGGTCCTTGAAACATAGGAATTTTTTTAAAAAATTTATTGATTCCTTTTTTCACATCAAATTCATTTCTGAATATATTTTTCCCCTATTCTCATACCCACTGAACTATCTCTGACAAAGAAAAGCTAGCAATGGCTGAGATTTTTATGTAACATCCCTTTCTATGTGCTTGTAAATTGAGTTCCCCAGAGAATAACTACCCCTCCAGGATCAAAGTTACCCTTCAATCCACCATCCTAAAACTATGGTTCACAAGCCCTTACCATGTACTTACCTTTAATAGTCAGCCAATAGGAAGAATTAGTTCACAGTCAAGGCATTTATTAAGATGGCACCAAAACATTCCCTCCATAAATACAATGTCAGCAGGAGAAATGGGCACATACATAGAGTACACTGGTCACAAAGCACATCTGTAATGAGCATGTGTGACAAGACAACACATGCCTTCAACACCTCAGGACCCTCACGTCCTTCTTCCTCTTGTGATCTCTCCTTGTCACTTCTCCCTGGTCACAGCATCTCTGCTAGGCTAGACTCTCAATGACCACGATTCATTTTTCCCTTGCATTCACAATTGGTTCCACCATCTGCTGCCACGGCCTAGACTTCTTGGAGCTATCTCTCCTGACTCCCTGGGAATGTGTTGTCTCCTATAGGGCATGTATCTCTATTGCACTTTGCTCTTATCTACCCTTTTCTTTAATACCTCAACTGAGTTGTGTAGGGGGTACCAACTCTCTCTACTACAAATTCAATATTCCACATTACGGGCACATTACGGGAAGGATTTTGAGAGGCGGAGACAAAGAACAAGTAATCAGAAAAGGACCTGTTCCAGGCAGAGAGTGTAGCATGAGGACAAAGACCCAGAGCTGGTAAAAGGCAAGGAATCTGTAGATCTTTACTAAGAGACTAATGTGTACAAAGCAGCTGTGCTAAATTAGGGGTAAGGGAGCACAGAGTTTATAGGAGACATGGATCCTGCCCTCATGGGGCTTATGGTCCAATAGAGCCGTATGTGTGTCTACAACTAGAATACAATATACCTCACAAGCACATTTTAATTGGGGTTTAAAGGGTGGGTAGGGCTTTAAACAGGCGTAGGGAGGATCTGGAAGGAAGGACATTCCAGGCAGAGGCAGCAATGTTAGCAAAGGCATAAAGGCAGTAAAGTACAGGGTGTGTAGGGAGGAGGATAGTCCTGTCATTTTTGTGTTTGTTTCCCAAAGTGCATGGTGCCTGGCACTTTAGTAGATGCCGAATGAACGCTTGTTGACTGTTGGCAAAATACTCCACTTTGAAGGAATATGAGATATAGCTGTCTCAGTGACGGCAGGTAAAAAGAGTCTGAACTTTACCCTGTGGACAACTGAGAACCACCCAGCCTCTGTCTTTGCCCCCAGGACCTTCTCCAGTACTCTGGACCAAACCCCACCTCACTCTGCCCCTCCTGCCTTCCTGCATTTCCCTAGGTCTTATCTCAGTCCTGAGGTGAGTCTCCTGGGTGTTGTGGGGGAACAACATTCTTCCCCACCACAAGGTCAGACTTCAAGGTAGGGGCTTGAACAGTGTAATCAACCCTCTCCTCCCTCTAACCACTGATAATCTGCTTGTACTTATTCCTCAATGACTGGCACACTCACTCCTCCTACCCCTTCACATTCTCCCCATTCCAGTGACTCTTGATCCCTGGCTGCCAATGTACAAACCCCATTTTCCCATCTCCAGCTGTTTACTGACCATTACTCCCATCTCCCTCCTCAGTCTTCCCTCCTTCCCCACTCCCAAATGTTCCTCCTTCGAATCTGCCCACCCCTTCTACTGTATTCTCTGGAATGCCTGCTCCAATAATTGGTAAATTTGCTTTAATCTTAAACCATTACCTTCCTCACTCCTAGTATCTTCTAGCACACACTGAGACCTGACTTTCCTGATGATGCGGCATCAGTAGCCCATCTTTACAGTACTGCTTATACTTTTCCTCAAACTTCACTGGTCGTGGTGGGCAAGTTGTAATACAAGAGTATTCATTTCATACAACAGTACTCATTTCTGCTTTCAGAATCTCCCTCTGCCATTATCCCTCGACAACCTCCCCTCCTTAGTTCACAATATTTGAATTTATCATCCATTCTGGAATCCCATTGGTCATTATCTATTCATCTTCTCCAGGACATTCTCCTTCCTTTTTCAATGAGTTCAGCAGAGCATCTCCCCCCCACCCCACCTTCCCCAACTATTCTTTTGTAAAGGCAAACTAGGCCATCTTTTGCCTCCATTCTTACCTAGCCTTTAACTACTGAATGGGTATTGCCTCAGACAAACTGAGCCCTGAGAAAGACCTAGCTTCAAAAGGCCAAGGTCCCTGACTCATCCTGGGCCGTCGCCAGTGGCCCTGACCAATGTCTTGTTCCATGCTATGGCTATGTCTTGACATTGGACTCTGATAACTCTAGAGTCAATCCAATTCACTTGCAAGTCAGGACATGAACCTCCTGATGTCATTGGTCCTTTTTGAGAATGAAGGACCAATAACAATGAGTTCAGTGACTGATTCATAGCCTTCTCTCTACCCCAACTCCTACCCTGATTCAACATATTCCTTCAAATGCCCTAACTTCTCAATTTTTCAGTCTGTTCAGTTATCATGAACTATTCCTCCTCTCCACCTCCGCTACACACAGACATCAATCATATCCCTGCCATTGATCACAAGTATTCTGCCGCCGTACTCATGAACTCTGACATTCTTTTATCTTGTAGTTTTCTATCCTGTCCTCTTTCCATCTGCTTTCTAACCCCTTTCCTTCCTCTTCCTCCTCATCCTGATTTCCCATGTCTCTACCCTTCAGTTCTTTTACAGGCCATCACCCCTACACTGATAATACTTTCTTTCCTTCCCTGTCTTGACCCTTTAGGGGGTAAGTTCAACTCAACACTAGTCTCCACACTTAAATCTCTTGCCTCCTTTTCCTATTACCAATCACATCTTGACAAACCTCAGCTTGAAATTACCTCTATCATCTACCACCTTCATTCTTATTCTTATGATACTTAACAGAACTGGAGAAAAATCACAAAACTAGGGCGGGTAGGTGTGCAGTGAATAGAGCACCGGCCCTGGAGTCAGGAGGACCTGAGTTCAAATCTGGCCTCAGTCACTTGACACAAAAAGCTAGCCGTGTGACTTTGGGCAAATCACTTAACCCGAATTGCCCTCCAAAAAGAAAAAAAAAATCATAAGAAATCACAAAACTGAATCCAGCACAAATTTCCATACTCTCAACTAGACCCTTATTGCAGCAAGACAACCAGTTACACCTTCTTAACTAAGTCATTATACTGTTCACCACAACCTCTATTCCAGATCCTTCATCGAGCCTCCCACAATACCCCTTCTCTCCACCCTCTCAGCTGAGGGCCTCACTTGATATTTAACCAAAAAGATTGAAGCCGTTCACCCAGAATTGTCTCTTTTTCCCCTCCTCCTCATCTCACATCACTCAAACATCTTCCCCCCAACTATATCCTCCTTCACTCTGCTCTCAGATAAAGAGTTGGCCCTTCTCTTTCTCAAGATAAACAATAACATAGGTACCCCTGACCCCATACCCTCCACTCTCTTCCAGTAAATTGCCCCCTCTATTAACCCCACTATTATCTACAGTCTTATTTTTCATCTCTCTTGGGGGCCATCTCCAACTGCCCCAATTCATATCTTGCCACTGGACCCAGATGGCTCCAGAGGAGAAATTGAGGCTAGTCACCTTGCACAACCCTTCCTCACTTAAATACAAGTCATGGAATCATCTTCCTGATGTCATGGTCCTCTTCAAGAATGAAGGACAAGCAACACTTTCCCTATCTACTGGCTCCTTCCCTATTACCTAAAAGCATGCTCGTGTCTCCTCTGTCCTTAAAAAAAACAAACCTTGCATTTCATCCAACTGTTCTCACTATCATCTCATATTTCTCTGCTCACATAGCTGCTTCTTGTTGTTCAGCCCTTTTTCAATCATGTCCAACTCTTTGTGACCCCATTTAAGGTTTTCTAGGCAAAGACGCTGGAGTGGTTGGTTTGCCATTTCCAGGATTGTATATAACAAGCTCTAGTTGGCATTTTATAACCTGGCTCCTTCCTATATGCCTTTCCAATCTTGTTACTCTTTATTCCTTTCTAATTCAGCTATATCGACCTATTTGCTGTTTCTCAAATATGGAATTCCAATGCTTTGCATTGAGCACCCCTAGTGCCTGGAATTTTCTCCCTCCTCACTCTGCCTCTAGACTTCTCTGGCTTCCCTCAAGACCATTCCTGCTACCGATGTCTGCAAAGTGTTTTCAGGATCCAAACCAAGCCTTCCCTCCTTTCACCCACTGCTAGTGCCTTCCGCCTGAGACTGCCTGTCGTTTATCCTGTACGCACCTTGTGTGTACAAAGTTCTTTACGTGTTGTCTCCCTCATTAGCATGGGAGATCCTTGAGGGAAAGGAACATGTTTTCCCCAATTGTTTGTATCCTTAGCCCTTAGTGCAGTGCCTAGTATGCAGGAAATGTTTACTAGATGCTCATTGACTTACAGACTGACTGAGTGACTAATTGTCCAAGGGTCTTTGAACTGAGACATAGCAAGACAAAATCTCTACATAAGGAGAATTAGTCAGGTAATATGAAGAATAGGGCAGCTAGGTGGTATAGTGAATAGAGTGCTGGACCTGGAGCATTTTTTGGTAAAAATTAATGCTAAAAATTATCTTTACATATAATTGGAAAAAATAAAATACTCTTAAAAATTGTTTAAAAAGAAGACTCATCTTCATGAATTCAAAGCTGGCCTCAGACACCTACTAATAGCTATGTGATCCTGGGCAAGTCACTTAACCCTATCTGCCTCAGTTTCCTCACCTGTAAAATGAGCTGGAGGAGGAAATGGCAAACCACTCCAGTCTCTTTGCCAAGAAAACCCCAAATGGGATCACAAAGAGTTGGACACAATTTAAAAATATCAGTCAAAAATATGCAGTTGAGGAAGACGGCTGGGAGTGTGTTTTAGGAGGTGATTTGTGATCATCCAGGCCAGTGTTAATGAAGACTTTATTACAGTATTTGCCATGAGAATAGTGAAGGGGCATAGATGCCTGTGATATTGCATAGTTGAAATCAGTATTATATAATTGGTTTTAAGAGACGAAGGATGGGGGATAGATTCATAGCATTTAGACCTGGAAGATGATTTAGAAATCACCTAATTCAACCCTCTCGTTTTACAGATAAGGCAATAGCCACTGAGATGATAAAGCGACTTGTCTATAGTCATACAGCCAGTTAAGGCCTGAGGAAGGATTCAAACACAGGTCCCTTCTGACTTCAAATCCAGTCCCCTTTCCCTTGGTAACAAGATCAGTTTGAGACATGTTTGTGGATTTGCTTGTTGTTTTGAGATGCTGCTGGGATATCTAGGTGGAGATAACCTGTGGACAGTTGGAAATGTGGGTCTAGAGTTCAGGAGGAATACCAGGCCTAGAATTATCTGCACAGAAGCTATGGGGGAAGCCATGAGAGTGAAAGAGCTGG
Source organism: Pseudocheirus occidentalis (assembly GCA_028646575.1). Taxonomy (NCBI): domain Eukaryota; kingdom Metazoa; phylum Chordata; class Mammalia; order Diprotodontia; family Pseudocheiridae; genus Pseudocheirus; species Pseudocheirus occidentalis. The sequence continues at coordinate 149,284,065 of CM053593.1, forward strand.
AGAAAATATGGAAAGGAAACCTAAGAGAGCCAAGGACAGAACCTAGGAAAAATACCCTCCTAAAGGGGTCAGAAGATGAGGCATTACAGAACGGCACCATTTTCCCAACCAGGGCTTTCATAGGGAATAATTCAGCCTTTGTCTCCCACCCCCCAACCCCCAAGAATGAAACCTATCCTGGAAAAGTACACAAACCCTGCAGGAAGCAGAGAATGAACAACAAGAGTTCTGGCCAGAGCTTTCTTCATCCCTCTAGAGAAGCTGCCTTTCAGATTCTGACTGGGAATTGAGGGGATGGAATATTGCTCCAGAAATTTATTCCCTGAACTCTAGGGAGAAGGTGTAAACCAAAGTCGAAATCCTGCGTGTGAAGATGGATTACCCAACTACAAACATGCCAGCTGTTTTTACAAAGGGAGCATTTGGTGTGATCTGTTAACACTGGTTTCCATACAAGTAAGGCATCTAGGGAAGCTAGAGTAGAGAAAGTAGGGAAACTGAGACCCAGACAGAAGTGGAATAGTAGGGAAAATATTGAATTGTTCTGTTTTTTTCACCAGAGTTTGGTACTGTAGCAAACAATGGAGCTCTGAAAAGATAGATTGGAGGGGATTTATTTCATTGAGCTGATCTCTGCAAAGGGTTTCTAGGATACAAATCAAGATTTCCCTTCTTCCCTCCCTGCTGCCTCTGGCCCAGCACATTTATGTCTTCATAGAGTTTGCTGGTCCCTTTTTTCCCCGTTTGCCTTTTGGTGGCCTTCTGGAGACCTTCCAGGCTGAGTGTAAAACAAATCAGAAACACAGGGTCAGAAGGAAAACTTTGTGTGAGTCCAAGCCAGGAATCACCAGTCACAAACAGCTACTCACTCAGGCTTCCCAGCAACAAGAGGCCGCCCTTCCCCAACCTTCCCCTGCTGCTGTCCATTCGGTCACCCACTGAAAATACCAGGCAGACTGGCCAGCACTCTTCATGTGATCTGGACATGGTTAGCAGCCGTACCAACTGCTCTCCTCTGGCCTGAGATCATGCACTGGGGCAGAAATCAGAGCAGGGGCTGGCTGTGGGCCTCACACCAGCCTCATCAACAAGGACAAAATAATCAAGCAGCTGCTGCTGGAAGCAAAACCAGGACGTTTCTGGCCACTGTCATCTCCAGGTTTGTTGGCTGCTCAGAAGGCTAGCCTGAGTTAAGGAAACACCCCCCTTAACCTCACCTGCCTGCCTCCTGCCTCAAGAAAAAGCTGTTAAGATGAATTATAGCCAGGAGCACATGAGATTACTTGTTCTCTTTGCATTATTTTTTAGGCATCATGGAAATGTACCTATCCTGTCCTGTAAAATGAGGCTTTACCTGAATCTCTCTAAGGTGTCTACAATCCCAGAATCTATTATCCTATGAAATTTACAAGCAAGAAGGGGGAAACAACACTGATGTTCTATTTTGTATTCATTATGTGGGGTTTTTTTGAGTAGCATAAACAGTAATAAGTGAGGACCTTTTACTTCCTTCCCTGCTGTGCCCCCTAGTCCTGTTCCCTCCCCCCCACAAAAAAGGAGACTGACTCTTGCTCGGTTCTTTTTGATGGTGGAGTGGGTTAGAGAGTGAAATCAGGAAAATCTTCCTGGAAGAGATGGTGTTTGAAACAGACCTTGAAATATTATTAGCTATATCAAATTTCTTGCCTTCTCAATGATAAGTGAGGAAGGGAAAAAGTTTGGAACCTCTCCAAAATTTTTTATTTTAAATTGTTTTTACATGTAATTGGGGGGAAAATAAAATCTTAAACGTTTAAAAAGAAAGATGGTTAGGATTTCAACAGGTAGACATCAGCAAGGGAGCAAAAGTGGAAAAGCATAAGGCATGCTCAGAAGTGGTCTGATTTGACTGCTGCATAGAGTAAGGGGTAGGGAGTGAGGTGAGAATGCTGCAGATTGTAGAAGGCTTTGAATGTAAAACTAAGGAGCTGGTGTGTCCTTAGGCAAGTCATTTTACCTTTCTGATCCTCAGTTTCCTCATCTGAAAAATGAGGAGGCTAGATTAGAGCTTTAATTCTAAATCCTATGATCCCACCCCCAAACCCCAAATACTGTGTTCCTTGTATTTACCTGTGTCCGGGATTGTGATATATGACCTAGAAAGGTCGTATTATTCAGGAAATAGGGGACTACTAAAGAGCTTTAATTAGAGGTATAACATGATCAGATCATAGATTTAGAGCTGAAAGGGACCTCAGAAGTCACCTAGTCCTATCCCTTTCATTTTACTGCTAGAACATAAGCTCTGTGAAAACAAGGACCGTTTTTCATTTTGTCTTTGTATTCCCAGCACCTAGCACTGCGCCTTGCACAAAGAGAGGCATTTAATAAACGCTAACTGGATTGGACCACACAGGTAGAATTTGAAGCACAGGAGGACTGTGACTTATTTGTGCAAGGTAGTATTTGAACCCAGGTCCTCTTACTACAAACTGGTACTACTACTGCTGCTGCTGCTGCTACTACTACTACTATTACTATTACTACTACTACTACCACTACTACTACTACAACTACTACTACTACTACCACTACTACTACTACTACTACTACTGCTACTACTACTACTACTACCACTACTACTATTACTGCTACTACTACTACTTCTACTACTACTGCTACCTTTACTATTACTTCTACTGCTACTACTACTACTAGTTCTGCTGCTACTTCTATTACTACTACTACCAATAACAGCATTTATATAGGGCTTTAAATGTCTGTGCTTTTAAATATGCTATGTCATTTGCTCTTTATAACAACCTGTGAGGTAGGTGCTATTATTTGTTATTATCCCCATTTATTACAGATGAGGAAACATCCTGAGAAAGGTTAAGTGATTTGCCCAGAGTCCACATAACTTAGTATCTGAGGGTAGATTTCAGCTTAGGGCTTCTTGACTCCAAATAGAACACTCTCTCCCTCAAGACCCTGGCTGTCCCACATTCTATGCACAAGAGTATGTATAATTTCATTTGAACTTCACACAGCCCTGTGGTGTACATAGTGCAAACATTATTCTTCCTATTTTACAGATAAAGGAGTTGGGAGAAGTTAAAGGGACTTGTTCAAGGTCTCATGTTGACATTGAGTAGAGAGCGAAAACTGGAGAAGGAAAGAGATGGAAATGTACCTGATATCGGGTTGACATAGATGCTACCACTTATGCCTTTAGCCAGTGATCCCAAAGGCCCCGTGGGACTTAGCCTATGAAGAAGTCCCCCGTGATCCCAGATTCCTCATGTTCTCGGACAGATAAAGGATGCCCTCTGGTAAGTAGGGTGGAATTCAGGCTCTTGCTATTACTGTAAGCAAGTTGGCTTGAGTGTGGTCCTCTTTTGTGGTGAACTGAATAGTTATTGATCATTCGTGGTCTCTGAGATTACCTTCGCTTTTGTTCCTTGTTTCCCTTTGGGGAACAGAAATGGTAGCAGGCCTGGCCAGAGGAGCTTTGAATGCTCTGAATCTTGACACACTCAGGAAAGGGGGCCGAGAAACGGCCTTATGAACTCTATCAAGGCATGGTTTCATATCATAACCACCCTCATCAATTCATTTCATCTGTGTCTGCCACATTATACCATGATGCTTGTGATCCTGGCTTGTTTTACTAGCTCGTTTTTTCATGGACAGACTTAGACCAACCCTTGCCCCCAGCCCTCAAACTTAGGATGCACTCGCCCACAAATACACACATTCTGTTGTGTGGAGAGTGCGCATGGACTCTGGGTACAATGGTAGCAATGCACACATGCAGGGAACACATTTGACTTGGACAGCTTATAATTTTGGACATCAAGTTTCTTTGTCTTTAGAGCATCCTCATGGAGTTCACCGAAGGTTTGATGTCTATGACGGGCAAAGTCACTCCCCTGATGGGCTGGGCTGTCCAATCTCAGAGTATGGCATCTCATCTGGATGAGGGGCTTGCTCTTCAAGAGTCATGGTGTTTCTGTTGGACAGGTTGACAGCCCAGTAGGGCTGGGCCAGGTAGATCACTCAGTCACTGGACTGGCTCCTCATTAAACACAGTAGCTACCAGACTGGACCAAGTAGGTCACTACACTGAATGCTGGTTCTTCACAAAATGTGGTATTTCTTTTGGGGGGGTGGGGAAGGCAGGGCAATTGGGGTTAAGTGACTTGCCCAAGGTCACACAGCTAGTGTGTCGAGTGTCTTGAAGTCAGATTTGAACTCAGGTCCTTCTGACTCCAGAGCTGGTGTTCTATTCACTGCACCACCTAGCTGCCTTGACATTCAGTATTTCTATTGGATGGGTTGATCCACTGGTCTCACTCTTCATCGGCAGCTTTAGCTTCCACTACCTCCAGACTCTGGCTGAACTGAGTATGAGTGTGCCCTTTCCTGCTGGAGTGCTGTGGAACTCTTTCAAAAAGGGCTGAGATCCTTATTCTAAAGTGGCAGTCAGGGGTGGCTAGGTGGCCCAGTGAATAGAGCACCGGCCCTGGAGTCAGGAGTACCTGAGTTCAAATCCAGCCTCAGACACTTAACACAAAAACTAGCCGTGTGACCTTGGGCAAGTCACTTAAACCCAACTGCCCTCCAAAAAGCAAAAAAAGAAAAAAAAAATTAAAAAAAAATAAAAATAAAGTGGCAGTCATCTCCTCTCTTTGAGACCCCAGGGCTTCAGCACTGAGATTTGTCATCTCCCATAGAAGACGTGGGAACAATACAGCCTTTATCGTTAAACAGTTCTTAGTTCACAGAAGGGTTCCTTCAGGAAGGGACCCTACCTTTACTTACGGTGATGAACTAGTTATGTTTCTCTGGTTCCTGCTGGTTTCTTAAGCAGATGAGTGGCTGGAGACAAAAGTATTGAGGCAGTTTGAGCTCTGGAGCAAGTTCATTGGGGTTTTTTTGGCCTTTTCCTACACCATTCCAAAGCTCAGACTTCATTCAAAATAGGGAAAAGCTTTATGGAGCGAAAGTATCTCACCTTTGTATTTCATCGTCTCTGGTCAATGCCTCCTCATGGGCTTCAATTTTGCTAACATCTACATGAAGCATGCCCTTACCTCAAAGTTATCTTCTCCCAACTACCCTTTGAGGTAGGTAGGGCAAGTGGCATTACCTCCACTTTGCATTTTAAGAAACTGAGGCCCACTTTGCAGTTCTTGTCCACAGTCACATAGAATCAGATTCAGGCAGTGAACCCAGATCTTCTTACCCCAAGTCCAGTAACTGTCCCACTACAGCATAATGGAGGGAGAACAGGGGAAATGAGCAGACCATTGATTTTGGAGGATTGTAACCTCAATACAACTCAATGTAATTAAGCCCAAGAAAGCTAATGTTGTCTTAGATTGCATTTAGAAGGGCATAATGTTTAAGAAGGAGGATAATAGTTCTACTTCTACTCTGCCCTACTCAGAACACACGCAGGACTTTGTGTTCAATTTGGAGCATCACATTTTAGGAAGGACATTGGAGAATACTCAGAGAAGGGCAACCAGTATGGTGAAAAGTCTCTGATTCATAACTAATCATAGCTAACATTTGTAAGGCACTAGTGCCAAGCACTGCAGTAAGCACTTTACAATTATTGTCTCTTTTGATCCTTACAACAGCCTTGGGAGGTAGGTGCTATTATTATCCCATTTTATAGATGGGGAAACTGAGATAAACAGAGGTTAAGTGACTTGCCCAGGGTCACACAGCTAGCAAGAGTCTGAGGCTGCATTTGAAATCAGGTATCCTTGACTTCAGGTCCAGTGTCCTATGTGCTGCTCTACCTAGCTGACCCAAGTAAGGATGGGTGGAAGAAAGGGGATATTTGACCTTGAAAGGGAAAGACTTAAGGGGAACATGAGAACTTTCTACAAGTATTTGAAAGGGCATCAAGTTGAAAAGAGACAAGACTTTCTTTGCTTGGTACCAGAGGGCAGATGTAGGAACAATGGGTAGAAATTAAAAAGAGACAGGTTTAGGGGAAGCTAGGTGGTACAGTGAATATAGCACTGACCCTGGATCAGGAGGACCTGAGTTCAAATTCAGCCTCAGATACTTGACACTTACTGTGTGACCCTGGGCAAAACACTTAACCCTGAATGCCTCACCAAAAAAAGAAAAGGGAGTGGAGGAGGAGAAAAGAGACAGCTTTAGGTCAGATGTGAGAAAAAAAAAACCCCACAAAACTTCCTTTCAATTCAAGTTGCCCCAAAGAGGAATGGGCTACTTCCAGGGGCTGTGGGTTCCTTCTTACTGGAGGTCTTCAAACACAGACTATTTGATCACTTGTCAGGTATATTTTTTAGAGAGGATTCTTGTTCAGGTATAGGTTGAATTTCTTGGTCGATGACTGTGACTCTGGCCCGAGGATCTCTACTCCTATTGAACCTGTGGACTAGAATAAGATAATTCTATTTACAGAGTCCTGAAGTACAAGAAACAGTCCCAATATGATAGGAAAGAGGATGCCAATTCAGGTATAAACAACTTGGGCCAGTGTTGGTGGGGCTGGATACCCCCTGGTGCCAATCTGGGATAGTGCAAGTAGGGTCACATGAGACCAGACCAGAGCTGCATGCCACATAGACACCCACATTTATATGATGCTTTATAGTTCCCAAAGTGTTTTAATTATGTTATATAATTTTAGCCTTATACCAGGTAGGATTTCTCCAGTTTGGAATAATTGGAAAGAGCGCTGGATCTTAATTCAGTCTCTTTTTACTAGCTGTGTGACCTTGGATAGACAGAGGCTCTCTGAGCCTCTTTCTTCATTTCTGTGTATTGATACTGAATTGGCCTAGTAGGCACATCCCATAGAGTATTTTCAGAGTTATCATTCCTGATTCTAGCTGACAATATGGGAGCTTTGGGGCCTTCCTCTAGTCATGTGGTGATGCAACTTGGAAAGGACTTTGCACTTGAGTATGACATAACCACCCCCAACTGGTCTGACTCCACTATATGAGTTCATTCTAGGGCTCTTGGCTTCATTTTCAATGTGTTAGTGTTTAGTCTTTCCTCATCTTAAGTGGAAAAATTTCTATCCCAAGATGAATGTGTTCTGGCTTGCTAGAGACCCCTATGAACTTGAGAGGTTCTCGGTCCTGTTGGATTGGAGCTAAATGGAGGTGGGGAAGGAGTCTTTCCTGACTACAAGCCATACTCTTGATGACAACAAGCCTTCCTGGCCGAATTCTTTAAGAGGATGACTACTAACAAGAGAAATGGTCCAAACCCAACCAGTTTACGAGTACATTGGTACCTAGCGTGGTTTGGACAGTGCAGAGCCATGTTGAGATGTAAAATGCCTAATTAGCACTCATGCAAACTGCTTTATTCTCCATTCAGGTTTTATAAGTTAAGTTAACAAATTCTATTTTAAATTGTTCTGTTTTTTTTTTTTTTTTTTGCTTTTTGGAGGGCAGTTGGGGTTAAGTGACTTGCCCAGGGTCACACAGCTAGTTTTTTGTGTTAAGTGTCTGAGGCCGGATTTGAACTCAGGTACTCCTGACTCCAGGGCCGGTGCTCTATTCACTGCGCCACCTAACCGCCCCTTAAATTGTTCTGTTAATGAATATCGTGAGTTCTTAAAGTTGAGTATGTTTTCTGTGTGCAGCAATAAATTGCCTATTCTCTACTGGATTCATTGAGTACTTTTTACTTCCTCTTTCCTTTTCAAGGAAATCTTAGATGTAAGCTATAATCTGAGCTATAAGCAAAAGGGTAGGGGTTTAATAAGCCTAAGAGTATAAGAAAAGGGTCCCTAAGTTTCCTCAATAGAAGCAGGATCGCCAGGACTGAGCCAGGGCCAAATCCCATGCCTTGGCACAGAACAAGGAATGGCCAAAGTACTCTATCTCTCAAGCAGCATTTTCTCATGTGTAGTATCTACCACAAGTACTACTCAAGCAGTAGTGTCTCAAGGTTAGATGTAAAAGAAGGGTGTTAGACCAGACAATCTATCAGGACTAAATTACTTTTGTACAAACGACACTGAAACTAGCTAGTTAGTACCCAAAACAAGACTCAAACTCAGGTCTTCTGACTCCAAATTCAGTGTTCTCTCCACTCTAATAGACCATAAACTCCTGAAGGCAAGGACTGTTATGGTTTTTGTCTTTGAACCCCAGCACCTTGCACCTTGGCCTGCCCATTTGACAAAGGTTAGGTAAGAATTTGCTGAGTTCAAATGAACTCACCATAGCTCACAGCTTGATGTAATAGAAGGAAGACTCGATTTGGAGTCTGAGGACCTGGGTTCAGGTGTATTCCTGATATTATGGCAAGACGCATTACCTCTCCCAGGCTCAGTTTCTTCCACTGTAAAAAGAGGAATTTGGCCTAAATGATCTCTGAGTGCCCTTCTGTCTCTGTCTCTACAATCCTATGACTAATGAGGCTTTGCAGCACTCAGGCCTGTAAGGAAATTAAAATAGTTCAATAAAATTATTGGAATTCACAAATAGTAGTGGTTACTAGAAGGGAAGAAGGGAATAAACATATAATACATAATATGTACCAGGCATCGTGCTAATCCTGGGAGGTAGGTGCTGTGATTATCTCCATTTTACAGTTGAGAAAACTGAGGCAAACAGAGGTTAGGTGACTTGCCCAGGGTACAACAGTTAGTAAATGTTTAAGACTGGATTTGAACTCAGGTCTTCCTGAGTATGTTCTACCCACTGAACCATCTAGGTGCTTCAGAAGACAAAAACAGCTTCCAGAATACCCATGGAATACCATCCTAGTATCTAGGATCCTCAGGAGCCCAGGGAGGAGGTTAAGATGACAGTATAATCAGGCCACCTCCAGGAGGCCAGGGCTTGATTGAGACATCTTGAGTTTGATGTGGCTCAGCAAGCTGGATACGTGGAAGTTCCATTGTCCTCCCTAGGACTGACCAGAGAATGAGATCTTTTGCCTACAGATATTTCTAAAGGTCAGATATTGGAGCTTTGGAGCAGAAGGAGGTGAAAGGAGATATCCTAGGATATAGTAAAAAAAGTGCTGAGTTTGGAGACCAAAAACCTGAGTTCAAATCCTGAGTCTGCCATGTAATACTTATGTAAGCCTGGACATGTCTGAGCCTTAGACTCATCATCTGTTCTCTGGGGAGCAGGTCCCATTACTCTCTGGGAGAGTCAACAGGAGTTCTGTCCTGTTCTCCTTGCAGAGTAGGTAGCCAGGATTTTCACTTTCAGCCCAGTCCATTGTCTAACCTCTTCATTTTATACAGTTGAGAAAATTGAGGTACAGAGAAATGAAGACTTGTTCAGGGTCACATTGCTAATAAGTGCCTGAGGTGGGATGTGAATCACCTGCTTCCTGATTCCTAGCCTAGTGCCCTATCTCATATCACAGGGTTCCAGAACCAAACAGAAACTTCAGCTTAGCCCTGAATTAGACCAGACATTGGGCTGAGGAACCAGGCTGCTCATAAAGGAGGCAGAAACAACGTGTTTATTCCATCCACACACATACCCCCCTTTCCCATTCCCTCTCTTCACCCCCTACCTCATTCCAAGGGATGCCAGCCGGAGGTTTATTCTTTGCACTGACGTATCCTGGAAGAGAGAAGTCACTTGACCCCAGGGCACATACCAGGCTGATGCTACCATCAAGAATAGGACCCAGAAATCCAGGCGCCCAATCTTCTGCATTAATCATACATTCCCCAGAATTAGAAGTATGAGACTTTATACTCTTGGGTGGGGGGGGGGGGAGAAAAGAGCATAGAGTAAAGGCAAATTGACACAGAGAAAAGGAAAATCCTCTTTAGATTAGACAAAATCCCATACAAGTCTTTTGAATATCAACTCTCATCCTCTCCCCTACAACCCCCCACCTTTCTACATGGAGCCCTGGTTTCAGCTTCTGTCATCCCTGCCCCCACCCTTCCACCCTAGCCTGGACTCTGTTGGCCCCTGGAACTTACACACACACACACACACACACACACACACACACACACACGCGCGCACACACACACACACACACACACACACGCCGTGTCTATGTAGGGAAGTATAATTTAGGAATAAAGGTTTCTGGGAGAGGGTGACTTTTTTGCAAGCTAAGGAGGTGAAATCAGACTGAAGAATAGTAGGAAAATCTGGTCGAATGATGGAGTGGAGCAATCCAGGGATGGGGAATGAAGTCAAATTGTTTGTGGAATGAGTGAATGAGTGAATGAATGAATGAATGAAAAAGCATTTACTAAACTCTTATGATGTACTAAGATACAAACATGAAAGCAAAGACCATCCCTGCGTTCAAGGAATTTCATTCTAAGAGAGGGAAGGTCTCGGTGGGCAGGGAAGGGCTCTTTGGGCTGGGAATTATAAGGACTGTAAGCTGAGACAGGGTGGCAAGGCTGTGGAGGAGAGGACTGGGGGGGGGGGGGTAGGGAGTGAAGTCAACCTGAAATTGTGGGCTGAGTTGTCCGAGTCATCAATAAGGGGATGGGAGCTCAGGGCAGACGGTCAAGAAATGAAAGGGAATGGTTTCTGGTCAGGGAGATGAAGACACAAGGGGATCATTCCTGTTCCCTGAACCTTCCTCTCAGTCTCAGCCGTCTCTGACCCAAAAGACTCAGCTGGCTCAGGGGCTGGTCAGAGCTGACCCACAGAGAGTCAAGGCTAGACCAGATCTCATCAGTAATTATAGTGGGATCCTAACACTTGGTGTTAGAGGAGTCTTGGATAAAGAAAAGGAATGAGGAGGGGGAGGGAAAAAAGGTTGGTAGGAAGTAGCATGAACCCCCTAACTCATCAGGAAGCGAAGGGAGAGTTTATTCTTAGTTGGGGCTGAGGGTCCAAGGAAGAGAGCAAATCTTTCTTACAGGTTAAAGGTGGGAGTGGGGGTACTGAGGCTGCTTCGATTTGGGACGTTATTCCTCTGGATTTTCCCTCTCTCCTTTAAGCTGAAGAGGGGCCAGACTTAATGCCTGCTTTTTGGATTCTGAGAGGTCTTTGTGGAAATGCTGGGGGTAAAGGCAGCCTGTGAGTGAAAGGGGAGTACCCACGGGGTAGTTCAACGTGGGAATTGTGATTTGGGCAAAGCACTGGTAAAAACGAGGAGGGGTCAATTGCGTAGTTTGTTCAAAGTGTGATCCTCCCTCCCTGCTCACTGCCCACTGCCTACCAACCACCTCCCCTCATAACCCCAACACAGGCACTGTGTTCACCGATGCCTTCTCTAAGGGCAGGAACTAGGCAGCACTGCCACCTGCTGTCCAGCCCTCAGCTACCCAGAGCCAGGACATTTCCAGAAACAGGAAGGCCATGGGGAATTGGGGCAGCTGCTCTCTTTTTGAGATGCCAAGACCTAGGGTTCCGTTCACATCAAGGAGGAGGCCTGTGCAAAGTGTAGACCTCCATCCTACCCCGGCTGCCTCCCCAGGTTGGGTGTGAAATTACTGCCGTCCTGGCTGAGAGAAAATAATGGGGGGAGGGATTAATTGCGTGTGCTTTGTCGTTTGGCTTCTTTGTGAACCAGAGGGGCAGAGGCAAGCGTTCCAGAAGGTGATGGATTATTACTCTCTGGGGCCCTGGAGGAAGGAGGCAGGCACTTCAGATTCAGAGCAAGGAGCCACAGTGGATAGAAGTCTCAACTTAAAAAAAATAGGAAAAACTAGAATTGAAATCCTACGTCAAACACTCACTAGTTGTGTGACACTGGGCAAGTCACAGTCTCAGCCTCAGTTAACTCATCCACAAAACAGGATTAAAAACAGCACCTATCTCATGTAAGTTGTAGCAATGATTATTCTAGTCGCTTCCCCATTTGTTCATCATACTTTACATATTGTTCACCCCTGAGGCTGGAATGGGGGTAAGGGGAAGTTCCCCATCTCCTGTTCCTGTTCCCCTACCTTCTTCTCACTCCAACCCTCAGCCAACAGGTTTCCAAAATAAATTGAAAGACAAAAAAACTTGTCATAACATCAGAGTAAGAAGCAAACGGACCTTACAACAAAACACGAGCCATTAAATACCTGCTACCTCTTGGCCACACTATCTCACCCACACCTTCCTGGCACCCACCACCCCAGCTCAGTGCACTGGGTCAGAAATAGGAGCTGTATTCAAATCACAGCTTGGCTATGACTTATGCCACCTTGGCAAGCAACTTAAGCTCTCCGCATCTCAGTCTCCTCATCTGTATGATAATAGGTTTGGACTAGATAGATGATCCCTACAGCCCATTCCAGCTCCAATCATATGATTTCTGAGCTGGTGTTTACATGTCAAAGCAATGAGTCCACTGGCATTAAGTGGAAGGGGGGGGGGGTTGCTCCAGGGCACCTGGAATTTGGAGGGTGTTGTAAAGGTTTCCAATTCTTCATCAAAAAGAAGCAAGAGTTTAGCATATAGTTAGTGAGATAATTAGTTAAACCAAGGAGCTTACCATAAGGCTCATTTCTTCATCCCAGAGGAGTTCCTTCCCTCTTCCTCAAAAGCAGGTTCTTAGGGGATGTCTTGAGATTTCTGCCCAGGGCTGCAGGTGTCACACAAAGCCCGAGGGTACATTTTGTGCCGCTAGTCCAGGCCTTCAAATTGCTAGTTACAGTGCTGTGTCCTGTGTCTTTTTATCCCTGGAATTCACCTCCTTTGAGCTATGGCCAGGTGCCTCTTATTCCTGAGAAGCTCATGATGCTGGCCCAGTGAGACAGCCAAGTCTGCGCCCCTCGTTATTTCTTGTTGCCTAATAGGGTACACTGATTGTGTGGAATCTTGACCTGGGGGACAGGGGGAAAGGAGGGGTTTTGAGTCTCACCAAAATTTTATTGTGTATAAATGTGCTGTGTGTGTGTGTGTGTGTGTCTGTGCGCCTAAGGGCCAGTGGGATAAAGTATAGGATCTGGGTATCACCTTCATTATTTGTACTTTTAGAAAGAAAGGAGAAGCAGTGGCTTGAGCCCTCAACATTCTGCTTAATGGTCTGTTATCCTGGGATTTTGCATAACATTAGAGAGAATGTAATAATGTTAAGCATTGAATTTTTCTCGTAGAGTCCTGCCCTAGGGTAAAAAAAGGGAAGATTCTCTTGACTTTTATCTTTACCTAGGATGATGTGATATTCTGGCCCAAGTGATGTAGGAAAGGCTATTGCATGGCTTTCTCCAGCCAAGCTGCAGGGTCTTTGGGGCTGAAGAAACAAAGAGAAGCTCATTGTACCTTCTAGACTTCTTGGCATGTTAAGTAAAGCATGGAATGAAGTTTCTGGTTGTGACTGTTTTTGAAGATTAATCTCATACACTAGCAGGGTTAAAACCAGTATCTTTTTGTCTCCTGGTCTCTATGCCCAAACTGAGAGGTCCTTAGAAAGTCACAGGAAAGGGATAAGTATAGCCAGAGAGATCTATCATACTCCTTCCTAGCACCTTCTTATGATGGGGGCTCAGAACATAAAAGCTCCATTCGTTTCTGTTGACCTAGTTCCACATCTCCATGAGTGAGAAGAAGCGTGGAAGCCTTCCCCAAAGCAGCTCATGGAAATATCTTCATAATGCAAACCCTGGACAGTGTCTGGAAAATCAGACCATTGTTTCTACTCATCCCCTTCTCAGAAAACTGTAAAATGTAAGCTACTCCTCTCACCAAGGTATGTGCCTGACCCATTATGCTTTAGAGAACTCCTAATCCCTTTGTAGCCTCTGCTCCTTCTTAGGCTGAGAACCCTGATACAGGGACTAGTAATGAGGGCCCCATACAGTACTTTAGCTACTTTGGTCCTTCCTTTGAGATGCACAGTGACAGAACACATATTGTATGGGCCTTGCCATCTTCACTTCTCATCAAAAATATAAGGGCTATGCCTAAAGAACCTCCATCCTCCTCTGTACTTCATTTCCCAGGAGGCTCCAAGCATGAGCCCATATTGTGGTTCAGTGTGTACTCTGTACTTTTTCCCCAATTATTATTATTTGGAGGGGGGAGGCAATCAAAGTTAAGTGACTTGCTCAAGGTCACATAGCTAGTAAGTATCTAAGGTGGGATTTGAACTCAGATCTTCCTGACTCCAGGGCCAGCGCTGTATCCATTGCACCACCTAGCTGCCTACCCTTCCCTCCCTTTTTTTTGGTTGGTCTGGTCACAGATCTACAACAGAAATATAGGTAGCAGTGGAGAAGGAAGCCAAAGAAAGACCTGTCCAATGACGTACAAGCAAGTAGAATGGACCTGGGGGTGCTAAGCTCTGTCATCCTATCTAGACCTGGTAGACCACAGGCTCCTTGAGAGCAAGGACTATTTCATATTTGTCTTTGTACCTCCAGTGCTTAGAATAAGGTCTGGTACATACAAATGCTTTTGATTGATTGCCTATTATCTAGGCTATGATGATGGACTGCAAGAGGCATTTGTGGAGGCTTCAGTATCAGTCTGGCCATGAAGAGTCAATCATGCCAAGCCTAAAAGGGAATCTGGCTGGGCAGAATAGCTTTGTATTGAGTCTGAAATGACTGTGTCTCTCTCCTACTCTGTTAGCAATGGTGAGACATTAAATGGAGAATTTACATCAATAAGTTCTCCTGGAATCTAGGGAGAAGGAAGTAATTTGTGTATAGGTGTGAGGAATGCTCACTCCCCTGTTCACTGCCTTGTGATTTTCATGCTGTTTTGTTTTAATTAAATAAGCTTTTGCTTTTTAATGCTTTTGTTTAATGCACGGCTTGAATTGTATTGAATTGAATGGTATTTTTTTTTTATTGAATAAAGTTGGTGGGTTCCATTCACTTTTTGAAGCTGGATATTCCAACAGGACCCCAAATGGTATTGCTAAGAGGAGGGTTAGTCCATCAGCAAATGTTTATTAAATGCCTACCATGTTTCAAGCACTGTGCTAAGCACTGAGAATACAGAGAAAGATAAAAGACAGTCCTTCCCTCGAGAAGCTCACAGTCTAATGGGGGACAATATGTAATCAAATATAGAATAAGCAGGAAATAATCAAGATAGGGAAGACACTTAGAACTGAGAGGGCTAAGCTTCCTGGAGTAAGTCAAATAATGACTTGGACTTGAAGGAACCCAGGGAAATCAGGAAAGGGGGAGATGAGGAGGGAGAACATTCCAGGCACCAACTTGTTGTTGTTGTTGTTATTGTTTGTTCTTTGTTCTTGAAAAGGACCCTGACATCAGGAAGGTGATGCCATGACTTGCAAGTGATTTGGATTTAAGTGAAAGGAGGCTGTGCAAAGTCACCAGCCTCACTCTCTCCTCCAGGGTCATCTGGATCCAGTGGCAGGACTGGGTACCGCCAGTGAAAACATTCAGTCAGGTGATGAAAGTCTTGTGTAAGGAACAGCAAGGAAGTCAGTGCTCCTGGAATTCTGTGTGTGTGCGCGTGTGTGCGCATGTGTGAGCGAAGTTAGGAAGTGATTTTAAGGGCCATCCAGAAGATTTTTGCATTTAATCTTGCAGGTGATAGGGAGTCGTTGGAGTTTATTGAGTTGGAGGGAGAGGGTGACATGGTTAGATCTTTACCTCAGGAAGATGAATTTGACAGCTGAGTGGAGGACAGGTTGGAGTGAGGTAAGACTCACGTTAGGGAGATGAACCAGTTAACCATCGCTATAGCACAGGCATGAGGTGATAAAGGACAGCACCAGGTCGGAGGAGAGAAAGAGGGCATATGTGAGAGATGTTAAATGTATAATTTGTACACATAAAAATGTAAATGTAAAAATCAACGGTCCTTGGCAGTAAACTGGACATGAGGGATGAGAGATAATGGTGAGCTAAGGGTAACACTTAATTTTCAAGCCTGGGAAGATGGTGGTACCTTAGAGAAGAATAAGGAGGTTTGAAAAGAGGCAGGGGTTGAGAAGAAAGACGAGTTCAGTTTGGGGCACTCCGAGTTTAAGATGAGTGCAGGATAATCATTTCAAGATGTTTAATAGGTTGTTGGGGATGTGAGACTAGAGTTACGGGAGAAGTTAGTTCTGAATAAGTAGATTTGAGAATCATTAGCACAGAGATTACAACTGAATCCATGGGAACTGACGATATATGTAGCTGTTTTTCAGTTGTGTGGCTATTTAGGGTTTTCTTGGCAAAGGTACTGGAATGATTTACCATTTCCTTCTCCAGCTCATTTGACAGAAGAGGAAACTGAGGCAAACAGGGTTAAATGACTTGCCCAGGGTCACACAGCTAATAAGTGTCTGAGCTCAGATTTGTACTAAAAAAGATGAATCTTTCCTAGTCCAGGCTTGGCACACCACAGCCCAAGTAAAATAATGAAGAGGGAAAAGAGAAGACGTCTGAGGGCCGAGTTCTGGGGGGCACCCACCTTTAGCAGGCACAACCTAAACAAAGATCCAGCAAAGAAAACAAAGGGCAATCTTGAGTCCCCCCAAGGTGACCTTCCCCTTCACCACTTTGTTACAGCTCTTTGTCAGGTGTTCTAATGCCCAAATGAGAAAAGTTCCCTGGACAAAATATCTTCTGCCTTTCAGAGAAAAGAGGTTGGGTGGGAAGGACAGGCCACAAATCTGTCCCACCTGTTCATAAGATTTCTGGTTAGAACCTATTCAGCCAAAGAGGCAGATGATAAGAATGTCCCTGACAGGGGTGGCCTAGGGCAAAATTGTGACACAGGAGAAGTTTATCACATGTGATATCTCAGCTTCCCTTTAAGAACCTCTCCCTTTTCTAGACCCTGTACCCTGTGTCTCCAGGCTACTAACTGAAGATCCAATTAAGGTTTCTCCTTTATAATGGGGTCTGACGGTCCAAAAAATGCTCCCCTCCTTCCCCCCAAATTCCCAAGCCCACAGGGAAAAAAGAACCAGATTAATTCATAGTGAGGTAGGAATGAGGCCAACAGTTTCATGTGACCCCTCCTCTTGTTTTAAAAAATGGTCCATGGAGAAGGAGCCCAAATGAAACGAGAGGCCATGATGTATAGTACGTGACAAAAACATAGTCCTAAGACTCCAAAGCATGGAGGGTGGGAGTTTGGGGACTTCACAAAGCATCATCACAAAGACTCAGGCAGATCTGACCTCTCTATGGCTCCCCAAATCAGGTAATCTATCCATCTTATCTCCCCAACATCTACTTATTGAAAAACTTACTTTAGTGGTCATTTGTCTGTCCAGATAAAGCTCATTTTTCCTTCCCTTCAGTGTTTGGTGATGCCAAAAACCTCAGGACACCTAGGGAAGGAGCCCTTGAAAAAAAGTGCCTTATTGTCGCAAAGGGAAAAACATTAAGCCCTTGTCAGGTCCCTCTCCCATTCTAAAGTAACCAGGGAAAAATCTTATACCTTTCTGCCCCTAAATCCAAACGGCAAGAACAGACATAAATATTTTGACCTTTTAATTATACTTCTCTCTCCAGACTTTCAGGACAGACACAGAAACTCCCCACAGTGACCCTTTTGTTTCATTAGGGTCTCCGGTTTTCCCCTCTGTGCTCTCCTGATGGGGCAAAGGAGTGAGGGATATGGTACAAAATGGGGAGGGGTGTGTGGTGATCCATTCACCCAGAAATGCTCCACCTGTGCCTCAACTCTGTTGTTTAAGGTTCAACCGAAGGAAATGAAAGCAGATGGTCTGACTGAGATAAGAGATGCTAGTTAAGGAATAAGTGGTCACTCTGTTAGGTGTGCTATACTTTGGAGAAATTGCATGACCAAGTGATAAGTCATCTCATGATGACTGACTATGATAAATTATTTGAGATGCCTTACTTGGGAAATGACTAAAGATAATTTCTGGGGTCTGGCTAGGTAGATAGCTTTGTGTTCCAACAATAGAAGGATGAATCTAATTTTTCATGAGTCCTGTTCCAATATTAGGTCTTCAAACAATCAATAATCAATCATCCAAGCACTTATTAAACACCTACTACAAAGTCAGGAGCTCATAACTAACGCCCTGTTCAAGGTTTCTATGGGTCTCAATCTATTTTTCTCTTCTAGACCAAGCTCTGATTCTCATGCCTAATATCCTGCTGATTCCTGATTTGACCACCAGATGGTAGCAGTGAGCAACATTTCCATCCCTTCAAAGAGACTGGCTCCTTTTCCCTGTCTTCCCCCGTCTTCCTCTTTTCCTTTCCCACATCTTTATCTAGAAATGAATTTTGTCTACCATGCCACTTTCACAGTAGAGAAGCAAAGCGGCTCCTCATCTTGACATATTCAGAAAATGTGTGTGTGTGTGTGTGTGTGTGTGTGTATCAAAGGGTGAAAAGGGGGCATTTCTAGATACAGTTGATAGCCAAGTCATGTGCACCTAGGAACAATCCAAGCACTCACACTGAAATGATAGAATCTGGACAATAGAATTTCTGTCCCATTTATTTTCCTAACAGATCAAGCTATTGGAGACAGACCCAAGCTCTCAGCCAGAAAAAAAAAATCGGGACATCTATCTCAGGACTCCTGTTGGGGAGAAAGAAGAAAATTGTGTGTCTCAATTTCCCCACCTATGGCATGAGACCATAAAATGTTATCTAAGAGGGAAGTCTCTGGTTGGGTTTGAAATGTATGCCCCCACACCTGTGTCTGGAATGGGATGGGAGGAAGTAAGGATAGTGTCTCTTAAGGCTGCTACATCCAGGTAGGGGACTTCCCCAACCTGCCTGCATTGGGGAATGGTAGCCTGTCAAGTGAAACACACTGGGGGATCACAGCTTGGTCTAGCAAGTGAAACATGCCCAGTTATCTCTTAAAAGGTGATGTCCTAGCCCCAGTCTCCATTTTGGGATTGGGGGCTTTGCATGAACTGGTTGGCACATCGTCTTGTGGATCCTGCGGGAACTAGTTTGGCTGAGATTAGTGTACCCTCTGGGGGAGTCTTGGGGAGGGAGAACAGAAATGGAGCTCTTCGTAAGCTGGGTAATGGGGTGACGGACATCAGAAACTCAACAACAGGCCCTTTTGCCCTCCCTCTGCTAGAGATCTCTAGGGTGTTGTTTACCTTTCCTTCAGGGATGCAGGGAGAGATAGCACAGAACTGAACTGGGCCTGCTTCCCCAGCTCTCTGTAGCAGCCAAGCTGAAGGAAAACGTACCCTGCGGATGTCTTTGTAACATTAAGCACCCTAGGGTATGTTTTTCCAAAGCACAGACTAGCTCCCACCCAAAGACACCTGGTCCACATATGAAAACTGGGTCACCCACCAGGTGGAGGGAGGGATAGCCTGCCCTCCAAAGCTCCCATTAGCCTCCAGTTGGGGGCATGTCTTAGGTTCTGTTCTCAAAGTTGAGGACTCTCTCCTCCTCCTCCCACAACATCCCCTCCGCCAATCCTAGATTTTAGCCAGGAACAGCCACACCCACTTTAACTCAAGGTATTTCTGCCCCCACAAGGCCACAGCAGGCCAGGACAAACTGTTCCCTATTCTCTCTCTTTCTGCCTTCCACCTCATCTAGTCTTTTCTGTGATTCTCTCTCTCTCTCTCTCTCTCTCTCTGTCTCCCCCACCTCTCTCATACACACACTCGCATGCACATGCACACACACACACACACACACACACACACACACACACACACATTACAGAACCCAGAATTAAGGATAATAGAATAGGGGCAGAAGCTACAAAGGTAGGTTAGAGGAGACCCCTAGAGAAAACTGGCTACATCAGCATTGGCTCCTAAATCATCAAGATGGAATAAGGCAAGAGGAGAAGCCGACCCCTTTTTAAACAAAATTAACAGGATTAAAGATTTGTTTCTCAGGAGTAGCCTCGGGAAATGGTGACTTGCTCCAGACTGATTTTTTTTTTTAAAGATTTCTTATTGGCCTAAGACAGACTCAGGGTTGGTCCTAACTATGCCAGGTGTATTTATGCTCAAGGTGATTTTGGGGAAGGGCAAGGAATGGAAGAGGACTGGGGAGGAATGGTACACAGAGAGAAGGGGGTCAGTGAAGACCAAGGAATTCCTTAAGGAGCTCACAGGTCTTCTTGTGCAAGACCTCCCGAAGCTTCCTGACCCGCCTGATGCTTGAGGGCCCTACAAAGCTTTCTGGCCGAAGTACCGCCATGCCGCCATCCACTTCTCCCATGATGATGAGTGGTGCTTCACTGACAGTTATGTTGGGGCAGGGGCAAGCCCAGTCCATGTGCACCAAGGTGATCTCCAATGGCTCCTGGCCCAAGAACTTCAGCCCCATCTTCTCATCCTTCAGTACCTCATCCACAGTCACAAGAGCTCGTCCAGAATCTGGTTCCTCTGTCACCTCTGAGACTCTGCCAAGGATGACAAAGTCACTCCGGCAGAAGCTGGTCACCAGCTTCTGCCTGGCCTTGCAGGCCCGACAACGCTGGCTCCCCCGAGGAAAGGGGCAAGTCTCCTCACAAGCCTCTCGGCTCTCAAAGTTGTTCCCGTTGCCCCCGCAGCCTCCATAGACAAATGACTGGCACTGGCCAGTCTGTCCATTGTATGCCCACCGAGGAGAATATGCTTTGCAGGGGCCCTGCAGAGCAGGCAGACCACACACAGCCAGGGGTCCACTCATGCACGCCAGCATGCATGCCTCATAGGTCTCAAAATGGTTGTGATTGTGGTAGCAATTGCCAAAGGTGAAAGTGAAGCAGTTGTTAGCTTGGGCATCATAGTGCCAACGGGTCAACTCTTCCCCACAGTCCTCCCCATCAGGTGGCTTCAGGCATTCATTCATAGGGAAGGCTGTCCCGTTTGGCCCATGCTCTGAGGCTAACACCTCCCCCCGCACCACAGACAGAGGGAAATCAACACGCAGGAGACCCCCAGCATTTTTAGCAGTGCAGGTATAGATGCCAGCATCCTGGGGTTGGGCATTGTAGATGACCAGCTGGGCTATATTGGTGACAACCACATTGCCACGCACGTGGTTGGGCCGCATAACCACATTTTCTCGGTCTTCCAGCTGTTTCTCCCAGGTGATGTCTGGTCGAGGTCGGCCCACTACATCACAAAGGAAGCTCACCGTCTCCCCTACACGGACCGACTGGTGGTGAGGGTGATTGAGCAGGGCTGGGGCCGCCACATCCACCATGGGAGTCTCTGGGGACACTGTGGTAGGGCTAAGAGTGGTCTCTGGTGGTGGGGGGCTGGTATTGGGCCAGGTGAGGTGGTAGCGACACGTGACTACGGTGAGTGTGATGCCTTTGGAGCAGGCCTCTGCATCCATGTAGCAGCGATTATAGTAAGTGAGGCCGTCAGAGGCACAAGTGAAACTGGGCTCCTTCTCACATCGGTCCTTGCATTTGCAGACAGGCTGGCCATCCCAGATATCACACTCAGAGCCCTGCTGCAGGCACATGAAGTGGTCACAGGTGGCCTCCCGGGGCATGCCCACAGGGCCCTTCTTGCCCTTCACATCCATGTATCGAGCAGCCACGCAGCTCTTGGTGCCACACACGTTGGGACAGCATTTCTCATATGTCTCACACTCCTGGAAGGAGCCAACCAGAAGGAGGTTAGAATGTAATATCAGAAGAAAGGGGGAAGGGGGAGAGAATATAAGCATCCTGAGGGCAGGAGATGTTTTATTTTTGTCTTGGGATCAAGCAGATGCTTAATAATTATGAAGGAGTAGCCTAAGGCCCCATTCAGCTCCAAATCTATGATCCCGCGCTTCTCCTAGGGAAGAATGGGAAAGGTGACCATAAGCCTAGGGTGAAGGAACCTCACAATCTTGTACTTATCCAGGATTTTTATGGGGCTGAAATCAAGACAGGAATGAAAAGCTGCAGGTAGTACGTGGGCTGCTCCTTGTTCATGGGACTCACTCCTGGACTTACTTTCATAGCACAGGATTAGGAGCTCCGCTTGCCCAGTACGTACTATGTGTTATTGTCAAAAACATTCCATGAACTCTTTCTTTGTTTCTGCTCCAAATGTGTTGCTAATTTCGAGAAATTAAACTAATACCTGGATTAATAGTGAATTCTGTAGTGGCCTAGGCATCACAGGAACGTGCTTAACAGGCTTGTAGAATTTAGAGTCCATGAAGCTGTAAACTCTGAACACTGAGTTTCCCCAGCACAGAGCACAGTGTTCTGTGTACAATAGGTACTTAATAAATGTTTGTTGAAAAATGAGTAAATAAATGTATGAAACATGAATTGTCCCAGTCTTCAAAGAGAAAAAAGAACTGAAAGCTAGAAAGGTGCCCCGCCAGGCATCCAAGGATTCGTTTCTATCCCCCTAGGGGCTGCCTAAGCATTTAACCTACCCATTCTGGTAATCAATGAAATCGAAATTGAGATCAATGAAATTACAGATCAATGAAACTGAGGCCTTAGGGAGAGTTGTCCATGTTATTAAGGCAGATAGGTGGTTCAGTGCATAGACCATTGGACTTGGAGTCAGGAAAACGTGAGTTAAAACCCTGCCTCTGACACTTTCTAGCTGTATGACCCTGGACAAGTCACTTAACATCTCTATTCCTCAGTTTCTTCATCTATGAAATGAAGATAATCATAGCATCTACCTCCCAGGATTACTGTGAGGGTCAAATGAGATAATGTGTAAAGTATTTTGTAAACCTTAAGATGCTATATAAATGCCAGCCATCATCGTCATCATCATCATCATCATCATCATCATCATCATCATCATCATCATCATTAAGTAAATGATAGGACAGGCATGACCCGCTCTCCTACAACTGAATCTGGTTGCTTAGACAGGTGTCTGATGAGAGAGACAGACAGACAGACAGACAGACAGATACGGGGGGGGGGGAGAAAGAGAGAAA